>UELW01000422.1:0-626335 GCA_900490495.1 Danionella dracula | reverse complement strand
CACCAAACACACTCCACCAGTCACACACATCCACCAAACACTCCACCAGTCACACACACCCACCAAACACACTCCACCAGTCACTCACATCCACCAAACACATTCCACCAGTCACTCACATCCACCAAACACACTCCACCAGTCACACACATCCACCAAACAAAACTCCACCAGTCACTCACATCCACCAAACACACCCCACCAGTCACTCACATCCACCAAACACATTACACCAGTCACTCACATCCCCCAAACACACTCCACCAGTCACACACATCCACCAAACACACTCCACCAGTCACACGCATCCACCAAACACTCCACCAGTCACTCACATCCACCAAACACACTCCACCAGTCACACACACATCCACCAAACACCCCACCAGTCACTCACATCCACAAACACATCCCACCCAGTCACTCACATCCACCAAACACACTCCACCAGTCACACACACATCCACCAACACATCCACCCAGTCACTCAACCACCAAACACCACTCCTACCTGTCACAACATCACCAAAAACCAACCAGACTCACATCCACCAAACCCTCCACCCACAACCCCCAAACCCCCCCCCACAGTCACACAATTCACCAAAAACCCCCACAGTCACTCATCACTAAACACCCCCCACCAGTCACACAATTCACAAAACCCCCACCAGTCACTCACATCCCAACACACTCCCAGTCACACCATCCACAAACCCCCCACCAGTCACTCAAATCAAAAACACACTCACCAGTCACACCATCACCAAACCGCCCCACACTCACATCCACCAAACCACTCCACCAGTACACCCATCCACCAAACACCCCCAGCACCACATAACAAACACCCCCACCATTACACAAGGCGGGGTGAAGTGGCTAGCCCAGGGACCTGACGGGGATCGAACCGCCAACCTTCCAGTTACAGGACGACCACAGTTACAGCACTGCACCATCTTTCAACCTTTTTTCTGGCATTGTATGACGTGCACAAATAAAATTGTCAAACACATGTACAATACAATATCAAGTCAATTGGGTCAACTTTTGAAAATGCACAGAAAACTGGCTATTTTACATTTTAAATAAAAGGCTTCATACTGAACTCCTTCAAGAAATTTTACCCGTATGTTGCTAAACTGCGGCAGTGTAATCATAAGGTATGTACATTGTTGACATTTTTTGGCTTTGATAAACGGCGTGGCCATCTCGGGCAGTGAATGTTAAGTTAATACCTGACCGGTTTTAGTAGTTGGTAACCTGTTTGTTGTACATGAATGAAATTTGGTACCCATGTGTAAGGTATGAAGATAGACAATTATGTAATTGGGACTGCGCTTTCAAACTTAACAGGAAGTCGGTTTATTTCTCCTACAGAAATAACTTGTGTGCTTGCGTGCATGCGTGTAATGCTTAGTTTACACCAACAAAACATTTATGTGGAGTTTTTTTAAGCAATTCTTTTTCTTTTACATTTCTAAATAAGTTCTAGGTTCAAAGATTTTCTGAAATAATGAGTAAGCATGGTGTGGAGATCAGACATCTTCACGATTAATCAACCGTGAGTAATTCATTAACAGTGAAATTGCTTGTAAAAACAGGATCATACTGATCATTTGCAATGTCTTGTTTTATTTTGTCCTTTATACATAAAAGTTTATATAAGTCATAAATACATACAGCTCTTTAGAACTTGTCAATGGTTAAAAAAGCAGAGTTTACTTACAGATGCCCACCACCAGGCGTGTGGAATACTGGTGAAGTTGGTGTTCGGGACATCATGTTCCACAGAATAAACCATGGCGGAGAATGTGAATATCCCCAGAGCGATGAAGAGGAAGAGGCATCCCACCTGCTGATAGCACTGCTTCAGCGTGAACCCAAATGCCCTCAGGCCTGTGGAGTGACGCGCCAGCTTCAACACTCGAAAGATCCGCATGAGGCGCATGATCCGCAGCACCTGGCCCACCTTGCTCACCTGTCCCACAGTCTCCATGTCAGCATTTTGGTTACCAAAATGTTCAAAGTTCTCAATCAGGAATTGAATGATTTGTGGTAAGATGGCCATGAGGTCAACAGCATTGAGCATGCTCTTAAAAAAGCGTCCCACATCTGGAGTTGATATTAGACGCAAAAGGTACTCAACCGTGAAGAAGATGATGCACACAGTCTCGACAAACTCTCCACAGGTTTTCCCGTTAACCTCATACGAGGAGTCCAAGTCCTCCATTTCTTCGATGGTCAACAGAGTCATCGTAACCAGAGACACCAGCACAAACATACTCGATGCCACCGCCATGAGTTTCGCCAGAACTGAAGAGAACGGCTTCTCCATGAAATCCCAAAGCTTCCGTCTCATCCAACCACAACACATTTCATCGAACACCTCCAAGTTCTCCTCGATGTCCAGTTCCCTCTCCAGCTCCTTCTGAACCTTCAGCTGCTCACTCAACTCATCGTTTTTCTCCTCCAGAAGAATCCGGCAGCAGCGCTGGGAATACTTGATCCGAACGCCCCAGTAACTGATCTCCTCCAGGAAGTTCCTCGGACAGAGTTCCTCCTTAATCCACAGCACCCCAGTCCTGTAGAAGTTGAAGATGCAGTTGAAGATGTCCGGATCGCGGTCAAAGAAATACTCGTTGTTCTTAACCACGTAATCATCGCAGAGATCCAGCCTCATGTTGAGATCCGTGGACGTGGCCAAGCGGCCGATTCTGCTTTGAGGGTACCTCGCTGCCATCTTATAGGGTATCCGATAGGACTTCCCCCCAACGTTGAGATTGATCATGCAAGGAGATGGTTTGGTAAACCACAAAGGGGTTTCTGCATGCCTTTCGACCTCATCTTCATGGACATCGGCTGAAATATCATAGATATCTGTCTGCAGTTCACTTAAGGAGCTCCATTGTTTGACCGAACTCCCTTTGGCGAAAGGAAGGTCATCTTCTACAGACTCAGTGCTGGGGAGCTTGCAGTTTGCGAAGAGGCTAGGTCTTCTTTCTTTGTGATAGCAACTCATCTTCTCAGGTGCAGTCCCAGGCTATCCTCCTCGACTGGAGGATAGTGATCATGCTCCTGCAAATCACTGAGCCTTACTGAGCTATTTAGGTATGAAGAGCAACCACCAGCATCTAATGCCATCTATAAGGAGCTAACGGTTCAACTTAAATGCTATTACCCTTTAAGCCTCTGCTGGATGGGGACGCCCTCTCAGAAAAAGAACAACAGAGTACTTTTTCTTTGGAGATATCATGATTTGACTGCTGTCTAAACCAAATGCTTGGGTGTTTCTGATATCAACATTTGAAACATGAGGTCAGGGACTGACACTACAATATCCTTGAAGGGTTTGGATTTCCAATGTTTGGCAACTGTTTTAATGGAAATTGTTTTGGTACTGAACCAATGTTTTCCTGCATTTTAACTGTGTGATTTAAGCTTTTTTTGCCATGCCTGGGTTGATTTAGGAAAGAATTTCTCAGAAGTCTCAGATTATGATAAAAAAAGAAATTGTCAGCAAACAAATGCAACAAGTCTTTGTTTTTAAACAGTTCTGAAAACAGCGTTCTCAACAGGATTAGGATCTAGAGGGAGGCACGGAAACAAGTGAACGCTAATCAGACTATCCAGGGTAACTGGGTCACTAGAGACGCTTCCAGACTGTTTAGAAAATGACTGTGCATACTTTTAAGTATAATCAGACTCCCTGATATAATGCAGTTGAGATCTTTTATTATTTTAATAAAACACCCTTTCATTAAATATTAGTTTTGAAGGCACCCCAAAAGATCTAAGGCGTCCATCATGCTAAAAAGTTGGAGGGTATGGCAGAATGGAATTGCTACAAAAAGAAGGTTTGTTTTTCTTATTCCTGACTCGTTGTTTTGTCATGCATCGTTAATGCCCTTGCTGAAAAACATGATTTGTATGATGCAAAATGATTTAATATTAGTGTAAAGAGTAATTTTATACTCTGAAGGGAGCTGGTTGACATTGAAGTCCTTGATCTGCGATGTCCTTCAAGACCCTGCTCGAACTGTAACTTGTGCACTTGGATGCTCTTAAAGGCTTAGACGTGGAGAAAATCAGATCAAGGAACAATTTCAAGTGAGTCAATGAACAAGTTTTTAATCTGAAAGACGCAGATGCTCCCACAGTCTGTTACTGTGTTCAGCCCTTCAACCAAATAGTGTAGGTTTTACCCAAACTCTGTCTAACGGAGGATGTTGCTATAAAGCCATCATGGCATTAAAAAAAATATGAAAAAGAATGACCAGTTTTGGCATTAAAATCAATTATTAAATAGAAGAAAAACGGTTTGAAAAACCTATTGAAGAAAAAAAAACTTTTTTTTATTAAAAAACAAACAAACAAAAATACAATGTAATTTCTTGGATTATATATTGGTATATATATTCATCTTTTACTTATTAAAATGCCAAACGTATTTTTTCTGAATCATGCGGGGTAACAAGTTGAGCATTTATACAATGCCATCTTAATCAAAAACTGAAGTGGAATAGGTCACAGTTATAGTGTAACAGCAATGTGTTCAGATCTCTGAGCGGCTTTGCACATCCCTAGATGACTTTTTGTACAATAAAGTTTGCATTTTGGCTCCACACGTTGCCACCAATTTTTTGTTTTACGTTAATCTGGTGAGGTTGTTAAATGTTTAATTTTATATTTTTGTACCAGTCCAAAATTTGAATGAAAGGCGAGGTGCACCCTGGTCACATAACATTTAAATTTATAATTAATATTGTTTTGTTGTTGAGGTTTCTACATCAGTTTTGTGAAGAAGAAGAACTGACAAGGGCTTTTTATCCAAAAAAGTAAAATACAGATAGAACATTCAGAACTGTTTTACGAGTCAAAGGTATGAAATGTGATATCTGGAAGTTAATGATTACTTTTGAAGTAACCAGAAAAATAGCGATTCGTTCCTATTGAAACGCTCTTGTAAGATGGGATAGTTTTTACAAAGACACTGACAATCGAGATACCGTTAACAGTCTTCATTGTGGATCACTGCTATAACAAAATGTAATTGCAACACTTTAATCATAATTCACATCGAGAATTATAAGGACCCCAATCAGTGCAACAGTAATCTCGTCGATGGCTAGTTTAGGAAGCCCTCATAATGAGATGCGTGCAGTGTCCCGCCCTCGTGACGTCACTGCACCAATCCCGAGAACGGAGGTTCAACCAGCCGCTACACTATTTTGATAGCTCCTGCTGGTTGGCTACAAGTTTTTTTTTTCATTCACAACTTTAAGTGCAGATTCTAATTATTGATTATAATATTTTTTATACTGAGCTGAAGGCATCTTGATACCATCCTGCAACATGATCAAATTATGTCAGCTAAAATAATTTGCTTTCCATCACGTATTAGCACTAGATAAGTATTTGTCCCACTTTAGACTTAATTATTGGGTTTGAGATAGGCTAAAGAGGTAGTGAGAAAGGCTAAAGGTGCGTTAAATGTGTTGTTTGAAAAACGTTTTAATCTAATCATATCGTTTAAGCAGAGTAAAATTTAATAGTTATCAATTTCTTCCTCAAAGATAAGGATAGCTGATACCTAAATGTCTCAATGAAATGTCTCAATGTCTCAATGAAACAGAATTAAGGTTGGTTATAAATATAAACTGTACTGTAAATTAAGATTCAAGAGAACTTGTTAAAAGAAGTATTTAGCAAAAAAAAAAAAAAAAAAAACGTTAGCGTTTGAGATGTTAAACAAAGTTTTTCATACTTTGAATAAAACATGGCCGCCACAGAAGCCGGATGTGAGCATTATGTTCGCAGCTGTTTGTTAAAAGTAAGCGAAATTGAAAAACTTGTGTATTAACTGTATTAGTTAATCCATGCAAACACTAAAATGCTGCTTGCTCGTGTGGACAAATTTCATTTTCAGGGGAAAGGTTCATCAGGGACGAGCCAATTTAGCATACCGGCTAAGCTAACTAGTAAATATGGCTAAAGCCTTCATTAGAAGTTGCAATAGTTCGTTATGTCTTTGTAGAAGTATTTCACTTCGTTAAAGTCCAATATAGTTGTAGTCGGTGAAATCTTTCCTGTGAATGTAGAAGTTAATGTAAATAGGTTTGGGCAGTTTTGTGCAGAGCTGTTTGTGTTGCAACAATAAGATATTGCATAACTTAGTAACGTTAACAGAAATATATATATATATATATATATATATATATATATATATATATATATATATATATATATATATATATATATATATATATATATATATATATATATATATATTTTTTTTTTTTTATTTATAAAATTATATAAATTAGAGTTAAACTCAGTTGTAGTTGCGTTTTGCAATGCTTTTCCATAAATTTTGGCATATGTTTCAAAGTATATTGTTTCAAATTATATTAGCAGAAGTGCAATCTAAGCTTATATTGTCCGACTAAAATCCTTACTAAAAGAATCAAGTGTGTGTAGCACAAATAATTTGACTCATTTGAGTTCTCTGTAAGACCTGGTTGTTTATGGGCTGGTGCTCAGAGTTCTTGTTCTAGATCAGTGAAACCTTTAGTTAAGTTTAACTTTTAGAAAGTTAAACTCTTCACTTTCTGTCTGTCTCCTCAGGCGCCTTGCTGTGGGAAGTTCTACGTTTGCAGACTCTGTCACGATGGTGAGGAGAACCATCAGATGGACCGGTTTAAGGTTCAAGAGGTCAAATGTGCAGCGTGCAATACCATTCAAGAGGTATGTTCTCAAAATTTCACACGCCAATGATGAAACATAAAAGAAAAAAAAAATATCATTGTATTAAATTAAATTAAATTGGATGTTGTTCCAGCGTTACGGATGAGAAAACGTGAAGCATGATTTATTTCAGAATGTCCATGTTAATTATATTCAAATTTATTTTTGAAGATTTTAACTGGATAAAAAAAAACTTAATATGCTAGTCTTACTAAAAATAAAATTAATCTGTCTGGAGTCTGTTAAATTTGTAGCTGTGCATTGTGGCAAAAAAAAAAAAATCTGTCATCAGTATTGACGGATGACTAAGTTTGTGTTTGAGTTAAAAGCTCTGCAATTCATTATATGCCATTGAAAGGTACGTTTTGGAGGTGACCACGTAAAGTGCTTGTGGATGTCTGTTTGGTTTTAAAGCAAGAAAAAAATTCCTTAATTTTTACCCCAACACGCAAACATGTTCAAACGTTACTCAGAGGACCAGGGAGCTGAGAGTTTTAATAGTGATTTCTCTATTTAATTAGAATAAAAACATATTTTTGTTATTTAAACTTGAAATGTTGGACTTATGCGATCTATTCACTTGATTGTAACAAGTTTGTCAAATGTTGCATAGTGTGGTGTTTGATTTAATTCAAATGTGGTAAAAGAATAATGTACTTTTGAATATTTAGTGGAATACCTATTTAACTTGGAATGGAATTAAGGTCTGAGAGGGTTAATTTATTGTTAACCTGCTGCTTCTTTTGTGTTTTCCAGACTCAACAGACTTGTAAAGAGTGTGAGGTGAAGTTTGCAGAGTATTATTGTGATATTTGCCATCTGTTTGATAAAGACAAGAAGCAGTACCACTGCCAGCCCTGCGGCATCTGCAGGTAACTCGCTTAACATTTATTATTTTAATCATTGTGCAAACAGAGAGGTGAAAATGATTTGAGATTCTCGTCCTTTTCTTCAAAACGTAGAATAGCAGAAAACTATTTGGAAAGAAATACGAGACAGACAATTGCAGATTTATTTATTTTTTTGTGAAAATGTATTTTTTCTGTCGTGGTTAGCCGTGGAATTCTGGTTACAGACCCGGACAGAGTTTCTTCCTTTTTTTCCTGTTAATTTAGGATTGGTCCGAGAGAGAAATACTTCCACTGTACGAAGTGCAATTTATGTTTAGCCACCGACCTCAAAGACAACCACAAGGTGAGCAGCTCTCTGACTTTAGAACGGCTCTTGGTTTATAAAAGCGAGCGTAAGTAAGTGTTTCGTGTGTTTCAGTGTGTTGAGAACGTGTCCAGGCAGAACTGTCCGGTGTGTATGGACGACATCCACACGTCCAGAATAGGAGCGCATGTGCTTCCCTGCGGACACCTGCTGCACAAGTGAGTCTGCTTCGTCTTACACAGACAGACAGAGAGAGAGAGAGAGAGAGAGAGAGAGGGAGAGATGGGGAGAGAAATAAAGAAGTGGGGAGAGAAAGAAAGGATGGGTAGAGAGGGGGTAGGAAAGAGGAGAGAAAGAGAGGTGGTAAGAAAAAGAAAGGAGAGGGTGAGAAAAAGGGGGAAATTAAGAGAGAGATAGAGAGAGAGTGTGTGTGTGAGTGAGTGAGTGAGTGGGGGGTAGAGAGAAATAAAGGGGGAAGAGAAAGAAAGAGGAGGGGTAGAAAATGAGAGAGAGAGAGGTCAAGAAGAGACAGAGGGGGAGAAGAGAGAGAGAGAGAGATGGAGAGGTGAAGAAGAGACGGGGGAGATTGGGAGAGAGAAATGGAGAGGTGAATAAAAGACAGAGGGGGGAAGAAAAAGGGGAGAGAGAGATGTAGGTGAAAGAGACAGAGGGGGTAAGAAAAAGGGGGGAGAGGAGACAGAGATGGAGAGGTGAAGAAGAGACGGGGAAAGAGAGGGGGGGTATTGGGAGAGAGAGAGATGAGAGAGAGGTGAAGAAGAGACATGGGGGAGAGGGTGGTAGGGGTAAGATTAACGTGTACTCGCATCTCCTCCCGTTAAATCCAGCAATTTTTGTCTAAGCAAAATGGGCATGGCACAGTCAGACAGTGACATCAGGAAATGTGTGTTGTTGAGAGAAAAATTAGTATTTGATCTGATGAGGAGTTTGTTTGGTGTTGCGTTCAAATAAAAAAAAAAAAAGATCTAAAGCTGACTTTGTCTTGCAGGACGTGTTTTGAGGACATGTGGAGAACGGGGTAAGATGTTTCCATGATGTCATCCTTTAATGAATGTGATCAAAATGTGCGAAGTACGGTCTCTTTGAGCCACATAACTGAGCCAGAGACCTTTGGGTGACATGTTCCATACGGTCGATGGGCTCCTCCCATTCTGCTCTGCAGCGAGGACACTCAGGTTCTGTGTAGACCATATCTTCTGACGAGTCAGTGAAGGGTGCAGCGGAAGCCATTTAGAAAACCAGTTGTGGAAACCTCAGAGAAAATGCACAAATCTTCTCTTCTGAGTTTACTTTTGTCTCGGCAGAGCTTACCGCTGCCCTCTTTGCATGCACTCGGCCTTCAACATGAAGGACTTCTGGGAGCAGAGAGACGAGGAGATCGCCCAGTCGCCCATGCCCTCGGAGTACCAGCACGCCACGGTCAAGGTAACATCCCAACTCCGTTTACTTCTTTTAAGTTGTGTTGTTCTAATACCAGTTTCCAGCATGAATTTAGCCATTCCCTAAAATGAGCTCATGTAGTTTATTAAGAAGCTTTATCTTTTAAACGTAGTGTTTTTATGGAAGCTGGTACAAAAGTTTTTTTTTTTTTTTTAAATAGCTGTTTAATGTTCAGTTCAGGTGTTAACTAGACATAAAATATCTGCTCAAGTTCAGATGAGGAGTCTGTCTCATTTGTGCAAGTGTGTGTTACGTTGCCAGATCCTCTGTAATGACTGCCAGGCGCGCAGCACCGTCTCCTTCCACGTTCTGGGGATGAAGTGCAGCGGCTGCGGCTCCTATAACACGGCGCAGGATGGAGGGCTGATGGGGACGATCGCGCATCCC
Organism: Danionella dracula; assembly: GCA_900490495.1. Taxonomy (NCBI): domain Eukaryota; kingdom Metazoa; phylum Chordata; class Actinopteri; order Cypriniformes; family Danionidae; genus Danionella; species Danionella dracula. Next base: position 616,588 of record UELW01000422.1, on the reverse strand, counting down.
GAGGAACCTCCGGATGCACCCAGCTAAACCCAAAACCTGCTGTCTGCCGCCTTTGGAAAATACCCAAAATAAAATAAAACCGCTCTTCACAGGAAAGACGAGTTCGTCCATCTCATTATTAGAGACAATTAAAGCACATATTCTTTAAAAAAAAGGCCTAATAAAACCAGGGTGAGCTTTGGCATCAAAATTAAACACAAATCGATTTTATCTCAACTTTTTCTTTAGCAGTGCTGTAAGGGTAGAATCCACTGAACAAGAGCCAGCTCTTTAGTAACACATTTGATCAACAAACATCCTTAAATCAATTTCAAAGTAATGTCAAACTTTTCTTTTTCTTGATCTCCCTCATCCTTTATCTGTGAACTTGTGATAAAAAAAAAAAAATTATTACTACTTCCAGCTCACAGAACTCATCTAAGTCCATCGACTGAATAAGAGCCCTCGTAGGTTTCTGATGAAGGTAAAAGAAGCTCTGAGGACGCTGTGCTGCTTTTATTTCTCGTTAACTATGAAGAAATTCATCAGATGGAATAAATGAAACCAAAGGATTCCGCGCAACGAGGCGAGCTTAAAAACTGGAACATCCATTCATCCAATTTCTTGTCCTCTTTTTCCCTTTCGGGGAAAGGGACTCTTTCAATACGGTTAATAATTATCTGCTTAGTCAAGAAACCATATGTTCATACTAAATTTTAAGAGTATTATTTGTTAATGAAACACAAACGCCAACTCTTCCAGCATATGTTTTATGAGGCTGATGCCCTTCCAGCTGCAACCCATCGCTGGGAAACATTCACACACACACTCAAACACAATGAACAATAGTGTTTTTTTTTTTCTCAATTCTCTTCTACCGCATGTATTTGTTCTTATGGAGGAAACCGGAGCACCTGGAGTAAACTCACACAATCACGAGAGAAAATGAAAACTCCACACAGAACTGCTAACTGACCCAGCCAAGAATCGAACCAATGACCTTCTTGCTGTGACAGCCATGTCACCCACTGCGCCACCGTGACGCTTAATTGTCAATAATTATCTGCTTAGTCAAGAAACTACACTTACACTGTACACAAGTACTTGGTTACTTACAATATGAAGCAAAACATGAACTATTAAGCAAGGCAAGTTTATTTGTTCAGCACATTTCGTACACAGGGTAATTCAAAGTGCTTCACATTAGAAACAAAGAATAAGGTACATTTAATTAAAAAAAAAAGTCATATAAAGACTGATTTAAAACTGAAAATTAAAAACACTGATTAAAACATAAATTAAGATGTGAAGAGCAGAGATAAAATAGTTGTTGGACGTTGGTGCTCAGTCGACAAAACTGGTGAGTCTTTAGCCTAGATATACACGTGACTAAAGTGTTGGCACCCCTGATCTCCTCTGGAGCTGGTTCCTCTGTGGGTCTCAGGGGAACTAAAAGAGGATTCACCTTGAGTGGAATTAACCCGGGGTAGATTTCATTTATCTGATCTGAGGATCTCAGCTCTCTGTTTGGTGTGTATTCTCTGATCTTCTCTGTTAGGTGTTTAGGTGCTGAGTTCTGTTTGGACTTATATACGAGCAGCAGAACTTTAACATCTATTCTGGAGGAGACCGCAACCAGTGTAGAGACTGAAGAACTGGAGAAATGTGTTCTGACTTTCTAGTTTTGGTTAGGAAATACTATGTAATGCAGCAGCTCCAATTCTAGAGATTACTTAATTTTCCCCTTTGAAAAAAACTAAGGTTTGATTACAGTTTGCAATCCACTATACATATGTTACAAAGGCAATACATGCAACAAAAAGAGGTTTTACGTCTCTACAATCACATGTTACAGAATCTGTGTGCTGTGAAAGCCACAATTATCCGCGCAGCGCCCTCTGTCTGCAGCATGACATCAGGACGCTCTCTCAGCCTCTTCAACATCTCACCTCACTCGCTAACCTCAAAAACAGCTTCATGTAGATTTATTTCCAAGATAGTGGCAGAACGCAGCTGAAAATTAACTCAGTAAAAGTACACATTACACAATATTTACTATTACAATATTTTTTATTAAGTACACTTTTTTTAAGTACTCAAACAGTACTTGTTACCCTAAAAATTGACTCAAGTAAATGTAACTAGTTACTATCCACTTCCACGATGAAGGTTCCATCACTGATAAATATATAATATGCGGAAGTGTGGTCAAATGCTCCAGGGCTTCATTACGAACTATTAGGGTATACAACTGTGATTTCTCCAGAAGATAAATTTTAGCATCGACCACCACAAGGAAGTCCTTGATTGATTCAAACATGAGCTCGAGCGGTTCTTTTCACAAGTTTTTATTAAGAGTTCATCAGCTCTCTAGCTCTTCAGAGAAAAACATTGAAACGGTGACTGACGAGTGCGAACCCAAAGATGTCACCGCGATGCAGGTTAAAGAACAGATTGATGGCTGGTTCACAGTCCTGTTTGTTCAGCTAGGTCTCAGATGTCACCACTTGTTCCTAAAGCCAAACAGAAAACAGTCAAACCGGAAAAAAGGTGATAGAGAAATATTTGTATAAGTATAGTTTATATAGTCACAGGTTTAAGTAATGTTCCCTCATCAAAACATCTCAAAAAAGATTACACAAACATGTCTCAAGTCATATTATCTTTCAGAGCGCTCAAAACGGCTTGAGTATCACAGCCACCTTTATCTCCCTTAATCTATCCCCCCTTCCTTCTCTCTTATATCTTCCCTCTTTCCATCTTCCTTATATCCTCTCCCTCTTACATCCTTCATCTTTCCCTCTCCCCTATATCCTCTCTCCCTTACATCCTTTCTCTTCTTTCCCTCTCCCCTATATCCTCTCTCCCTTACATCCTTCCTCTTCTTTCCCTCTCCCCTATATCCTCTCTCCCTTACATCCCTTCTCTTTCCCTCTCCCCTATATCCTCTCTCCCTTACATCCTTTCTCTTTTCCCTCTCCCTTACATCCTTTCTCTTTCCCTCTCCCCTATATCCTCTCTCCCTTAAATCCTTCATCTTCTTTCCCTCTCCCCTATATCCTCTCTCCCTTACATCCTTCCTCTTCTTTCCCTCTCCCCTATATCCTCTCTCCCTTACATCCTTCCTCTTCTTTCCCTCTCCCCTATATCCTTTCTCTTTCCCTCTCCCCTATATCCTCTCTCCCTTACATCCTTCCTCTTCTTTCCCTCTCCCCTATATCCTCTCTCCCTTACATCCTTTCTCTTTCCCTCTCCCCTATATCCTCTCTCCCTTAAATCCTTCCTCTTCTTTCCCTCTCCCCTATATCCTCTCTCCCTTGCATCCTTCCTCTTCTTTCCCTCTCCCCTATATCCTCTCTCCCTTGCATCCTTCCTCTTCTTTCCCTCTCCCCTATATCCTCTCTCCCTTACATCCTTCCTCTTCTTTCTTTCCCTCTCCCCTATATCCTCTCTCCCTTACATCCTTTCTCTTTCCCTCTCCCCTATATCCTCTCTCCCTTACATCCTTTCTCTTTCCCTCTCCCCTATATCCTCTCTCCCTTACATCCTTTCTCTTTCCCTCTCCCCTATATCCTCTCTCCCTTAAATCCTTCATCTTCTTTCCCTCTCCCCTATAGCCTCTCTCCCTTACATCCTTTCTCTTTCCCTCTCCCCATATCCTCTCTCCCTTACAGCCTTCATCTTTCCCTCTCCCCTATATCCTCTCTCCCTTACATCCTTCCTCTTCTTTCCCTCTCCCCTATATCCTCTCATCCTCTCTCCCTTACATCCTTCCTCTTTCCCTCTCCCCTATATCCTTCCTCTTTCCCTCTCCCCTATATCCCCTCATCCTCTCTCCCTTGCATCCTTCCTCTCTTCTCCTCCTATTCCTCTCCCTACTATCCTATCCTCATTCTTCCTTTCATTTCCTCTCCCCTATATCATCCTCTCTCCTTGAATCCTTCCTCTACTCCCCTATATCCGGTCTTCTCTCTTATCCCCTCTCCCCTACATTCTCCCTTTTTTTTGCTCCATCCTACATCCTGTTTCACCCTCTTTCTTTCTCCCCATATCTTCCCCCCTATATCCTCACTCTTTCTTTCTCTCTTCCCTATATCCTCTCTCCTACATTGTGTCTCTCTTTGCCTCTCCCTTACATACTCTCTCTCCACAATATTCTCTCTTCTGCTCGCTTTCCCCCTCTCCATCTCCCTTCCTCTCATTTCAAATTTGAGTAATACATTTCATTTATTAATATTCACACCCACCCCACCCGTTCAAAATTAATGTCAGCCAATCACATATTTGTCTTGTATTAATAGTGGATGAAAATGTTTTAGTCAGATTGTTCTTGTTTTTGTCTTTTCAGAGGCTTAGGGCTGTGTTTTCATTAGGACGATGTAGTGCATTTACATTTATGCATTTGACAGCCGCTTTTGTCCAAAGCGACTTACAGAAGGGGAGAGACAATCTGCAATTTGTTACAGTCAAAGTCCATCTCAGCTCGCTCGTAATAGAAATTGTATCAATTGATCCATCAACCATAGCAGGAAGAAAATAAAGACAGTGGAGGAAAAAATGGCATGATCGAATGGCTTGGTGTAGGGGTTGCTGAGATGAAGTTTTTGGGGTGCGACTGGTTTAATCCACAGCTTCACAAAGACCTCCCCTTCCTTACCTCTGAGACCTCAGCGTCCTTTCCGTTGGATTTAGCTCCACAGCGTTTGCGCCTCGACTCCAGGTCAGTCATCCCCGTCTCTTGTGCGCTCTCCGCCTGAGTCGCTCGCCTGCGAACCAGCCAGCGAAGCCTTGACCGTTTAACAGCTAGCGATAAACCAATGGTGATAGACATACCTCTTCTTCGTGAGTTTCCTCCTCTGAACGATCCCGACCACAGCCGCGAGCACCACCACTGCACCACACACCCCGATGATCCCGTACAGGACGGGACCCCGCGAGAGCCCATCTGAAGGGTCCTGGCAGAATTCCCCAGAGCGCCCCGGGTCGCAGTCGCACACTGTAACGCCGTGCTCCACCACACACCTCCCTTTACCGTTACACAGAGAAACACTGCACACCTCAGACTCCACGTTCTCCGGGACCACGCTCTCCCTCAGACCGTGCTTGAAGCCTTTAGGACTGATCCCCACAGGTCTGTCTAAAGAATACTGAAGACCTGAGGAAGAAAGAAAAGAACACCAAGTTTCAGATTCAGGAGGAGCTCGTCAAACATCCTCTTCATTCATATTCATTGTATTAAAAGTAGAGTTGTCCTGACCGGAATGGGAAATTACTAAAAAAAACCTGGTCATTTTTTATGGTTAGATACAATTTGCTAATGCATTAAGAATATCAGAGGACTATAACCCAGTCAAGTTGGCCCAGGTTTAGCTTTTATTATCCAAAAAAATTTCCTTTTTTTTTTTTTTACCTTAAAAGAAATTCAATAAAAAAAACGTATTAGCACTGATTTGCTTTTCCTCAAAGAGCAAATCTCTACGTCAATCATGAGACAAGTTGTTTCACTCTGTAAATCAATAAAAAAAAAACAAAAAAAACCAATAAAGCAGTTATTTTATTAACATTAACAAGCAAAGCTGACTAGACTGTTATTAAAACCTAAAACTTCTCAGTAGGGACGGGCTGTATGGTTTATTTCATTTCAGTCATATAATCATTACTATATTATCACATTTTTATTCTGGCACTAAAAATCAAGTTTTTGGTCTGGAGTGAAAGGTATTAACTCCATCATTAACTGAGGGTTTCAACTATTTTCCTATTTACAAAGCAAGGCAAACTTTTCTAAAAAGTTTAACATAATATTCCTGAATCATTAAAACACATACATACATAAATCTATATATACTATCTATAAAGACTGCCTTCTTTCACCTCAGGAATGAAATAAAGTGCAGAACATGTTGTCTATCGCAGATGCAGAAAAATTAGTGCATGCTTTCATGAGCTCCAGAATGGATTATTGTAACGTTCTGTTATCCGGCTGTTCGGCCACCATGCTACAAAAATTACAGTTAGTCCAGAACGCAGCAGCTAGAGTTCTCACAAGAACAAAGAAATATGATCACATTACACCGGTTTTGTGCTCTCTTCATTGGCTTCCTGTACAATATCGCATTGACTACAAGATTCTGCTCCTTGCCTTTAAGGCGCTGAATGGCTTGGCTCCGGCCGACCTGAGCAGTCTCCTATCACGATATATTCCAGCTCGCTCTCTCCGATCACAAGAAGCAGGACTATTGATTATACCGAAAGTTAGTAAATCCACCAGAGGAGGAAGAGCGTTCTCATATAGAGCCCCGAAGCTCCGGAATAAACTCCCGGATGTTGTCCGCAGCTCAGCTACGCTCACAGATTTCAAAACTAAATTAAAAACATATCTGTTTGATCTCACATTCGAAAAATTGGCTCCTGGCATTTGTCAAAACAGATCTGGTGTCTTTTTTTCAACAGTTTGTATGTATATAGTGCTCAATGTGGTTCAATGTTCCTCTCTAACCTCTCCTCCTGCAGCTGATGCTGATCACCTGTTGGTTGTCTGTGTTAGTTTTCTAACCGTTGTTTTTTCATTTGTTAGTTTCTGTTATGTCTTTGTTTTGTCAGGTGCTGTCCAGCGAACCGTTCGTCGATGGATATTAAGTTTGTATGTTATTTATGCTGGGGAGGTGATTAGCACCTGCCTCAGTCAGCGGGAGTCTCCTCTCAGAGGGAATTCCTGTCTACTCTACCTGATCCTCACGAGGACTTTGTGAAGCTGCTTTGAAAGCAATTGCTAAAGAAGCGCTATATATAAAAAAAAAAAAAAACTTGACTTAAACTATACATACACACACACACATATATATATATATATATATATATATATATATATATAATTGTATAACTTCAAGAATTTGCAATTCTTCCTTTTATAACTTTATTCTCAGGCCTAAAGATATTACATTAATTATGGTGCTAAATGAGGATGTGCTGTAGTTATCTTGTAAGAGAGGTATTCTCAAGATGCATTCTGCATCCAAAGAGCAGATGTAAGGGAAAGGTGAAATAAATAGGGCAAATGTTAGCTCTGGACATCTGTGAGCCTCCTGGTGGACAAGAATAGTGCAAACATGACAAGTTGGACACGTGCAGAGTCACGAAGAGAACGCATGGATGAGGCACTGAGCGAACTCAGTTCATGGGTTCAAGTCCTCATCTTTTATACCAGTTATGACATTCCAGACAGACGGGCCAGAAGACAATGGTCGTCTCCAGAGCCAGAGGACAGAAGATGATGGACGAGAAGGAAAGAAAAAAAACTCAGGATGATGAAGACACATTTGCTTTAAGAAATCAAGTAACTTGTATTCACTATGGATGAGTACTAATTTACTTTGATGATTAATCGCTTTTTAAGTGTATTACAAAACATATCAAAATAAATTTAATTGAAGGCAATTACTCACATTTGAGTTTTTGATTTAAAAATGATTTTTACTCTTTGATGAAGGATTTTTAATGTCAAAGCTTAAGAGAAAGAACTGACCACAAAGGAGTAAGCTTTAAACGCTTAGAGCTCGGTCAGAAGAGTGTTTAAGGCAGACTTGACGTAACACAACCCGAGAATAATAAATAAAAAGGTTGAAGGTGTAAAAGATTATATATTGTTTTGTAGTGTTCAATTAATTCTTTAAAGATTACATTTTATATATATATGAAAAAAAAGATTTATTTCTGCTTGTTATCCAACCGCCGATCCGCTTTTTTTTTTAGTTTGCTCTAGTCAGTCAGTTCTATTGTCTTTCTCCGAAGAACTAGTAGGAAAGAACTAGAGGCCTGACAACCTCTTAATAAAGACTTGTGAAAGGAACTCTTCGAAGTGAACCAGAGCCAGTAGTAATAAGTAGCCCTGCTGTAAAGCTCAGGGATGAGCATGATATATCGCTGACTCAGAAACTGCTGCTGGTTGTTTAGAATCCATCCGTGTGAATAGATTTATAGTTTAAGTAGATATGTTTAACATGAAAGCAATGTCCAGGAAATGTCTCATTTGCATTCTGCGAGGCCACTTTGCCTGGAAATCCCATAGAGTTGGAAACCCACCTGATCCAGCTCTACTTAAACTTCTTGTTCATGGCTTGTTTTGACTTCATTAGAGGTGTCCAAATGCACACCGTTCTATGTTCAATCAAACATTTGTGCTAGTTGCTCGTAAACTCCTCTTAACGGTTCCCAAAATGTGCATTTATTTCACTGTGGTGCACTGAGGGAGTCCTCACAGATCTCGTCCGAGCGATCGGGACAGTCGGAGACACCGTTGCAGATCTGCTGCGAGGGCACACACAAGTCTCCACTCAGACACGGTTTAGTGTCAGCAGCACAGCGGGACTCAGACCTGCACTCGCTCGCATCAACCAGCGTCTGACCGGCAGTGCAGCGGCACGTCTTTCCTCCGGGAGACTCCAGACAGAGCTGACTGCAGCCTCCGTTCGCCTCTGAGCACAGGTTAGAGCCTGAAACAGAGAGCAAGTGCAGAGGATCAAGTCTTTAACCAGACTACTAATTAAAATGCATCAAAGGTCAGACGATGGGAGCAGATCTAAGGCTGTGTTTTGTGCGCTAGAGTCTGCAAGATACTCCGCCGATATGATAACCATGAGCAAAAATATTCCCAAAATTAGCTTTACAACTCGTATAAATGCTTGTGGGGAAAGAAAAACTATTTTCTTAAAAAACAAAAACAAATTTAAAACATGCAACGACAAAGAATAGTAAATGAGCTCACGTATAACAATTCAAATTAAAAGTCCTTTTGAAAAAGTATATACATTAATTTACCTTATTTTTTTGCAATTCAGTGAAACAGTAGTCCAACAGGTTTTCAAATGATATAAACATTATTAAAATATAAAGCAAATGGCAATTTTCCTTTCCAATAGAACGCCCTTATGAGAGAAATTTAGAAAAGGTAAAAAGTTTAAAACTTGTAATTTCACAAAACATTAATACCACTATGTGCAATCATTTTTGCGTCATATTTATTGTTCATCAGGGGTTTTGTTATTGCTTATTATTGTTATTTTGCTTTTTTTCATCTATTTGAAGGACAATATTTTCTTCGGAACTACAAGATTCAGCAATTATTTTAATTGAAAAATACTAGTACTACCTAAAATAGTTTAGACTTGCTTTTATGTAGGAGCACTTGAGAAAGCACGCGCTATCTGTTTTATTAGAAAAAATAAACATCTATCTTGTTAAAGCAAGTGTCGCAAGCTTTTTAAAAATGTGGAGATGTCCTTCGTTCTGGTGTGTGCGTGTTCTGGTGTGTGTTTGCACCTTGAATCGGTTCCCAATGTGCTTTAATTTACCCGTTTGTCCTGCGAATGCCTTCAGATCAATGATCTCCTCGTCCACCTCAAACCACAGCCTCCCCGAGCGCTCCAGAGAGCCACTGAACCAGCACTCCGAGGATCTGCCTGGAGCCCAAACCACATTGAACAGATCTCACTTTATACATCTGTCTTTAGAACAGAAACAAACCCTCTGACCTTTTCGTATCGTCCAAACGAGCTGCTTGTTTATCAGCGTAAACGCGGTCAAGCCCTTTTCTGTCTCGAGCTCCTTGTAGCCAGAGCCATCCGTGCCGACCGAAGCGATCACTGAAAGAGCTGCAGACAACATCTGGATGATGCATATCTCTTATACACACAAAACTTTGTCTTCAAGTTTTGATTTTGAGTTTTTTTATTTAATAAAAGGGACCAGATTCCACACACACAGTCTCCATTTCAAAATGCTGTTGTAATTCTCCTTCCTTTTATGACTGCATTCTCATGTCTGCTTTAAAGACATTACACGTATTATATTACTAAATAAAGATGTGTTGACATGTGGACATCTGTGAGCCTGCCTGAGTAATATCATGCATATGACACAAGCGGTGAAAGCACCTGCAATGAAGAGAGAACATGGAGGAGAAACCAATGAACTGTTGACTTTAGAATGCATCTTAAGGGTTTAAGAGATGAAGAAATACAGCGAGCGGACAGACAGGAGAGAAGATTGCTGTGTCCAGGGCCAGAGAGAGACAGCTGATGATGGAAAATACCTTAATAATGGACGATAAAAAACTTCAAGCGGACAAAAACACTTTGAGAAAGACTTTGAGAAACAACAAACTTGTATATACATTGTATGAGTACTATTTTACTTTATTATATTTTGTAATATATTTAAAATAATCATAAAGTAATTAATTAAAAGAAATTTAATTGATTGCAATTAATGACCATCCAGTTTTTGATTTAAAATGTTTATTATAATAATAATAATAATAATAATAATAATAATAATAATAATAATACCTTCAATTTATATAGCGCTTTTATAACCACTCAAAGACGCTTTACAATGATCAGAGCATTATTCATTCACTCCACATTCACTCTCTGCTGGTGATAAGCTACCTTGGTAGCCCTCAGCTGCCCTGGAGCAGTCTGACAGAACGTGGCTGCCATTCTGGGTCTACAGCCTATATAGTTTTGTGATCGATATTCACATTTTTATTAACTACACAGCCCTAGCTGCATGGATTTCCCCTGAAGCTGTCAGAGCCAAACTCTGCTACGAGTTGATGTAGAAATTATTTAATTAAACAGAATCTTAATATGGCATAGATGTATGACTTTTTAAACAAAGACTATTCTAATTCTGAGAGTTCTCATTGCTACAGACGGACCGGTCACTCAGGTCTGTTTCTAGAACCACATGGTTTATGACCATGTTTGTCAGTTTGCTGAAGTATAAAGCTCCTTGGTTCGAGTCTGTCTCACTCTTCGATCGCCGTTAGGCTGATTTATTTTTTCAACAGCTTTCCTTCCACTACAGCATGGTTAGCTAGCCTTTGACCGGCACACACACAAAGATTTAATTATATCCTTATATCACTAATCAGAACAATCACTTTTTTATTTTACATCAATGACCACCAAACGGTTGCTATAGCTTTTTACAGTAAAAGTAACAAGCACATATGAAAATCACCTAAAAATGTACTATAATACTAATTTATTTGGAAAGATTATAAAAAAACTTTGCATTGAATCTATGATTTGAAGCATTACTTAAATTTTAGCGTTTCACTTGACAGTTTCATTTGCTTTGATTTTTAATCTATAATCAAAAAAAGGAAGGAAAAATTAAAAGTCTTTTGTTTGCCACTGATGGGAGAGCCCAACCATTTCTGATCAGTTGAGTTACAGATTCCCGCTGATTATATTTGTTTTAACCTGCAAGTTTTAAAAGAAGAGTCCAGAAAAGGGCTCTATCCACATGTATCCAGTTATTTTGTAACTACACTTTATCGCGGTTCATGTATAGACATGGCATAATACAATCAACAGATTAAAGCCTACGACTGAAGTATAACATACCGGTATCAGCCCAGTACAGTGTGCTCCCTTCATCGTCCAGCACCAGTGAAGTTGGCTCGACTGCTGTCCTCCACACCAGCGTCCTGTTCTCTCCATTCATGAAGGCACACTCCAGCCTGCTCGAGTTCCCGTTCTGAAGCCGATTTGAGAAGCAGAAGCGCCCGCTGGGAGGGTGCAAAGCAATGCATTCAACGTTTCCCACCAGGTCCTGGATCAGAACACTGGTGTGGGTCCCCTCAGCGGAGGTGACGTGAATCCCAGGAACATCCCCTGTGCTCCAGAACAGGTTCAGGGTAGTGTAATCCACAGCAAACACCCTCAGCTGGTTCTGCAGGGGTCGGCGCAGTCTGGCACAGGGAACCAAAGCAGCCGCCTTCATTTTGAAGAGCCTCACCATCAGATGAGAGTCATCAGATACGTAGAGGGTGTGCTCTCGCTGGACCAGATCCAACATGAAGGCCTTTTTCATGTTGGGAAGATCGAACCGGAGATGCTCAGGCCAAGTCTGAAGAGCCACGGCACGAGGAGTGTTGTGGGGGTAAACCTGAGAGATTCACAATGTTGAAAGCAAATTTAGGGTTATTTCACATCTGCTTCATGTATTTTGAATGAGTTGAACCAGAATGATTTTCTTTATCATTATGGTTCTTTTGATAGAGTTCAGTTGCTGCCTTCTAACTTAAACATCCACCAAAAGTGAAAAAAAAAAAAAAAAAAAGTTTTATGAGTCAGTTTCTTTGAGGTGAGATCAAGATCTAAACTAGTCTTGCATTTTGCATCTATGGCTACGTTCAGACTGAAGGCCAAAGTGACCCAAATCTGATTTTTTTTGCCAATATGTGATCAGTATCTGAAATTTTCAAGACAGTCTGAACATTTTTTTCCGATTTTCCGATTTTTTCCAAATCCGACCTAGGTCTCTTTCATAAGAGCTCCTGAATCAGATTCTTTTGCGATGAGATTTTAAACAGCCAGGTCACATTTAGCTCACAGAAATGAGTCGCTGTAGAAGACGTTCTTGGTCTGAAATAGTTTCAGGAAGAGCACAAAGTTAAATTTGCAGCTTTTAACCGGAAGTTTAACATAACACGTGTTCTTTTCAGTCTCAATCTTTTTCTTAATATTGTTTAATACTAATGAAGTTTGTTCTGATCAGGTATGCCCAACAAAGCCTCGTGTGCGCGAGAGCAGGTGGTTCAGCGATTAACAGTGCATTCTGGGGGACGTAGTGTCTTCATCTGCGCAAGCTTGTCACATTTGAGCCACATTTCGTTCACACAGATAAGTAATTTATTTTTATTTAATAAAAATAAAGAACTAATTGTCATTTATAAAATGAAAGAACGTACCAAAAACACTAACAACTAAAACTAATCTGATTTCACAAAGAAGAAAAAAAAGAAAAAAATTGGGCATCAACACCTGCATTCTGAACTACATCCAGACATGGGCTATGTTCAAAGTTAAATTAGTTAGCTGTTTCCAGGGTTTAACACGAATAATTTGTTCACACATTTTTTAAGATACAATTTATTAAAAAACAAACTACTATAATTTGAAAGCTCTGCTTTCTTAATATATGCATCAAATATAGCTTCGCGTCTAGAACACCTTTAAAATCTTTGTTTTGAGCGTTCATTTAACTGAAAACTAAACGGCAAAAAGTGGTTGTGTAATCAATTGCACGGATCAATTCTTGTAATAAATATATTTAGTTTCGTATGGAAGAAATAAGATTGCTAGAAATCAACACCAAAATGTGTTCTTTAAAAACATTTGTTCTGCAGATGTGAAAGTGAATAATTTTTTTCTTTCGTGTCAACCCATTACTCAATGCTGATTAAATCTGAAGCAGAAACAAGTGTTCTGTTGATGAACGATATTTTTATTTAAAAAATTATGATCGCTGCTTCAACAGATTACTCATGAGAGTTGTAACACTTTACAATGAACTCGCTACCAGGTTTACTGAGCTTGAGGTTAATTTCTGGATACATGTAGTCTTACACCGCAGTCATCACGTTGAGATAATGCAGCAGTTCAGGGGTGAGCGCGCACTGCAACCTGGGTCTCCGGGTCGGCAACTTAATATTTTTGTCATTTACCCAAGATTATGAGAGAATTTGTTCCTGGTGCTTCACTGAAATCTTTGCTTCATTCTTTAAATATGTTTTAAGTAATTTATTCAAACCAGTATTATCACTTTATGCAAGTAGAGCCATTTCTTCTGCCAATATCTGGACTTCGTCACTATTATTCTTCGGCTTGTCAAACAAACACATTTGGTGCTCGGCCCCCCCAAAATATTTTTTTTCTTTTTTATTCCTTTCTTTATCAGTATTCCTTTACTGAATGATAGGTAAAACACATTTTTTTATATAAAAAAAAAACATTTAAAAGTCTATACATTTTTTTTTTTAGATATCTTCAAAAGTCTAGAGAAGCGAAAGAACGAGCTGCAATGTGACATTCAATAGATTGCATGAAGGACCTGGAGGGGTTGAGACAACTACTGAATTCAGCTCATATTGAGAAGAAAAAAAACCTTTGTTAAATACTATTCATTGGTGAGGAATGCTGTTATTTTTAATCTCAATGTACGACCAGAATATCTTGTATAATTTAGAGCCTCTCCATGCACAGAAATACCTGTGTGACTGAATCTGGGGACAGGAAGAGCAGGAATGAGCGCTTGGCTTCAGAGCAGGTGAGACCATCTTCATCCAGTAGGAGCGGAGACGGACACCTGCAGACAGCCTCCGGGCCTGGAGCGAACACACACAGGTGAGAGCAGCGCTGCGACTCGCAGGGGTTTGAGAGCTCCGGCTGGAGAACGGCGTGAACCACCTGAAAGCACAGAACCCAGCGGTCCAGGTTAAGAAATACTTTTCGTTTGCTTAACAAAATAAAAACTCTTGAGGGCATAATGAAGTGTTAACATTTCCCACAATTAAGTGCGTTATGGTTTCATACATCTTAATTTGACTGGTTTAACAGGTTCTTTTATTAGTTCCACAGTTTAGCTTCGCGCTTCAAACACAGATGATCGCGCTATGCTGCACTGCTTTCTGTGATGCTATACTGGTGAGTCTACCGAAGCAGGGTTGAAACCCAAACCCATGGGATCAGAGGACTGAACTTGCCTTCAAACCGAAAGCATTTCCAGGACGTTTGAGCAGAACTCGATGCTGTTTCCCAGTGGTTGCGTGAGCTCTCTGAAATGCTCCTCTCTTGGTGTCAGACCAGTAGATCTGGTCACTGAAGACCGTCACGGAGAACGGATCCAGGGTTTCAGTCAGCTGCTTAATCTACAAAAAGATAGGAGGAAGCAGTGATCAAGTCTACAACTGAATGACATTTCGATGCAATACTTGAACATTCGAGTCTTGAAAGTTGAATATTCACAAGCACATTTCTTTGTGAGTGCAAAGTAAACTTCAATGAAAGAGCTGACAATTTAATCAGAATTACAATATATTTTTTTAAATGAAGTGCAGATTCAAGATTACAAATTTTATAGAATTTGGATACAAAGGGACTTCACCCCTTCTTCCCTAAAATCTTACAACTTATTCCAACAGAAATCCAACTTTATATTATAAAAATATCTGAAATGTGACATCCAAGTTTTTACCTGTACATGTTCAATAAAACAACTGTAACCGACTGTCATCCTAACATTAATCTCAAAAGTAGTCATTTATTTTGAAAGGGAACTCCCCTGGTTTACTTTTGGCTCACCGTTATTCTTCCTCCTTCTAAATCGGCCGATCCGATGCAGCGGCGCTTCTCGTCGGTCCAGTAAATCCTTTCATGCAGCGAGTCGACAGCCAGACCCACCGGCCACTGCAGAGAGTCCCTGACCAGCACTCGTCTGTCTGAGCCATCCATCCCGGCTCGCTCGATCTGCGCCGTGTCCCCAGTTTCTGACCAGAACATTAATCTGAAACGGCAAGTTATCAAGTCAGCTTGAAGCGATCGTCAAACACAGGCTTCCCAAATCATCCACACAATTTCAATTTCTGTAATTTTATGTATTAGCAAGTTTTGAAAATATGTCAAGCTTGTCTAACATTTAATGCGCTTAATCAATCTGAAACCTAATGTAATTAGATAGTAAACCATTGATTGCTGAAATAAAACATTCATTCCTTCATTCATCTTCATGTCGGGTTTCTTCCCTTTCGGGGTCGCCACAGCGGAATGAACCGACAACTCTGACATATGTTTTATGCGATGGATGCCCTTCCAGCCACAACCCATTGCTGGGAAAGAAATAAAACATTAAAATTCCAAAAATAAAACAAATTCCATTCTATAGCTTTTGATCCGAGCGCTCACCTCCCTTTGAGGATGGTGTAACCAACGCTAGCAGGCTAGCAGAAAGTGAAAATGCAAATAAACCCTTAAATTGTTTTGGAAACTGCGCAAAAAGCTCAAAAGATCTATAATTCATTGATTTAACATACTTTTCCTGCTTTCCTATCCCTGAGCGAAACCAGTCTGGCGACAGATCCTGAAAACTTCACCTATCAACAGCCGAAAGGATGAAAACAACTACATAGAGGAATGGAGGTGATAAAACTCCCTCTTCTGGCTTTAACATTGTTGTGTTTATCTAAACCTACTGTTTTCAACTCTAAAGAGATTTAATGTTTGTTTTTTTTCTTTTAAGCGACAGGTTTTTTTTTTGTAAAACATTGAGATTTTCTTCCGGTAAAAGACAGTTATTCAAGAAGCTAACGATTTGGATGGAAAACGCCATAGACCTATGCTAAAAATATTAGCATACCACATATTATTAAAGGTGTTTATTTGTGAAATATTTATCTTTTGAAGCAATTGAGTTGTATTGAAAGGTTGACTTTTTTTATTTTAATTGTTTATAAGTCTTACGACTTTAGTGTGATCTAGTAAGGTACAACTAAATTGGATTTTCTACAAAGAGATTAGTTTTAAGTTAGATTGTTTTTTACCTGAAAAGCTGTGAACATGGTAGAAACACTGAGCTTATCAGAATCGATTATGTTTTGGTTCGCATTGAGCCTCTTTTTCCAAGTGTAAATCCAAAGGAACTCCACAAATGTCATATATAAACACACTTTAACTGTTGATTTGAAATAATCTACTTTGTCACATAACTTTAATCCACCAATATCTTAATAAATTAACACGAAATACTGATATACCCTTTCTGTGGCAGAAGAGCGATGGACTGAATCTGTCCCTGAGCTTCACGCAGGATGGTCACCGGAGCAGAGGACCTGCTGGCAGAATCCAGCCCCACAGCATTGATCTGAGCACGCACGCGGTCGGCCCAGTACAGGTTCCTTGCCACCCAGTCCACAGCCAGACTTTCTGCACTGACTCCTATGAGAGCCAAGGTTTAGAATGCAAAACGATCATAAATAACAACTACAACTTGAAAATACACAGGTTATTTAATGTCTAAATACTCGAAATACAGTAGAACACAAATACTGAATAGAGAGGGGTGTTCATGTTCAGTAACAACCCAAAATATATTTTCACACTTAGAATTAAACCCAGTGGCACAATCATTCATGGTGAGTATATGGAGTACTAGGTGAGCTGTTCAGGGAGAAGGGTACCCTGGGTAACCTCCTTAGTCTTGTAGTGATTATGTGAGGAGGAATTCCTGCTTAGTAGTCGATGATGCTGAGCATACGTGTTGCTTATATACTGTTACTTTAAGCCTAGAGTATCCATTAGTTAATTATGTTACGGGTTACTCCCAAAACTTCATTGAGAATCATCATTTAGTATTAATGGTATTATGTCACGATACACATTAAGGCTCTCATACTCTACAGCTTCAGAAAAATAAAAAATGACAGATCTAAGGGGAGGCTCCTCACTGCAGAGCAACCTTTGGATGTCCAGGGGAAGGGACTAACACCCAACGAGGTGGAGCTAGACGCTAACATGTACGTCGGCAAAGAGGAGCTACAAACGACAGCAAGGAGGAAGAAGATAGTCGCGGTCATTAGAATCAAGCAATTTTATGGAATGGCAGTGTGAGAAATTGATTGAGTTAAAACGAACGTTTGCATGTAGGTTAATGTTCAGTAGCGTATACGCATCTGGATTTAATAAACATTCTACTTATTATGTTTTAAATGTCTCTGGATGTATGTTAACATGCGGTCTGTAAAAGCTGAAGATAAAACAAACTTTTACAGGTAGGCCTATGTAACATTTTTATTTTGACAATTTCCCATCGCGGTGAATTAAAAATAAATAAATAAAAAAACAATAAAATGTATGTGTGCGTGTATTATTGTGAAGAGTGGAAAATTTAAAGGAAGTCATGTATTTCTAATATAAAAGATACGTACGCTGCATCACGTGACAAACTGAAGTCCCATTAGCAGTACATCACGTGATGTGTAAAGCTCCTCCCCTCTGGACAGACGTTAACCATAGACGTCCAGAGAGGAGGAGCTTGCTCAGCAGTGAGGACCAAATGGATCTAAGACATAGTAGAAAATAATCAAGCGGTGTAAGAAAAGGCTATAATGAAATAAAAGCTTACCACTAAAAATCAACAGATAAATGTTTTAGATATTAGAGATGGTTTATCATCTCTAGCAGTTTCATCTGTAGGTACAGAAAACATTCTCTACTTTCTTTAAATGCAAGTTCAGATTTTTTTTTTATCAGAGTCAGAACCTTTAATGAGCGTTCCTCTGTTCTTCTGATCCAAAGAGATCCAGTGGATGCTGTCGCCGTTGAGGTTGGCCCAGTAGAGCCTCCGCTTCAGCCAATCGAAATCCAGACAGAGCACGGAGCGCTTCTCACCCGAGAGCAGCACGTCCAGGCTGAAGCTCTTCAAACCCAGAACATAGACCTC
This sequence comes from Danionella dracula, assembly GCA_900490495.1. Classification (NCBI taxonomy): domain Eukaryota; kingdom Metazoa; phylum Chordata; class Actinopteri; order Cypriniformes; family Danionidae; genus Danionella; species Danionella dracula. Next base: position 598,321 of record UELW01000422.1, on the reverse strand, counting down.
AGACTGCACCGACGCCAGCAGATACGCTTCGTCTGAAACACAGAACACCGTTGACGCTTTCAGCTTGTTTGTTTGCTCTCTTATTTTAGAAAAAAGGATTTCTGTTTAGATGAGAGCTAAACCTCTTGCTGGTAAATAATGATCCATCAAATAAACAATTTTAGTCAATGTTTCAGATATTAAGTGCAGTTGGGAACAGTCCAGCAGAGCTTCTAAAGTTTTTTTGGTTAGTTTTTTTTGCTTTCAAAATTAATTGATTTTAAATAAAAAATTTTAATTGCAAAAAAAAGCTAATCTGTTGACATTAAGAGTTAACTTCATTTCAGGTTTGTGCAACATTTCAGGTTATAGCACATTTCGTACACTGGGTAATTAAAAGTGCTTTATATTGGAAACAAGGAATAAAAAGAAAGTACATTTAATAAAATCAAGCATAAAAACAAGTCATATGAAAGCCAACTGATTGAAAACTGTGTGTGTGTGTGTGTGCGCACAAATGCGCAGGACAAGCTTGAGTCAACCACAGCGATTCACGAGACTGAGTTTGTGAATAAAGCAGCAAGTTTGCTGCCATTCTCAGAGAACAGCCTTCGATTATCAGATATCAGGCTTAAGAGAAATATGTTTTTCAAAAACAATGTTTTTCTTTTAATGTAAAACCTCCATCTGTAAAATTTGACATCCATCATGTCGACAAAAAAAAGTTAATGTCAACTTTATTGCCTTATTTCCAGACTGGTTTAGGTTTAATGTTGCGCTAACCTTTGATTGGTGTGAGTAGGATTAATTAAAAACAAGCTAATAATGCACCGTGGGACTTCGTTTCATTTCTTTCAAGTCTTGCTCATAATGATCTCACCTGACACTTCGCAACTGCGGCCATCAGAGCCCAGAACAAAACCTTGACCGCAGGAGCACTCAAACGAGCCCAGAGTGTTGCGGCAGTAGTGTGAACAGATATCGGGTTTATTCACACACTCGTCCACATCAGCACACACCTGACCCTCCTCCATTGGCTCAGAGCCACTTCTACACCAACAGCGCTAAAGGAAAAACAAACGCAGTAAAATAAAATATATAGCCCATTAAAAAAAAATCTTTTTCTGAAAATATGGATTTTATAAAATGAGAACGTTCCAGAGTTTTTGGGACTACGCTGAGCACTTGCACTAATTTACTAAACTCAAGAAACATCCTGAGCACAGTTTACTAACTGCTTTCAGCTCCGTTCTCAGCCATGATTGATGTGAAACTTTCTGTCAACGCACAGAAATGTGACATCTGTCACCATACAATAACGTAAAAGTCAGACAAATTAGATACAGGTCACACATGGGTAAAAAAAGCCTGATTCTGATAACTTTGGGCTGAAGTCTGAACGTAGCCTATGACTATTTTTTTTTAAAAAAATTTACGGTCTATGGTTAGTGAAGCCAGACAGTCGTACCGTGCCATTAGGTGCGCTGCGGCAGTCCTGTGCACACTTCGACTCCTCTGAGCATTTCTCTATCTGGCAGGAGCCGCCTTCATCTGAACCATCCACACAGTTCGTGACCCCATTACAGACCTGAGACGGGTCCAAACACTCCGAACTGCCACACTGGAAGAGATGGGGAGGGCAGGATGCACTTGGACCTGACACGGACACAACAAACAGAATCAGGACCAGCTTTAAAGCCAAGTGATTTGTCTTTTTATACCAATTTCTTTTAGGTGTAATGGCATTGTAAACAACACTAGTACAATTCAAAATTGAACATAAGGCTATGAGGGAGAATTGTTGCACATGTAGTGAATCCTAAGAAATGAGAGCTATTGCACATATGCAAACATTGAACAAAAAAATATAATAAATGAAGTCTGTGGGGTGCTTAGCAGAGAGTAACTAGCACACACAGTGAATGCGACAAAGAGTCACATATGTAAACATTTCACAAAAATTATAACAAGTCCGGAGAGCTTAGTAGAGATAAACTGGTAGAGTGTGAAAAAAATTTTAAAAATAAATCATGATTACTGCAGATCAACTCTGAATGATGCTGGATGCACATCAAGGTGTTCAGATCTATATAAACCCACATCCAGCTTCATCGCTGCCGTCCCTGCAGTCTTTAGAGCCGTCGCAGCGCCAGGAGTCTGGAACACACTGCGTGCTGGAGGAACAGCGCCACTGAAAAGCCCCGCACTTCACCGGAGACTCTCTACAGCTCTGCATTACATCATACAGGAGAGAAACAGATGAGCATCGAGCGTAAACGATGTTAATACAGACGTTAACGCATCAGTGACTCCAGTAAATTATGGATTACCTCAATGATTCATGCCATATTATTGTAAAGTGTTTCCCAATGTATTGCATTTGTGGACCACATATTTGAAAATTACTCACGATTGAAAATCTAAATTTAAAATCATGCATAAATTTTGATTTATTAGATAAAGATTTGTATTTGTGTAAAAAAGAATGATTGTTAGGGGAACATTTTTTATCATAATTAATATCAGTAAGCGATAATGTCTTTTGAGTGATTGGAATAAAGTGCTTGCTTGTGCTTTGGGATTGCTAGAGCAGATAGAGAGTGAGAGAGAGAGAGAGAGAGAGAGAGAGAGAGAGAGAGAGAGAAAAAAGAGGAGAGAGAGAAAGAGAAGAGTGAAAAAGAGGAAAGAGCCAGAGAGGAGAGAGTAAGTGCAAAGCGAGAGCGAGATAGAAAGAGAACGAGATAGAAAGAGTGAAAGAGTGAAAGAGCAGAGAGGAGAGAGAGAGAGAGAGAGAGAGAGAGGAAGTGACTGCAGGTAAGAACACCAAGAACCCTTACTATGCGGGGCAGAACAGAAGTCGTTCTTTATCTTTCCTGCTTCTTCCGTGAGCATGCGCTGCAAGCACTGCGACTAGCTCGTATGTTTTACTTAAGTTAGGGTTTCTTTAATTAAAGGTCACTGCTGTTTACTGCATCCCTGCCTCCGGAATAATTTCTATCTGAAGGAATTAAATCATTTCTATCTCAAGATTCAGAAAAAATAAAAATCAGCCGCATTGATTTAGTCTAATTCAATAGAAAATGTAATCGATTTGGAGAATTAAAACTTGTAGTGTGAGTGCATAAAGTTGTTTTATTGCCATATTAGCATCTACGCCATATCATGGCAAAACATTTAAGTATAAAATAAAACATTATGCAAAGGAATACAATACAACCACACTCTTGCAACAAGTAAATACAATTCTATAAAAGCTTTTTAAGGTCACAGTAAGTATTTCAGGAGATTAAAAGTTGTTGATAACCTGTTCCTTGAACATTATAATAATTAGAAAATGTTTGATTGAAATGACTATCATTTTGGCGCTTCTAGACATTTTTAGTAGATGTTCACTGGTTAGTCTGGTGTGACCAATTCGGTATCTTGAGTTGATTAATTGGACTGAAATTAGCCTCTCCTAAATCAAGACCAGACAATCCACAAATTGACTTCGTACGATTTATTTTACTGTTCTCCTGCCAAATCTTTAAATTAAAGTGATATTATTGCGGTTTCCATATCTTATGGCACTATTTCAACTGCTGAGATCATTTCAGTTCAAGTTTGCTTCGCTACTGTAAGGAACTGAACTATTCCTGAGTGATCATGCTTGAGACGGCCTGGCCATTTGCTTTGAGCACCAGGAACCAACAGAGATGGCCACCCTTTTCAGATGTATATTATGCAGAGGGCACAGATTGAGCTGAGATGCCGCTCACATGATTATGTAAACTAAGAAGACGAGCTGTTCTTTAGTAATAGAACCGAGAGTGATCACAGAGCCTGACTCGAACATTAATGACAATACATCTAGCCAAGAGACTGGGTCGGGGTGCCGAGTGATCAACGCCTCACTGTGTATTGAATCTACATATGAGTTGATTTAATTGCTTTGCACCATTTAGTCCCTCACCATTCTCTCAGTGAACCAATCACACACACAAGTAACTTTTAAATTAAAGGGTTTTCACAGAAGGACAGCCTTCCAAAGTCAAAGAACCAATCAGTGTAAATTATGTAATTTGATATCGATATCTCGGGTATTTAAAGGGACTTGTCCCGAAGCTCGAGGAGTCTCTGCAATCAGAGCTCCCGCACCAGGTCATGTGGTGCGCAGCCTCTCTCTCTCGATGATCAGGTAAATAATGATTAAGTTTTCTCCTTGTTATTTGGTCTGTCAGAATGCATTTGGTTGGAACTTTAAACTGTACTGAACTGAATGTATTTGATGATTGCATTTTAACTGGAGTTGGATTTGTTTATGATTTGCCTGGTTAATAAATTGACAATCGTTTGTTTTGAAGTTTGTCCGGAAATCATTATTTATCATTACTTCTGATGTATCGTTTCTGTTACCTGGAGTGACATCGCACAGATAGTTGTATTGTTCATTGTTTGTATCCGGATGTAGTTACCGGGAGCTAAAAGTTCAGATTAGTGAAGAAGACTTTTGTTATATTCAGATTTTCTGATCAGTAAGAGCGCGTCTGATCAACGCATTCTCTGTATGAATTATACTGCAACTCCTAAGTTTTCATAATTCCTATTTGCGCGGCTCTTGCCCGTTGGGAACTCAACTCCGGAATGAGAAGTCCCAAGAAGCGACTGCATATTTGTGAATCCCTTGAACGATTATAATACACTTCTGAGACGGCTCTTGATCGTCGAAGGCTTATGAAAAATTGAGATCTTTGGAAAGCGACAGAATTCAGAACCTTAAGATATGAACAAATAGCGATAAGAGGCAAACTTTAAGGATCATTATGTCCTCCTAAAGTAATATAATTTACAGAAGAAACTAATATAACGAGAGGAGAAAATAACATGACCATAATTTAATCATTTTAATGGAGTCAGATTTAAAGGTTTGATTGGTTTTATCCAAATTTTAAACATATTTACGCAGTTAGCGCGTTCGTTTGTTTTTTTTTGTGTATTTCTTTGTTCTCGCCCTGTTCATCCAGCAGAGAGAAGCAGCACGCAAAACCACCTTCCCGCCACCTTTGATTCCATCTTTGGGCAAAGCAATGGCGCCTTACACTACCTTTTAATTTACAGCAATTCCCATTTGAATCAATAAGATGCTTTACTCCATGTTACAAACAATAAAATTGGCACTTCACGAAAAAAAAAAACCTTGTGAAAGAATTCCTGTTTAAGCATAGATTCGTTGTTCATAAACCTTCATTCAATCACCTTCTCATCAGTGCCGTCCTTGCAGTCTGTCTCTCCATCACAGATCCAGGACTCCAGAAGACACTCGTGGCTTTTGGGACAGCGGTGCTGGGTGGCACACGGCGGAGCTGCGGCACAGTCCCTCTCATCTGAGCGATCTTTACAGTCCGGGTGCCCATCACAGTGCATACTGATGGACACACACTGTCCGCTTGAGCACCTCCACTCATCAAAGCTGCAGCTCTGCATGGCTGCAGGGGAAAACCACACAGTCACTCAAACCTTCACCCAATCAGACAACGTGACGGTGGCCATGTCCCGCCCACTACGATTTTCACCCACTAGGCTTTGAGCATTTTTTTAACTTTACCAGAAAGCTTTGGGTGACATCAGACACTCCGTCCATGTTATACGCAGTCAATGCTTTCACTAAACGGAGCAGAAAAGGAGCTCACCACACCCCTCCTCATCGCTGCTGTCCGAACAGTCCAATTCTCCGTCACACACAAAGGACTCTGGGATGCAGCGTCCATCGTTGCAGCGTGCAGCGCAGCCGCTCTCTTCTCCGGAGCACTTGAGTTCATCAGAGCGATCCTGACACTGCGCCACTCCGTCACACACCTGCAGCCGCTCTATGCACTTCCTCCCATGCGCACACTGAAACTGACCTGAGAACAGAGTTAAACAGATGAAAACCAGTGTCGGACATTGTACATTGAGTTAAAGTAGAGATACACAAGATAAAATATTACTCCAGTAAAAAAAAAAAAAAAAAAAAAAAAAAAGGGCTCCCTTCAGAATTTCACTTAAGTAAAAGTACAAAAGTATTTGCCTTAAAATGTACATAAGTATTCAAAGTACTATGATGTATTATAGTTATAGTATACACTTATTGTTTAAGCAAGAGTCTCAACAAAAAAATACAAGTGAAAAGACTTTGACACAAGACAACTGAAATTATCACAAGCTTAAAACCTCAAATCTAAATTTAATGTAGAACCAAATGAAACAGGATTTCAGAGCCTTTCAATTTCATTCATCCATCCATCTTCTTGTCTGCTTTCTTCCCTTTCGGGGTCGCCACAGCGGAATGAACCGCCAACTCTCTGGCATATGTTTTACGTGGCAGATGCCCTTCCAGTCGCAACCCATCACTGGGAAACATCCACTCACACATTCACTCTTTAACACTACGGGCAATTGTTCTTACTCAATTCACTAATAGCACATGTCTTTGGACTTGAGGGGAAACCGGAGCACCCGGAGAAAACCCACGCGACCACGGGAGAACATGCAAACAGCCGAGCCTAGAACCAGCTACCCACTGCGCCACCGTGACGCGCCTTTCAATTTAAGGTTTTTTTATTCTATACTCCAATATACAGTGTTAACACTGACGGAGTTTAACAAAATATCGGCGCACTCAGCTAAAACTACACACTTGGGTGAAAGCAACTAACATACACATTGAAAGCATTTTCTTATTCTACGGCAAGATTACTTCACTAAAAGTGAAGAAAAACACCTCTACGTGTTTCCGTTGATTGAAAGGAGAATTCTTGGAATAAGTTTTACAGGGCCGAGGAACACAGAGAGCCATTGAAAATGCACCACTAAAAAAAATGACACAGATAAGGCCGCGTGTGTTGTAAAATTGATAGTCAGGAGTTTCTTTCATCATTTATAAAGGCGCGAGCGTCTCAGAATCGCTGCTGTTGAACCGACACTAACGGCATTCACCCTAAATAGGTTCTACCAAGCGGCAAACAAAACAATTCAAGACACCTTGTACCCTGATTGGTGGCTCACGCACGCTTCAGCAACTAAGGTTTTTATCCACTCAAATCAAAAGAAATGACTGATTTTGCAAAATGTAGTTGAGTAAAAAGTAAGCTTAGAATTTTGAAATTTAGTAAAGTTAAAGTAAAGACTCCGCAGATTAAAATACGTCAGTAAAGCACAGACACGTGTATAAGCTACTTAAGTACATTAACAAATTACATTTACTTCATTACCGCCCACCACTGATGAAAACTGCTTAAAAGGCCAATTGAGTTTTGGAGGTATAAAAACTAAAGAACGAACTTTTCTTTACCGGATTCACACTCCACAGGGCACTCGTCTTCATCGGAGCCATCCATGCAGTCATTCTCAGCGTCACACAGATGAGAGAACGCCACGCACTGCTTCCCGTCTCGACAGGGTTGATCGCCGAGAGGGCAGCGCAGAGACTCATCACCCCCCCGAGGCTCTTCAGAGTCCTCAAGCTCCACGATCCGTCCCTCTTCCGAGTTACCAGATTCACCCGCAGGTTTAACATCTGAGAAAATATTGGTTTGTCACCTTAATACACAATAAATAATCAAAGCAAACCGGGTGATGCCTGTTAAATAACATGTACATAGATTCATCACAACTCTAATATGCACATGCCAGCATCCTGACATGTTTAGTTATTCCTCTTTAGTTTTCCATATTTTGTTACATCATGCCAGCTATTTTAATTGTGAGAATATTATATACTTTTGTGCTTAAAAAAAATGCGATACATAGTTTAAAACCAACTTTTTATAAATACTTTAAAGTGACTTGCTTAAAAACAAAATAAAATGTTTAACAGGGTTAGTTAGAAATGCTCGATCATCTATTAAATTCTGCATGATTGATATTTAGGGGGTCATCATCAGTTAAGAACCTGTAGGTGAGTCTGCACTCGACCGATCATCAATCTCGTGTAAGCCACTTCATTCCATATTCATCCCAAATTTTTGAGTGACATACGTTTCTCTCTAAGGTTACTGCCTGCAGCTTATTTATAAATCTGCCCCACGCTGACTGATGTTTATGGTTAATGAGGCACACCAAGATTGGTTTTGTATCTCTTAATACCCCTCTTTCTAAAATCCTATTGCCCTTAGCACAAAAGGAAGTGACTGAAATCTAATACCTTGACCGACCACAGGGGGATGGGGTCAGAAGTGAGCAAGTTCTCTTTCACTCCAATGTTAAAGCCCCAACTTTGGGGCTTAAAAAAAAAACAAAAACATATTTTCATCCTTGGATCACATTTTTTGATTCAGATAGCTAGTTATGATATTCATGAACACACTGAGGAGGGTGAATTATTTTTAAACTTGTTTAAATTCAGCCAATCAGACAACTTTATTGCGGTAATGCAGTCCTGCCTCTGAGGATGCTTTTTCAAGTACTGGCTCCGCCTACTTTGATCTTCTGACTTTGCCAGAACCCTATGGGTGACGTCACGAACCACGTCTGTCCATGTTATATACGGTCGATGGTCTGAACAGAAGTTTAGTTCCTTCATCAGTAATCAGTGTTCTCGTCTGACTCCAGTTCCAGTGGAGTCTACATAAAAGGGTATGTGTGCTGGGCTGAATGGTGCTTCTGCCGGACCGACCTGATCAACCCAACATCTTTAATCTTTCATCAGGCTCTTCAACATCTCACGAGACTCGTTAACTTTCAAAAATAGCCTCGTTTAGATTTATTTCCATGATATTAGTAATGGAAAACCGCTGCTAAAACGTAACTCCGATATAACCAAGTAAAAATACAGATATTTCACAAAATATTTACTTACAAACTTTTAAAAGTACTAGCTACCCTACAAATGCACTCAAATGTAACTAGTTACTACCAAGCTCTGCTCTGGAACATATCTCAAACGCTCTTACCACAGTCTGCCTCGTCGCTGCCGTCCAGACAATCAGAGTCTCCATCACACACAAAGGATTCTGGGATGCAGCGCGTTTGATCACATCGATGAGCGCAGGCACTGCGTTCTCCGGAGCACTTGAGTTCATCCGAGCGATCCTGACACTGCGCCACTCCGTCACACACTTGCAGCCGCTCGATGCACTTCCTCCCATGCGCACACTGAAACTGACCTGAGAACAGAGTTAAACGGATGAAAACATCTTTAAAAAAATTACACTACGCAACGTTTCACCACAAGAGATCACATTTACGAAACAAAAAGCAACATTATGTAACCAGCAGATTAGGATGAAGATTTCAGTTATTTTAAGACCAGACATTTTTTATGTGCAGTTTAAAACTTATTCTACAAACTATTTTGTTTATAAGTTGGTAAAAACCACATTTAAAGGTTTTTGGCTAAATAATATAATATGGATTGGCTTGAACTAAACTGGGATTTCATGAGAATGAAAGGGTGTTTGTGCAGGGACAACCAAGACACCATAAGTGAATTTGAAAAATAAATAAAAAAGTATTTTCATCAAGCGCGCATGATAACAGCTAAGCTTAGTGTTAAACTAATGTACTGTACGATATATATAGGTCTTGAAAACCTCTTCCTATACGGTACCAGGGGCCAGATTAACTGGTTAGCCAGCTAAATTTAGGATTAGTTTGCACCAATCCAGGATTTTGGGAGCTTTAGGATTTAATCAGTCCATCACCCTGGTTACTTACGCCACACAGCTAACCTGCTCCGGAGCAGGCTATGTTCAGGATTATAGATTGCACACTTGCATTCGTCTGATCAGTGGTTAAAAAAAAGGAACTTTTAAGAGATGTAATACTAGCGTCTGCATAAAAAAAAAACTCAACATTTTCTTCCCAATCCTGCGCATTTTTGTGCTCAAACTGTTCACCGCTTACTTATCTCGAGACGAGTATTTCCGGACGGACAAAATCCCTAAGGATTTCCTGACACATATTAGCATGAAAGATACAGATTATCTGCTGAAGGGATAGCTTACATTTGCGATCTTCTTCGCACATACAAAATGTGACCCGCAAAAATCCTCTCCTCACTGCTCCGCAGACTATGTGTTATTCAGCTAACCTGCTCCAGACGCAACTTTTTATCTGGTGCTGTGTTTGTTTTGTGTTGAAATTACAACTTTCAAAAAATAAATCCAATTTTATTAGACCTTTACATTTTAAACATACATTTGTTGAGAAATAAGCATTTAATTTATATTGTAATACAGCCATAAACATGTTAACATGACAAAAAATGTAAATGTATTGGAATTCGTACGGCAGTCGTTATTGAAGATATCACGCTCGATACTCGATTTTACATTAAACAGAATGTGCTTCTTTGCAGATGTTGTGAAATTACCAATTTTCTGCCAACAATCTCATCTCGGTTTGGCAGCAGCCGCAGCATTACGACGACACAGGAATATATGCAAAATATAAAATACTTATCGTATTTTCTAACTTTAATTTCTTGCTCCTCCTACGCAGAGAGAGAGAAAAAAAAAAAAAAAAAGATTCGGCTCCATCAAGTTAATCATGATTGGTTATTCAGTGCATATGTCAGTCTTTCACGAGCACGCGCCCGAGAGCCAATCAGAGCTTCAGGATCAGAGCCCGACTCCACAAAGAGAGACGATGAGCTCTTCATGGTGACTATTAAACCGGATTCAGACGGTTTCGTCAAATCAGAACCGATCCGGTAATTGTGCGTTTGTTAAGCCACGTTCATGGTACGGGCCCGGAAAGCTCTTTAATTGAGAGCCTTTATTGCGGAGTCATCCAATCAGAAATTGTACACAAGTGAACTGTCGATGTTATGCAGACTTGTCAAATTTCTTCCTGCCTTAAGCGGATTGGAAAACAACAAATCTTAATCCATGAATGTGTGTTACAAAAAAACCCCTCCTTTATTAACACTGAAAACCAAGCAAACACCTTTACACACTAACTAAGGACGCCCACTCAAACAAATAAACTGATAAAACCATTAAAATCATGCACTTAATGTACATACCATGACTCTCTTTATAGGAGCCACAGGTTGCAGCGCCCACTTTTTTTGTTGAAGAAATTGCGTTTACGATTTTAGTCCCACGGCAGACTGTACATCAACATTAGAGCTTCCCGGACTGTTTTATACAGCACTCAAGAAGAAGGAAGCCCAAACTAACCACGATTTTGCCCTTGTTTGTTCATTTTTTGCATCATTTCATGCAGTTCCAGACATTTATAAATATGCTGTCACCTACTGTCTTTGCAGTTTTAATTGTGTATCTCCAAAGAAAAATATGTATTTAATGAAAGCTAAGGAAAATATATAATCCATTTTATTCAGTTACTGTTTCCAACTCAAACTAATGTTATAACTTCTCTACTTGATTTAACCTTATTTACACAAGATCATACAATCACTGTTTGATTTAAGCAAGAATATATCAAGCCTTTTTTAATACTTTAGAGAGAAGGACTCGGTTTGTTTTTATGATAGTGTTTCAATCACTAGTGTTTTTTTAACTGTAATATCTTATTTTTTTAAGTCTTAATTTCTTATTTTATATTTTATTAGATGCTATCTTATTCTATTCCACTTATTATGTATTCTATCTATTTATAATTTATTGTAAATATTTCTCCTACTTTTCTCATTTAAATAGTTTTTATACTTTTTGTTGGTCAAAAAAAAAAAAAAAAACATTTCACTGCATATCATACCATGTATGTATATGTATGTGACAAATACAATTTTAATTTGATTTGAATCAAAGTTTCTATAATCAACATTTAGATCTATATTCACTGTGTAAAGTGTGCAAAGTTCATATATTCATTTACTGTATTACCAAAAGCCTCACCTCAAGAACTTACTTGGCCAAAGCCCCTTTAAAAACATCTGGCCACGTACTATAGCGCACATTACGCATGTTTAAACCACAAAAAAACTACTTTTTCCAGTGTCATCTTTAGACAAACAAAGTGTGCATCGGGTGAAACCTGTGCTGCAGTTTGTGGGGCAGTGGTCTTCATCGGATCCGTCAGCGCAGTCGATGTCCCCATCACACTTCAGTGCGTGAAGGATGCATTCAGATCCATCCTCACAGAGCGTGAAGCCCAGTCTGCAGCGAAGGGACGCAGCTTCAGACTCCACCACGGCTAGAAAACATTCAGCTGGAGAACAGAGAGATGAAAATTACTTACCGGTATAAGAACTCCTACACGAAGAACTCTGAAAGAAGTTCATTACTGAAGGATTTATAAAGAGCTTCAGCGAGATCGCGGGAAATGGAGGCTAGCTAAAATAAGGTTACCATTATCTAAATCTTTACCTACATTTCAGTTGTGAAAAATCTAGCCACAGGGGTTTCTAGCCAGTGACTTCTGTGCCGGTCCCAAGCCCGGATAAATAGAGAGGGTTGCGTCAGGAAGGGCATCCGGCGTAAAACATGCCAAAACCAAATATGCAAGTCATCAATTCGATTTCCATACCGGATCGGTCGAGGCCCGGGTTAACAACGACCGCCACCGGTGCTGTTGACCTACAGGGTGCCGGTGGAAATTGGACTACTGTTGGTCAAAGAAGGAGAGGAGGGAGAAGGATTCGTAGGCAGAGAGAGAAGAGGAAAGACAAGAGTATAGGTCTGAGAATAGGGACTCTCAACGTTGGTACAATGACCGGGAAAGGTAGAGAGCTGGCGGACATGATGGAGAGAAGGAAGGTAGATATTCTGTGTGTGCAGGAGACCAGGTGGAAGGGTAGCAAAGCGCGTAGTATTGGAGGGGGATACAAACTGTTTTACTATGGTGAGGATAGGAAGAGAAATGGGGTAGGAGTGATCCTGAAGGAGGAGTTTGTGAGGAATGTTTTAGAGGTGAAAAGAGTGTCTGACAGGGTGATCAGTTTGAAGTTAGAGATTGAAGGGGTGATGTTGAATGTAGTGAGTGGTTATGCTCCACAAGTTGGCTGTAAGCTGGAAGAAAAGGAGAGATTCTGGAGTGAGTTAGATGAGGTGATGGAGAGTATTCCCAGAGTGGAGAGAGTAGTGGTGGGAGCAGACTTCAACGGTCATGTGAGCGAGGGCAACAGAGGTGATGAGGAAGTGATGGGCAGGTTTGGTGTTAAGGAAAGGAACCCAGAAGGACAGATGGTGGTGGACTTTGCCAAGAGGATGGAAATGGCTGTAGTTAACACTTATTTCCAGAAGAGGGAGGAACATAGAGTTACCTACAAGAGTGGTGGTAGGAGTACGCAGGTGGACTACATCCTAAGTAGACGAGCCAATCTAAGAGAGATCACTGACTGCAAAGTAGTGGTAGGAGAGAGTGTAGCCAGACAGCATCGGATGGTGATGTGTAGGATGTTTCTGGTGGTCAGGAAGAAGAGGGGAGGAAAGATGGAAAAGAAGACCAAGTGGTGGAAGTTGAAAAAGGAAGACGATTGTGAGGAATTCAGACAGAAGCTGAGACAGGCTTTGGGTGGTCAGGAAGAGCTTCCAGAGGACTGGGAATCATCCAGAGGAAGAGGCTAGCTAAAAAGAAGTGGGGCATCAAGAGGACTGAAGAAAGTAGACAGGACTACAAGGAATCACAGCGCAGGGTGAAGGAGGTGGCAAAGGCCAAACAGAAGGCATATGATGAGTTGTATACCAGGTTAGACATGAGGGAAGGTGAGAAGAAATTGTACAGATTAGCGAGACAGAGACGGGAAGGATGTGCAACATATAAGGGTGATTAAAGATAGAGATGGAAGGGTTCTAACAAGTGAGGAGAGTGTGCAGAGAAGATGGAAGGAGTATCTTGAGGAGTTGATGAATGAGGAGAATGAGAGGGAAAGAAGGGGGGAAGAGGTGAACATTGTAGAGCAGGAAGTTGAAAAGATTAGAAAGGATGAGGTGAGGAAGGCTCTGAGGAGAATGAAGAGTGGAAAGGCTGTTGGTCCAGATGACATCCCTGTGGAGGTGTGGAAGTGTCTAGGAGAGACAGCAGTGGAGTTCCTATCTAGGTTATTCAACAGGATTCTAGAGAGTGAGAAGATGCCTGAGGAATGGAGGAGAAGTGTCCTAGTGCCAATCTTTAAGAACAAGGGTGATGTGCAAATTTGTAACAACTACAGAGGTATAAAATTGATGAGCCACACAATGAAACTCTGGGAAAGAGTAGTGGAAGCTAGGCTAAGAAGGGAAGTGGATATTTGAGAGCAGCAGTACGGCTTCTTGCCCAGGAAGAGCACTACTGATGCAATTTTTGCTCTGAGAAGTTGGAGCAGGTTGGAGTGGGTGGAGAAAAGTGTCAGGGGTGTTGTGTGACAGAAGAGTGTCAGCAAGAATCAAAGGAAAGGTGTACAGAACAGTAGTGAGAGCAGCTATGATGTATGGGTTAGAGACTGTAGCAGTGAGGAAGAGACACGAGGCAGAGATGGAAGTAGCAGAGATGAGGATGTTGAGGTTCAGTTTAGGAGTGACAAGGATGGACAAGATTAGGAACGAGCACATCAGAGGAACAGCTCAGGTTGGTTGTTTTGGAGACAAAGTCAGAGAAGCCAGATTGAGATGGTTTGGACATGTGCAGAGAAGGGATAGTAGTTATATTGGTAGAAGGATGTTGGAGATGGAGCTGTCAGGCAAGAGGGCAAGAGGAAGGCCAAAGACAAGTTATATGGGTGTGCTGAAGGAGGACATGAAGGTAATTGGTGCAAGAGTAGAGGACACTGAGGCTAGAGTTAGGTGGAAACAGATGATTTGCTGGGGCGACCCCTAAACTGGGAACAGCCGAAAGAAGAAGAAGAAAGATTTCAGTAGTGAAATAAACTATGAACATAATGTGAAATACTTCAATTTAGTGTAAAATAAACTTTCATCTGGATGAACTCTGGTCCACAGGTTGAGCTTTTGTTTAGCTCAAGTAATGCAATGGAATTTAGAACAATATTAGACAGTACTATATTGTATTGCGTCAAATGGGGTTGTCTGGATCGATCGGGTGATTTTCAAATGATTGGAATCAGGAAAGACATATCGGGTAAATTTTTTTCTTCCACATTTTCTTATATATTTTTAAACAGTACAGCAACTATTGTAGGTTAATAACTATGGGGTCATTGTTGAATCACGTCTGAGCATAAAACTTCCTATTTCGAGAGCGCAAAAAGACTGTTGGCACACGCGGGTCAGCTGCTGCGTTTTGTAAATAATATGTTCTTGTGTAGAAAAACTTATTTTGTGCAAAAAAAAACATTTATTTTAAGTGTAAAATATGTTTGTGCGCAAGTGCAGATGGTCTTGTTTGCTCACATTACCTTTTTACCCACTCTCGCTCGAAACAAACCACCACTACAAATTGCCACAATTCCCATGCTGTGTTGCTAAGCATTATGGGTACTGTAGTACTGCAGATGCTATCGGAGAACATGCCTGTTAAACTACAAAAAGAAAACTGTCAAACATTGACACTAAGCGACAAACCTACGAATTGTCCTTTGTGAGGTCTACAAATTCACACAACCCCACGCTGGCCCTCTTCCGGTGCCTGTTGTGCTCCTCTGAAATTTTCCAACCTCTCGTCAAGGCTTGGCAGAGCGAAGATGTGATTGGTTGAGCAGGTTCAGAGCAATCGCTTTCACCCTCAGCTTGCACTTGTGTTAAACTCTGAATAACGGCCTGAAACTTTGGCGATTAAGTAAATAGCCTTCCTTTGTTATCTATAATTCTCTTTGGAACCAAGAGAAAGGACTTTACTGAAGGAATGTATCCCAGCCGAAGTGTGGTCACAAGGATTTCCCAGCATGCATTGCGTACCTTTGGAACACTTGTATAACAAAAATGGCTGCCAATGCAACAAAGGGAGCTACAAATACAAGTAATTTCTTGTCAATAAAAGTTAACATTTCACATTCTACACGATCCTTTTCGTTTTCAGGTCATAAGTACATAACTAATAAATAGTAATTTTTTACAAAAAAATTCATTATTTTGCAAGTATAGCATGGCAATGCTGTCCATATAACCTAAACTTTACTTATGAGACGCACGCTTGTCTTAAAAACAATATTATTGTAATTTACTCATTTGGAAGAAGAAAAAACAGACGGTTGTGTTAGATTTCATGTTATGAGTGCTTACGCAGGTCAGAAAAAGTTAATATAAACATAATAATGACAAAGCCAAGAAGCTTATAGGTAGAAGAGCCAAATGGCGGCTCTTATAGTGTTAAAATAGCTGTTATTTAGAACACCCTCAGGACAGACAATTGGCTGGAATGTCAGCGGTGAAAAGATGCTTTTATTATGCAAACAGGGCAATTACTGCTGCGCCACAGGTGAGAGCATCCTGAGCCGCTTCAAAGAAACTGCAATCTTAGGAGAGAACACACTTGAGTTTTTTCCTTTGTTGCTGATAAAAACAGTACAAAATAAAATAATTTTTGAAAACATGTTTACATATATTTACGAATAAATAAATACAAATGTCAATATATAACATAATTGGCTTTTTCCCAGAGCCAGTTTCCAAGGAGCGACTCAAGGATGTTGAACTTCTAACAAATGCATGAGACGTTCATAACAAAACACGTTTCTAAACGTACAGAGATGAAGTGAGCGGGAGAAATAGTCTGAAATAATAAAGTTAAAATATATTTAAGGGCGTCTAACCTCTCAGAAGTAGCAGAATCCATGTACTGACATTGAGCACCGCTGATATTAACTTCATAACTGCGATCCCCGCGGGTCAAACCGCCTCTCAGCCGCCTGAGGCGCTTTAGCCGCGCGCCCAGCTGCAGCCGATGAGGCGCCTTTAATTGATCCGGTGACGACAGAGCGAGCGGGAAGAGTGACGGTTAATATTTAAATAAGCTCTATTTACATAATATATGTATTTACATAAGTGGATTTATCTATTTATTTATTTATTTATTATTTATTATTTATCTACTTATTTATTTTTTTAAAATGTATTTATTTATTTATTTATTTATTTATTTATTTATTTATGCCTAAATGATGTTTACAGGGATAAAAGTGGCGTAATTTTCTTAGCATCTTTTATCACATGAATTATGTTATGTAAATTGCATTTTTGTAAAAGTATGAAATAAGCGAAAATAAAGACTAAACATAAGTGTTTTAATTAGTTAATTAATTAATTAGTTTTATTTATTTATTTATTTATGTTGGGTTTTTTAATTCTGTATGCGTCATTTATACCATCTTTTTGTAAACGTATGAACTTTTGAAAATATAGACATTAAATACTGAGATATTTTACGGTTTGTTTAAATTAATTACACGATTTTTTTATCTTTGTGTGATTCCTTTCCCATACTCTAGGGGGAGATAACGGACTGCTTATCGTTTTTGAGCTGTAAACATAAGCAGAGAGAAGAAGCCGGTTTCAAATAACGTTGAACTTTGAACACATCTTTATAGACTTAATATATAGTAAAAATCATCATGTTTAACAGGAATATGGATTACTTTAGCACTTGTATCGCTGCGTCGTCATGTGTTCTAACGTTATTTGTCTTTCGTTCGTTTATTACTTCACATATCTCGTTTACATCTCAGACGGTCTTTGATTTTCCGAAACGCGTGCCAGGAACTTTCTATCTGTTGGTTAGATGTTTCCATCAGTCTCTCCGCAGAAAACGAGGAGAAATGGAGAAAAAAGACAGTAATGAAGGGCTGGTGTTAACGTTGATCAACTGCAGGTGAGTATTTGTTTGGCTCGAAAGCAGATCTAACTTCTTAGAGAGTCGAATCTATGTTGAAAAAATTATAATGAAGTTAATAAAATAGTTTTATCATTCATTCATCTTCATGTCGGCTTTATTCCCTTTCGGAGTCGCCACAGCAGAATGAACCGCCAACTCTCTGGCATATGTTTTACGCAGCGGATGCCCTTCCCTGCCACAACCCATCGCTGGGAAACATTCACACACACATTCACACTTTAACACTATGGGCAATTGTTCTTATTCAATTCACTTATTCCGCATGTCTTTGGACTTGTGGGGAAACCGGAGCACCCGGAGAAAACCCACGCGATCACGAGGAGAACATGCAAACTCCACACAGAAATGCCACCTGCTCCAGCCGAGCCTAGAACCAGCGACCTTCTTGCTGTGAGACGACCGTGCTACCCACTGCGCCACCGTGACGCTAAAAAAAATAAAAAAATAGTTTTACAAACTAGTTATATTGTCGAAACACTATATTTTAGTTGGCAGTCCCTAAGAATACTAGTACAGGAACTTGAGGTGGATAAACGGTCTCAAATATAATATGGTACCTTTAGGAGAGCATAGTTTAATATTACCCAGTCCTTGAATATCTTCTGTCACTGAAAATTCTGTGTTAAGAAGTCTACTGATCGAATTCACCAAATTAAAGATAAATATTTATAAAATGTAATGTCAGAGTATTTTAACCACTGTTTTTTTTTTTATCTTAACCCATGTATTGATGAAGAGGGGCTCTAAAATTGCTTCTAAAGAGTAAAAAAATCAACAGATGTCAAAGTAGCTTTATTTCTTCCATGCATATGTCCACCGCGCTCAGAGGTTGTTAATGTAGGAGATAAAACCGTGTGCTGATCGTTTCGTGATCATCTGCAGGTTCGATGAGCAGCCCCTGAGGAGCTTCTGCGCTGCTTCAGGTTATGGCTGGGATTATGCTGACAGTGTCTTCAGAGACGTTCCTCTGTGCTTCCCGGAGATGCTCTGCTCCAAACTCATCGCCATGATCTTGTGCTCCGAGAGGTTCAGACTGAGCCCTTCCGGTGAGCTCACTACCTTCAAACAGAATCAGATCAGGATAAACTAAGGAGAAAATAAGATGTTGACCTTTCAGACCCATCCGTTTATAGGACTAGGTGAGGCTCATCTCTCACTCCTCCCCATTTCTTCTTAATACCCTGGTCTCCTAACTTCTCAACTACTGAGGTTGCCTTCTCTTTGATCTACTTGAAACCCTCGCGTTTTCCATCGCTTATGAAATAAATTCCTTGTTAAGTTTGTCTGAATGAAAATACTACAAACGATCGTTTGGAGTTTGATGGGAACTTCTCTGCAGGTCTGCTATGCGTGCGCGAGTGTGTGAGGGCGTTCGAGGCAGTGGATGAGCTGAAGCGGGGCTCGTTCTCTCTGGAGGCTCGAGTGTGTGGATACCGTGCGGTGAGTGGCGGTGTGGAAGCGGAGCTCAGTTTAACAGCATCCAGACTGCAGCGGTGCGTCTGGAGCAGCACGCTGACTCTGCTCTCTCCCAGAAGCCCTTGGACCGGTGCTCAGACGCCCCCGGAGATCAACCATGGTACGCATTGTAATAGACAAATTCAGAGCTTCCATCTTGTAGGAGAGAGAGAGAGTATCTTGACCGTTTAGGAAACCCTGCACATCTTCATTCTGTTTTATTGATGTTCAATTTGAGAAACTGTCAATCACAGTGCCGCATTCTGAACATGAACATAACATGTTGAGTTTCAGTTCATACATTCATACCCTAAATCAGTGCTTCTCAATTATTTTCGGTCATGACCCCCTAGGAGGAAGAAAATATCTCACCCCATCCCCCCATGGACTATAAATAGTTTAATTTGTCTATAAAAAAGTACAACTCTGCATAATACTGTATACTTATTAACGTATAAATATTTTAAATATGTTAAATATTTTTTCATGATGTCACTTGAGGGTCTGCTACACTTCTTAGTCGTACTCTGTACTGTGTGCAAAGCGCGCATGCTCAGTGCAAACAACACCCCTACAGCACCGAGCAAATGCTCCCTGCACACACTCTGCCAATGAGAGCGCCACTGCCCCCTAATGTAGTTGGGTGGTATTGCTCTTTATTCTAGAACAGTAAAAAATCAAAATAGAAAAATAAAAAAGCATGTGAAAAAAAGCATTCCAGAAACACTGCCCTAAACGCAGCCTCTATGTGCGTCAAAACTGTTTATTGGCCCTTCAACAGATAAACTTTTGTACGTGTGAGAGTGGAGAGTCAGACTTTACCATTGGAATAATCAAAACGTGATTAGCCAGAAGAGATGTCAGAGATAATTAGAAGAGACTAAATAAAGACGTTCTAGTAGATATTCTAATTTACATGTCTGGAACAACAGATTTTCTTCTGGAAGATCTCAGCCCATTCTTTACATGATTCCATGAGGAAACAACATCTGCTTATAGAACGCCCTGTATATGATTCCATGAGGAAACAACATCTGCTTATAGAATGCTCTGTATATGATTCCATTAGGAAACAACATCTGCTTATAGAACGCCCTGTATATGATTCCATGAGGAAACAACATCTGCTTATAGAACGCCCTGTATATGATTCCATTAGGAAACAACATCTGCTTATAGAACGCCCTGTATATGATTCCATGAGGAAACAACATCTGCTTATAGAATGCTCTGTATATGATTCCATGAGGAAACAACATCTGCTTATAGAACGCCCTGTATATGATTCCATTAGGAAACAACATCTGCTTATAGAACGCCCTGTATATGATTCCATGAGGAAACAACATCTGCTTATAGAACGCCCTGTATATGATTCCATAAGGAAACAACATCTGCTTATAGAACGCCCTGTATATGATTCCATGAGGAAACAACATCTGCTTATAGAATGCTCTGTATATGATTCCATGAGGAAACAACATCTGCTTATAGAACGCCCTGTATATGATTCCATGAGGAAACAACATCTGCTTATAGAACGCCCTGTATATGATTCCATGAGGAAACAACATCTGCTTATAGAACGCCCTGTATATGATTCCATGAGGAAACAACATCTGCTTATAGAACGCCCTGTATATGATTCCATGAGGAAACAACATCTGCTTATAGAACGCCCTGTATATGATTCCAAGAGGAAACAACATCTGCTTATAGAACGCCCTGTATATGATTCCATGAGGAAACAACATCTGCTTATAGAACGCCCTGTATATGATTCCATTAGGAAACAACATCTGCTTATAGAACGCCCTGTATATGATTCCATGAGGAAACAACATCTGCTTATAGAATGCTCTGTATATGATTCCATGAGGAAACAACATCTGCTTATAGAACGCCCTGTATATGATTCCATTAGGAAACAACATCTGCTTATAGAACGCCCTGTATATGATTCCATGAGGAAACAACATCTGCTTATAGAACGCCCTGTATATGATTCCATGAGGAAACATCTGCTTATAGAACGCCCTGTATATGATTCCATTAGGAAACAACATCTGCTTATAGAACGCCCTGTATATGATTCCGTTAGGAAACAACATCTGCTTATAGAACGCCCTGTATATGATTCCGTTAGGAAACAACATCTGCTTATAGAACGCCCTGTATATGATTCCGTTAGGAAACAACATCTGCTTATAGAACGCCCTGTATATGATTCCGTTAGGAAACAACATCTGCTTATAGAACGCCCTGTATATGATTCCATCGGGAAACAACATCTGCTTATAGAATGCTCTGTATATGATTCCGTTAGGAAACAACATCTGCTTATAGAACGCCCTGTATATGATTCCGTTAGGAAACAACATCTGCTTATAGAACGCCCTGTATATGATTCCGTTAGGAAACAACATCTGCTTATAGAACGCCCTGTATATGATTCCGTTAGGAAACAACATCTGCTTATAGAATGCTCTGTATATGATTCCATTAGGAAACAACATCTGCTTATAGAACGCCCTGTATATGATTCCATGAGGAAACAACATCTGCTTATAGAACGCCCTGTATATGATTCCATCGGGAAACAACATCTGCTTATAGAACGCCCTGTATATGATTCCGTTAGGAAACAACATCTGCTTATAGGATGCCCTGTATATGATTCCGTTAGGAAACAACATCTGCTTATAGAACGCCCTGTATATGATTCCGTTAGGAAACAACATCTGCTTATAGGATGCCCTGTATATGATTCCATGAGGAAACATCTGCTTATAGAATGCTCTGTATATGATTCCATTAGGAAACAACATCTGCTTATAGAACGCCCTGTATATGATTCCATGAGGAAACAACATCTGCTTATAGAACGCCCTGTATATGATTCCATGAGGAAACAACATCTGCTTATAGAATGCTCTGTATATGATTCCATGAGGAAACAACATCTGCTTATAGAACGCCCTGTATATGATTCCATGAGGAAACAACATCTGCTTATAGGATGCCCTGTATATGATTCCATGAGGAAACAACATCTGCTTATAGAATGCTCTGTATATGATTCCATGAGGAAACAACATCTGCTTATAGAATGCTCTGTATATGATTCCATGAGGAAACAACATCTGCTTATAGAATGCTCTGTATATGATTCCATGAGGAAACAACATCTGCTTATAGAATGCTCTGTATATGATTCCGTTAGGAAACAACATCTGCTTATAGAACGCCCTGTATATGATTCCATCGGGAAACAACATCTGAAATCTAACATCTTAAAAGAAATCCTCAGTCCCTAGCGAACTATTACATTTTACTTTCAAAACTGACTTACCATACTTGTTTTAATAGTTGAGAAAATATATGTTTTAAAATAAATTTTAGACCTTTTTCTCTTTTTCATACCAAATACAACATGTAGCCATGAAATAGCCTTTGCTGTTGTCTTGGCGATAAACAAACAAACTTGTATGCGGAAATAAAGCAGCGCGCATGAGAAATGATCCAGAGTGCGGTAAATGCGGAGAGACTAAGCGGGAGAAGGCCAGGGGCCTCATGTATAAAACTTTGCGTAGATGTAATCCTTAAAGTGTGCGTACACACATAAGGCAGAATTTGCGTACGCACAAAAGTTTTCAGATTCATAAAACCGTACGTACGCCAGAACCTGTGCAAGGTTCGCTTTATAAATCAAAATTATCTGAATATTGTGCGCAGGTGCACGTGCGTATTGCTTACCCCAATCTCCTCCCGAAATAAACATATTTGGAGATTAAGACGCCCATTTTGAATATGTATGATCTCCCTGCATATTAATACCACCAATAATTTGGTTAAAAAAAGCAAATTCATTCTCAAATGGTGCCTTTATTGCAACATGAGTGCAGTCAATAGCACTGAGTACATTGGGAAAACCGGCGATTGCTGCAAATTGCATTTTGATGTTGGCCTGTTCAGCTTGCGTGTAAGGAAAACGGATGTATCGGGGTGCCATCTCCACTATGGCGTCTCATACATATGGCATGACAGCGCTCAGGGATGACTGCGACATACCCGATCGGTCTGCCAACTCTCGCTGGAAAGTACCAGTGACCTAATGTGGTCAATAGTTGCACAGGAACACACAGCGCATGGCTTCTCCGCGAGGGTCTTTCCAATACTGGACGTAATTCAGAACACAATTCCAAGAGGATGGCTCTTGGAAATGGAAATCGGCTCATGAGCCAATCATCATCATGAGCAAGGAAATCTTCACGGTCTCTGAAAACACGCTCCCTCCGTAGAGCGTCATTAGCAAGGTCTTCTAACAGCGCTAGAGCATCCATTATTATGAGAAGTTATATACGCACATACCTTTTTATAGCCCATTCATTAAAACAAATGAGTAAATTCGAAGTATTTGCACCTGGTTAAGAATGCTAATAATGATAATTCAGGTTGATCCAATTTGATTTATTGGGTGATGTAATGGGATAATTTAGAAGTTTTTCATTTTAAATAGCTATTACTATTTGGGACAGTTGGTGTCGCCAAAACACATACTCTTCTAAAAGAGTGCGTACGCACGGTCAAGAGCATCCGTACGGTGCGCACTTATTTACGCCAAGTTTTTTTTTTTAAATCCCGATATGTGCGTGGAAAAATGCGTACGCATATTTCTATGCCCATTTTGTGCGTACGCAACGTTTATACATGAGGCCCCTGTACTTTATTATTGAACGTATGCATGAGTGCGGTAAAGTTAAACTTTTAAGTTTGAATTTTATTTTATTTTTACAAATTTAGAAATATTTGTATAATTTCTAATTCATTTATTCTTTGAAACTTTATTATGAATTCATGCAATTGCAATGCCTTGATTTGAGCAAGGTTAGTACATAGTCGTAGCCATAAATGCAATGTTACCAATAATTGGCTAAATTTATTTTGGTGTTTCGGTTTTCGGCCTTGATTTTCTCGTTCTCGGCTTTTGGTTTTGGCCAAGAATTTTCATTTTGGTGCATCCCTAGTAATGAAACATCTATTTTTCCACCACAGCATTCATTCAATCAACCAATCAAAACGCAATCAGGTGCACGTTTATTTATGCTCTTTAGCTATATATTTTTTTAATACTTCTAATAATAAAACCACATTCTTTGTCAAGCAATAAAACCACCTTTCACCCGATTTACTACCTTTGTGTTATGATTTGTTCATACTTTAGATATCCACATTTGTGTCAAAATCCCATTTTTCTCCTGGCCGCATACCCAAACTTTTAAACTTCAGCAATAAAAATACAGTTTCAAATATTATTAATGATTAAATATGAATACATTTTAATGTACATAATTTATTAAAATAAATAATTAAAATATGTTATACTTTTTATTGTAAGACTTGCATTAATATGACATCACAGCACGCGTTGGACGCGGAGGGAAACTAAACATTTGGTCTCCAACAAATAAAGGAAAAATCCACGTAAATATAGCTTAATCAGTAAATATATTTATTATATGTCATTTCCAAACATGCTCCACATTCAAAAGTGTTTAAAAAAAAAACAAGTTCATTTACTGAAATATAAAGACATGAAATGCTAACAATTATTTCAAAGCTAATCTTTAAAACTATACAACTAGAAAATTACATAAAAATTATTTCTATATATATATATATATATATATATATAGACGATTGTTTCTTGCTGGTAAAATAAAAAAAATATATTTGGATTTTAAAATAGAAAATATAATGGTATTAATTAATGTCTCCCACGCAGACCCGGATTCAGAGTGCTGCACCAGCTTTAGCGCCCCCTGGTTTGCTGCTGTTAGGTGTGCTTGGGCCTTCGGCGACCTCTGGCCTCTCCGTGCGCTCCGTCCTACCCCACACACGCTGTGGATGCTCAGCCGATGCATGGCAGAGATGGAGAAGCACAATGGTGAGACGCGTGCTGGAACGTTACACAAACAGAATGTTCATTTTAGCGAACGGCTGAAAGGAGGAGGTTACTCGTAATTGATCCAGCTGAAGGGGATTTTATGCAGATTTTGGCGTCTTTTAAAATTTGATTTATCTATGAAGCCTGTTTTCTTTTGAGCTGCGGTAGTGAGCTCTTTAAAGTGCGGGGAATCAGTCATTCTAATCAATCCAGGATGAGTGTTTCATCACCTGCAGAGTTTTCAGTCAACGATGGCTGGGAATAATATTAAAGGGAACAATAAACCTAGGTTCCTTCCTTACTTCCTTCCTAACTACATCCTTTCTTGATTCTTTAATTAGTTCCATGTTTTCTTCCTTTCTGAACACATTCCCTCCTCCCATTCATACATCCTTCCTTCCTTAATGCCAGCCTTTCACATATCCTTCCTAACATCCGGGTGTACCTATTTCCATATTTCCAGCCTTCCTTACTTCCCAATTTTCTTCTTATTCTTTACTTGCTTTATTCACAATGCCTTCCTTCCTTAATTCCTACAGACTTCCTCCTTTTCTTAATTCCATATTTTTCCCTTTATCCCTTCTTTCCTTAATTCCATATTTTCATCCTTACTCCCTTACTGCCTTACTTATTTATTTCCGTATTTCTTTACTCTCTTTTTCTCCCTCTCTTCCTTACTTCCATTTATGTATTTTGCACTTCCTTCCATACTTACTCATTTCCGTACTTGCATCCTTCTCTTCGCAATTCCATATCTTGTACCTTACTCCCTTGTTTCTTTCCTCAATTTTGCATTTCATCCTTTATTTTTATCCTTTATTCTCTTCCTTTCGCTCGTCCTTACTTATAAAGTTCACAAAGCTTTCCTGACTTACTTACTTCAGTACGTCATTCTTTTCCTATTTTTTATTTCCTCCCTTTTGCTCCTCTTCCTTTCTTCCTACCTTCATTACTTCCATCCTTAATTGCATATTTCCTTCTTTAATTCCTCCCTTTCGCTCATCCTTCCTAACATCGTTCCTTACTTATTTCCATATTTCTTCCTTTCCTTTTTTATATCCTCAATTTCGCTCCTTAACTTCATTCCTTCCTTTATTCCATATTTCATTGCTTCCTTTATTAGTTCCTTTCTTATTTAATTCCACATTTCCTTCCTGGCTCTCTGCTTCTCACTTCCTTCTTTAATTTACAATGCCTTCTTTACTTATTTCTAATTCTTGTACTTCTTGCCTTCCTTCCTTTCTTGATTCTGTTTTTCTTCTCTTCCTTTCTCCATTCCTTTCTTAATTCTCCATTTCCTCATCTTAGTCACATAATTCCACACTTACTACCTTCTTTTATTAATTGATTATTTCCCTCCTTCCTGTTCAGTTCTTTCTTCCTTCGTTCTTTCCTTTCTTCCTTAGTTCCATCCTTCCTTAGCTCCGGCCCTCCTTTATTAATTGATTTTTCATTCATTATTTTTGGCTTTTGGTATGTGTGAGTTTTTCCAATATTTTTGTGAAATAAGTTATTTTTGTGATTGAGTTTAAGTGATGGGTTTATTAGATGCGTAGTAAGAAGTATTATTTAGTGGTTAATTTAAAAGCCAGGGTATGGCCTTTTTGTGAGTAAATGAATCCAAACTATTTTTGGAAATAAAGATGCAAAGCCTTCACAAGATGATCTTCAGCATTTAAAGCTTGATTCGGCGAGTTCAAGTGGTTAATGCACATCAATTGTTTTCCTGCAGGGGTTGAAGCTGTGCGCACTCCTCTGATCGTCTCAGTCTGTTACCATCAGCCTTCCTCAGCATCTCCAAGCGAGTTCAACATCAGAGTCAGTGAAAACCGCTCTGAATGCTCCAGAATGGCTTCGTTCTCACTGGAGGAGCCGAGGAGCCGCACTCTGCACCTCTCAGGACAGATAAGACGACAGGTGTGCGAGGAGACGAGAGGAGAGATATCTCTTTAATGGATCGTACGCACAAAAAAGGCAAGATTTTGATGAGCATCATGGAGGATGTTTCACTGGAGTGTCATGCTACTCAAGTGAACATCAATTTTTTTGCTTAAATCCATGATGCATTGTTCATGTTCAGTTGAGTCCTGTTTAATCAGCGTCTGGGTCAGCGAGGGAGGAGCTGTGGAGGCCCCACCTCATGCATATTTCACACGCACTCCTCTCTCCTCACTCTTTGCCTATGAAAACACAGACGTGGAAGTGCTCCGCGTGTATTATTTATTGTGCGAGTCTATGGTAAGCGCTCTGCAGATCTTCTCAGCGTGAGTAGATGAGCGCTCCTCTTCTCTTTATGTCCTCGATCATCTCCGTGGTCTGCATTGAGCGCGAGGTTACTGTCCTACAATCAGCGTGTTGTTTTATAGCCAGCCTGTAAAAGAATAATAAAAACAGCATATGAACTGTTTTAGGTTTTTTTTTTTGTGCATTTTTTCCCCAAAATCTTGTGTGTGGAAGCAATTTCTCACACTAAGCTGATAAAAAAAAGTACATATTTGTCTTTATAAAACGGAAATTATTGAATTGATTCAAATCAGCTTGAAAAACATACTAGTCTTGGATGCTGCTTTTACGTCTAAACTCTTTCTAAATTTAGCTAACGTGTTTATTTTTATTCTAAAAGCTCTTTTCAACCCTATGTTTGTCTACTAACTCCACCTCTGGCTCCATTTATTCCTACGTATTTCCTTCTTTTCTAATAATTTCCTTCCTTACTTATTTTCCTTGCTTATTTTCTTCCTTACTTAATCATTTCCTTCCTTTCTTATTCATTTCCTTCCTTGCTTATTTACTTCCTTTCTTAATCATTTCCTTCTTTGTGGGTTTACTTCCTTTCTTAATAATTTCCTTCTTTGCTGGTTTACTTCCTTTCTTAATCATTTCTTTCCTTGCTTGTTTAATTCCTTGCTTATATCCTTCCTTTCTTAATAATTTAATTCTTTGCTTATTTACTTCCTTTCTTAATCATTTCTTTCCTTGCTTGTTTAATTCCTTGCTTATATCCTTCCTTTCTTAATAATTTAATTCTTTGCTTATTTACTTCCTTTAGTTAACCATTTCCTTCCTTGGTAAATTCCTTCCTTTCTTAATCATTTCCTTCCTTTCAATTAATTTCCTTCCTTCTTTTCTTCCATTCCTAATAATTTTCTTCCTCACTTATTTCCTTCCCGTCTTAATCATTTCCTTCCTTGCTTATTTACTTCCTTTCGTATTCATTTCCTTCTTTGCTTCTTTCCTTCCTTTCTTAATCATTTCCTTCCTTGCTTATTTACTTCTTTTCTTAATTCTTTTCTTCTTTGCTTGTTTCCTTCCTTTCTTAACCATTTTGTCCTTGCTTATTTCATTCCCTTCTTAACCATTTCCTTCCTTGCTTATTTCCTTCTTTTCTTAATAATTCAACTTTGCTACATTGCTGAACAATTTGATTGCCATTAATTAATTACTCACAATCTGACAGTTGTGCTCCGGAAAACTCTAAATAAGCACCTTTTCCAGAGGTGTAATGTGGTGAGTTTTACCCCACACTCATTCACCAAAGCCTAATAGTCATCATTCATTTATGAAGGCCTGCTTCAGTCGTGTGTAAAGTGCAGTCGTGTGTAAACAGAGCGTGTGCTTAGAGCGACGAGGTGCTGAGATCAGAGAAGAATGAGCGAGTAAGTGCTGTGTTTCCTGTCTCTTTCATGGCTATTGTTTGTTGTTGGCATTCGATTGCTTGTAAGTTAGCTCTTAATCTGAGAAAGCGTTGGCGTTTGGGTCGGCGTGTGCTGGATGAACGTTTTGTTTTGGTCTTCTGAAACGTCTCTGGGGAACGACGGGTTATTTTAGTGGCTCTTAAAAGCGTCTCTTATTTGTCATGTGGACAATACTAGTCTCCTCCCAGTTTTCTCATCCGCCCATATTCTCACGAACGTCTATCTTCTTTTACTTCTCAGTGATCGTTTTGAAGTGTTCTTGTGGATTTAGAGATAGACGGATGCTGAAGTATTAAAGGACGAGAGGTTGGTTGGCTCTGAGGGTTTTTTAGGAGAGCAGCTATATTTTTTTCTTTGGTGATGCAAGTGTGACCTGTCTCCTGGAGCAGAGGCGTGTTAGACATCAGGTCTAGAGCCATGGTCACCAAGGACAACTCAAACTCTGGTGAGTGGAAAAGATCTCTGCTTGTGGACCAAAACCATATCCAGGAGATGTTTAGAGGATTGATAAAAGCTGGGGGACTTATAGGGAGAAGTTTATGGAGAGAAGCAATGGTGGAGGGGTGTGCAACCCTATAATTTTCATGTTTAATTGAATTCATCCCATAATGTTTCAGCTATTGGCTCTTTAACATTAAAAAAAAAAAAAAAACAATATATAATTTTATACCATCAATATACCATCTGTAATTTTCTGGGTCCCCCGAATTACAAGTTAAGCTTCAGTTCAAAAATATATTTCCAAACTTTCTTATGATGTTTTCTAAAATCTAATTATTTTTGGGCGTGTCCATCCTATGCCGTTTTTAAAAAGTGTTTTCTATAGAATTAAGTCTTAGGCAGCAGCGGACGTGCCATTAGGCAAAGGTTAGCATCTGCCTTAAGTTCCCAACTTTATAGGAGCCCCCTACGAGATGCCACCCATCCATTTTTAAGTAACTTAAGTTTCTAATTAAGTGATTTAAATTGCTTGGCAAAGAGAACATTTCATGAAGGTTTTTATAACTTTAAGAGAACATTTTAAAAAAAGCTGAACAATAATAGAGTTTTTGAACATTTTAAAGTAACTTTTCCAAGGAGTGACATTGTTGGGTCTCTAGAGGTATAAAGAATGTTCTGGGATTGTTTTTTTACTTTCTTGGAGCTTTAAAAATAAGAGAATGCTATAACATGTTTAAATAATCTTCCCAGAATATCGTGTTTTTGGTCATACAGAGGTGTGGAGAACGTTCCAGGAAGGTTTTCATTACCTTTAGAAAATATCTTGAAGTGGGAAATGCAACGTTTCTAAAAAGTTTCAAAATAACTTTCCCAGAAAAGTATATTGTTAGTTATACAGAGGTAAAGAGAAAGAGTTTTTTTTTTTAACCTTAAGACCCAAACATAAAAAAACTGAACTATAAAATGTTTTTAAAACGTTTTGGAAGTAACCATGCTTGAATATTTTAATTTTGCGTATACAGAGGTGTTCCAGGAGGATTTTTACAACCTTAAGAGCACGTTCTCTGAACATAGAAAACCTGGATAATGTGACATTTTTATAACGTTTCAAACTAACGTTCTCAGAACATAGTATTGTTAGGTTTATAGAGGTGGAAAGGTTCTGTGAAGTTTTTATCACTGGAGTATTACAAAAAAAAACTGGGAAGTGAAACGTTCATCATCAGATGC
This sequence comes from Danionella dracula, assembly GCA_900490495.1. Taxonomy (NCBI): domain Eukaryota; kingdom Metazoa; phylum Chordata; class Actinopteri; order Cypriniformes; family Danionidae; genus Danionella; species Danionella dracula. Next base: position 567,883 of record UELW01000422.1, on the reverse strand, counting down.
TTTTCTGGTCCCGGAGACGAGCTGCAGCAAACTGTGTGTCTTCATTTTTCATATCCATCATGTCCAGTCAGAACTCAAAAGTTCATTAGCTTCTGCTTCAACTGAAGTTGGAGGAACCTGAACAGAGTATGGTAAGTTCACGGTTGCTCACTGGAGCCCCCTCTGTCCACCAGGCAGTCTCGCAGACATCCACAGCTGACTTTTACTCTACTTATCTCTATTTCTAACCATTGTTTCTTCATTTATTAGTTTCTTTGTTTGTTTTGTCTTTTCAGGCGCTGTCCGGCGAACCGTTCGCCGATGGATCTTAAGTTTGTATGTTCTTTATGCTGGGGAGGTGATTAGCACCTGCCTCAGTCAGCGAGGCTCCCAGGGGCCTCACAGAGGGAACTCCTATTTACTCTACCTGATCCTCACGAGGACTTTGTGAAGCTGCTTTGAAAGCAACTGCTAAAGATGGGCTATATAAAAACTTGATTGATTGATTATCTGAACTTTCCTCTACATCTCCTTAAAATGCAGTTTAAATACAGTGCTAACCGGATAACTTTAACATGCTTGGTACATGGATTGGTACTGCAATACCTCAAATTGGCATATAAACCAAGTTTATGATGGTTTCGCGTAAACCTGATTTCAAAGGTAGTAGAAACCTCCTGCGCAACATTTTCCATTCACCATTCCAGCGTTCTCTGCTTCTCTTTTTCAGGCTCTGGCAGCAAGACGAGCTGTGTGAAGAAACAGAAGTGTGTGATGAATAACTCTGAGAAATCAGGAGCTCAGAAGATCATAATAGTTCCAGACCAGACGCTCACGGACAGCGACGGTGAGAAGAAGCCAAGTCCAACAGGGAACGGAGTCCACGTCCCGTTTAGCCGATGGAGCGTTTCCAGCCTCCACAACCTAAAAGAGATGCAGTATCTCCAGCATGGGGGCGAGGACAGCCTCATCGATGCCTCCCTTGGCTTGGACGGGTCCCTCATGGGGTTCATCGACTCAAGTAACCTGGAGAGCTCCGAGGACATTCGGACAGTTGCGTGGATTCAAGTGGACGTTAAAACTGAAGTGGTGCTGATCGACGAGGACGATGATGATATGTCCTTGAGGGAGAGAACGGTGACCGACGTGTCCATGACGGACGGAAACGCAGCGGAGCTTGTGTGCGGGAGGCTCATGTCGATCTCGTCTGGCTCCTCCCACTCGCTGTGCGATGGGCGGAGTCTAGAGCAGGTCACACCCATCGATGAGAATGATGAGGAGCGAGAGCCAGCTAAGATTCCGCAGCGCTCCTGCTGCCGCTGCATCATCGTTTGAGCATTTGAAGACACTTTATAGAACATTATGGGCAAATTATTTGTGGTCATTATCTAGATTCAACCGACTTCATAAAATTCAAAGTGAAAGAATAGGCAAGACTTTATTTATATTTGAAATAAATTAGAAAATAAAAAAGGGCTCATAATAGAACTTTTAGGCCTGGTGGGGAAAGAATAAATATGCTGACTCATGGAAGAAGGTTTTGGCCAAACAGGAGAAGATAAGAATGAGCTAAACATAGGTGAGAATCTCGTGAAGAAGGATTTTGAGATGAAATATGAATACATTCATCTTTCGGTGCCAACAGTTTTGGCTCGGTACATCCAAAAACACTCTTCTCAATGTTTTCTTCATTGAGACGAGCTGCATTAGAGCTTCATCTGATTAGTTAGTGGGTGGAGCTTCAACCAATGGGCGTGGATATGGGTATTGAGCCATTTTGAGCTTGCTGAAAAAGAAAATAATATTATACAAACATCTGAATATGACTCCAGGCAGGTTTTTGGATGAGGGAACAACACAAAATGTCTGAAAAATTCTGAAAGTCTTAAATTCTTAATCTCTAAATTCAAAATGTCTTAAAATTCTTTAAGTCACTGTCCTGGGACTTAAATAATTTTTTACAGCTCCTATTTTTTGGATTTCTGGTGCTATTTGTGATGTGTTTTTTGTTTTGGCCAGAGATTGAGAAAATGCTCCTAAATGCAAAAAAATCGTTAGTCACAAAATTGTGCATAAAACCCTTATTACTTAAAAGTCATGAATTGGGTTGCTAGGCTTGGAGAAAGCAGTATAAACACTCATAAATGCTCAAAATCCTAAGTGATCGAAAGGGTTGCCAGATAGTGACTTGCTTAAATGCTAAAAAGCATAAAAGTGATTGTTGGGGTTGCCAGAGATTGCTAAAAAAAATTATCTTAAACTTTGTTAAAGGCATATTAGGGTTACCAGCGATTCAGAAAACCTTAGTAAATGCTCATAAACGTAAAAGTTGTGGTTAGGGTTTAAAAAATTGGTTTTGAAGTGTACTGTTTAGAATGCAAAAAAGTTTTAGATTTTATGATGTTGGTCCTAAATTTGATTCTTAGCCATTTTAAAATTTGGCATAATTAAACCTGCAGAAACCCTGCTTTAAAAAGTTGTTAATTCCATTGTTATTTGAGTTCATTTTCGTTACGTTTATGCTGATGTGTTTCATTCTTTTTTTATTTCACTTTCAAATCCTCTTCATTTCAAACTAGGAAAAGGGTTTTCACTCTTTTAACTCGTGCGGATCCATTCGGAACCCTGAACCTTGTTGGACCATGAAGGAAACCATGACAAACTGTTGTTGATATTGTTTAAATGCATTCTAACGGGCAAACTGGAGATTTCCATAGATGTTGAATTGTTTTTCATCTCGCTGTAAACAAGAGTCAAATTAACTCCAGATTAAATCCAGATTAGAGTACAAATAACACTCAAACTGAGTTAAAATATCTACAAGGCTGTCGTCATTTAAACAGCCAATTCTTCTTCGAAACCTTGTACTTTGTACAAAATGTTTGTATTTCTCTTTATTAATCTCACAACTATTTTTTTTGTTTCTATGTCTAAAAAAACAACTTAATGCACTTTTAAGGTTTGAGTTAAGAGGCCCGGTGTTAATTTAACTCTATATTAAAGGACCAAATAGACTCTGAACAGAGTCGATGAATTTTTTTTAATATAATTTTTTGCATGTACAAGTCAAAAGTCTAACATCTAACAGCATGCTTTGGGACATGGTGCCCATCCCACACGTGTGCTCCTGTCATCCTTTTCTACAAAGCAAAATCAGTCTGAAATGTGCTGTTTTTGGATAAAACTAATAAAAACGTTTCTTTGGCTTGATTGCTCTCTTTTCTGCTTGTGACGGATGTCAGGTGGAGGAAGTTGTCTCTGGCTCGGGCGAGTGAAGGGTGTGTTCGGGGGGTGTTTTAGGAGAGTGATAGGGCAGAGGTCCCTTATCTTTCCGAGCCAAACCCCATACGCTCACCACGCACAGGGATCCCTCTGAACATTCCGTGGAGCGCTGCCCAGCTCCTTCTGACTAACATGATGTTTTTATCTCCATCGAGCACGCTTGTTCAAAAATAAACCTCTTTTTGTTTTATTTTAAGTAGATTGTTTCTATTGTGCATGGAGCAGAACCACAGCCAATGAGGTAAGACATTCGTCTTTAAAGAGAGAAAAAAAGTGTTAATATACTTTTCAAATATTTATTGTCCTTCTTCCATTTTATTTCCTTCCTGCTATGGTTGATTAATCAGCTCATACAACTTCTACTACGAGCTCACACGAGTTTGGCTTTGTAACAAATTGCACATTTTTTCTCCCCTTTTGTAAGTCGCTTTGGACAAAAGTGTCTATTCTTACACTCTCAGAAAAAAAAGGGTTGAAACTGTACCTTTTAAGGTACAATGGCCGTCACTGAGGCGGTACCCTGAAGGGTTAAATTTTGTTAAATATTTAGACTTTTGTACCGTAAAAGGTGCAATTTTGTACCCCGGGAAACAAATTGTAATTGCGAGGAAACTTTTTCTTTTTGACAGTACCTAAAATGGTCCACAATTAAATTCTTAAGGAACAATGTTGTTCCTTGGGGTACAAAAATGCCCATTTAATAGTACAAACGTTTAAGTATTGGAACAAAATTGAACCCTTCAAGGTACCGCCTCAGTGGCGGCCATTGTACCTTAAAGGTACATTTTAATACCTTTTATTTCTGAGAGTTCTACTACTACCAGAGAACAGGAAGGAACAGTTAAGTAGGCCCACGGTGGTTACAAGCTAACACCGATAGGGCCCTAACACGGCCCAATTTTTGCTGGGGGTTGCCTCAGTTCTGTAAAAATCTGGCTTTGAAATGCTTTATTTAGGGCGAAAGTGCGCTATCTTTATCTGCCCCAAGCTAGGATGCGCACGATTACTTGTATCAAGGCTAGGTTCGTACATGTACTATAATTAATTGGGATACTTGTGGCCAAGCAGAAGCTGAAAGTATGAATCAGAGTTAAAAAATCCAAAAAATAATGATTATATTCTCCTGAGACCCAGCCTAGTAATTTATGTCCTCTCTACTCACGATATGAGAGCGCTCCGTCTGTTCCAGGGTTTTTTCGTCCATTATTTAGAACTCTGTTGTTTTGTCTGTCTTGTTTTTGTTTATTTTAAGTTCGAATAACCTTACATACAAAGGCGATCATCGCAAAAAAGAGAGAAAAGACAGGAAGATTACAACTAAACCATAATAAAGTGAAACAAAGTAGTACAGAAATAATTTCAAGCACGTGTCTCAGGTCAATCCGATGTGAAATGAAAGTCAGAAAATGCTGCCAGGAACACTCTAAAATCACCAGAATTCCATTAAAAAACATTTAACCTCAATTTCTTTTCATATCTAAAAGCTAGGTTGTGTTTTGTTATAGTTTATGCGGATGGATTGAACAAAAAGCTAGATCTAGAAACATGATGTAAATATAAAAAAAACTGATGTAAAATCGATCGTGTAAATTTACTTTTTAACAAATGACAGAAAACCAATTTTTTTCATCAATATTTTCTGCAAGAATGTTCCCAAACATTAAAAGAAAGATAAAAATGTGTATTGTTATGGTACAAGTCTTCAGAATTGGGTTTTTAAGAATTAATTATTTGGGGGGGGGGTGCCAAAATGTGCACCATGTGAAAGTTTTTCCCAAGAATGATCACGTTTAATCTATATTTTACTCGTTCCGGTGTAGTTTTGAGTTGTGTGTGCGTGTGTGCGTGTGTGTGTGTGTGTGTGCGTGTGTGTGTGTGTGTGTGTGTGTGTGTGTGTGTGTGTGTGTGTGTGTGTGTGTGTGTGTGTGTGTGTGTGTGTGTGTGTGTGTGTGTGATCTCAAAATAGCCCTAATCAGCTCAGCAGTTCTGGATCCAAGAATGAGTTTCTCTCTCTTCCACTCTCACTGCTCCTGTCTCTGTCCATCAGTGCTGAAGAAGATAATTCATAAAGCAGAAACCGCACAGGCGTTCAGAATGAGGAGGAGCTGCTGCAGGGGACGTGAGGAACAGAGGAACTTGGCGCTGGGCTGAGAAAGTGACTCGCTGGAGCAGAGCGCCGAGGAAGGAATGAGCAGAGATGAGCGGCCTGCGAGCAGCCCTGTGCTTCCTCTTGATTCTGAGCATCTGTAAAGGTCTGTCTTGAATTTACTCTTGTGTGGAAATGCACTCAAAGTACTTTTTTGGGTCGTAAAGTTTATTGATTGGTTTCGTATGACTTGCTAGAGCTGTCAATGTAGAACAAAGGGAGTAAAAATAAAAAGGCAAGGGAAGTTTATTTGTTTAGCACATTTCGTACACAGGGTCATTCAAAGTGCTTTACATTGGAAACAAATAATAAAAAGAAAGTAAATTTAGTAAAATCAAGCATAAAAAAGGTCACATAAAATCATAGTGATTAAAAACTGAAAATTTAAAAACATTGATTAAAACATAGATTAAGATGTTAAGAGCAGAGATAAAATAGTTGTTGGACGTTGGTGCTCAGTCGACAAAAGCTCAACTAAACCGGAGAGTCTTTATCCTGGATTTAAACGTGACTAAAGTGTTGGCACCCCTGATCTCCTCTGAAGCTGGTTCCTCTGTGGGTCTCAGGGGAACTAAAGGAGGATTCACCCTGAGTGGAATTAACCCGGGGTAGATCTCATTTATCTGATCTGAGGATCTCAGCTCTCTGTTTGGTGTGTATTCTCTGATCTTCTCTGTTAGGTGTTTAGGTGCTGAGTTCTGTTTGGACTTATATACGAGCAGCAGAACTTTAAAATCTATTCTGAAGGAGAGCGCAGCCAGTGTAGAGACGGAAGAACTGGAGAAATGTGTTCGAACTTTCTAGTTTTGGTTAGAATTGGAGCGCTGCATTCTGAACGAGCTGGAGGTGTTTAATGGTGTTTTTGGGACGAGCGCTGAGAAGAGCGTTCCAGGAGTCCAGCTGCTGGAGATGAACGCAGGAATCAGTTTCTCTAAATCTTGTCTGGAAACAAAGCATCTGATTCTTGCGATGTTCCTAAGATGGTAAGAAGCTGATTTGGTGCAGCTGTTGAAACTGAGATCAGAGATCATTTGTAGTTGTTAGGCCCTCGGCGGTGAGATGCGTGTTAATCTTAACAACCTCGCTTTTGCTTCCGAATGCAATGACTTCAGTTTTGTCAAAAAGAGAAGAAGACTCCTAACTCCAGCTGTTCTTACCTGCCTAAAGTGTGCCCGCGCACTTTATTTTGGTAGACAGAAAGGGAAATGCAGATTTGGGTATTTTGTTGTAATATTGATTCCATATGTATGAGTTAAATGTCATCCACATCATCAGAGTTTTACACTGTGAGCACTGAGAAATAAGGATACGTTTAGGGTACATTTTAGATTTCAAATGTTTAACAATAATTCATTTATGTCAAGGACATGACAAAGAAAGTCATGCTAACAAGAAAACTACTATTCTTATATAAAATGAATTGTTATCACAAGAAAACTACTTGTTATGTTGAGATTATGAGAAAATAAGTCGTTATCACAAGAAAAAACTTTGGTTATGTTTAAATCGTGAGTAAATAAATCATTATCATGACAAAAGAACTTTCGTGACATCAAAATCATGAGAAAATAAGTCATTAATGCTATAAAACAACTTTTTTATATTGAAATCATGAGGAAACCAGTCATTATCATGAGAAAACAATTTTTGTTATGTAGAAATCTTGAGAAAATTTCGTCATTATCAAGGGAAAACAACTAAGTTGTTTTATGCTGAGATTATGAGAAAATGATTTGCTATCACACAAAAGCCACCTTTGTTATGTTCATGAGTAAATCATGAGAAAATGAGGCACATTCACAAGAAAACAAACATTATTATGTCGTGGTCATAACAAAATAAGTCATTTTTATCAGGAAGCAACTTTCTTTTGCGACTTTCTTTTTATTACATGTTATAAAATCTTTTTGAGAAGATTCACAAAAAATTTATTTTTTATTATGTTGAGACTAAGAGAAACTAAGTCGTATTACAAGAAAACAACTTGTTATGTCAATATCATGAGAAAACAAGTCCTAATCACAAGAAAACTATTTTTAGTAACACTTTTTGAATACTCTTCTTTAGTTAACGCATAACTAAGAGGAACTTACTGCAGGACTAACAGGTAGTGGCATACTAACTCTGCAGTAACTCTGGTTACCTACTAAAGAGATTTCATAAACTATGCCGTATCTAATGCTGCGGTAACTACTGTGGTAACTATCGGTAACTATTACTAACTACTGACTATATTTAACCACAACTGATAAGTAATTAGCATTAATGAATAAGTAACTGTTGGTTTTGGTAATTATTCCATTAAGGGTGACTAGTGTTACTTTGTTGAAGAATCTATTGAAGAGATTTAATCCATGGAACCTTTTGTATACATGTTTCCCTGTCTCCTCTCTTCTTCTCCTGCACTGTTAAAGTGAGGGCGGATGTGGTGGATGTTTGCTCCTCGTGTCACCAGAACGCCACCTGTGATGAGAAAACTGACGGCACAGGAGGAAAAGCCTGCAACTGCATGTATGGATTTGTGGGCAATGGCAGAACGTATTGCCAAGGTAATGTTTAACTACTTATAAGAATAATATGTTTATTTTATATAGCCATTTTACATTCTCCGTACCCGAGGCAGCTTTACTTGGGTACAACATCACAGCAAAAAAAGCCATTACAACAGCATATACAGTACAAAAAGCATAAGAAATAAACAATACCAATGATACATTTTATTTGTTGGGTCCTGTTGCAGCCATTATTGAATGTTCGTTTTTGTTGCCACTAGAGGGCGCTGAGTCCATTAAAGGAACCCACATGAATCTGTGCCAGGTGGGACTATCATGCCAAACAAACTTTTTGTTGTGTTGTGTAGAGCAGTTGATGTAGTGGACAACATTATGTGTAGAATAATGACTTATTTCATAGAGGACTTTTTATTTTTTATTTATAAGTTATATAAAAGGACAATAAAAGGAGAGTTATTCTGGTTAAAAGGGCTGGGCGATTCATTTTTTTACTTGCAAGCACATGCACAAAGTTAAGGAACCTGCATCCCCACGGCTCCTTTCAGGACACACAAGGACACTTTACATAGCGGTAAAATACACACAACAAAGAACAATAGAAGCAGATAATAGACACACAAGCAAAAAGGCAGAGTACTTCAAGTTAAAAGGCTGTCTGAAAAAGTGTGTTTTCAGCTTGGATTTAACAGTTTGTAGATCCTGGCTACCACGGATAGCACTATGCAAGTTGTTCCACAAAACAGGAGCAGCGCAGCAGAACGCTCATTCACCAAGAGAGGATCTCAGAGGAGGGGAGAGTGAGTGAAAGGGTGGAGCTAGAGCACAGTGAACGTGAGTGTGAGCAGATAGAGAGAAGGTACATGGCGATGAGATGAAACAGATACATGAGGAGAAACAAAGTCGTATATTGTTTTAAAAAAAGGTCTTGAAGAGATGGATTTTACTAGGATTTAAAAAGGTGAACTGATGTGTGTTGAACGGGGAGAAAGTTCTAGAGTGTGGGTGCAGATACACTGGATGTTCTACCTCCAAAAGAGACTTGTTTGAGGAGTGTGAACACGGCTACAGTCTGATTAGACTTGAACTTAAAGCGATTGTTAACCCAATAAATAACTTCTGTCTATAAATTATTATAAACACTATTGAGGTTTTCTCTTTCTCTTTATAGTGTCACATTTGTTCAAAGCACCATAAAAGCCTTATTTTTCTTAGGAAAATGAAAAGCTTTATTGGTTTAAAACTAATCAACTATTGTATGAACAAGACGTTTGTGGAGGCCTTGTTTTTAATGGTTTTGTTTTCTCTTTTAGCTGTGAAATGAATCCATTGGAATCATTTTTAAGACACTAGACTGCAAAATAATTTTCTAAACACATTTTTTCTCTTTATATTCAACTCAAACTCCCAGAACCCAAGACAAACTCAAACAAAACCCTCTTTGGGTAGTTTAGCATTTAATTCCTGATACAATCGCTAGAATTAAACTTCATATTTTCTTGGTTGGAATACAATTTGTTTGTACTTTACTTGCGTAGCTATCATTTCTGGAAGTACAGGAGGATGAATGAAAAACGAGAGGATCTCTTTCTGTTCATCAATAACAACAGAGATTACGTGTTTCAGACAAAGACGAATGCCAGCTGGGAAAGATCTGTGGCGATCACACTAGATGTCACAACACATTCGGAAGCTACTTCTGCACCTGTCTGTCTGGCTACAGCCCCTCCAACCTCATGAACACATTCATCCCCAACGACGGCACCTTCTGTCAGGGTGAGTTTATTCCAGAGCCAGGTGCAAGAGGCATAGAATGAAAAATCTTAATTACTACTCTGAAGACTACGCAGACAATCATTTCTCTGAATATTAGATCCCGGACGAGCCCCCTTGACATGTTACTAATTACTAATCAATTAAGCAGATTGGCCGAAAGACCACACATTCAATGTATTTGGTCAGTCAAGAAATAAACAGAGAAAGAGGCACTGATATATTAATTTATATCTATCTATCGATCGATCGATCGATCGATAGATAGAAAGATACAGTACAGAGCACTAATCGACTGAGTTGTATTTTCAATGCAACACTGAAATAAAATTAAAAGGGCATTCATTTTGTTTAACGTAACTATTGAGTTACTTTTAACAGTTACTCATTGCCTTTAATACAAGTAACTAAGAAAGTAACTTAATTACTTTTTGTGTCATGTAACTCGTAACTGTAACTAGTTTTTTGTAAATAGCACAACACTGTTTATCGCTTTCTTTGTCTATTTTACATTAACTTCTTAAGTCCTAAAAATACAAACCTTGTAATACATTTAATTTAAAACGAATATAATAAATACAATACAATAAATAATTAGTCACTTTTTCATCACAAATAGCGTTGATTCAACAACTCTCTGTGCGTGTTTCCAGATTCAGACGAGTGCCGTGTGCAGGGGGTCTGTGGGGAGGGAGGCGTCTGTGAAAACACGGCGGGGGACTTCAGCTGCTCGTGTCAGACCGGATACGAGGTGAGCGACGGAGCGGAGCCTTTCAATCCACTCCGGGACTCAGCTCACTGCAAGGGTGAGAGGCTTCAGGTTTAATTACTTTTAAAGGATTTCCCTTTACACACCATTGTTTCCCCTCAAGTGATGAAATGGTTTGATTTTCCTCTGCTGTACTCTGATTTAATCTGGTCTGTACTGTGGTAAAGTTGGCTTGCATTGCAAATTTCCAGGCCAGGTTTAAAGTTGAATGCAATTTTAGTTAGCATTTACAACATTCAATAGTTTATATCAGAACGACTTACAGAAATGAAATCAATTGTTTTGTGTTTATCTGAAACGCTGCCCTGGGAACATATTTTTAATGGTCCCAAAATGATCTATGGACTTCACATGACTTTTTTTTTTACATGACAACAGTTGTTTTTTATTATATTTAGATGACTTAAGGTTGGAGAGATTTTGAAGTTATTTTGTCTTTGTATTTGTATTTGTAATACTAGATGAACTTGCATTTCTGGTGGAAAATGTGAATGAAATTGTTAAAATTTGTGGAAGGCTGAACAAAATTACAAAAAAAGTTAACAAAAAAGGGGAAAAAGGTAGAAAAAGTTTTGCTGAAATAGTGGATTTTTTTTTACAAAGAGCTGAAAACAGCTAAAAATAAATAAATTCATGTAAACTTTGATTAGGTGTATTGTTTGTTTTATTGATTACTACAAAATAGTTTTTCTACAACATGTATTGGCACTATGAACAGGGTCAAAGAAATATATTTCCATGACAGCTTGTGTTAAATGTTATTTGGTTCTCCCTAGTATTTAAATTCACTTTTCAGTCGCTTTTAACTTGAGTGATGTACACATGAGAAAAATAACAGGTAGTTTGTTACCGAAAGCCAATTAGTCATAACAAATAATACCAATTATCGTGGTTATGCTTTTTTACAACCAATTTTTCATGAATTAAGGTGTCGTGAAAAATAGGGCTCTGCTGACTGCTGTACATCACTCAAGTTAAAAGCGTCTGAAAAGTATATAAATTTAAATACTAGAGAGAACCAAATAACATTTTACAGACGGTTAGTGAGATTACGTTAGGCACCTTCTCGTCGCCATTTTGTAATGGAAATATTAAATACTCATGAGACATGATTTATGAGCACAATCGCAAACAGCAATTTATTACTTTCCTCAAAAATGGATTCAGCTCATACCTTGATATCAACGAAGAATGTGATCACATTGCAAGCAACATGGAAAGAGAAAGGGAGAGTAAGGAAGAAAGAGAGAAGGGAGAAAAGGAAGAAGGGGAGAGAAAGAATGAGCAGCCCTTCTCTGAGACCCCCGGGAGCAAAGAGACTGAACCCAGGGCCTCCCTTGAGATTCCTTTCATATAAATCCCGCCCCTCTACATCACTTCCTGTTCCATCCAAGTAAACTTAAGGCCATTCAAACTCAATCTTATTGGATAATTAATTACAATGATTAAATATTCTATAACTTTCCCAGCGATGGGTTGCGGCAGGGAAGGGCATCCGCTGCGTAAAACATATGCCAGAGAGTTGGCGGTTCATTCCGCTGTGGCGACCCCGAAAGGGAATAAAGCCGACATGAAGATGAATGAATGAATGAATATTCTATAACAGTTAGTGAGATCATCATTTCAGTCTGTTTTTTTCCATTGGCACAGCGATAGACTGTGGGCCTCCTCCCGCCGTTCTTCATGCAGAGCTTCTCTCCTCTTCCTCCAACACACACTACAGCAGTGAAGTGCTCTACGGCTGCCGGGAAGGCTTTCGGTGGAGGAGAGGACACAACTCCTCCGTCTGCGGCCTGCATGGGAAGTGGCATGGAGCCAGCCTGGTCTGTGAAGGTAGGACTTCTTTCTAAAAGTACCTGTCATTTAGTCGCGTTGGTGACTCCACAGCACCAACCCCTTCATATGTGTTGCTCTAAATTAGTGTTTCTAAATTATTTTCTGTCGCGCCACCCTACGAAGAAAAAAACATCTTGCGCCCCCCCCCCAACTATAAATAGTATTATTTAAAACTTTAAATGTGTTATAAGTACACCGCTGCATAATACAGTATCCTTATTAACATATAAGAGAGAAAAGAAAGAAATATGGACCAACTTACAACAAAGAATTGCTTTATTAACTGTTGCAGACAAGATTTAAGGTGCATCTGAAATATAAAAAAACATTAAATCCTTAATAAAACTATAAACATTGTTTGACTGATCGTGATTGCTGGCAATATTCGGCACGTTTTCACAAAAAAAAGTGACGCCTTAATTTATTTGGCTTCATGCTGTCCGCTGCCAACATTTTTAGACTCCGTAGGCACACCTGTCTCTCCTCGTCTCCCACCACAGTCACAGTGAAGCCAAACGCGTCATCTTTCCTCGTCTTAGCTTTCGGGAGACTTTTGTTTGTCTCTTTATCTCCTTCTCTCTCTGTCTGTCTTCTACACTTCGTGTTTACGCTTCACACTCTGCCAGTGAGAGCGCCACTGCCCCCTATTGTAGTGGAGTGGTATTGCACTTTATTCTAGAACAGTAGAGGTCAAACGCACCCCCCTTGACGGAGCAATTAGCATTTATGAATTAGCATTAATGCCGCACTATTTGAGAACCACTGCTCTAAATAATGGACATTTTAAAGGAAAATTGTTTTCACTCCTATTTTATTCGTTATTTGCTTAGTTTAGATTTGTTAAAATTTTTCAGGTTACAAACTTGTATGCGTTAAATGGAAATGTATTATCTTAGCTGTTTTTTATTGCATTTTTGAAAGCCTTTGAACAAAAATAAACAGCGTTTCTCATGCTCTAAAGCTTCATGTACCTTTTACAGTCTTGCATTATATCAGAATGCAAATAAATAAAAATTGGTAAACTAATCAGCAGGGTAGCATTTTTAACTGAAATTCAAACAAAAAAGCATTAATGGTAGCATACGTTTTGTTTTTAAGTAAATAACGTTTTGCCTTTAACAATAACTTGTTACTTTTTACCACAAGTAACTAACAAATCTCAGATACTTTTTGAGTAACTTTAACTAGTTACTTTTTTGTGCTAACACCACAACACTGAATATTGGTTTCTTAGTTTATTTCACATTAACTTCGAAGTCTATAAAATTATAAACGTGTCTATCGAGCTATTCAAGTTGCTCTAAATACTGGACATTTTAAAGGCAAAATACAAAAAGGAATGTTATTTCCACTCAAAGTATCTTTTATTGATCATTTGTTTAATTTAAATTTGTTTTTTGTTTTTTATTCAGGTTTGTTAAAGGGCAGTTTATTTGGCTTTTTTTAGCTATTTTTTTGTGTGCCATTTTTGAGATCCTTTGGCCAAAACTAACCAGAAAGCAAGTACTTCTTATGCCATGCTCTGAAGCTTCATGTACAATCGACATTGTTTTAACAAACAAATAAGGTACAGAACATGGCTGTTAAACTCATCTCCTGGGGGTTCTAAGCGGGCACAATTTCATCTAATTTGATGCTGAGCAGAGAATGGACTTTGAATCCTTTGGTAGAAGATCCAGCTTGACATTGTCAGGCGATATTATGTAATTTAAGGCTGAACAACCTGCAATGAACTTAAAGAGAAGCAAACATTTATTAATGTATGGTTTAGAGTCAATGGTCTCAAACTCAATTCCCGGTGGGCCGCAGCCCCTGAAGGATTTTGTTCCAACCCTGTTTTAAGAGACAAACCAGTAGCTCCTAACAAACCCAGAGGAGCTCAGTCCAGGGAATCAGGTGTGTTCAGTTAAGGCTGGAGCGAAACTGTGCCTCCAAATCACATTTGACTTGTTAAATGTACTTTCTTTTTTAATTCTTTGTTTTCCGATGCAAACCACTTTGAATTATCCCGTGTACCAAATGTACTATACAAATAAACTTGCCTTGCCTCCAGGAATCGAGTTTGAGACCTTTGTGTCTTGCTTGTTTGCATTCATTGCTTTTAAGAACTAAGAAGTTGGAAAATAGCTGCCCTGGGCATTCAATGATTGCCTCCAGGAATCGAGTTTGAGACCCCTGGTTTAGACTAGCCTTTAGCTGATTTTGAAGTTAATTTATACATAAAAAGATTCTTAGATTTCCCTTACCAAACTAACACATCAAACTCAATTTCCGTGTAGAAGTGGACTGTGGACGGCCGCTTGCATTCCCTCAGTCTCGAATGCTCTGGAATGAAAGCTCTGGGATGGGATCGAGTGCGCTGTATGTGTGTGAGCCACAGTTTTTTAACCGCGGAGGTGAGAATGAGTCTGTATGCACTGCTCAGGGTACATGGACCTATCCTGACTTCCGGTGTGAAGGTATCTGCTTCTGTTCATCACATGCATTCACATGAGTTCTCAACAACTCGCCGAGTGTGTCTTTGTGTGTGTTTAGAGGTACTTTGCGGTTCCCCTCCAGTCTTTCCTCACTCTGTGTCGGTCTGGAGGGGTGTTGGTAAGATCGGTTCTGTGGCTGAGTATGACTGTGATGTTGGATATCGCAGCTCGAACACGGAGAACTCGTCTGTGTGTTTAAACAGCGGTCGCTGGAGTAAGACAGACTTTTCCTGCGAAGGTACAGACTTTTGTCTTTACATTAGCAACAAGTTTTTATATTTTGAATGATTTTCATTCATAGTTTTATAGGACATTTCCTATTTCCAAAACATTTCCTTTCTGTCTATATTTTTCCTGCACAATAATATGACTTTGTATCTTGCTTGTTTATATTCTTTGCTTTAATGAACCATGAAGTTGGAAAATAATTGCCCTGGGCATTCAATGATGCTTAATGACAGACTTGGCCAACTTTAGCCTCTTAACTACATATTTGTCCTCTAACCCTCTGGTACTCTTCAGGCAAATTAGTAAAAAAAAAAAAAAAAAAAATCACTGTAGACTTGGTTATTTTTAACATCTTATTAATTTTCACCTATTGCTGCAAGTCCATTTTAATTTTCTGTGCATGTCACATTAAACACATTTTTCAAAATAATGAAATACTTGATAGTTCTGTTTTTTTAATTCAGCAAAAGCATTTAGTTAACACGACTTTACAAACATTTACACTTTGTTTTGTGCAGCAAGGCCATCTATTTATACAGTGTCTACTCACAAGAATTGGACAACATTGTGCACTCTTCTTTCTGAGAGGTTTTTGATGTGAGAGTGCGCATGCATAGCAGTGGATCTTGCATGGCGTCTTTTTTTGTGACATCTAATGTTGACATTGTGAAATGTTATTATTATACCGTATCATACCCTCGTATCAGGAGTAACACAGATTGCATCCCAACTCCAAGTGTTGGCTAACTCTGCTTACCTTCCACACCTACAAGTAAAACATTTGTAATTTTGCCTCCAAGTCTCTTGTAAAACAGTTTACCTTCTGACTCAAAGTTTCTATTAAAACACTTGCCTTTTGCCTCTCTGGTAAAAAATATTTTCCTTCTGCCTCCAAGTCTCTGGTAATAAAATATTTGCCTTCCAAATCCAAATTTCTGGTAAAAAAAAAAATAAATAAATAAATAAATATATATATATTTGCCTTCCAAATCCAAGTCTCTGGTAAAAAAAAAAAAAAAATATATATATATATATATATATATATATATATATATATATATATATATATATATATATATATATATATATATATATATATATATATATTTGCCTTCTAAATCCAAGTCTCTGGTAAAAAAATATATATATTTATATTTGCCTTCCAAATCCAAGTTTCTGGTAAAAAACAAAAATATTTGCCTTCCAAATCCACATTTCTGGTAAAAATAAATATATTTGCCTTTCAAATCCAAGTTTCTGGTAAAAAAAAAAAATATATTTGCCTTTCAAATCCAAGTCTATGGTAAAAGAAATATATAGTTGCCTTCCAAATCCAAATTTCTGGTAAAAAATAGTTGCAAATGTTAAAAAAAGAACTCTCAAACAAGGAGGGATAAACTAAGCCTATTCTTATTGATTTGGAATTGATTTGGTCCCAATCATTGACTTGTCATGTCCTTCTCTACAGAGGTGTTGTGTGGGGAGCCTCCCACGCTGCCCCTCACTGTACAGATCTGGAACGGCAGGGTAGCGTTTAACAGCACTGTAACGTATGTCTGCCAGCACGGTTACCGGCCTAAAGAAGGGCTCAATGTTTCAGTGTGCGCCCACAACGGTTTCTGGATAAAACCCACACTGCTGTGTGAAGGTAAACATTTATAATATAATTGTCCTACACTTCACACTGTTTTAGCAAGAGAAGAAGATTGTAGAAATAAAAAAATATATGTATTTTTTTTCCTCCTCTGTTTTTATTTTCTTCCTGCAATGGTTTATTGATCAGTTGATACAACTTCTATTATGAGAAGCTGAGATAGACTTTGACTGTAACAAATTGCAGATTGTCTCACTACTTCTGTAAGTCGCTTTGGACAAAAGCGTCTGCTAAATGCATAAATGTAAATGAAATAAGTACATTGGTTGTTTTTGACTAATGTCTTCCTGATGCTATTTTATCTCGGATGATAAAACATGCTCTGTAGATGTTTGGAAGTGAAGGTTTGTGTTGTTCCTCAGAGGTGCACTGCGGATTACCCCTTTCTCTCCCGCTCTCGGTTATGATATGGAGAGGGAACACTAACGTTGGCTCTAGCGTGTCCTACAAGTGCGTTGAAGGATTTCACAATGTTAGGAAAGGAGACTCCTCCGTTTGTGATTCAGAAGGAGTCTGGAGTCGTCCGGATTTTATGTGTCAAGGTATATTCGAGAGACTTCTGCGTATGAAATGATGTACAGTGCATGCTCCCATAAAATATAGTATTGTGTGGGACTGTGTGTTTGTGTAGAAGTGGACTGTGGCGCCCCCATCGTTCCACCTCACTCACTTCTGTTGTGGAATAAAAGCTCCAGTCTGGGTTCTGCAGCATTCTATGAGTGTCAGACCGGATTCCGAACCATTGGTGAAGAAAATGTGTCGAAATGTAGTTCAGACTCAAAATGGAGCAAAGTTGATTTGAGATGTGAAGGTACGGACTCCACTGTGCCTGCTTTAATTTTTAAATCAAGTTCTTTTTGCATGCTTTTTAGGCCCTGTCCACATGTACCTCTTTTTTCAGTTATGCTGTACCTACACATGATGCTTGCCATCAAAATGCTTGCGGTTTTTTTTTAAACACAGAGTATTCCGCTATCGTGGAGATGGCGAAAACGCACTTTTTTGGGTTATTGGCCAACTTGGACATAGCCGAGCCCACATAGTTTTGCACAAAACCATTCCAGATTGAGCCCCAGATTAATGGGAGGTGTTGAGAGAGAAAATAGTTTCAAATTGCAAATAATTATGGGAGTAAAGAATTTTAGTTTATCTAAGACATTTTTATCTTTTTTTTTGTGTGAGCTGCTTTTCTCAGACATTGAAGGGTTGAACATTGAAGGGTCGAACTAGTTTCAAAGTATCTGCTGCCACCTATTGGGTAGATACAGTTTTTACAGCGTTTTAGATTTTTTTGTGCTGACTGAGTTTTGTCCTACTTATGATTGGGTGAGCAAAATAGTTTTAACAAGGTGTGAAAAACTGGGTATGTGTGGACGTGGCCTTAGGCTTGATAGATTTTGGGAACGGAAGCTGACGCCGGTATTGTTCACCTCTGGTCTTGACGAGCAGAGATAAACTGTGGGCCTCCTCCAGAGTTCCCCTTCACTGAAGTAGACTGGGATGAAGTGTCCTCGCTGGGCAGTGTGGCTCGCTACAAATGTCAATATGGACTCCAGCAGAAAAGTGACAAAAACCTGACAACATGCACCCCTGAGGGATCATGGGAAAAAATCCTTGTAACATGTACAGGTAAACACCTGGAACTTTACTGTTCTAATGCTGTTTGTGCTGCGGTGCGGGGACGTGATTGTATGAGCATACAATCAAAAACGCAGTTAAAAATATTTGAAAAAGGGCTGGTTTAGTAGTGTTTTGTGACGTGATCATGACATTTTGGCTGTTTTTATTCAGATTTTACTGCAGAATGAATTGAATAGAATTGAAATCCAGGTCTTGCTAAATATTCTGCCCTCTTAGTGAATATTCACCCTTAGACCGATAGCGAACAAATTTTAAGAGTTAAAAGCTGAAGTAAAGCAAAGGAGACTTTACTCTATTTATTGTGATGTATGTTTCTCTTGTATCATGTTTTTTTGTTTATTATATATAACCGTAACACACAAATAGAATAACAATTTTATAATAAATTCACATGAACTTGACCTTGAATATACCTTTACAGTTTTTCACAATTGCGAAGACATTTTTTTCAATATGTTTAACAAGTTTACTTAACTTTTAATGCACTGATGCAGTTAAAACACACAATTGGCGGAACGTTTATTTTAATTCCTAAAAAAATCCTCATTGTAAACAAAACTTGTTTTCAAAACACAGTAATAAACAAACACAACACTAACACATGTTTTCTTCCAACTGCAACATTTAGTCACTGTTTTATGTGTCAGACTGCCCTAATTTTGAAGCTTTCAAACATTTGTGTTTTGTTTGGTTTAGTTAATTTATACATTTAGTTTCTTTTGCTGCAGAAATTCAATAAAAAAAATAATACAGACACAGAATTGCTGCAGTACATACTTCATTTGCAACTAAAAAGAAACAAGAAAAAACATTGGTATTATGATTTAAAAATGATATATTATACCCGGTCATCTGCATTGGTAGTTATTTTTCTGTCCCTCATACAGGCTTTCTTTCTTTTGTTCTTTATTTATTTCTATCGCTCTATATTGATCCTTTTCCTCTCAAAATCCAAAGACATGTGATCAAGTGATTGTAAAATCTCAACACTGAGTGCGTTTTCTGGATAGATTCGGCTGTGGTTTTTATATTTGCATAGCTGTAATAAGCTGTTTCTCACTGGCAATGGAATAAAGTTTAGGGAATATATTTGTGTTTCAAATCACAATCAGAGCAGCTTTTCACTTTGACTTTAGCTTATATAATTTCTGTTTAGGACATGATTTGATCTGTTCATTCAGAGTGAAAGCAATTGTAAATTTAGCTTTAAACTTACATAGTTTGGTGTTGGTGGAGCTCGTGTGTAAAACAAGTTCAAGCATTTCAAATTTGTGTTAACTGTATGCATTTTCTATCGAAGCAACAAAAAAAATGTATTAATTGTTTCCCCTACATAGATGGCTTTTGCGCTAATCGCGTTTTGGAAACTTGTTAAATGTATTGAAATGTCATGGAGTTGAAGCGCTGTAGGTGAAGTGACCTTTTATTGGAGTGTCACGAAGCATTCTCAGATCTACGAAGTGCCTACAGATGGATTGACTCGATCAAATTTTTAACTTTACCTGTGTTTTTGTCTCTCTGCAGCATTCTGTGGTCCTGCCCCAGACGTGCCTCATGCAGAAGTGGCATGGGACAACAGCACTGCAGTCATGCACCGCTGTCTCTCTGGGCACTACCGACACTCAGGAAGAGACATTTCTGTGTGTGACATCGCAGGAGAATGGCGGGTAGCCACTCTGCGCTGCAAAAGTATGAGGATGCTATTTGCCTAACAATTTGAGAGAGAGAGAGAGAGAGAGAAATCCTTTCCCGCAGCTAGCCATTGACTTAACACATGAATCAGATGCCAACCACACAAGTTCCGCGGCCGGTGTGAATGCTGGGTAACACTCATAATCAGACACATGCTTCCAAACAGTCTTTGGGTCAGTTTGAAACGCTTCTATTGGAAGATAAGGATCTCCCACAAGAGGTCGTAAACTAGCAGAGGGGGAGAGTTGTTAGCAAAGTGCAGTCTGAGATCCCAAACGTTCTGGGCACCACAGATTTCCAAAAGTTGAAGTCAAAAATGATCTTTAAAAAAACTTGAACGAAATCACAATATTTTGCCAATTTTTCACAAGCAAAGCAGTTTTACAGTTTATAGCTTGTCACAGTGAACCAATATTCCACACTTGAAATATAAACTCATTATAAACCTCACTGAACCTGCTTATAAACTACTACTCAAACGCGGTGTCAAAAAAGCATTAATTATTATCATTACAAAACTGCGAACTCACCATTAAAACATTAACAAAAACTTAATATAATACATTAAAAAACGATAAAGAAAAAAACAGACTTTAAACTCCACCGAACAGCCTCCTTTAGTTATATGAGGGGCCTGATTTTCCCTTAAAGGCAAAACTATCAGAAGAACACAAAGCTAGAAAAAGCTAACATTTCTCTGTAAACAGCTTCAGGACTTTTCAAGTGAGTTAACAGAGTTTCAGTGTTGAAACAAGAGGATTCCCAAGCAACCAGATGTAAAGAATATTTCTGTTTGTGGATAAAAGAATTTGCACAATAAAATATAGCATCTTTAGGAGAGATAGTATGGGGAGCTTTGGTAAATTTTAAACTGCATTATGCTAAATTCAACCAACTATTTCTTGTCACACCACGTCCTTCATGCTTTTTTTATTCTTAGTTTTGCCAATCAGGCCCTTAATATGTTTGATATGCGCTTAAACCCAGCTTCTACATCGGATTGTGTCTCTTCAGAGCTGCAGCTGGCTATAAAGGATGTGGTAGTGGTCAATGAAAGATGTCTTCGGTGGAATGCAGACAGTGATGGGGATGGAGAGAAATACTCGGTAAGTACAGCCGAGCTTAAAGAAAGCATGGATTTCTGCTTTTGAATGGCCTTTTATAAAGGTAATGTGTAACAAACCTTCCTCTTTTCCTTCTGAAAAACAACTTTATTACTTTGAAATTTGGTTTTATGCTCACGAAACACCTATTCCGCACTCACCTTACGCCAAAGTTCAAGACAATAGTTTGTCCACACTCTAGTGCTGCGTCCCAATCTGAATACTTATTCTGCACCTTTATTTTCAGAATAAAATGTACCTACTTTTGACTAATCTGGGATGAACTAAAACGTCATGTGACAGAAGTCGTTGTGATTAAGTGATTTCACGTGTCACAGAAAGAACTCGTTTGTTTGGGTCAGACAGAAAACTCTTTCTGCCTGAGCGCAGTGGATTGTGGGTAATATCAGCCAGTTGAGCATTCATCGACCTGCACTTGAGAATTTAATCTGAAAAAATACACATCCGGTACCCACTCAGACACTTTTTTTATATACACAACAGTTTAGGACACACTAATTCTTATTTCGCACCCATAAAAAGTGTGGATAATGCTGCGACTGGGATGCATGGCTTTCTTCAAACCGTCTGGTTCCAACCATTGACTGTAAATAACATGGATGTAGTATTCGTGACTTTTCATATGATCGGTAAGCAGACTAAAAATGGTGTAGCTAACCATCGACTTCGTGGAAGTGCACCAGTTCTCGGGAACCAAAAATGGGTCCAGAGAGGCGAGGCATGGGTGTAGCGAAGACATCTGATTGGCTGAAGCTTTACATTTTATATGTCTTGAACAAAAATAATTCACCTCCTTAGCACCAGGGGCGGAAACTTGTTTTTCAGCTCCGAAGTTGGAGAATTTTAACATTGGAGTGAACGAGAACCTGCTCACTTCTGACCCCACCCTCACGTGTTTAGACACTTCCTATTGTTCAGGTCCAGGGTGAGCGAGAGGTTCACCTTGGTTCCAACAAGACATGGCCTTGCTCTCCACCTTGACGTTGGACTGATGGCTTGTTTCCTCTGAGATTCACCTGGTTCTTCCTCTTCACAGGTGAAATTTGAGGGCTCGCGTGACTTTGAGCGGCTCTTCAGTGACCGGAGGAAGAAGACCTTCACCTCCGTGGCGGTTCAACCCGCTCTCTGTTTAAATCTCCTTCCTGCCACAAACTACACCATCACCATCACCGCAGAGTCCACACGAGCCACGGCCACAGTCACAGTGAACACCAGCATCTCAGGTGCGTGTTCCTCAGATTTTAGTAACGACAGGTCTCTGCTTTCTTCATCTAAAAGTAATTTGAAATTAGACTTATCCAAAATTAAATGTAAGCTCCAATATTGTGTTCATTGAGAATAAGATCCTTCCTGATGAAAGCATTAAATATTTTTGATATGTTATTGATAATGTTGAGTGAATGTCTGAAGCTGTCTGTGTGTATGTTTTGGATTTACTCTGATCTTCATCTCGATCTCGGTAGTTCCTTCAACACCAGAGGTCACATACAGCGAGGTGGAGGCGTCGTCGCCCTCTCTCCGATTACAACGATCCACCAGCACCCTGGACTCAATCTGGTGAGAGCTTCTAAATGATGGGCACCTTCTCTGTTTCTACTAAAACACAATCACAGAGTCACAGAGGAATAACTGAAATATCTTTGTGTTTTTTTTTTAACATGTCTGCATTTGTTCAAAAGAAACAACCTATAACTGTTTAACTGTTTATAAATGTTTTGTTAAAAGTTTAGTATCTTTTTACAAGACACTGTTAATTTTCAACACTGTTTATTTGTTACAACTTTTTCTATTAAACCGTTCATTTATTTAATGTTTATGTATTTGATGGTTTAGTGTCTGTTTAGTGCCTTGTTTTTTCATGTTTGCCATGATTTTATTTTTATAAGTAATTTAACAGAAGTGGGTGGACTTTTTTGTGGGTTTTTGGGAGGTGGAAAATTTTTCAAAGATGCTGTTGACAATAAATAGTGCTAAATATGGTTGGGGGGGTCACGGTGATGCAGTGGGTAGCATGATCACCTCGTAGCAAGATCGCTGGTTTGAGCCTCGGCTGGGTCAGTTGTCATTTCTGTGTGGAGTTCTCATGTTCTCCAGTTTTCGCATGGGTCCGTTTTCCTCTATAAGTCCAAAAGTTGGTAGTTCATTCCGCTGTGGTGACCCCTGATAAAGGGACTAAACCGAAAAGAAGATGGATAGATAGATAGATGGTAAAGTTACGTTTGCTTTGGCACCATTTCATGTTGTGAATGTGGTACTTTCCCAACAACAAGAATTCATTTATAACGTTTTGTTGTTGTTGTTATTATTATTATTCACTTTGATGAGTCTGTCCTCTCGTCTAATACACAGTGACCTCTCATTAAACTGATTTCTCTCGTGTGGAGTGTGTACGAGGTGTTCGTGCTCCCCGTGGACGGCGTGATGCTCTTCGACTGCAGCTCCTCTAAAAGTCCTGGCTTCCTCTCGCAGCAGAGATGCGACGGAGGCTACGTCGCAGCTCAGATTCCACTCCGGAATCTGGAGATGCAGCTCAACTTCACCGTCGGAGACCAGCAACAGTACGGAGACTTCGTGAACGCTCCTCTGGGGAAGGGGAAAGACTACTTTATTATCCTGCGCACGGTGTGTCAGTGGGGAAAGGTGGGTGTCAGGAACTGCGTTGCAGAACTCAAATGCGGAGCAGACAGGGATCCAAGACAATGTCTTTATTTATAAAGATCAAAATAAACAGAACATAAAGTACCCAAGAGTGGGAAAACCTGCATGCACAGAACAAAAAACGCACGAGAGGGAAAAGTTACAACGTAGAAGATAAACTATATAATAAGGCGGAACGAACAGTAAAATAAAATTCAGATTTCAAACATACAGAGGACACAGAAGGGGATACTGACAAAGAACTAAAGGAAAAGAAGGCATCATAAAGGGATCAAGAGTTAACGAGCTGCCGAGGTGCAAAGACAGGGTGCAAACTTAATTATTACTAATTTACTAAAGACTAAAAACAAAGACAGAAATGAACAGGACTGAATGATAAGTACAATAACGATAAGACAGGGTTCTAAAACAAAAACCTCACAGAACCCTGACAGTGAGAGGAAAACGTTCAGGAACTGCTCATGGTGTTCTTAAAATGTGTTCCGGAACTCTCAAAGTCAAGAAATTAGAATAACAGGTTTTTTACATTTAACCTAAACCCAAACAATGCTATAATTTGTCAATTTTCATACCCTTAAATAGTTAACCTCTGGTGGATCAGGTCGGTGGCTGGAATTCAATTGTTTACGTTTATCAAGATTTAAGGTTTTGTGTACTTAAGGGCTCCTCAAGTCTCTTTATTTGGGATTGTTTCTGAGAATATTAATGAGAGTTTTAAGAAAATACAAATACATTCATTCATTCATTCATTCATTCATCTTCATGTCGGCTTTATTCCCTTTCGGGGTCGCCACAGCGGAATGAACCGCCAACTCACTGGCATATGTTTTACGCAGCGGATGCCCTTCCAGCCGCAACCCATCACTGGGAAACATTCACACACACATTCACACTTTAACACTATGGGCAATTGTTCTTATTCAATTCACTTATTCCGCATGTCTTTGGACTTGTGGGGAAACCGGAGCACCTGGAGAAAACCCACCCGATCACGGGGAGAACATGAGAACTCCACACAGAAATGCCACCTGCCCCAGCCGAGCCTAGAACCAGCGACCTTCTTGCTGTGAGACGACCGTGCTACCCACTGCGCCACCGTGACGCAATACAAATACAATACAATGCAAATTTCAAAATTTTGCTAAATATCTTGGTACGGTAGCGTTTATAGTTGTTCTTCGTATAGCAGTTCTGACACGTAATATAGATATCTACTAAAACAGAACAAAGACGTACTGCCAAATACACAGATTCAGAATATTTTACAGTTGACGAGGCTTTGACAGTTTTACAACGTTTTAAGGATTTCACTCCTGTTCCAAGTTCTGTAGAAAAGCTGCAGAATAAAGGAGGAGATTTAGCTAGTCTAGCTTTAGGAATAAAATATTTTCCATGAGGAATAATCAAATTAACCAAATTACATGATTTTTTTTATACTGTTCATAGTAACAAATTATTTAAACTTTGCATTTGCGTTAAAATATTTCACAAAAAAAGAAAAGAAAAAAAAATCTGTTATGGTAATGCAGCCGTGGTGATGTTACGTTAAGTACCATTATTTAAATCTAAAAAGAGTAAATATGCTGCAGGTTGCACGTTTGACGTTTCTGTTGGGCCTGACACAGCACTAACCTTGTACTGGAAAACTATTTGTTGATTTCTTTAGTAAAAAGTATGTTAAAAAACATAAGACGATAAAAAGTAGGCAGTCGCTGGCTTCAGTAGCTGCGCTAGTTTGATATTTCTGATGTCGCATACATCCATTCATCTGATTGGCTGCAGTCCTCAATGCTGCACATGTTGATTCAAGGAAGCTTCTTATGTACTGTTAAAAAATGGAGTGAAAAAGCTTAAAATGTAATTGACTTTAAAGACATTCAGGTAAAGGATTTTGTGCATTTGATCAGACTTAGTTTACATATGTTTACATACATGCAATTATAAAAATATATATACATTTTTGTAAATCCTTAAAATAATTCTACATTATTTGTCATTTTTGTTTGACGAGTTTTCGTTTAGTGACTTTGCTTTCACTCATTGTGATATTCCACAAATAAATGAAATATAGATTCTTCAAATGCATTACAAAAAGAAGAGTTTGATCAAGATGAATCAGTATATAGCATTTAATCGAGTGTTGTTGTGGTTTCTCCTGTCCTCTCTTTTTTTACAGTCGAGAACGCAGTCCTGCATCATTTGGGCCAAAGTTAAAGGTGACGCCAAACACTTTCTTTATCTGCTGACTTCAGGTGAAGAATGCTGAAGACGTCTCTTTCTCCGGCTTTAGGGACATCGTACATCATGAAGATTTCCGCTCTGGTGACCGTTGCATCAATAAGCGTTGTCGGCTCGCTCGTCGTTTTTGGATACTGGTACAGCTGGTGAGACTGGGGTCTTTTCCCCTTTAAAAAAAGGGGTTATTCAGCCAAAAAAAAATTTATAAAAAAAATTTAAATACATAGACTTTCTGTTCATATGATTTTTTTTTGTCTCATACATTAACTAATTTCGTTAATGCTGGTGTAAGGCTGGGTTCTCCTGGGTCTGGGGTGTTGATTTTAACATTCACATAATAAAACAATGGGGTGCTTTCTCCTAACCCCTTATCTCCAGCAAGAAGGAGCCTACAGCCCCCCACATCTCTTGCTGGTTTAAACATGTTTATACAAGAATGTTTGGTTGACCAGTTTATGCTTAATATTGTTTGAAATATATTACAGGGTTTAGTGCAATGATTCTAGATGCCAAAACTAGAAACTTTAACACTCTCAACAGCTTTGGCTAATGCTCTCCTGATTCGCATTCCTAATTAAGTCACACCTCTCTGGGAGAAGATTGCTCTGAAGAAACTTTCAAAAGTAGATAGCAGACTCGAACCCTGGACCTTTTGTCTCTGAAATCGGCCCATGAAGGAAGAGCTCTAGAGCTCCCTTAACATGTAGTAAACTTGGAGTTAAAATGTAATGCCTTTTTTAGAATGATCAATTCCAAATTAAGTGTAGACAATAACTCCTTATTCTTGGTTCATATTTTATAGGCTGTATAATCTAATGCATTGTTTATACACATCAATGATAATAAATGTTTGAACCTTTTTCGGTCATTCTTCTTTTACTGAAACACTTTTAAGGGTTAATAAGATTATTAACATCAAGTGTGAGCAAAATTAAAGGTCATTGAGTGGGTTAAAACTTAATATTATCATTAATAATTAACATGCTAATTTATTTGGCCGTGACCAAGAATAATGGTAAATATGAAACCTTTTAAATCAGTTATGGAGTCAGATATACAAAGTTATGTGAATTATTAAAAATCCTTTAGCACTGTTTGAAGACAGAACACGTGAGTCTTCAGTCCCGACTGGAATCTGTTTTTGGGCCGAGCACCGGGACCCTACACTGGTCTTAGGCAATTCTGGCTGAAACATGTTCTGAGACCAAATTTAACAAAAACTAACAATAGATAAATACAATACAAAAATGTGTCGCACAGATTTGAACATTCTTAAGCGATAACTGCTCAAATAGGCCCAAAACTTTTGACATAAATATTTATATGTCTTATTTTAGTCGATTCTTTATAGCAACTCTTTAGGCTATTACCTTGTTTATTGTTTTGTGCATGTGCATTATAATCTAGAGTGTTAAATGTACTACTTGGTCCTACTCTAAATAAAGTTAAATTAACACTGTCCCTTAACTTAAAACTTAAAAATGTATTAAGTTAAAGTCGATTTGTCTGTAGCATTAAATAAAAAAAATAGAGTTGTGTTGTTGTAGGGAAATACAAACATTTATTAAAAAGTTACAAGTTTTATGTTGGTTTAGATGATATTTTAACTCCGTTTGATTGTGATTTTGAGAGTGTATTTGGTCCTTCTCTGAATAGAGTTCATTTTACTCCCATGATTTTATGGCTTTTAAATGTATTTTAGTTATATATTTTTTTTAGATATTTATATAAAAAGTGTGTTAGATTCCCTTGATAGAGAGAACACAAAGTTGATGTGTTATGAGTTATATTAAATGTTATAAGAAATCTAATCTTTTTTTTTAACAGGTACAGCAAAAGGTCCAGTCCCAGACTCTTCTCTCAAGCCCTGTAATCTCTCATCACACCAAATCCACTGTTTCCAAATAAAGCCTGAGTCTGAAGAGTTAATAACAGAGTTGTTATGAAGTTAATTGGAGCATTTCTTTTGTTTTACAGTGAGTTAAGGGACTGCTGTGCTGGCTGAACCTGTCCTGTAGGTGGCAGTGTGCTAGCAGTGTTTCAGTTTTTACGGCCACACCAAAGATTTATGCGTCTGCTTTGTTAGGTCCATTACGACTGTTTTAATTTTAAATAAGTTTTGTTAAAAGGTAGATGGTTGTTTTAATGTTAAATATGCATTTACAGTATTAGACAGGTGGCTTTTAAGATAATAATTTAACAGAATGAAAATGAATAAATCTAATACATTATTTCATTGATTTAATTGTTTGTTTGTTTTTACTGAACTAATCTATATAATTTTTTCCTTTTGATTACATATGTATATATCTATTTATGTAATTATTTCCCTTAATTATATCTTTGTATTTTTAGTTTATTTGTTTTTATGCTGTATGTTGATTACCATTTTTATATATATATATATATATATATATATATATATATATATATATATATATAGATAGATAGATAGATAGATAGATAGATAGATAGATAGATAGATAGATAGATAGATAGATAGATAGATAGATAGATAGATAGATAGATAGATCTCAAACAAGAAAAAAGTAAATATTTTGATTGTACGATACACTTCTGTTTGTTCACATTTTTAGGGGCGTGTTCTTGCAGCTTCGTCTTGTCAATCATCTCATGAGCGCGCGTTGTGGGCGGAGTCTCAGGGCTCGCTCCTGACGTCAGTCTTTTGCGCGGGCTTATTACCTCAGAAGATTTAATTTGTTTTATTCGTCATTTTAATATTGTAATCAGATTTATAGCAATAGTATTGTTTTAGTTTCATAATTTTACCCACGCGTCTTTGTAAAATTAGCACGATCTCACGAGTATTGCTGCAACGTCATAAAAAAACGGTTTCGGTTTATATTTTCTTAAATGCTAACGTTAGCTGTTTGTGGAGATCTTGTTTTTAGTTAACGTATTTAGTTTAGCTCGTCCCCTTTCTAGCAGCACTGTTTTCACGAAGAGAAATTAAATGTCTAGTTTATGTCTCCGAACACATCAAAGTGCGAGTTTCTCGACCGTCAGGTTTAAAGGGATCGATTACATCTCTGAGGTGAGTTTTTGCATTAACATGCAGTCAGCATCTTTCATAATGGGTAAATTATTTATTTTAATCACTAATATATTGATTAAATGTACGTTCAACATTATAACTGTACGTATTAACATTACCTAACCCGTATAGGTTACCTTAAAATAAGCTAACAAGTAAAAACAAACAAACAAGTTAGGTAACTCAGATATAGCTAATGTTACATATCCAGGGTTTGAAATACAAGTAAACCAAAGCATCACTAAGCACTTAAAGATAAAATCTATTCACTAGGGGATTTGAAGTGACACTGGCAAGGAAATATACGGAAATCTTATTTATTGTATTGTTAGTGAATAAACTATAACGCATATGATAGCAGTTTTGCAATATTGACAAAAATTAATATGTAGATATTTCCTATAATTGACATTATAGAAATATAAAATAGGTCCTAATTAGTGGTCCTAAATACCTAAAATGAGCATAATACAATATTAAAGATTAAACACAGAATCTTACATTATCCTAAACAAATACTGCCATGATTTTTTTTTCAAATCAAAAGTAAGTATACACAGCAGGATTTCAGCTAGTTATATTCACTTACTTAATGTTTTAATTCAAGTGAAATTCAGTCACTTAGTGATTTAACACCAAGACGCTAGCTGTGTTTACAGTACACCCTGCTGCTCATTATTTCCTTTATTGTTAAATCAGCTGGTTGTATATTACAACTACATACTTTTTTACATGCTAGATTAGGGTTGCAAATTTTTGGAAATTTCAAGGCTGGAACCTTTCCATGTGATTTAACATAAATTAATGGAAAACAAACCGAATTTGTTAAACTGAAGGTTTGCCTATACTTGTTGAAAAAAAAGTTTTTTTAAAAAAGTCACAATATATAATTTTGGCTAAAACTATAGGGTTACACCGTTTATCGGTCATAGGTTGGAGGTGAGACAGATTAGTCGGAATCGCTCAACTTCCTTCACAAGCACAGGCTCCTTCCCTCCCAGTGAGGTGACGGTCCATGATCCCAAAGCCAGATTCTCTGTATCAAGTTTGGGCTGCCAAAGTCCTTGCCCTTAACTGCTTCCAAACACATTGCACCCTTGCCCCCACCTCTTCCGACGGGTGGTGGGCTCAAGGCAGTGCTTATACACCCATCCCCCTTGCAACTATAAATAGTATCATTTGTCTATAAAATTTTAGTACACCTCTGCAAAACATTGTATACTTATTAATGTAGAAATATTTTAAATATTTTTTATGGTGTCTTCACTTCATACTCATACTCTGTACTGTGTGCAAAGTGCACATGCTCAGTGCAAACAAAACCCCTACACCACCGAGCGAATGCTCCCTGTGGACACTCTGCCAATGAGAGCACCACTGCCCCTAATGTAGTGGAGTGGTATTGCACTTTATTCTAGAACAGTAAAAAAATCTAAATAGAATAATAAAAAAGCATGTTCCCCCGAGATCAAACAAGCCCCCCCGTTAACGGAGCCGGGGCGCGCCCCACTATTTGAGAGCACTGGCTCAAGGGAAGGTGGCCCATATTTTTCTGGATTTGAACTGCATTAGATGGATTTTTGTTTCAGGCGTCAGTCAGAAGGAAACTCCTGATGAACCTGTTGGAGCTCCCGGCGCCGTTCCTGCCGGTCAGTAGCATCTACCCTCACAACGGAGTCCTGCAGGAAACAGCCTACCGTGCACCATGGGGTAAATAAGTGCCATTCTTCTTTGTCTAGCATGCACACAAAGGTAGTCTCAGATACTAAAAACAGGTCTTAAACAATGTCTCAAACAATTCTGTGATTCCTGGCAGTGAACAAAAAATCTCGGTGCACTCTGAAGGTGAGCGGGTCTGTGATGGAAGATTTGAAGGCCAACACACAAGCCAGCGCCTGTTTGGAGAGGTTTTACTCTTTTGTGTATTCATCAATACTTCTGCGACAATACTTCTGCGTTAATTGTGGAAAAAACTAATGCAGTAATCAGAGAGGAGCCTGGTTTACCGGCCAGCCAATCAGAATATAGAAGAAGACTCCTCTGATTGGCTGGAATTGTGGCTTTTAGTAACAGTGGTTTCTTTCGAGCGAGCGCTGTTACGAGGGTATTGTTGCGAGAGAAAACAAATCCATCTGCCCGCACGCACAAACAGATTTAACACTGAAAATAATTTTTTGCTCGCTCAAAATATGTTTTTTTTACACAAGAAGAACTTTTCATTCACAAAATTCACGCAGCTCACACACATGCAGATTGTCTTTAGGAGAACTTCAGAGATTTGCACGTGTTGAACATTAGTTAAGACAATGTTAACATCTGTTATGGTTTTTTTTGTGGGAAAGAAACTGGTTACGCTATTATTCACATATAGTTGCCGCACTTCATCTCCCATCATGCCCCACCAGTGTACCCAAACTTTACCAAAAATCAGCCATTCATAGACAACTCCATTACCGCAACAGTAGAATAATTTGGGTTAGTGACTGACGACTAAAAACTCATTTGGGCTTTTTCACGTGTTACGATAAAGAGGATATGTCGGATGAGACATGTGTTTGATTGCTGCTAGACTCTACTCTGATAATCAGACATGTTTGAAACAAGTTCTTATACTCGTGTTTAAGCAGAGTCTATACTCTAAGCTCTCTCTTTCTCTCTCTCTTTCTCTCTCTCTCTCTCCCTCTCTCCCTCTCTCCCTCTCTCTCTCTCTCTCTCTCTCTCTCTCTCTCTCTCTCTGTTTTTAGGTTCACTGCGCCTTGCACAGGACCAGAGGAAGTGGTTCCCAGCTCTAACCCCGCCTCTCAATGCAGTATATCCACAGACGCACTTTTGCTCGCTGAAAATAGTGACATGAAATCCTCTTGGAATGAGCGTTTTAGTCCATGTGCACCAGAAGCATCATCCTTTAATCCTAAAACTGGTACCCAACTTTTCCAAAGAAGTTTTAACATCCTTTGTGAGAGGCGAAGTTGGTTTGTTGCAGTGGTGATAGTATATACTAGGTGGCAGTGTTTCTCAATGATAAACGCAGGTGCCATGATGTGGAATTGGTTGTGGAAATCCCAGCATTTGTTGTTCTCTCTCTCTCTCTCTGTCACTCTCTTTTTTCAGTCCGTTAATAAATTGGCAGCTCACACAGAGATCATGAGGCGTTAAAGAAAATCTGTGTCTAAGTTTCTTGTAGGGTTGAGGTTGAACAGGGTTCTATTTAATTGTTTGTTAACTTTAACTGCATGGCATGTTGACTTATCAGTTTTTGTGTGTTTCAAACTGCAGAGGATCGTTGTTTTAACCTGAAGATGTTAAGGCTGCCTTTGAAACTTTTTTTTGTTTGTATTATTAAACATAATAATAATATTTAGATCTGTCATGAGTACCGCTGTGTTTTTTAGGACGTTGTAATATACATATTGCTCTTTTAATTATAAAATCAGTAACTGGTTCATGGTGGCTCTAAACTAGATGAAGAAAAACAGCCGTAAACAGTCTTTAAAAATCTATCTAATTTAAAAAGCATAAACTTTAGGCCTCAAAAAGTCTTAAATTCACTGTTGTAGGTCTTAGCAGCAGTTCTAGATTTCACAGCTCTTCTTTTTCTGATGTTCATGTACAGTTAATCTAGTTTGTGTTTTTGTTGTTGCTTGGGGTTGCCAGAGATTGAGAAAATGCTCCTAAATGCAAAAAGTCTGAATGCGTTAGTCTGAAAATAGTTTATAAAAACTCTTAAACACTTAAAAGTCATGAATTGGGTTGCCAGGTTTGGAGAAAGCAGTGTAAGGGTTGCCAGATAGTGACATAAGACTCTAAAGGGCAAAAAAAAATAATATAAAATTGATGGTTAGGGTTGCCAGAGAAAACGCTTGTGAACGCTCATAAATGCTCAAAATCTTAAAAGTGATTTTTATGGTTGCCAGATGTTGACAAAATGCATAATTGTTAAACTAGGCAAATGTGGTTGCAAGGGTTCCCAAAGTTTAAGAAACGTGCATAAATGCTCAAAATTCTAAAAGTGATTGCTGGGGTTACCAGAGATGGAGCAATTCTCACAAATGTTAATAAATCAAAAAATTACGTTAGGGTTGCCAGAGTTTAAGAACATGATTATAAATGCTCAACTTTGTAAAAGGCGGGTTGAGAAAAGTTTCGTTGAAGAAACATAAAAGTGTACTATGTATTTCAATCATACTGTTTATAATACAAAAAAGTGTTTTGTATATGTTTTTGATGTTATGATGTAGGTCTCAAGTCTTAAATTTGACCTCGTGAAACCTAATTAGTGTAAAAACGAATGCTATTTCTCCTCTCAGTCTCAGATCTCGCTCTGCCAGACGAGGTGATGTTCATGGATCATCTGCCGAGCCTCAGAAGTCAGATCCCTCTGTTGCGCAGCGCGCTTCAGAGGCTGAAGATCCTGTCCGTCTCGGATCCTCTTCTCAGTTCAGAGGTTAAACTCGTGGAGGCGGATGTGTTCAGGTACAGATCTGTGCGCGGGAAATGCTGCACTCTCTTTGTTTTAGCTTGCTAGCTCTACAAATTTAAGATTTGGACACAACTTAAAATTGAGTTTAGGATTTCTCAGCGGTTTATGAATGAGACCAACATATGTCAAACTAAATAATATTTCAATTAAATTTGAAAATAATTGTTTAAAGTTGTCACAATTTTGAATCATGCTCTAGATCACCAACTTTACTTAAAAATTTAACATTTCATTAAAGTTGCATAAAAAATTTTAATTATAAAATGTTTTTAGGATGACCCACTTTCATTAAAGAACAAAATGTAGACTAAACAATAATAAAGTTAAATGAAATAACAAAAGAAATGATAAAAAATACTGTGTAAAAACCCATCTATTTAAAATGACAAGCTTAAATTAAAATAGACCATTTTAAGACAATTGAAAATTGATTAAATATAAAACAACTTAATAAAAAAAGTAAAAACAAGAACATGTATATATTCTGATATTTAAAAATACGTATATAAAGCAATATTATTCAAATAATTATTCCTATAAGGTAAAAAATATATAATACGTTTAAAAAACTTTTTTTAATAATATAACACTAATGCTTGTCACGTGATGCTACAAAATTTTATTTATGTAATTTATTTTTTATTTTATTTGGCTCATGTTTGATTCTTATTTCAGACACTGTGCCTCATTCGAAGCAGTTTCAGACAAAGACAAAGAGCTGCTCTCTGGCACAAACCTTACAGAAGAGTTCCAGAAGGAGCCGCCGTTGAACGAAGAGGTGGAATTAAAGCAGCAAACATGATTTAATTCACGTGAACGTCACTTACGTGTGATTTCTCAGCAGTCTCTGATGTTGCCTGCTGAGCTGCAGATGGACTCCTTTCAACGGAAAGAGTCCGCTTTTTCCTTCGAAAACATTCAAGACTTTGTAAAAGTCAGCCAGGAACCGGTTGAAGAGGGTTTTCCGATCATGGAGCTCGTTAAAAAAGGTTGACTCTTGTTTTTTTTTATCTGTTGGTAATTAACCTCAAAAAAACATTAAAAAGGATAAGTTTGAGATTTGACTTTGAGCGCTAATAATTCCACAAAATTAAGTTGTTGACATAAAAAGTATTATTGTTGCAAAAGAAAATAATTTTTTTTTAAATCCAGCCTGATGTGCTAAGGCACAAAACATGCTCTGTTCGGAACGTCTGAATAATTTTAGAATAAATGCCGAGGCTACTGTTGGAAGATAAACGGCAAACGTAGTAGTGTGGGAGAAAATAAAGGTTTAAGGGCTGGATTGTTGCGGGTTAGCTGTAAAATTTTGGTACAAAACGGTTGTAAAAACAGTTGTTGTATTAGTTGTATTTTTTAAAGTACAAGTTTGGTTCCCAAATGTACCACCTCAGAAAAAAAGTCCCACAATGGTGAGCAACACTAACACACACTACTCAGGTTTGCCACAGCCTCGAGTTAAGTGGAGTTCAAATAAATGCAATATTATTGGTAATAAAAATAGGGATTTATTTTAGCAGCACTAGACAGCCTGAACATTAAGAATGTCCATCCATCCATCCATCTTCATGTCGGCTTTATTCCCTTTCGGGGTCGCCACAGTGGAATGAACCGCCAACTCACTGGCATATGTTTTACGCAGCGGATGCCCTTCCAGCCGCAACCCATCGCTGGGAAACATTCACACACACATTCACACTTTAACTCTATGGGCAATTGTTTTTATTCAATTCACTTATTCTGCATGTCTTTGGACTTGTGGGGAACCCGGAGCACCCGGAGAAAACCCACGCGATCACGGGGAGAACATGCAAACTCCACACAGAAATGCCACCTGCCCCAGCCGAGCCTAGAACCAGCGACCTTCTTGCTGTGAGACGACCGTGCTACCCACTGCGCCACCGTGACGCTCCATTAAGAATTTATGATTTAAAAAAAAAAAAAAAAGTATAAAGTTAGATGGCAAAATATTTTCTTTTTTAATTCTCTCTTTCTTACGTAAATGTTACAATATTTGTTTTATATTTTTGTTTTAGCTCTGCTTTCAGGTGCTCTCAAAATAGTCATAAGATCTTTATAGATTTGTAATATCATGAGAGAGGATCAATGTGTGACTTCAGATATTCATCTCGGATGTTTGGTTTCTTCAGATCAACAGCAGAGGAGAGTATCATAAACTCCTTCTTTAATCATTCTGTAAATCTCATTTAGATTTTTAAATGTCTGGGTTAAAACCAGACAGTTTTTGGTTAAAACTCTAAACAGTTTTAGAAATTAACAATAAGTTATATTTAAGCTAACTTTTAATTAACTTTAAATCGAACACCTTCCGCAAGAAGGCCACATGGAGTTGTGGTTCGGTGGATAAGGAGATCAACTTGTGATCTGAACGTCGCCGGTTCGATCCCCAGATCCACCGAGTTGAAGTTGGTGTGAGTGATGAAGCACTTGCTCTCCATCTTCAGCAACCTCAGCTGTGGAGTCCTCGAGCAAGCACCAGTTCCCCGACTGCTGCCTGGGCCCCGCAGCCATGGCTCCCACTGCTCCGGGTGAGTGCTCACGGTGTGTTTGTTCACTGCTGTGTGTGTGTGTACACTGGGATGAGTTACATGCAGAGCACTAATTCCAGATATGGGTCACTCCGTATCTGATCACTTTTACTTTACTTCGCTATCATGACAGACACAGGGGGAAAATGTGCATGATTAGCTTCACTTTTAAACAACCACTAATCTGATTTTTTACCTGCTCAGGAATAGTACCAACAGACTGAAAATGTACTATTTGTAATAATATGTCAAGTCAAGTCAAGTCAATCTTTATTGTCAATTCTGCCACATGTGCAGGACATACAGAGAATTGAAATTTTGTTACTCTCTGACCCGTAGTTATACAAATATAAAAAATA
Source organism: Danionella dracula (assembly GCA_900490495.1). Classification (NCBI taxonomy): domain Eukaryota; kingdom Metazoa; phylum Chordata; class Actinopteri; order Cypriniformes; family Danionidae; genus Danionella; species Danionella dracula. The sequence goes on along the minus strand of UELW01000422.1, from coordinate 531,433 downwards.
AAAATAAAAAATAACATTAAATAAAATACAGAAGGTAAAATTTAAAAAGATATATATATATAATATATATATATATATATGTATAAATACGAATAAACAGATAAACATATAATATAAAATAGAGAAATGAAAGATATACTGTACAATAGGGCACATGGTAGAGAGATCAGACCATGCAGACAATATAGTGCAAACAGCATTTTTTAAAAATTTGTAAAGTGGCAGAGCAGTCTTATAACAGTCTTTGAGTATTATGAGGTAGTTGGCAGACCAATGCTGTACAAAGTGACTGGTGCAGATCGTTGGGTGTGAGAGTGTGTGTGTGCGTGTGCGTGTGTGTGTGTGTGTGTATCAGAGTTCAGAAGGTTTGTGTGGAAGAAGAGGGGAATGTGGGCAGGGCAGGGAGAGAGTTGAGTTTCCTGACAGCCTGAAGAATGAAACTGTCCTTCAGTCTACTGGTCCTGGCCTGGAGACTCCGCAGTCTCCTCCCGGATGGAAGCAGGCTGAAGAAGCTATTCAATGGGTGGGTGGGATCAGCTGCTATGCAGAGGGCTTTTTTGGTGAGACGTGTGCTGTAGATGTTTTGGAGGGTGGGGAGAGGGACACCGATGATCCTCTCAGCTGCTCTGATTATGCGTTGGAGAGTTTTTTGGCAGGACGCATTGCAGGCTCCAAACCACACAGTGATGTAGCTCGACAGAATGCTCTCGATGGTTCCTTGGTAGAATGAGTACATGATGGGGGCTGGTGCTCTTGCTCTCCTTAGTTTGCGGAGAAAGTAGAGACACTGTTGTGCTTTCTTGGCCAGAGCAGTGGTGCAGTTAGACCAGGAGAGATCCTCAGTGATGTGAACTCCCAGGAACTTGGTGCTGCTCACTCTCTCCACAGACGCACCATTGATGGTAAGAGGAGCGTGTTGGGTGTGCGCTCTCCTGAAGTCAACAACAATCTCCTTCGTCTTCTCCACATTTAGAGAGAGATTGTTGTCTCTGCACCATAGGGCCAGGCGGCTCACCTCGCTTCTGTAGTTCGTCTCATCCCTGTTGCTAATGAAACCCACCACAGTTGTGTCATCCGCAAACTTAATGAAGAGGTTGGAGCTCAGTGACGGGGTGCAGTCGTGGGTCAGCAGAGTGAAGAGGAGGGGGCTCAGCACACATCCCTGAGGGGCTCCCGTGTTTAGTATGATGGTGCTAGATGTGTTGCTGCCGACCTGTACTGCTTGTGGTCTTCCTGTGAGGAAATCCAGCCAGTTGCACAGTGAGGTGTTGAGCCCCAGCTGGACCAGTTTTTGAGTGAGTTGAAGGGGTCTGATAGTGTTAAACGCTGAACAAAAATCAATGAACAGCATTCGGACATATGAGTCTTTTTTGTCCAGATGTGTGAGTGCTGAGTGGAGTGCAGTGGAGATTGCGTCATCAGGCGAGCGGTTGGGCCGATACGCAAACTGGAAGGGGTCCAGTGCCGGGGGTAGTGCGGACTTAATGTACTGCATAACTAGCCGTTCAAAGCACTTCATGAGGATGGGGGTAAGTGCAATTGGACGGTAGTCATTAAAGCAGGAGGGAGATGACTTTTTTGGGACCGGAATGATGGTGGTGGCTTTGAAGCATGTGGGGACGACAGCCTGAGAGAGAGAGATGTTAAAGATGTCTGTGAAGACATCAGTGAGTTCCACTGCACAGTCTCTCAGTACACGACCATGAATGCTGTCAGGACCCGGAGCTTTTCGAGCATTGATCTTGCTGAGGGTTCTCCTCACACTGTCTGGGGACAGAGTCATCACCTGATCGCCTGGGGGGGGTTGGGTCTTCTGTGCTGTGGAGCTGTTTTTCACTTCAAAGCGAGCGAAGAAGGTATTTAGCTCGTTCAGCAGGGAGATGGAGCTGTCACAGGTCTGTGGTGGGGGCTTATAATCTGTGATGGACTGAATGCCCTGCCACAGGCTCCGAGAGTCTCCGCTGTCTTTGAAGCGACGAGCTATTTCTCTGGAGTATTGTCTCTTAGCCTCTCTGATGCCACGGGATAGGTTGGCCCTAGCTGTCTTTAGGCTCGCTTCGTCTCCGGCTCTGAAGGCAGCATTCCGAGCTTTCAGCAGCCTGTAGACCTCCCCTGTCATCCATGGCTTTTGGTTGGCGCGGACAGTGATGGTTTTGGTGACTGTTACATCCTCAGTGCATTTGTTAATGTAGGCTGTAACAGTCTCTGTGTACTCCTGGAGGTCAGTGGAGTTGTTGTAGGTGGCAGCTTGCTTAAACATATTCCAATCTGTTGTGTTGAAGCAGTCCTGTAAAGCTTCTGAAGACCCCTCTGGCCACACTTTTAACTGCTTGCAAACCGGTTTGGTGACTTAATCGATGTGAGATCACACGTGCTTGTGGGACTATCAAAGACAATCAAACTCATCATCGCAATTCAAGAAGGTGAACTGGCAGATTTAGTCAGAGGCTGGAGGGAGGGGCCTGTGATTTCATTGGACTAGGCCAGTTTCCTTTAAGAAAATCAACCAATGGGCCAAGATTAATGTCACAAATACCCTGTTGTCACAGCTGATAATGTTTTGACACCTAGAAATGACTAGTGGTACATGTACCATGGTTTGAGAACCACTGATCTAGACCAGAGAAGAGCACAAAGGCTTAAAGACCACAAACGTTGACCAGGGCTGATAGCATTTTCATTAAAAATGGTCATGTTTGAGTCCTCCCATGTCAGCTTTTTACATGGAACTTGAAGTGCAGATTTACAAGTGTGTTTAGAAGGTGTCGTATTGCCGACTCACCCTGCGACCCATGACTGGTTTCCCACATGAAGCAGGTCTGAACCTGGTTAGTACATGGATGGGAGACCTCAAGGGAGAACCAGGCCAGCAGTGGTAGCTCACCCTGTGTCCTGTGTGGGTCCTAGCACCACTGTGATGAAGACACGTACAATAGAAGGAGCGTTGTTCTTCAGATCAGATGCTAAACGAGCTCCTGACATTTTTTTTTCAGCGTCTTCTGCCGATAAACTCTTGGGTCAGTTGGAGGACCTTCAGGTTCCTGAAAGCAGTTTGCTAAAACACACTTTCAAGGAGCCAAACTCTCCAGGTGTGTGAATACTAAAAAACTCAATGTAATCATTGTGCTTTTTGTAATCAGCCATTATTATCTCCCTCCTCTCTCCAGTGGCTTCCAGGCCTTATGTAGAGATGGAAATGGACCTACTGCTTTCACCATCTCATCCTGCGGAGATGCATTCAGACGTGTTGACAAGGAAAGAGCCAAAGCTGTCTCCTGAAATACTCACTCCGGTTTATAAACAGTGAGTTTGTGCTTTTTGCTGTGTTTTTAATTCCACAGCGCTGATGATAATAGGCACTTGAAAAGTTTTCGTGGGAGGCAAACCACGTGTGACATAATTGAATTGTGTTGTTTTCAGACAATTGATGTCAGAGAGTGTTTGTGAACAAATGGAAAAGGCGGTTTGGGCAGCAGAGAAACATCATCCGTCTGTGGCTCAATACTTATTCACCGGTAATCTGAACGTTAAGGGCATTGCTTGAGTAGTTACATACACCGGTTAACACACACTCCTTGAACTCTTTTGTGTTTTGTTCAGAACCACCAGTCAATGAGCTCCTGCTCTCATTTCAACCTCTTCCAGAACTTCTCTCAGAGCTTAATCTGAAATCTGAACCAGTTTCTGAAATTAATGAGAGCTCAGCTGGGTTCAAGATCACTGATTTTGTTGATTTGCTGATTGAAAACATTAAAAGCAACCTCTCTACCGACACGGAGGAAATCTCCAAACAAGGAGGAGCTTTGAGGTCGCCAAAGATGGGCGAAACCTTCTCTCGACTGTCTCTTGTGAAGATCGATGGTAAGCCACGCATCCTCTTCCGTTATTTTTTTTATCAGACTCATCTTTAATGTTAACACTCAAGAGGAATGAGTTTCGTAATAAAAAGGCCAAGCACAATAAACATTAAACATAAATCCTACAAAGTACAATTATTGCATAAACAATGTAAAAAAGTATTGACATTTCGAACAGAAATTACAAAAAGTTTATCGTGCTAATAAATCAATCAATCAATCAATCAATCAACGTTTAATTATAGAGAGCTGTCTTTGTTTTAGCTTAATTTACAATTTATTTCAGAAAAAAACTAAACATTATTTATGTATCTATGTATGTAACCATGCATGAAAGTCAACCTGCTAATAAAAAAATAGATTTCAGAAAGTAATATTTCTCTGTGATTCGTTTTGATTCTTATTTGTGACTATGATTTGTGATTACGACGTTTGGACCTCTAAATCGTGATTACTGTGTTGTGTTTATAACGCTTAATGTGAAAACTTAAAGTGACTGTCAAGAAATCATATTATAAAATGTGTATGTAAAAAAAGTAGAAATCCCATTTGATGTCACACAATTTAAAAAACAGAGAAACCTTTAAAGTAATAAAAGAAAATGTATATGATCAAAGCAGAAACCAAAAGGAAAAGAAACATTGAATACAAATGTAGCACTTGGAACAAAAGTCTGTAAAGAAAGAGCATAAAATAAAAGGAAGGCAATAATCCCAAAAAACCTGAAATATATTGAGACCAACATAAATTAAACTATGTAAAATTTCAATAGCAAAAAAGTTTTTTTTATTAAAGGTTAAATAAACTTTAAAAATAGATGAGATTTATTTAATATGACTGACTTAAATAAAACAAAACAAATCAAAATATATTTGTCATGACGAGCTTTAATAAGATAATATAAACATAATTCAAAAAGACAAACTAATAAAGCAAAAGAAGAATAAGACATGTTCATAAAAAATGGATAAAAAATGATGTTTATTTAGCATGACAAGCTTAAACTAAAATAGTACACAATTGAAAATGTATAAAACAAATGAAAATTTAATGTTTAAAACAACAGTAGTGGACCAAATTGCTGTACAGTACAGCTAAAACACAAAGATAGAAGATCAGCAATAAATCTTACACAATAAGACAATAAAACATGACAATAAGACAATAAACCCCCCCCCCCTACATTACCTACATTTTTATCTTTTTTTTTTTTTTTCCAAATTTAGCCAGAAAAATCATGCTCCGGGACCCTGCTGAGCTTGTGCCTCTATGCAGAGTATGACTTCAAACTTTTTATCACTGATTTCTCCTATACTGTATTACAAGCAGGTTCTCTTTATTTACTGTGTAACCATTAAAGTCAGAATTTTTAGTGGTTAATAAAGTGTATGGCATGGTTTTGTTACCAAGCATCCCTAAAGCTCAGATCCTCAAGTCAACCTCAATTTAAATCTTTATTTTCTGCATTTGTTCTGCATGTTTTTGTGCAGAAATAATTAGATTTTTTTTAGAACATAATCAATCCTTTTGAAATTTATAAAATTATATATTTCTTACATGCATAACTTGCGCACATTTAAAGTTAATTTCTGCTAATATAACCTACAGTTAACTGTCAATAAAACCCTTTATCTGTGTTTCATCTCAGAGCTGCTGACGAAGAGTGCCACAAAGCCTCACGATATTGGTACGTTTCTTTTCTGAATTAAGCGTGCAACAAAAAATACAGTATTTAAAGATTTTTTTTTTGCAACTGCTGGCTTTTCGTCAGCAGTCAAACCTTCACAGATGGAGTCAGCTGTGTGTGTTCAGGAATGTGGAGAGATGAGGACGGCTTTAGTAAAGGAGTCCATGCTTCATCAAGAAGACAGCTCTCCCGTGACAACAACTGCAGGAACATTCTGTAGAGCTTCAGAGATGAATAAAAGCATACCTGAATCTCCTCAAAAGTGCCTGGAGCCTTCTGTGCGTCCGTCAGAGGAGCCACCTGCAGTTTCTGAAGCGATGGCAGCATTGAAGACCAGTGTCAAACATACTGAAGTGATTTCCTCTATCTACAATCTCCTGAAGCTATCGGAGCAGAAGAAAGAAGCCACCTCTAAATTCTCCCCGTCATCAGGAGGTTCTGATGATCCAAGCGGTGAGGAGCCCCTGGCATGGTTCAGGAAGTTGAGAACAATCCAGAAAATTCAAAACCAAAAAAACGAAGTGAGACACGTGACACCATCAGGTAAAAGTTTCACGTGTGTGCACAAAGCCACTCCACTGTTACACAATTAACATTTTGTTTGTTTTGACATTGTTTTAAAATGGTCAGAATTTTTTTATCATGTAAGGAGAGCTGGTGCCTCCTTTAAAAAGAAGTGCCTAGAATCCTAAAAAAACACTGTAAAAAGCCTTTGTCAGAAAGCTCAAATTTGCATCTACAATAATATCATACAAAATCATAATTAAAAACAGTTAGTACACACACCTGCATGCAATCTTCCTTATTCTTTTATAAATCGCAGACGGGATACAAGTGTCTGGGTTTCCATCCCTTGAACGTAGGGCTGGACGTTATGGCCAAAAAAATCACAATCATTTTTACCATATTAGTCGATATCAATAATTATAAAAATATTGTCAAATCTTCATTTCTGGTCAAGATAAATGCAGGTTTTTGCTCTGGAGTGAAAGTTGTACAAACCTGATCGTTAACTGAGGTTTTCAGCTATTTTTTTTATTGTCAAAACAAGACAAACATTTTCTGAACTTGAGCAGTTCAAGGTAATATTATTGTAAAATTAAAATCACTACTCTCTCTCTTTCGCTAGGTATCTATCTATCTATCTATCAGGACCAGGTTCATTCTTTTTTTAGTGAGCGGGAATTCCTTCTTTTATTTGATTTGGAGCCAGTTTCAGATAAATTCTCATTTAAAATGTATTCCTAACCTGTAAAAATAGCACACATATCAGACATCGAGTAAGAATTTATTTGTATTTAGTCCAACCAAGTATTGATAATATATGTATTTATAAAATTAGTTCATGAGATTCACAAAACTCATACATTGAAATATACAGAACTGTGCTTTTGTTTATTCAAGTCATGTGTTTTTTACTTTCATAGCCACTCACAATTAATATACACCACCTACAGTTTAAGGCCAACTTTTTTTTTTATAGAAAACTAGGATAATTGTCAATTTAATTTGCTATTTCTTTCAGAGGTTGGTGTGAATTCTTCCAGAAAAGTGGTGCCAGAGAAGCAAATGAAAGCAGCAGATCAAGCTTTGGTGACTGGAAAGAGTGTCACAGGAACTGAAAGGAGCTCTCCGACTGCAGAGAAAGAAGCGGCCATCAGCGAGACTATATATGTTCAACCTTCAGGTACTTCAGACCCCGAAGAGACAGCATCGTCTGACCTGGGCTTCCTGGGTTTTAATCGCGAATGGGCTTTTTTTTTTAAAGAAATGCGATAAACTCCCTGTACATTCAATTAGTTCAGTTTACTTAAAAAAAAAAAAAAGAAGGAACTTATTGCCTTATTCGTTCAAAACAAACTTGGGGAGAAAATCGAAGTACGTTTAATGATTATCTACAAGTAAATTTACTTGATTATATACTGTTAAATATTAATTTATGTATGCATGCTCAATGACTTCTACTAACATTTTGAGTAGATTTACTTAAGTTTTATTAGTACTCTCAAATATTTGTTCAAACGTTTTACCAATACTTAACTATTTTAAGGGAACCCAAAATATAATACAAATAATATAAAAACAAAACATAATCGCATTTCTCAAGTAAAGTAAGCTATTTGATGTTGCAGGGTAGATTTAAAGATTCATATTTCCTGACTCAATACTGCAAGATAATCAGACGAAATCAAATAAACGAATGAGGTCTCCTTATTCTGTATAACATACACAATGAGTACATAATCTTTTCTCTGTGTTCACCAAAAACCTTCTGCGGATGCAGCTGCACCACGTGATTTCAGACGTACAAAAATATGATGTGCGGCTGTATTTTAACAGCACATGAGCACCAGGAGAAATGCCAAACACATGCTGAACTCTTGGTGTTTATGTTCCTGTGAGCGTGTGTCTGCAGAGAATAGAGCAAAGGTTACCGCGATTGGGGGAAAAATATATGACTCACACGGGTGGCCAATCAAACGCGAGCTCACGCTCAAGCATTCTCAGAAACCATTAGGAATGAAACTACGTTAGCCAAGTAACCCAAAGAGAACTTATTGTATGTAAAAAATGAGGTATGAACATTTTTGGTAACATCTATGTATAGTTTTTTTATTTTGATTGCCACTTAAACTTAAACTGCAATTATTATTTATTAATTTGGCTGTAGCTTGTAAACATATCTGTTTATTTTAAACTGTAGAGAGCATTAATTTAGTATAAGATCCCATATATAGATTGTTGTTAGGATATCCCTGTAAGGGTCGGGGGTAAGCCCCCAATGTTCTCAGTCGCTGTTCTTGCATATATACTCCTGAAAGCTTTTTTGGATGAAATTATTTTTCTCTATTTGTTTCTCTAGAGAGTCAAATAGATGCGTACAGGGAGCTCCGTGTGCTGGCTCTTCCTCGTCTCCGTGAAATGCAGGAGTTGGGGATCTCTGCTTTGAAAAACAGACAGTTTGACACTCTATCTTCTGAACTCACTCAATTCCTCCTGAAACAGCAAGAGAAGAAGCTTCAGACCGAACACGGTGAGGAAAACACTGTCACACCAATGTTACAAAATTCTATAAATGTTAGTGACCTCTTCAGCTCTGGGTTTAAATTTTTTTTTATCTATTGTTAATTTTCATTTCATAATAAAAAGCAGACCTGCTTAGATTGTGCTAGTAACTTTGATCTCTTTTGAATGGACACCTTTAAATGTTTTCTAAAATACTATTGAAAGCTTTTTATTTCAATTTATGCATTGTCTCGTGTTAAAACATGCGTTTTAAGAGGTGCGTTTAGATAATTTTCTGGAAAATTTACTTTTAGGTTTTATGACATAAAGCAGGTTACGGAAAGTAAAAATTTTTCTGTTATTTGTTAGTCAACAACAACTTACCTTGAGAACCCTGAGTCGAGTTCTGAACGAGTGTTCTCGAGTAAAGTTAAGAAGTAAAGATCTGTGTGAAAGGAACATATCCATAAAGCTGGCCAGATTTTAATATTGATCTTGCAGTTTCTTGAAAAATGAAAGTTGGCTTCTCTTGCTGGAAGTAAATGATTTTTTTTTTACGTGTAACATCACTTAAAAAAAACCTAGACTGAATTGTCTTGGAAACAATGGTTATCCATTCACAATTTGCCCCAACAAATGTCATTCAAGAGTCTCGGAGGGGGTTGGTTTAAAGTGACTGTGACTTTATTCTGTGAATGAACTAGTTTCATGATTTTCCTGAACACAGGATTTTGTGCTGGTAAAAAAAACCTTTAAATTGTCTTCATTGGGTTATACAGTGTCAATGCTAGATACTGCTGGAATTTTTCCAACGCCATGACTCTGCTTCATTTGGTTTCACTTGTGAAGAGTTTTAAATACCACTTTAAAAGGAGCGACAGATAAGAGTTTCCAATCCTATTATTCTTTACTTAAGCATTTGTTTATAAGACATTGCAAAGAACTCTTAAGATTTCTTCTGAGTCTGGTTCAAAGATGGCGCTTCTTCGTCCTCCAGCCACATCCCTACATGAAGGACCACCCATCAACAAATTTTGATTGCCCCCAGTTCTTAGGCGTCATGTTTCAGGCGTCAGGTTCTAAAAATGAAGGGTGCTCTTTGATCTCTGAACAGAGAAACGCTTCTAACAAAATATCTCTACAGATGCTGTGGTTTCATGCAGGAGAAAGAATTCTCTAATCACGATCCTTAATTCACACAGTGTTATCACTAATGTAAATATTCAACTAATGATAGAAAATAACTATGATGTAATTAATAAATGAAATGAATATTCATCCATTTTCTTGTCGGTTTTCTTCCCTTTCGTGCTCACCACAGCGGAATGAACCGCCAACTCTTCTGGCATATGTTTTATTCAGCGGATGCCCTTCCAGGTTTACGCTGGGAAACATCCACACAATCTTTTTTACCCAATTCTCTTATTCCGCTTGTCTTTGGACTTGTGGGGGAAACCGGAGCACCCGGAGTAAACCCACGCGATCACGAGGAGAACATGAGAACTCCAGACAGAAATACCAACTGACCCAGCCGAGGCTCGAACACAACCTTCTTGCTGTGAGACGACCACACTACCCACTGCGCCACTGTGACGCCCCTGAAATGAATATGTATTACTTAAATTAACCCAAAGCTTGACTCATGGACTTCCAGAGATGAAGAACCGTGGAAAAGACCAGCAGAGCACTTGAGTTTGCGACGTTTCTCTCTGGCCAATCAGTAAAGTCAGCTATTGGCAAATTAACTATAAGCTGGACTCCTTCATCACGTATTTCTATACAATCAGAAAAAAAATGTACCACATTCGCTTGACTCAGCTTGCGCCATAGAACCTCATCCCCCAGAAACTCAAGATGTACTGTTAAAAAACAGGCGGTCACTTTCAAAACAGGTCTCCTTTGTGACATCTTTGGCAGTATTTGTACAAGTCTTGTACTTGTACGTTTTTGTTTAAAACCCTTTAAAAGTGAGCAAAACCTCTTTAAAACGTCATATGAATATCATTATTGTAACAATGTGCTTCTGCCACTGCAGGAGGAGACGGTGTGTTCAGGGAAATGGTTCTTCTGCATATTTTGGTCACCGTGAAGGAAATCATTCTACTCGGATGGGACTTGAGCACAGCTGCAGGTGACGTTTTAACTATTTGTTCACAACACTAAAGAAAGAGAGCAATAAATGTTGTATATCTTGTTGTTGAACCCATTGTGATAATTTTGTATTAGTTTATTGTAAAAGTGTTTATTTTAAAAGAGAATTGATCCTTAAAACATGCTTTTAATGCACGTGTTAGGCATCATTGTTACCCCAGGTCCAGGGAACTGAGAGATCCTAGTAAGCTGCTCTGCCCTGAGCAAGTATTTGTTGGAACCATTTGTGTGACAGACAGCTGTATTTTATACCAATCAGTCAATCAATCAATATGTTTTTAATGCTTCAAAGGAACTTCACAACATCCTAGGGTGGATTAGGTAGGGTAAATAGATATTCTTAGTAGAAAATTCTATGGGGTAGAAATAAAACGACCATATTCTGCTACCTTAGGGATTGTAGAGTAAAGTTTATTTGTTTGAGAAAAACTTTTTACATTTTTTTTATAAAAGCCCGGTTTAGGCTGATTTTGGCCGGGGGTTGGGGGGGGGGGGGGATTAAGGCAATCAAGACCCTCTTATTGAAATGGAGAAAAGCAAACGGAATAAACCCGGAGTAAAACACCCTCACACACATTGTCAGGTCCGAGACCCGGGCACTTGATGAGCACTGTGGTGTAACACGTTCGTAAAAGACGACCCTTTGGAAGTGTGAATATTAATTAGAGTTTGGACAGTAGTGTCATTTCTTTCAACTTGTGTTTAAAGTTTATGGGGTTTTTTTTTTGCAATGCAAAATATTGGACACTGGCCACCTCTTAATAAAGATTCACAATTCAAAAGGAATTCTTTTTACTTGCTCCCTCTACTATAGTCAGCTTTTAATTCTACCAGTGCAGCAGGTGGCAAGTACAAGAAGTGTTAAATAAGTCTAAAACAAGTACAAGAAGAAGAAGAATGTAGTGCTTGCAGAATTGAAGGCCGAATATCGTAGAGTGAGCTGGTAAAAGACAAGCCTTTTGAATTGTAAACATTCATTGGAGTTTGGACAGTTTTACTGTAATTTCTTTCAACTTACATTTAAAGTTTATGTTATTTGGAAATCAAAATAGTGGAAATTGATCACCTCTTAAGAAAACCAGAAGCAACACCAACATAAGCGAGTGAGCCATCATTTAATAATTTTTCTGAATTAGAATTTACTTAAAGGTGCTTGTAGCAACCCCTTGGATCCCAGAGAGAAAGTCTCGACAGGTGCTCTAGGTTTTCTTTATCTTTATTCTCAGCAGCATCAGCTCTTGTGCATCTTGTACCATAGCACCGTGAAAACTGCATTCAAAAATGTACAAACAAACATTTCACAAAACAAATACAAACAGATAAAAATGCCAAACTTTCATACACACGGCAATGCATTTCATAAATACAAAACAAACAACCATACCTTGCTGCGCTCACCAAGGAATGCAAATCTGATGATCTGTGATCGGCGTCAAAGTTTACATCGATTGCGCAAATGAAACCAATAAAGAGACAGATTCAAAACAACCCAGGCCCAAACAAAGCAGCTTTCTAATGATCACGCCAGCTGGTTGCACTTAAAGCTCTCCACCTGTGCAAGCTACGGTGTCCCTCACAGGCCAAAATTCAATGCTACGGACACAAACGCACACAATTCCGGCACATACAATATCCAGTCACACATTTGCACACCAACAACATTACAGGGCATACATAAACAAAAAAATGTAAAAGTATGAAAGGTATTTGCAATAAATCAAATTGAGAAATTAGACATTTATAAATAGTTCAAAATACAAATATACAGGGACTAGTGTGGTCCTTTACAGTGCTTTTTCCCTTGTACTGTGCATTCATCAACCCTGGGTTGTTGTGAAAAGAGCTATAAAAGTCGATTAACTTCGACACATGAAGTTGCTAGTGGATTTGAGGTAGTAAAAGACTAGATTTGAGTCACATTAAATTTTTCACATTAAATATTAAATCCTGTCTTTGAGAAGGTTACCTGGCGCAGGCCAAGCACTCCCAGAGCTGCCTGGACGAGCTGCAGAGGAAGCTAGAGGTGCTGCAGTATATGAGCCAGAAGAGACAGGAGCTCAAAGCTACACTCCTGGAGCTCCAGAAGCAACTCAGCACATGGATGAGCTCCCACGCCACAACAAGTGTGAGATTTAAGTTAGTAAAAAAAGCTCAACACAAGGTTTTGCTTGGTGTGTTAACAAGCTGTTGTAGCCAGGTGAGCTGTGATGTTTATTAACAGATTTTTAGAGTTAGCTGTTTGTTTGAGCAGGCTTTGGTGTTAACAATGGACAACGTGAACACAGATGTCCTCGCAGCTGTCAAGCAGGTTCCAGGTGAGTCTATATCGGGTAGAGCTCTCAAACTTCAAGATCAGACCAACTCCGGTTCCACTGGATGCACTTTTGTGTTCAGGAAGCTCTGTGTCTGAGATCGTTCCAGCTGAAGGAAAACTTAAAGTAGTGCGCAGAGATTTCACAGACAGGTCTTCCTTTTTCTTCATTAGTTTCTTTTGTGTTGCGGATTATTTATTTATGTGTTCGATCTCATTCTCTTCTCTGCAGCGTGTCCTGCAGTAGGTGTGTGGTTTTGTGCAGCCAGTACATTGGTGCTGATTTCCCATGGGAGAGTTTCAGCGTGGTGCTGGAGCTCCACAACGCTAATCGCTCACCCTTCAGAAGTGTGTGCTCAGAGCGGAACATCAGCTTCATCTCTATCGCCACTGCTGCGGCCGAATCCAGTTAGTGTCCAACAGTTCATCAAACACTCAATTGGTGTGGAATTAGTTACTAATTACTAGCTAATTTAGCCGAAACCTTCATTAAACTACTGATCACTGCAATTTTGGATATTAGAACACAGTTTGACAATTTCGTCTTTAAAAAAAGTTTTAGAAGTTTTTTTCTTCCATTTTACTTGCTCAGTCTGCTGGATCTTTCTTTGACAGAGCTTTTAGGGGAATCATCTCCATCATCATACCTTGATACAGTTCCCTTTGTGTTGCTCATCACTGATGGTCTATTGAGTCGATTAAAGATGCAGCGGACACTTGAAGCACAGTGAGTACCTTCTGGCAACTACTTAAAAAATAAAGTACTTAGTATATGAGTAGCTTTGGTCTCAGGGCTCAAAAATATATTTGATGAAGTTTGGTTAAATAGAAAACGGTTGGTATCACTAGTTTCTCAGACAGTATAGCCTTCTAAGAACATATTAGAAGGAGTAAAACATTTTTTTAAATTACAATCGGCTTGAAACTTGCTGAATAGATGCAAAAATTAATATGTCTTTTTTTTGCCTTTACAGTCTTTTAGGTTACTTGCCAGTTCTGTAAATGTCAAAAACAAATTATCACTGGAAAACATTATATTTAAATAAATCAAAATAGACAATTTATATATAGATAATTATTCCAAAATTAAAAATAAATAAAAGGAAAAACGTGTTAGATTTGTTTCTCTTTATTGCCTGTAGAGGTCACCAAATAACACATAATCGAGATGATCACGTTACACAGTAGTTTTTGTCTGTATGCTATATTAATAAACAAGGCCCCAAGCTTTCGAATATCTCTGAATGGTTGATTTGGATGTTAAAGATTGACTTCTTTGCAGGCATGATACAGTTCTCTTAGAGAGAAAACATTCTCCTTCTGCTATGCAGCTTGGGGGAAGCCATTATGATGTCATCACTGTAGATGAAAACACTGCTATCCTCATCCAGGTGATCCTCTTCACACACCTGTCACATTCTCCGTCTGAGCCTGCTCACTCATTTAAGTTCTTCTGTGTGTGTTCAGGAGCTGAGTGAGCTGGACATGAAAATTGGAGTTGCGTCAGAGCGTGCAGTGATGAGACTCTCCGCTCTTGCGCTGCAGTTCAACCTCTGCTGGCTCATTCTGTACTGCAGCGAGGAGCACAGAGCACTGTCAGTTTGAGTGATGATTCAGTCAGTCAACCAATCAGTCAATCAATCGACAAATCAATCAGGCAACCAGTCAGTCAGTCAATCATTCAACCAACCAAGCAAGCAACCAATTAGTCAATCAATCGACCAATCAACCAACCAGCCAGTCAATCATTCAATCAATCAATCAATCAGTCAGTCAATCAATCAACCAACCAACCAAACAACAAAACAAGTAATCAATTAATCAATCAATCAACCAACCAACCAATCAGTCAATAAATAAATAAATCAATCAATCAAAATGTATCCATGTACATCCAAGTGTGTGGCCTAATGCAGGTTTAAGGAATCTTAGCATGATTGTTGGATGGGCAGAAGATTAGATAGTAAACAATTATTAAACATACAATCTCATATTTTTTTTATTTTATTGTGAAGGCTGGATTAAAACCAGGAAGAATTTGTTTTAATGATAAACAAGATAATAATGATTTTATAAGCAGAGTTTGTGGATTATATAATTCATTTATTTAGCAGTTTTTATGATGTGCGGGGGGCCCAGAGTGAAAAAAAAACAGAAACATGAGGAGAACTACATACAGCTAGAGCTCCCTCTGTGAGGTGGATGCAGGCGGTGCATGTGACCCCACAAAGGGAGTCTGGCTGAGCAGTTTGGTGCAAATCTAACCATCTAGCAGCCTGTCAGAACCTGAAGATTCTTTTAAGAGCAGGTCACCACACATCACTTGCAAGCTGAGTGCAAGAGAGTAGTTAAATTAAACAAGTTTGACACAAACCATAGTGACAGATTTCATTCTGTCTCTCGTCTCACCTTTTTTTTTTTTTTTTTACTTTGAAGGCTTTCTAAAAGCATCTATATCAATCTGGTTCAGATCTACTCTGCATGTGTTGTGTTTGGAAGCAACTCAGAGAAGTTTGATGTCAAGGTAGGTTTTTTTATTTGTTCGTACAAAAAAAAATCAAATTTCAAAAGTACTCTATTACATTCAAGACTTAGACTTAACTTTATTGATCCCTTGGAATAACTTCCTCGGGAGAGTCCCCAGCAGTGTAAGAAATAAAAAAAACTGTTACAAAACAAACTAATAGAGTAAATAAATATTAAACTCCAGATTCAGATCGGAGGTGTTCATTTTGTTTCTGTTTGCTTTAGGTGCTGCTGGTGTGTGAGGAAGAAGAGCTAGCCAGCTTCATCTATCAGATCTGCCTTCATACTCTGCTGAAATCAGAGAGAGAGGCACAGAGCTGGCTGGATCGAGACTGGCTGAGTATGCATCCCTCTGAGGTAAACAGGGCTTCTTTGAAAAAATATGTAATTCTTCATTAATTGGTATGAAATATTACTCTAAAAATCAATGTTGGTTTGTCTTCCTCTTTACTGTCTACTTCTAGACCAGAGGAGGAACAAGTGAATTAAACACAAATATATACATCAATTAAAACACAAATTAGCTACAAGTTTTGTGAAAAAATCCCAAAATTCACAGTCAAGTGCTGATGACAGTTCAAGATGCCTAACAAGACAATACTTTGGGTACATTCTTTATCAAACAAAGGAGGAATCTAGAGAGTTTCAATGTTGGTGCAGGAGCTAAAGCTCTACTTAAATTGTACACCAGAAGTTTGGGGGACCGTTTGAGGAGCTGTTGGTGCTGCTGACAACACTTCTGAAGAGTCCTACCTGACCCACGGCTGTATGCCTGAGTTTTTTGGGGGGTTTTTTCAGTGAAAGTTTGTTTGTGTTTTAGGCAGAGCAATTTCTCCTGCAGTTCCCCTGCATTAATCCTCTGGTTGCTCAAGTGATGCTGAGGAAAGCTCCATCTCTGCAATGGCTTCTGGGAGCTGCTTTCTCTCAGCTCCAGGAAATGTTCCCGCAGATCTCTCACAAAGTTATCAAGGTGATCCTTCTTTGTCATTGGAGTAAACATTTTTTAAAATGCTGAAAAATTTATTATGTAAATTTATTTACCTTTTGTGTCTTCAAATGTAATTTTCTGCTCAGTGATGTTTTAAATTCATGTCAAGTGTTCTTTATAATTTATTATTATTATTATTATTAGCAGTAGTATTTATTAGTATTATTTATTATTATTATTCTTAATAGTAGTAGTATATTATTTATGCTGGGGAGGTGATTAGCACCTGCCTCAGTCAGCGAGGCTCCCAGGGGCCACACAGAAAGAGCTCCTGTCTACTCTACCTGATCCTCAAGAGGACTTTGTGAAGCTGCTTTGAAAGCAACGACTAAAGAAGCGCTATATAAAAACGTGATTGATTGATTGATTGATTGAGTATTAACACAATTCACTGAAGAGCTGTGATTATAAATACGATTGTAGTAAACCTTTGCACACTCTTTATCCATAAACAACTCATTATGAACTGTAGAATGCATTAGCAACTATTAAGAGACACTGTAAAAGGCCTTTTTAATTGTCCAAAATTATTGTTGATTAAGCATGTTTAAACTGGTGCTTTCTTATGAATCACTTAACCACATTACAACATTATACATTAACAGCAAGTTGGACGCGCAACAGAGTTCAGCTTTATTCAGGGTTTTATAATGTTTTCGGACTGATATAAAGACATGAACAGAACATTTAAGGATTTTCTGTATTTCAAGCATGTTCTCAGACACGAGGCTCGACTGGTGTGTGAGACACAAAACTAATTCTGATCGTGGGGTACGATGCTCACCAATCCACTGTGCTGTCGTGGTTTAACTGAGGAGAACTTTCTGGCGCATGCTGCTCGTTCAAATATCACGCATGAAAATCTACTTGAACGCTGCGGGTGTGTGTGTTTGGGATCTCATACCTCAGGTCCAGAACACCGACGAGACGGAGCTCACGGCTCAGTTAGGCTTCCTCACATACTTTGCTGCTGTCAGTTGTCTTTTCCTGCCTTGTACTCAGTATTGTGCTGATTCTTTTATATATTTTATGTTAATTTTAAAATACAATCAGATATTTGTTAGTAAAAGCTTTTATCACCAGTTATGCGTGACTACTCGACTGACGTCCCAGAGTCAGAATGTATTATTGGGCGCTGGTATCAGGATGCTTCTGACAAATACTTCTCTGGAGCAAGAACACAATCCCTAATTTATAAGTTGTTAGTACTTAACTAAGTATTAGGAGTAAGTTAGGCATTAGTTAATTCTTAAATAAAATATTATTTATGCTGAACTAATGTATAACTGAAGACTCAAAATAATTACAGTTTTTTTACAAATGCCATGGCAGTTTTTACAATATGATTAAAACACACAATTGGCAAAACAAAACTCCAAAACTCATTGTCAAAATACAATAAATTTTTCAAAACAGTAACACATGTTTTCTTCCAACACCAACATTTAGTCAATCATAACATATTGACAAAAAAACACTATCATCATCATCATCATCATCTGAATTTATCGAAACTGAACTATTTTATGAGTCCGTTCTAGCCTTATAGTGGAACATTCTCTACATTCTTGTTTTTGTGGGTTTAGTTAAATGCATGTATTTTTTTATTCAATGCATGAAATTAAGGGCCTTCTCAGAGTAGTAGTTCATGTAATAAAAATACAGACAGAAGTGCTGCAGTACAGACTTCCTTTGTGAAAGAAAAATATATACAAACAGAATGTTCCTTTTTCACTCAAGATCAGCCCAAAGAGTCATTTTAGATGGCACATGGGATCATTTGATTGGAAAGCCTTGTGTTTTCTGGATAGAATTAGCTGTGATTTATAGTCGTACATAGCTGTAATAAGCTATTTCTCATTAGTAATGGAGAAAAAGAATTAGAGAATATATTTGTGTTTCAGATCACAATCTGAGCAGCTGTTCACTTTGACTTTAGCGTATATAAGTTCTGTTTAGAACATGATCTGTTCATTCAGAGTGAAAGCAATTGCAATTTTAACTTTAAACTTACATAGTTTTGGTGTTGGTGAAGCTTGTGTGTAAAACAAGTTCAAGCATTTGAAATTTGTGTGAAGTGTATGCTTTTTGTATCAAAGCAACAAAAAATGTGTTTAATTGTATCACCTACATAGACCGTGTTAAGAGTTGTAAAGTGTATTGTAAATAAATAAATAAAACTTTAATAGCATATTAGTTCTTGAATAACTCTTATTTAAGTTGGCAATTATTTAATTAATACTTATCTAGTGCATTATTATGACCCTGAAGCGAAAATTGTTTGTAAATTATTGTAACAAATATGACGTAAACGGAAACATATTGGGCATATTCATCTTTCTAAAAACTGAACATTTTGAGTTGACCTTGAAACTCAAAACTTTTTAAAGTAACATTAGCCTCCTTCGTGAATATTTGCAATTCTACTTGTTTTTTGTCCTGCAGCTCTTCAGTGATATAACAGCGCTTTCCAGAGACCAGAGAGCCAGCCTACAGAAAAAGACCTTCTCGTGGACGAAGAGTGCGTCTCCTCCTCTCTCGTCTCAGCTACCGCTCTGGATGAAGGGTGTTGATCAACATCTGGAGGACACGACACCACACAGCTGTTTCACAGAGCTCATAGGTCAAGTCTTATTGAACTGAAATTGTTTTTTTTCTCTCTATTATTTATTTTAGAAACTGTAACCTTCAATATTGTATTAAAATGTGCCTTAATCAATGAGTAATTTAAAAACACCTCTATATGTCTTCAAACATTTCTACTTAAACTCGCTTCTTAAATGTTTTTGGTCAAATTCCTTTCTTTTAAACAATGTACACACTACAACCTGCACTATCAAATTTGAAATCGACAGTGTGGGAACATTTAGGGTTTTATGAACACGAGGAGAAAGGGGTCGTTGACAAAAGCTGTTGTGCAAAATCTCTTTCATTGTCAAGGGTTGCCTTCATGCTGTAGAGCAGCCATCACCAAACAGTGGACCTCGATCCGCATCCGGTATGTAAACTGTTTGTTTGAAATGTAAATTAAGCATGTTTAAAAAAAAATGTAAATGAAGAATCATTTTGGAATCGGATCGTGGATCTCAGAATCAGATCGAACTGTAAAGTATGTTAAGATTCCCACCCCTAAAAATTTCACATCCACAAAAAATAGTCCAGGGTGCCACATCAGCAAGCCTGATTTATACTTCTGCATCAACTCAACGAATTCTCTCTGAAAGTTTGCGCAGGCTCCGTGCTGACGTAACCTCACACTGACGTGCTCCTTTGAAACTTTCTGACTTTCAGCATCAAGGCTTCACAGAGCACAAGCTCCATGATTGAGCGAAGCGGAGCAGACCTCTGTCTTTCTGGGGTTGCGCTCCGTGTTAAACACTGGATAATGAAATAAAACTTTGTCAATGAAGTAAATTACTTTATTTTGTTATCTGTGCTGAGTTTTAGCAAGCTAGAAGTAAGCATTGTTCATCACGGCACACTGTGATATTGATCAGTTTAGAGACAGAGCTTCTACAGCAGCAGCGGATGTATGTAAGAAGTTTTATTGAACGATTTATAAGTTAAATAAAACCAGTCTTTTGTTAACATTTGTGTTGTTTTTTGGTTTGCAAGCAGTTGGCATTTTGATCAAACTAGTATCGATTAGAGCATTGACCGCACAGACGAAGCGCACAACTATAAATGCTTTGTTGACAAACGGGTGCGTGTGGAGCCTTCCGCAACAGGCGATTCGTAGGCTTAACACAGAAGTATAAATCCAGCTTAACATTCAAATGCTCTGACTGGGCTTTCATACCAAGCAATAAACAAGCGAACAGAACACTTCTTCTGTGCCTATCTGAGCGCTTTCAAACCCTGGTTTCACTCGCAGGAAGAAATCCTTTCCCTTCCCTTACGAGAACATTTAAACGATGTGTTTTGTAAGATTGTTATAAGCGTGATATTTTTGTTTTAAAACAATTATTTAAATCACTTCTTTCTCACATTAGCAGGACCTGTCAAAACACAAGAAGAGGACACTTGGAGAAACATCAGCTCTCTTCCAGAGACAGCTCTTTCTCACGCGTACAACACCACAACAACAAACCCGTTCCACCAACAATCAGAGACAACGAGGATCTCTCAACCGTTGGGAGACGAGTTTCTTCAGAATTCAAACCTGACGCCCGGCCGAGCTGTTTTAGGAGCATCCATGAGTGCATTTAGCTCAGGAGCGCAGGATCTTCGGAGCTCCGCTGAGAGGAAGAGGCCAGGAGGAGAAGACAGGCAGAGTGAAGCGGGTACAGAAAGGCATTTTTATGTTTTAATGTGAGGGTTTGCAGGGCATATGAAGAACTGATTGCATAGAGGAAAGCCAGAATTGTTTGAGCTGAAGCACAGTAACAAACATAGTATTGAACGTGTTTTCAGTTTGGACATGACAAAAGTTTTGCAGTGAGTGATTACATTTATGCATTTGGTAGACGCTTTTGTCCAAAGCGACTTACAGAAGGGGAGAGACAATCTGCAGTTTGTTACACCGTCAAAGTCTATCTCAGCTCGCTCATAATAGAAGTTGTATCAACTGATCAATAAAACAAACCAGGAAGAAAATAAAGCAAAAAGAAAAAGACAAAGGAGGAAAAAAGAAAGTTTTTTTTTAATAGTAGGTGTTCCCTGAAGAGAAGAGTTTTAGCAGCTATCTGAAAGTTGTTAGTGTTGCTGCTCTCCTGACTGCATCAGGAGTTTGTTCCAGCAGCCAGGGACAGTGAGAGAGAAGGTTCTTCTGAGAGATCTTCTGCCTTTGTGGGATGGAACCATGAGTTGCGGTTCCTTCTCTGAGCGCAGGCTTCTGGAGGCCATGTAGGAGGGTAGGAGCTTCTGGGGGGCATGTAGGATTGTAGGAGGTTCTGGAAGAACAGTAGGAATGTAGGAGCTTGTGGAGGTAACCAGAGGCTGATCTGGAGATAGTTTTATCAGCCAGCATCAGCTAATTTAATTTAACTTGAGTTACGATGAGGAGCCAGTGAAGAGTGATGAAGAGGGGAGGAACATGGCAGAGTTCTGGTTTGAGCCCGTTAGCTGGAAGTCCTGCTAGAAGAGTGTTGCAGTAGTCCAGACTTAGGAGGACCAGAGCCTGAACCAGGAGTTGAGTTGCAGTTGGGAAAGAGTATTTGTTGGGTAAGAGTGTTTCTTGGAGAAAGTGAGCAGCCAGAGCACCCATCAGACCTAAAATAGTTTTTTTGTCACTCATGTCACTTTATGTGTATTTATTAGCCGTGACTCAGTTAGAAGCCATTGCTTAGTGTGCTTGAAGTTTGCTTGTGTGGGAGCTTGTTAAGGTAGCACTGTAACAATGCTTCTGAACAACAGACCAACCTTGGGGTCCTAAAAAGTCTTAAAAGCTCTAAAAGCTGAAATTTTAGGCCTTAAAAAGTCTTAAATTCACTGTTCTAGCTCTTTCAGCTCATTCACAGGCCTTATTTTTCGGATGTCCATGTAAATCTGATATGTGTAATTGTTGCTGCTTTGAGGTTGCCAGATTGAGAAAATGCTTCTAAATGCTAAAAAAGTAAAAATGATGGTTAGAGTTTCCATAGTCTAGGAATTTTTTGGGTAAAATGTCAAAAAGTAAAAGTGTCCTTTTTTTGCTGCCATTGTTTAAGAAAAGACTCATATACACTGAAAATGGTAAAAGTGATGGTTAGGGTTGCCAGAAAGAAAACGCTTGTGAAAATCTTAAAGGTGATTTTTAGGGTTGCCAGACATTGACATAAGACTTATAAATGTAAAAAAAATTGTAAGTATGATTGGAAGGGATGGCAGAGATTTAGAAAAAGTGTAAGCATGTGATAGTTGTGGTTGCCAGAGTTTGAGAAAAAGCTCATAAACGTTGTGGTTGCCAGAGTTTGAGAACACTTTTGTAAATCCTTAAAAACATAAAAGTGATCTTTAGGGTTTTAGGCAATGTGTTTAAACTGTTTATTATGCATAAAGTTTTTTTTCTCTTCTATTGATACAATCCCGATCATGTTTCTTTCAGAAACATTTTGTCAATACAATAAGAAAGAAAAAGAAAACTCATTCAAGTTGACACAAGTTTCTATTTTATTAACCATTCATTAACAGAGAACCATACAATTAATTTTCACTGCCATTTTAAATCAAAATAAAGCAAAATGCAAAGCTAAATGGAAGCATAAACAGTATAAACTAAGTAACTTAAACGAATTAAGTGAAAACACAAAAATAACAATAGTGCAAAAAATATATATATATATTAAAAAGAACGGAAGTAGCTTAACGCAACATTAACAAAGAATATATGTTTCACAACTCAAAGCAAATCAAAATAACTTACATTTTTATATTTTGTTTATGAAAAGGTGTTATTATATGTGTGATTATTATTATTATTATTAAGCGACATAAGTTACAGTACTGTTTTAGTTTTTTGTTTTGGCTTGATATATTTTTCCAGATTCCGATCAATCAAACCCTAATTAACGCATTGATTTCATCAGCACGTGTCTGTTTGTTTGCAGAGTTTCCACACTTCAAGAGAGCAAAACTCCTCTGCGAGCGAGTTCCTGGCAGGAGCGACGGACAGACCAGACTCCGCTTCTTCTGAAGCTTCTCTCACCGTGTAGCTGTGAGAAATCTCTGAATATTTCTTCTCTCTGTGCAGTTTGATATGAAGCTAAAACTAAATGTACATAGTCAGGAAATGATATTTAAGTGTCAAGCCTGTTTCCTTTCTTCAATGGAGAGTTTCAATAAAATAACCAAAATGCAGAAATGCTAAATCTTCTATATCCCCATGCTAATGCTAATTGTGGCTGCTGTCGGAGCGCTGTTTGTGGAAGGAAGTTCTATTGTTTTAAGGTATTTATGGTTCCGTTGTTGTTTATACGTACGCAAGCGTGCGCTTCCCTCGTATCTGGTGACCTATGACCTACGGTGAAGCGCGGAGGCTTTGCACGTGCGTCATCTGGGTTTATAGTATGTGCACAGAAGCAGGTGGAAGTCCGTCTGGATTCCTCAAACTGTTCTTTTAAAACTAGAAAAGCATAAACGCCATCTACACATCAGTTCGGCAGCCAGTTCGTGCCTTATTTAAAAACAATGATCAACTTTATGAACAATGCACGTTTGTTTTTTTAATCAATAATGTAGTTTAGTTGCAAACCTGCAAACTAATCTGACTTCAGATTATATATGGTGCGATTTTATACCGTCAGGTAGGTATTGTATATTGTACTGCCTTTTTTTAATAACCTTTGCTCAGATGTAAAAGAAAAAGAAAAAAAACATTTAAGGTGAAATGAAATTTTATATAAATTTGATTTTTTTCCTAACATGTTTGTGTTCATACAATGAAAAAATATTTTATATGATTTATTCTTTACATTTTAGTTTAACTGTAATTTTTTTAAGGAAGCTAACATTGTATAAATGTCTTTATTTAATATTTAGAGGTTTAATACTGTATTGTTGTGTTTTTAAAGCATCTTAGCTCGAGTGTAAAGCTTTGCACACTGATTTTATTTTTTAGAAATTTAAGAAAGTGATATTAAATGAATTACAAAATATGAATTAGTTTTTAATATGTAGTTTTGTACAGTTTATATTTAACTACAATTTTACAATAAAACACAATTTAAAATCAAGATTTACTTTATTGTACAGGTTTGTGTTCATTAAATGAGTTCACATGTGTTCGTTAAAATAATGTAAAAGTATGTATTTTGTAATGATTTCTTCTTTTAAAAATACATTTATACAGTTTAACTTAGAAATAAATAATTATTGATTTATATGATTGAATCATATTAAGAATTAATCCCATTAAAACTATAATATTGCACAGATTAAATTTGTTTTATATATACAGTCTGGTAGTTTTTATACTGTATTTTATCTTTTAAAGCACCTTTCCCTGGTGTATAGCTTTGCATTCTGAAAAAAAGAAAAACACATTTTACATTAAGAGAGTAATATTACATTTGATGAAAAAAAAAATGTATACTGTAAAAAGACTACTAGTGTAACTAAAGTTAAACGAAAAAGGTTAAATGAAAAATATTGTGCGCGCACGTGTGCGTTTATGTGTGTAAGTATTTCCCCCATTTATTTTTTTTATTTGAAACGTTCTACTTTTTAAGCTGTTCTATTGCTCTTTTAGCACCTTTCCTTAGGTATAAAGCTTTGCACTGTAATTTAAATATCATGAAAAGATCAAATCTTACTTTGCATTAGGACTCTAAAAAACATTTGATGGAGTGACCTCATTTTTAAAAGTGTAAGTATTTTTTTTCATTAAGATTTACTTTTATTTTCACATCTGTGTTCATTAACAAGTGAAGTTAAACATTTTCTTTCTGTGTTATTACAAAACAAGACAAATTTGTGATGTTGAATAATGTAAATACTAATCAAATCATTATGTTTTTTTTTTTTTTTTTTACAAAACCCAGCAAAAACAAAGGCATCTGTTTTTGTTATGGATTTAAATCTGGGCTAAAACCAAAATGCAAATCCCAGCCTGATTGAAACAGTGAGAGTAATTTATCATTTTTGGGTGATTTCTGCATGATTGCGATGGCTCTGTGGCCGTTAAATTATCTCCCACACCACACACAGACACTTCCATCCCCTCCGAATTTTCTTAATCGAGCGTGATAGAACGATAGCGCTTCAATTACAGGACCCTCGTCTTATCGCTGACAGTCAGAGCTGCGGGAACGGAGAGAGGAGGAGGTCCAGGGGCTTATCTCAGCGCTCCAGCAGCCTCTCGCAGGAATGAGCTCCAGAAAATACACTCCCGTTGGGCTTTTTCCCTCTCTCGTTCCATCCGTCTCTCTTTCGCTCCCTACGCGGTGTCATGAGCCTCTGTAAAACAGCAAACGGCCTCCATAAATTACCTCAGCCGCTTCTGTTTCCCTCTGCACACAAAGCGAATAAAAGCACGCTTCTTGGATGTTAAAAGACGTGTGTCCAGTGAAAGAAGCAGCGGTGGTGGTGGTGCGAGTGCAGTTGTGCCACTCTTTGAGATGGAAAGAAGCGGTGAGAACGAGCGTGCTGTTCAAACCTGACCTTTTCAGCAGCGCTGTGCAGAGTAAGCACCGGGTCACGTCTCTTTTGTCGAGATTATTGCTCTGTCTACAGCGGAGTCAATGCTCTCGTAACTATGTGCTCAATCCTGCAGGCGCAGTTGAGGAGGTCTCTTGTGCTAGACGATCCGAGCAGGCCGCTTCCCTCAAATGCAATCAGATGTTTCACTATTCGTCTCCAAACGCCACACAAAATCCAAATGAAAATGAAGACGCCTAGTGTTTTAAAGGTTTCTTTCTTGCGATGATGATTTCTCCTTGTTTTAAGCTAGTGTATAAGTTAAATTAAATATTAAGATAATGTATCGAATCGTAAAGTAACACTGATTTGAGCCATGTCTATTTCTGAGTTAGGAAGAGTGAGATTAACTGTGCACCATTTAATATATTTTTTTTGTTCAGTTTTTGTTTTTGAAGCTTTGTTGCATTTATCTCAAGAACAAAAATCTAATTAAAGGTGCAATTATTTATTGTAAACAATGTCTTTGAATCTCATCAAATGATTGTGCTCCGCAAAACCAATCGTGTATGTCATGTTGCTCCCCCTCTCTCGCTGGGTTTCACTTGTTGGCACACAGAAAATGTATTTCTGTGTATAAGATATTCACCTTTTGGAAAGCAACAAACACTTTTGGTCCAGAACCTCCAAAAACACCTTTTTTTCTGCTACTGTTCACTTCCGGGTCAGTCAGCACATACATTCTTCAGTGAGATGAGCCGTATTAGCTCTTCATCTGATTGGTTAGTTGCCCGAGCTTCGGCCAATTGGCATAGCTACAGTCATCGAGACAGTTTGAGCTCCCAGAAAAACAAAATAGGACTGCTTGAACATGCCTTAACCAATCTGAATATGACTCCAGGCATGTTTGTGATGAGGGAACAATACTAAAACATGCAACAAGTTTATATGATACGCCACATTTAAATTGCTGCTTACATTTTACAAATGGGGAAAACATTTATTTTTGAAAGAAGTTATTTTTTTTCTTTTTAGATCTATTTGTTTAGGAGCACAAAATACCGGAAGCCTGTTTCCAAAACTGAGGATAAAATAAACAAGAATATTGTGACCTCAGTTTTTATTATTTTGACTTTTTAATTGTGATTTTTTTTTTGTCCCTCATGATTGGCAGCAGCAGGAAACCAAAATAAAATTTTAAGTGTTACCTTCAATTTATGAGGATAGTAAATGTAGAATTGGGAGATGCTTTGATTATCAACCGGGATCTTCTACACCAGTGTTCCACAAACCCTTCCCTGCAAACCAGTACTGGTTCTTGGATCAATTAGTACTGGGCCATGACGGATCCTGGACTTTCAATTGGGGAAGCCCTTGGAGGAATTTTAAGTGCCTCTATTATAATGTTGTTGCCGTAATGTTATGAGAAAGCTGCTAATACGTGTATTATTTTATTCTCAATATTATACAGAATATTTGCTTGTTTGTTTTTCATAAGTTTTTATTTGGTTTAGACATTTTGGACATTTCCATGTTCATTATGTATTCTTCAGCAAGGCTCTACAGTTATACTACGATGCTCCATTCAGCTGTGCGGCTTCGTATCGTCCCAAAGTCGTAATAAAACATTCTGATATTTAATTTTGAGCACTCATACATAATATGCACTGTGTTATAACTCAGCGCACTAATGCTTTTAGAGAAAAAGAAAGGATTTTAGTTGCTCCTTAAATTGCGAGAAAATACGGTTTTTAAAAAGACAAGATACCGAGAAGACTTCCGCAGAATCTCTGGTTAATTTTTTTTATGAGCGTTTAAGAGTAACGGCATTGTGTTAAGCAGTTCTGGACCAACCCATTTTCTCACCCTGGGTAATAAAAAGGTGATATATTTAAACTGCTATTTTCAGTGTTATAGAACAAGTGATGGGCACGAATTCATTATGTGATGTCTAAAGATATTTAGTTGAACACCACTTGCATCTCCTGTACAGTAATGGTGACGTACACAGATCTTGAACAACCTTTGAGATAGGAAGGTTCTCGAGTCGTGTTTTTGTAATCAATACTTACTAAAAGTGGGTTAAATAAAACATATTAGCTCATCTAAATGCCAAATACCCCTTAGTATTGATTTTGATTTTGCTTCCAGCCTGTGGAGAGTCTGAGCGATCCCTGCAGGGTTTAACATCTTTTCAACATTACTGGAGGCACGGAAGACCTCTATTATCTTTCCAGGTAAATCCATCAGCATCCGTCAGCGAGTGATGCTAAAGTTAGGGAGTCAGTATCGGCTCTGCAGGTGCAGCTTGCGTTCTGAATGCTCGAGTCCTCCTGAATACCCCGCGCGTCCGAACCGTGTCCGTCCTCTGCCTGACTCCTAATCCCTCCGTAATCCCATTATGCAAATCCCACCCAATTCTCTGAGAGACTTTTAACGCAACAATTGCAGCAGCAAAACAGCAGCTTTTGATCTGAAGGGAGGCTGAGAGCGCGAGGGGTGTGGAGCGGACCCTATAGACCCACAAGCTTGCCTCTGTCATAACCGAGCGAGTGTAATTTATGTGAAGCCCCGGGACACGCTAAACAAGATTACCATCCTTCAGACAAAACCTGCATTATGACTCTGGGGTTTTCGGAACGGTGTCGTCCAATCAGACGAAGGGTTTCGTTATGATGTCACTTCTCTGTTGGATGGAGTCGCTGTAATAGATCTGTTAGCATTAGCAGGTGGATGGCTAGCGTTTTAACAAAAGGGTGACAGTGTGTGCAATGGGTTTGGATTTGTTTGAGCCGATCCTGCTTTGAATTGGTTTCTGTTGATGTGTGATTGGAGGAATGTGGAAGCTAAATCTAAATCGAGTTTGGTTGTAGACTGATTTAAAAAAAAAAAATGTATTAACACAGATGGATTACTCTGTGGAATTAAAGTGTAATTTTTAAAACAGAGCTGTTTTTGGCAGCCACATTTTAGTCATTTAAAAATATAATATTTTTAGTCGTGTATTAGGTGAAAACTTATAGTGTTGTCAGTATGGTTGGGCAAAGTTGACCAATTTGGGATCGTACAATGTCTAATAAGACACATTGCGATGCGAATTTATAAGAGCAGATCGAAGGCAAAATATCAATAATGCCACTGTGAGTATGATGCGCAAAGCTGCCGTCTAACGATGGCATCTATCGACCCAAACGTAGTGGCCAGTCATTATTTCTTGTGTAAAAATAATAATTTTTACCATGGGTCTTAATTGAAATTTGCTGACTTCTGGCTCAAGCCTCAAGTGGTCAGTCGAGGAATTACAGCTTTTTTTTTATTGGCTCAATATTGCATTCTGACACAGCGGGACACAACAACTGACTGAACTTATTTTGTTTAATCCAGTCAGCAATAGCCACTGCGAATGTGAACTCAGTTTGAAAATATTAATTGAGTCAAAAACTCTTCAACAAAAATTGAACCGATTGACGGAAATACATCTTTACAAAAAATTACTCAACACATTTTTTTTGCTCAGTCCACATGTCGTTAGTTGGCTTGTCATGGTGTATTAGCTCTTTAAAAGGCAGAAGTAATGAGGAGTACAACAAGAGTCCCAGTAATATCACTTAAAAACACTGCTTTTGTTGCCTTAAAATGCAACAAAAAAAAGTGGTGAGCCTATATCATTCAGAGGTTTCTTTTTAACACATCTTCTCTGGACAAAAGTGGGATTTCCATGCATTTACCCCCCGAACACTAAACCTGTCAATGGAAACACGATGCATTATGTTAATCGAATTAAACGCATTAATGGCAGATGCAAAAAAAAGTCCTTCAGTCACATCTCAACCCCTGCCACGTCACAGAGCTCCGTGAATAAAAACCAGCGGGGGAAGCCAAACCTAAACCCTCCCTCGCCCTCGCCCTCTCTCTCTTCAGAAGAGTTTGTTCCGGGGTTCAGTGAGTCAGACTGAGAGAAAGAGAGAGATCTGAGAGGTTTGTGTTTGCTTGAG
This sequence comes from Danionella dracula, assembly GCA_900490495.1. Lineage (NCBI taxonomy): Eukaryota > Metazoa > Chordata > Actinopteri > Cypriniformes > Danionidae > Danionella > Danionella dracula. The sequence goes on along the minus strand of UELW01000422.1, from coordinate 501,858 downwards.
GCTGGAGAAGAGAACTGAGTTAGCTCATCAATTCTGCAAATAGAGAAAAGCCGCTGGTTTGAACTTTTTGCGTGCTGGATCATTTGCACCCGATGCACCAGCATTTTTAGAGCATCAAGCCAACAGAAACTGGTAAGATTACATTTTTACTTCTTTTTTTATAGTTTGATTAAAAAATGTTTTCAAGATTTATCCATTGTGGTTTATTTTTTGCCATGTAGCGGAGTGCTTTTAGTATTTACTTTTTTTTTTTAAGTTTTATTTTAAAAAGTTCGCTCTCGTGGTGATGCTTCTTTTGGAAGCAAGGATTTATATTAAACATCAGTCCGTTTTTATTTAAGAGATTAAAACTACTTGTTTTGAGGTTTTCTGAATTAAGAAAAATGTGTCGAAGAGAAAGAATTTTAATCTTCATTTAAAAAGATTCATTTTAATCTTAAAATGTGTTATTTCAATATTTGATTGACACGAGCTATTGTAAATGTCGTTTGTATGCACTTTAACCTAAATATATGTTCTTATATCAAGGATTTTATCTTGTAATTATTAAGTTGGATATGATACAAAGAACATTTGTAAATGCAAAGCCAGAGTTGTCGCAGTGCAAATTTGTGACACTCTGTTCGTGCTTTGCAGGAGAGAGAGGCTCTTCATAAAGATGAGTGTACCATAAAAACAAATTTGTGTTTATACAACTATAAAGCACTGCTCACTGATGAAACTATTTGTAAAATAAATCAGATTTTTTATATCTGAAAGATAAAGATTTAGTCTAACATCTATTTCTGCCACACTCTTACCAAAAATAATGTTTATAAATATATTTTACATTTGTGAAAACAATGTCATGCCCAATACTTTAATACATTACAAACCAGAGGAATTTTTTCTAGATGATTACCAAAATTAGACTTCATTCAATGGCAAATTCCTCTGTATGAACATCAATCATGCATTTGATCCCTGACATCAAATATTAAACGTCCTTTGATCGGTCTCAATGCGTCTTCGCTAAAGGCTTGATTTAAAAAGACGACCAACCTGCTTCTGACCTCTGAGGAACAAGGTTAGAATGTTATTTTTCATGGGTAGATTTCATCCTAAGCTGCTTTTATCCTTCACTGAAGATTCCGACTGTAACGCTCATCGCTCTCCTAGCCGAAGTCGCATCACAATTTAGAATTAAAACCGATTTTAACTAGTTTTCTCCAAAGCCTTACACTCTCACGCAGACGATAACAAGAACACAGTTGAACCAAAAGTCAAACATCAGACAAACCTTTTAGATTTTCTCTTGTGATACTAACAAGACATTGTAATAACAGTTTAGAGATTTGAAACATTGCAGTATTTTGGAGAAACAGAAAAAAACGGTTCATCTACAAAGCAAGATTGTACAGCATTAATTTGATCGCCTGTTGAAAAAAACGGACTAGACAACTGCAGCGCTCTCCTCACTGGAGTCTCTGAAGCTGCAGTTTCAGACTTTCAATTTGGCTACAAATCTCAGCGATGGCTCCCAGTTCGACACTGTTTGGAATTTAAAGATGTAATATTAACAAATACACATCTAGTGTAATACATTTTGACTGTTTGGTTCTGTTCAAGAATCTTTAAATTTAAAATAAAACCCCTGAAGCAACATTCAATCTATCTTTTAGCTTCGTAGTAAAACGCTGTTTATATTTCACTAAAAACACCAGCAAATAATCAGTTTGGCTGCAAGCTTCCGTACCAACACCCAACCAGACGTCGACTGAAGCTCTTTTTGTGTGCTGAAAATGTATATTGCATCCTGAGCTGCATTTATCCGTCGATGAAAAATCCCGCCTCTAGTGCTCGTCGCTCTCCTCCCTGGATTCTCGAAAACTGCAGGTGAATTTCACCTTAATTAGAATTAAAACCGATTTTTATGAGTATTCTCTAAGGGCTTACATTCTCAAGCAGACCACAATTAAACCAAAAGCCAAACGTCTCACAAACATTTTACATTTTCTCTTGTTTTGCTAACAACGATGCAAAAACAGATTAGAGATTAAAGTGCAGCATTTTGGAGAAACTAAACATTTCTATACAGCGAGATTGTATGTAAATCATTCAGAATGACTGCTGAAAATGAGAAAACTGCAGCGCTCTCCTCACTGGAGTCTCTGAAGCTGCAGCTTTCATAGTTCCAATTGGGCTACAAGGAGTGAGATCCTATGATTGTCTCTCAAATCTCTGCGATGGTTCCCAGTTTGACACTGTTTGGAATTTAAAGATGAAAAATTTACAAATTACACATCTAGTGGTTGAATCTAGCCACCAAATGTAATATTTTTGACTATCTGGCTCTGTTCAAGAAGCTGTAAATATCAATAAAACCCCCACACCAACATTTAATCCGTGCTTTAGCTTTGTAGGAAAAAGCCGCATTTATCTTTCACTAAAAAGACCTTCAAATAATCAGTTTTCCTGCAAGTGTCCGTACCAACACCAAACCAGACGTCGATCAAAGCTTTTTTTGTGTTCAGAATGTGTCTATAGTGACCGGAGCACTGCAACGCAGTCTTCTCATTAAATCTCTTAAAATTCAAATTGTTTGCAGGCGTCCGTACCAACACCAAACCAGACGTCGATCAAAGCTGCCCTCCTACGTGTTTGAAATGCGGCGAGATTACATCCTGCGCTGCCTTTATCTGTCGCTGATTGTTTGTGAAATATCTGTTGGTACTGCCGGTGTGACACCGTGTGGACTTTTTAAATACTTACATAATTCCTGTTATAATTTAGGTTATAATTTTGTCAGTCTCTCTCAATGTCACAGTGACATTACATCCATAACCTTAGCCTTTCGGTTACATTTTTTAGTATGCTATTTTTTTTTTTGTCCAAAATTGGGCTACAAGCACGGGATTAAGATTGAGCCGAATCATGTTGTTGCTGAAATCTCTGCTGATTTTCAAACGTGTCCAACACCAGACTAATCATCATCTCTTCCAACTTTCACTCCAAATTTTTCTCTACGCTCAAAAAACCCAGCAGGAACCTCAACGTCAAGTACACATCAATTTTGACCCATAACAAATTATTATTAGTATTATTTTTAAATATCAATTTGTTCGTTTTTTAATTTAGTAAATCCATCTATTCTGGATCCGAACACAGATCAAGTGCTTTTCCCCCCGTTCCCCCATCTCTGTCTGGAGCAGTTCTAAGATGGAATTTATTATGCGTGTGTGTCTGGTATAGACAGCACATCTAGAAATTCATTAAGGGAGCAAACTTAAAAAGAGTGTACGGGAGGTAAACACCGGCCTGTGTAGGATTCAACAAGTTGCAAATATTCTTGGTAAAAAGATATTTCTGCTGAATCAGTCATATATTCATTTAGATTGACATTGGAATTGTGATTTTTCACTAAAAAACTTTTTCTTACAGCACTAACTTGTTTTTTTTACTCAAATACCTCTGCAACTACAATTAATTTAAAACACAATGCTGATCGAGCCTTGACTATTTTTGATATCAAATTGAGGTGCCACGCAATAAAATCCAAACTCTTAAACTTCCTTTTTAAAATAGTTTTTCCAATGCTGATTTAAAATTTATTATCACATATTTGTCACATTGATTTTTAAGTCATGTAGCACCTTTACCATGTAAAGAACATGCTACATGTGGTTGGTCCTAAATAGCACTTTTAGAGACAGGAGCTAAAACGTTTCCCTTAAGAGCCAAAAAAACAAATTTGCTACTGTGTAGCACTGTTTTTTATTGGAGTGTAGACGGTTTCCAGACTGAGACAGAGATCGAGCTCACATGAACATGTCAAACTGTTTCTTCGGTTGCTCCTGACCTGAGATTGTGTGGATTACGTTTATGTATCTAATACTGCTTTAAATCAAATATAAAACATAGGAAAATCTGATTTATTTTGATGACCTTGATTTATAGGAGTGGCAGCAACACAAGGGACAAAGACCCCTTTTCTGTTTACGTGTGAGAAATCTGTCATTTGTCCATTATTGAACATTTCTGACTGGTTTACTCAGTACTAGATTCTTCTAATCTGGAGGTTGCAGGGAGTCCAGAATTTGGCTGTAAGGATCCCAAAACAATGTTTTTTAAACCAGTTACTCCCGGTCTGACCTTGTATGGATTAAGTTCATGCATTAAAATGCAATAAATAATACCATTAAAAACAACATGTGTGAACATTCAGAATCCAGTTTATAGATCAAGCTTCCTTTATCCATCTGAGACATTTTTATCCATCATTTAAGAAATTTGTTGTAGCTTCTGCTAATCTGGAGCTGGCAGTGGGTCCAAATCGAGGCGGAAGCTGTCTTGAAATCCCATCTTCTAGTCTGGATTTTGATATGCAGTTAAAACTAACATCTAAAGTAAATTATCGAAAGCATACAACTATTTATTGACTCTCTCTGCTCTAATTTACCAAATAAAAGAAAAAGCGAGTACAAGAGTACACTCATGAAGTAATCTCACTTTAAAGGTATTTTTAAATCAACATTTAATTTATTTCAATGAACATTTAATGAAATGTTTGTTTGATTTTTTTTTTATCAGCTCTCATCTCTACAGATCAATCAAATCTGTCGATTTGTTTCAGAGGAACCTCTCCATCATGACCAGGAAGGTGTTCACCAATACACGCGAGCGCTGGCGCCAGCACAACGTGAACACGGCCTTCGCAGAGCTGCGGAAGCTCATCCCCACGCACCCCCCAGAGAAGAAGCTGAGCAAGAACGAGATCCTGCGGCTGGCCATGCGCTACATCAGCTTCCTGGTGACGCTGCTGGAGAGTCAGGGGGGCGAACCCTCAGCTCAGTCTCAGGCCGCGCTCCTCACGCTGATCACGGGGAACATTAAGAACCTGCGCAGTGAGCGCACCTGGAACAGCGACACCGACCCTCCCTCACCCGGCTCCAGCTGCGACAGCTCGGAGGCCTGGTAGAACTGATGCAGCGGACCTTCGGATTCGCTCCTAATTAGATTCAGTGGTTTCTCTTCACACCTCGGAGAACACTCTCACTCGCTTCCGTTTATGATACTCGTTGTGCATGTTTTGGGACTATGAGTGGAAAACGAACCCATGCAAATGAGCTGACGATGCTCATTTCTGGACTTTCTTTGTGTGTTAAACCTGAAGAAACACAGCTCCCATATCTTTCCCCCATGAGTCTGGAAATTGACGTCCACCGAGCCTTTGTAGGCCAGCCATCATTACACAGACTGTAGGAGATAACCAAACACAAGCAAAAGCAAAGGACGTTCACAAACTCAGAAAAAAGGTTTTGCAGTGGACTCTTCTGATCCGTCCAGTGATTCCTCCTAAATAGTCTCTGGTTTTTCTTCACACCTTGGAGAACACTCTCACCCTTCATGCATGTTTCTGTAAACGTAAGAGGAAACCGAACCCAAGCAAAACAAACCTTTCGCTGCAATGCTTTATTTGTATTTTTATCAACTCAATCTGACTTCAGTCTGCACAATTTTTCAGTTGGTAAATTGGTGGCCAGAGGGAACGCTCATTTCTGGACTTTCTTTGGTCATTAAACTTGAATAAACACATCTTTTTCATGCTCGAGTCTGGAAAGCAACGTTCACCAACCCTTTCTACGATGCCCTGTCATCACTTAGTCATTCTTTTGGACTGAAAGAGATAACCGAATCCAGATGAGCCTGAAAGTGCAAACCAGAACCTTTTTTTTCTGAAAAGATCTAATACAGCTCAGTCTCAAGCTGTGCTCCTCACAATGATTAGGAGGAACTTAAAGAACCTGCACAGTCAGCAAATCTGGAAGGTTTAGTGTGAGGAGCGCAGCTTGAGACTGAGCTGAGGGTTCACACCCTTCACCATGGAAAATGGTTTTGCATTGGACATGTCTGATCCATCCAGTGATCGCTCGTAATTAGAGTCTCTGGTTTTTCTTCACACCTTGGAGAACAATCTCACCCATCATGCATGTTTCTGTAAACGTAAGAGGAAACCGAACCAACGCAATACATTTAATCTGACTTCAGTCTGCATCCTTTTTTATTTTTTTCCTTTGTGATCAGATGGGATGCTCATTTTGGGACTTTCTTTGTGTATTAATCTCATTCAGTCGCGAGTCTGGAGAGTGACGTTCACCAAGCATTTCCACGCCCAATCGTCATCACACAGTCATGCTTTTGGACTGTAAGAGAGAACCAAACCCTAGCAAAAACAAAAAGAGCATGCTCACAATATCTCCTTATAAACCTTTGTTTAAGAGTTCCAATTATAGAGCATCTTTTTTTGGAATGTTGGATGGACAGAGGCCTGTTAGGACCTCCAGCAAGCCTCGAAACCTGTAAAAGGCGTCATCGCTTTTTTCCACTCATTTATGGAAGGAACGCCTGGCGTTACTGATCCAGAGACAGTCAATAATGTACCAACAAGAACGTTTTTCTTATATATATATATTTTTTTTTTTTTTTGAGGAGTGGTCGATGAGACAGATCCAGAGACAGCAATTATGCAGACACTTTACATTCCATGTCCATCATAAAAGAAACCCCGTTCGTAGTAAAACCTGATGAATGGACCGGCCGTTATCAAGCATGCACTTTAGAAGCATCAAATAATTCTTTATTTACTTTCAGTTGGCCCTTTTCGACGGAAGAGGATTAGGGACGCTGTAAATATAAAATAGAAGTTCTGACTTTTTTTTTTTCTCAGAATTCTGAATTTAATCTCAGCCTGTCAATTTAAGTACAGTTTATAAACAATTTATAAACTAGCTTAGAGATTGAGATGTTATTGTTTAAATATTATCGTAGGATATTTAAAATGCTTTTGAGCCTCATTCATGTTGCAATCCAATATATCTGATATTTTTGTTATTTATAGTTTTTTTTAATATTTTAGTTTTTTCCCACTTCCTAAATGCAAATCTCACTTTTCCTCGTTTCTGTCTCTTTGTACAGATTAACAGAGATGTGATCAGACTGATTATCACAACCTTTTTTACACAAACTGAATTGATCTCTTTAAAAAACAACATCCTTTTTACTCAGAACAATGTCTTCTAGATTTGGATGAATTAATCGAGCTAGACTTCAAACTGTCTCTCAGTAATACAGAAATACTCTTTTAGCACATGACGAAAAAGTTTTTTGACATTTCAATTACAATGCAGTGAATGTAAAACTTAACGTAGATGAAAAATGTCCTTACGGGCACCCTTATTTCTGAGACAACAGTCAGAAATCTGAGATTAATGTCCGAAAAAAAAAAATCAGAATTCTGAGAGTAAAGTCGGAAATCTTTGAAAAAAGTCAGAATTCTGAGATTAAAGTCCGAAATCTTATAAAAAATCTGGAATTCTGAGATTAAATTCACAATTCTATTAAAAAAACAGAATTCTGAGATTAAAGTCAGAAATCGAAGAAAAAAAGTCAGAAATCTTAGATTAAATTCAGAATTCTGAAAAAAGCCAGAATTCTGAGAATAAAAACGAATTTTTTTTAAAAAGTCAGAATTTTGAGGTTAAATTCAGAATTCTAAAAAAAAGCCAGAATTCTGGGATTAAAGTCCGAAATTTTATAAAAAATCTGGAATTCTGAGAAAAATGTCAGAACTTAAATGTTATACAGACAGTTGTCTTAATCCTCTTCCATACTCGGGGTTAATTCGGCAGCTTCGGCTGCTCCGAGTGCTCGTACTCGGGGTTAATTCAGCAGCTTCGGCTGCTCCGAGTGCTCGTACTCGGGGTTAATTCGGCAGCTTCGGCTGCTCCGAATGCTCGTACTCGGGGTTAATTCAGCAGCTTCGGCTGCTCCGAGTGCTCGTACTCGGGGTTAATTCGGCAGCTTCGGCTGCTCCGATTGCTCGTACTCGGGGTTAATTCGGCAGCTTCGGCTGCTCCGAATGCTCGTACTCGGGGTTAATTCGGCAGCTTCGGCTGCTCCGAATGCTCGTACTCGGGGTTAATTCAGCAGCTTCGGCTGCTCCGAGTGCTCGTACCCGGGGTTAATTCAGCAGCTTCGGCTGCTCCGAGTGCTCGTACTCGGGGTTAATTCAGCAGCTTCGGCTGCTCCGAGTGCTCGTACTCGGGGTTAATTCAGCAGCTTCGGCTGCTCCGATTGCTCGTACCCGGGGTTAATTCAGCAGCTTCGGCTGCTCCGAGTGCTCGTACTCGGGGTTAATTCAGCAGCTTCGGCTGCTCCGAGTGCTCGTACTCGGGGTTAATTCAGCAGCTTCGGCTGCTCCGAGTGCTCGTACTCGGGGTTAATTCGGCAGCTTCGGCTGCTCCGAGTGCTCGTACTCGAGGTTAATTCAGCAGCTTCGGCTGCTCCGATTGCTCGTACTCGGGGTTAATTCGACAGCTTCGGCTGCTCCGATTGCTCGTACTCGGGGTTAATTCGGCAGCTTCGGCTGCTCCGAATGCTCGTACTCGGGGTTAATTCGGCAGCTTCGGCTGCTCCGAGTGCTCGTACTCGGGGTGAATTCGGCAGCTTCGGCTGCTCCGAGTGCTCGTACTCGGGGTTAATTCGGCAGCTTCGGCTGCTCCGAGTGCTCGTACTCGGGGTTAATTCGGCAGCTTCGGCTGCTCCGAGTGCTCGTACTCGGGGTTAATTCGGCAGCTTCGGCTGCTCCGAGTGCTCGTACTCGGGGTTAATTCGGCAGCTTCGGCTGCTCCGAATGCTCGTACCCGGGGTTAATTCAGCAGCTTCGGCTGCTCCGAGTGCTCGTACTCGGGGTTAATTCAGCAGCTTCGGCTGCTCCGAGTGCTCGTACTCGGGGTTAATTCAGCAGCTTCGGCTGCTCCGAATGCTCGTACTCTGGGTTAATTCGGCAGCTTCGGCTGCTCCGAGTGCTCATACTCGGGGTTAATTCAGCAGCTTCGGCTGCTCCGAGTGCTCAGACGCTGAACTCTTTGTCCTCAACAAGCTGAACTCAACAAGAGACGACAGCGAATCGTCTCGGAGCTGGCTTCGGGTCCTCAGCGGAGCAGCAGGAGTGAGATCCCCGGCCGAACAGAAGCTGCACGACCAAACTCTGAAAAGACTCACCGTGCGATCATCTTTCTTTCTTTCTTTCTTTGCGGTTTTCGAACAAAAAGATAAAATATCCATAATTTTTTTTTTTCCTTACATTTGATGACGACTTGTTTGCACCGTCTGAAAATGATTGAAATGGGCAGAAATGAAGTGAATCGTGTGTAAGGTGAGGATCACCACTCCGCGATGTTTTGACTGGAAAGGATTATTTATTTGGAATGTATTTAATTTTGTGATATTTATGTTGTTGTCGTGACTTGAGCTCTTGCTGTGTGTACATTAAACTCTAATTTATTCAGTACTCCTGTGTGAACTGGTCTGTGTTGAACAAATTACTCTATAGGGAACTCTTACTTAAAAAAAAACGTTTTTTTTTTCTCTTTATTTTCTTCGTGCTTTGGTTTTTTGATCAGCTGATACTTCTATTACGAGCGAGCTGAGATAGACTTTGACGATGTAACAAATTGCAGATTGTCTCCTCTGTTGTAAGTCACTTTGGACAAAATACATAAATGTAAATGCAGTGTTTTGCTCGGGGTTATCCTGATTTCTTTATTCTTTCTAAAAAATTTTGCTTATAGCTTCTCACAATCTTAGGACACTTTTGAGGTATTAACATGGATACATTTGATCTCTCTTTTCTAACTCACTCTTCTCTCTCTCTCTCTCTCCTCTGCTATCTTATTCTCTGCTCTCTCCTCTTTTCTTGCTTACTCTTCTCCCCCTCTCTTTTCTCTCTTTCTCCTCTGCTATCTTTTTCTTTGCTATCTCCTCTTTTCTAACTCACTCTTATCCCCCTCTCTTTTCTCTATCTCTCTATCTCCTCTGCTATCTTTTTCTCTGCTTTCTCCTCTTGTCTCCACTACTTTTTCTTGCTCTTCTCTCTGTTCTGTTCTCTCCTCTTCTCTTTTAATATCTCCTCTCTCTCTCTCTCTCTTGCCTTTCTCTCTTTTTTCCCCTCTTCTATCTCTATTCTTGCTCTTTTCAAACCCTTTTTTTCCTGCTCTCTTTTTTCCCTCCTGTCTCTCTCGTTCTATTTCCGCCCTCTCCCTCCCTCATCTCTCACTCTCTCTCTCTCTCTCTCTCAACATTTCTTTCCACCTCTTTCAGAATTTGAATCCCAATCCATTTTTTCTACAAAATAACTTTTCTGAGGATGACAGTAAAAGTTGGGGTATTACACAGTAAAGTAATTCACAAGTAAACGATTCTATAGATAAATATTTTGTAACCCTTCTTGTATCTTGTGAAACCGTTCGTTAACCGCCCACACACCCTGATGTTCAGGAGGCTTGGCCCGGGCCTGGGCCTCTCGCGGCCCGCCGTGTTGTGGTCAGTGTGTGTGACCGGAGCGATGACCTCTGAGAGTGCCCGGGTCACGGAGAGCCGGCTCCATCACAGCTTAACTTCTGCTCCGGTGTCAGAGGTCGATGAAGAGTCAAAATCCGCTCTTGACAGCAAACCGGTCAGCTGCCGGAGAGACCGAGAGAAGCGTCCGTGTTACATTTTACTTCTGTGTTCTGTCCTTTACAATTTTCTTTGTTATCATTTGACTGATTAGTGTTTTTAAATGTATCTCCTACAACGGTGATTTAATTAATCTTATTTTGTCTTATTTTTGTGTTTTGATCAACATAATTTTCCTTTCAATTTCATTCTTTTCCTTTCTTTCCCTCAAATTTTCCCTGTTCCTTTCTTGGTCTATACCCTTTTCCTTTCTTTACCCTTGATCTTTCTTCGCCTTGCCTTATTTTCCCTTTCATTTACCGTTTTCTTTTCCTTTATTTCACCTTTCATCTTCCTTTCTTTTTCTTTTCTTTGCCTTTAATTTCTTCTTCCCCTTTCCTTGCCACATGCTTGCGCCCAAAAACTTGTGGCTTCTACTGTCTCGTGTAAGACATGTGGTTTTCTGTATTTGTCTGATGATGTTTGATGAGAAGATTTGCAGATATTTAGGCTCGTCAATTAATTCAGTTTGAAAGAAAATTGCCTAAAAATCGGGCTAATAAATGGGCTATTAAAGATCAGACACTGATATCAGCATCGACACCAGCATTGCAATTAATGTACACTTTTGGAAAGTTTCAAAAGGACAAAATTCTGGAGCGCTTTATAAAAACGAATGTTGCACGAAAGATTAAAACACCAAACACAAAAGGCGCAGAAATGGAGAAAAAAAGATTCCAGTTGAATCCCTCATAGAGTGTTTGCGTTCCTAAAGCAGCTGTTGGTATCAGCTGCTGCGCTCTGCACTAATCGGCGTTTAACACAACACACAATCACAAGCGCAAACACAGCGCTGCACACCAGCGATCCGTAAACCAAACACGCAAGAGCAAAGCATGAAGGGTGACCGCGTATTACCGCTAAACCTTCCCGTTCCCATCCGGTGCTCAAACAGCACAACAGCCATCTTCACTCTGATTGCCTTGTGCATATTTAAGATTAGTGTGCCACTCAGCTAGCTCAGTGTTTCTCAATTATTCTCTGTCGCGCCCCCCCCCCCTAGGAAGAAAAAAACATCCCGCGAGACTATAAATAGTATTATTTGTCTTTAAATTTTCTATAAGTACACTTCTGCATAACACAGTATCCTTAATAACGTATAAGAGAAAAAAGAAAGAAATATGGACCAACTTACAACAAAGAATAGCTTTATTAACTGTAGCAGAAAAGATTTAAGGTGAATCTTAAATTTAAAAAAACATTAACTCCTTAATAAAACTATAAACTATTGTTTGACTGATCGTGATTGCTGGCAATATTCGGCACGTTTTCTCTGAAAAAACTCCAGCAGCTTTTCAGCGTGATTGAAGTGTAATGTCTTTAAGTGACGCCTTCATTTATTTGGTTTCATGCTGTCCGCTGCCAACAGTTTTAAACTCAGTAGGCACACCTGTCTCTCCTCGTCTCCCACCGCAGTCACAGTGAAGCCAAGCACTTCATACGCGTCATATCTCCTCGTCTTAGCTTTCGGGAGACTTTCGTTTGTCTCTTTATCTCCTTCTCTCTCCGCTTGTCTTCTACACTTCCTGTCTACACTTCATACTCTGCCAATGAGAGCGCCACTGCACCCTAATGTAGTGGAGTGGTATTGCACTTTATTCTAGAACAGTAAAAAAAATAGAAAAATAAAAAAGCATGTTCCCCGAGCTCAAATGCGCCCCCCTTGACGGAGCCCTGTGCACAAACAGGGTTTATTAGAAATCGTCTTGTTGAGTTTGAAAGATTAAAGGGTGCTTAACACCAAAATGTAGCCATTAATCACCCACCGCATGGTTTTAAAAGCATTGTTTCTCCTTTGACAAAATGTTGAGTTATTTTGGATATAATCCAGGAGGCCAGTCAACGCATGTCAGAAAGATTGTCAAGCCTTTTAAAATCACCTAAAACATAATAAAGTGTCTCCATCAGGTTGCAGGTTAGATACTAATCGAATGCACTTTCTGATCACAAAAAAAGACAAGTTAAAAAATGTAATCTCTGGTTGATATTGAGAGAATGAGTGTTATTAAACTCTGCTTGAGGAGCATCTGCAGTCTGTGCCAGCATTTGTCTACACTAAACATCAGGAGGTTTCTTTGAAAAGACGTGTGTAGAATTCTGATGAAAACCGCATAGAGGTCGAATGTTCGATGAAAATAAAATCGCATCCTCACGTACCAAGCATCTCCAAGCAGCAATAATCGTCATTTTACAACATAATAAAATGTTGTTTTTACGACATAACTCGTTTTTACAACATACTAAGTCCCTTTTACTATGTAATATTCTTCTTTTTTGACATAATACGCTGTTTTTTTTACAGCATAATAAGTCCCTTTTACAATAATTTTTGTAATGTCTCAATGAAAGTTTTTTTTTTGTTCTTTTTATGACCTAAAATGTTTTACAACATAATGTGTTTTTTGTACAAAATAATACATTCCTTTTCTTACATAATATACCGCTTTTATTATGTAATATCTCCATTTTTTTACAACAGTATAAGTCCCTTTTAGGACATTTTGGTGTTACAGCATAAAAATAAACTGAAAAAAAAAATGAAAAAAAAAATTGCATCCTTACATACATCTTCAAGCAGCATTCCATTTATAAACACATATTATAAACATAATATATGTTTTAAGACATAAGTCGTTTTTACAGCATAGTAAAGTTTTTACAAGACAATATGTATTTTTTTGCAGAATATGTAATTTTACGACATATGTCATTTTTACAATATAAGTTGTTTTTCCAAACAAAATGTCTTGTTTTATGGCATAATTGTCATTTTAAATAATAAGTCCTTTTATGCCCTAAAATGTTGTTTTTACAGAATACTAAGTCCCTTTTACTATGTAATATTTAGCTGTTTTTTTACATAATAAGACATTTTTGTACTGCATAATAAGTCCCTTTTACAAGAAAATATGTTGTTTTTATGTCACAATAAAGTTTTTTTTGTTCTTATTATGACCTAAAATGTTTTGCAACATAATATGTTTTTTTGTACAAAATAATACGTTCCTTTTATTGTATAATATAAATGTTATGACAAAATCCCTTTTTTACAACACAATAAGTCCCTTTTAGGACATTGTGGTGTTACAGCATTAAAACTATAGAAAGTAGAAACGGTACAGTTCTGAATTTAATCTCCGAATTCTGAGAAAAAAAGTCAGAATACTGAGTGTTTTCTAAGCTGTATGGGCGCCCCTGAGAACATCTTTGGTCTAAGTTATGTTTTTGCGTGTCCGAGGGCTCTCGGAGGAAGCCATCGCGTTGCTTGAAGAACGTAATGTGCAGTCGACGAGCCTTTAGCTTACGTTACGTGACCCAATTCACACTTTTCCACTTCCTCAAGCAACCGCCGAGACCCCTCGGACACACAAAAAACATAACTTAGATGGCAAATGTCCTCACGGGCGCCCATACATCTGAGATTAAAGTTAGAATTCTGAGAAAAAAGTCAGAACTTCAATTTTATTTTCTACACTGGCCCAAATCCTCTTCCGTATCAATCAAAAATAAAAAAATGGCTAAAATAATATTTTCTAACGATAAATAACAAACAGCCTCCATCTCAGCTCGACTAACACCCGTGCGTCTCCTCTCCAAGTGTCCTCCTCTCCTTCACTGTTCTACTCCAAGTATGCGGCTAATCTTCTATTGAGTGTGCTTTCCCTTATCGGAGCCCCACACTCGGGCTAAATCTGTTATCACAATGGAGCAGCTCGTGGGCTTCTCCCCCCGCCGTCTCTCACATGCATTCACTCTGAAAAACACGCTGAATGCACAAGTGTCTCTGCTGCCAACCGATTAGCCCTGATCTCTTTATACATCCGTGCTGCATGCTAAATTTTTCCCACTCTGTCTGAGCCCATGTCTCCTTAATAAAAGAGGACCGGAGGGGTCATATATCCATATACGTGTCTCCCACCCCTGAAAAACGCTGGAAGAGAGGCGAAAAGTGTTATCTGTGCGAGACAGGAGAGCCGGTGGAGAGTGCAGGCAGGTGTTTCGCTCGCTGGACGATGGCTTTTGTTGCTTGCTCTAGAGCACTTTTTTTAGGGCACACTGACAGTCCAGTGATCTGTAATCAGATTAGGCAAATCTATACTTCAAGAAGCAACATGCTGTAACTCGCGGAGGACGACCAGTGAGCATTGTGGATGAGAGGAGACGGTGCTTGTGCTGTTTGTTTGTTGAGCTGAAACGATGGATGTTTTTGGTGAATTGTCACTTTCAAGCGGACAGACAGGGCGTCACGTTGGCGCAGTGGGTAGCACGGTCGTCTCACAGCAAGAAGGGTCGCTGGTTCGAGCCTCGGCTGGTTCGAGCCTCGGCTGGGTTCTCCTCGTGATCGTGTGGGTTTACTCCGGGTGCTCCGGTTTCCTCCACAAGAACAAAGACATGCTGAATTAGAGAATTAATTAAAAATGATTGTTCATAGTGTTTGAGTGAGAATGAGTGTGTGTGGATGTTTCCCAGCGATGGGAAGGGCATCCGCCGCATAACACATATGCTAGAAGAGTTGGCGGTTCATTCCGCTGTGGAGACCCCGACAGAAGGAAAGCCGACAAGAAAATGGATGGATGGAGGGAAGCGGACAGACACTGCGATTTTTTTAAGTCACGTGATTCTGCTGCTGCTGCTTAAACTGCACGAGTAGAGGTCGCTACACATCTATCCAAATATTCGGTGTGAACATGCCTTGATCAAAGACCACAGGCACACCACTCATCAGTGCGAGGGATTGGTGCGAACGAAAAGAGTTCAGCTCTGCCGTATCGGATGGCTTTTTCGCAACAG
Organism: Danionella dracula; assembly: GCA_900490495.1. Taxonomy (NCBI): domain Eukaryota; kingdom Metazoa; phylum Chordata; class Actinopteri; order Cypriniformes; family Danionidae; genus Danionella; species Danionella dracula. The sequence continues at coordinate 486,531 of UELW01000422.1, read as the reverse complement.
AACGACCAATGAGAGCTGCTGTTTTAATCACTTGAATGAGACCGCTGAAAGAGCCGCTGGACACCGCTCAATACACACTCTCACTTCGATCTCACTTCACCAAAAGGAAGAGGAGATGAAAAGCCGAGGAAGAAACCACAATAGAGGAGAATATAAACATTCAGAAGCTTATCTTGTTGACATCCGATCATCAAGAACTGTTCATTAAAACCCTAAAAGATTATAAAACAGCAGGCGTGTGGCTGTTCTCCCATGAGTACTGATGGGAAGTTTACTCCATTTTGTGCTTAGTTCTTTTGACTCTTGTTCATTTAAGTGAATGATTCATTTGAACGATTCATTTGTATCAATTATATTGTGTAAAAAACTGATCTACTTGCAAACTGTTACGACAAAGACCCATAAAAAAAGAGAAAAATACATGAATCTGTGCAAAAAAAACCTACTCACCGATGTCTTCTGAATATTATTAGTGTAATCTACTCGCACCAAAGGAAACGATTCACTCGCTGAAAAGAGTTATTACTAACGAGTCAGATTCCTTCTTTTCACAAACGACACATCATTACACATGAGCGCCAACCAATGGCAAGGAGTGTCACTGCATCCACTTTTAACACCAGCTTGTGGAATTCATCCCTCAGAGAAGCCTTTTGTGCAAATCTTTTGGATGGATGGATGGATGTGTAGAGGCCTTAAATCGCAGGCGTAAAGTTCTGAGCATACGATTCATGATCTCGCACTCAGCTACCGATGCTCATTTTTGGGCAGGCAGCTCACACTGTTCTCTTCGCAGGTTGTTGGCACAGAAAATCCACAGATTTCTAACAAATACGTTCATCTTTTGGTAAGCCAAAACACTCTCTTTTCATTGTTTATGCGATACTGTTCCGCTTCGGTTCACTTCCGGGTCAGTCAACATCTATGCTCTTCATTGTGATGGGCTGCATTATCGCTTCATCTGATTGGTTAGTGGGCGGTGCTATGACCAAGGTCCGAGGCTACGGCCATCAAGCCCTTTTCAGTTCCCAGAAAAGGAAAATAGGATTACTCAAACATCGAGGCATGTTTTTTGATGAGGAAACAATAGTAAAACAAAAAATGCCGGAAAGTCAAATTTACATGATGCATTTAACTTTAAAGGTAAATAGTTTTTTAAAGTTTGTGAGACAATTTAGTTTAGCTGAACATTGAGTAATTTTTAACTCACAAAATGTAGGGTTTTATATTTTTAGTGCCAGAATTAAATATTGTGAGATTTTATTGTTTCTTCTGCCGCCTATAAATTTAGTGCTGATTTTAAAGCGAATTCTTCTCCCTCTTTGACCTTTTCAATCATTTCAGATCTTGAAAAAGTTGCTAACCAAACATCCTCACTTTTTAGAGACAGACACCTTTAGCCTGAACTGCCATTGATTTCTTTCCACCATGACTTTGCTTTTCTCGGTTAATAATTGCACAGATCTCTATAGTATGGCCGGCCGTTTTAACATATAATACTCTCTCAGTGCTAGTTATAATTAAATTTTGATTAGACATTATCTTAACTGCAGATATCCAAAACTGTTTGAATAGATATCTCTAAATGTATGTGGTGGGCCGTTAACGCGCAAGATTATAATTGCGAGATAAAAAATATGATCACTGTTAATCTATTTTTACAGTTGGGTGGTGGGTTGTAGTGAAGCGTCGGTCAGAAACGAAACGTTTCCTTTGAGGCGACTCTTTGTATTGAACGACGAGAACCTTCTCACTAGAGAGCCGTCTCTCTCTCTCTTCTCTCTGTCGCTCTCTCTCTCTCCTTCTGTCTTCTCTCTCTCTCTCTCTCTCTCTCTCCTCTGTCTGTCTCTCCTCTCTCTCTCTTGTGTCTTCCTCTCTGTCTCTCTCTCTTCTCTCTCTCCCTCTCTCCTCTCTGTCTGTCTCTCCTCCTTCTCTCCTCTCTGTCTCTCTCTCTCTCTCTCTGTCTGTCTCTCCTCTCTGTCTGTCTTCTCTCTCTCTCTCTCTCTCTCTCTCTCTCCTCTCTCTTCCTCTCTCTCCTCTCTGTCTCTCCTCTCTCCTTTCTCCTCTCTCTCTCTCTCTCTCCATCTCTCTCTCTGTCTCTCTCTCGTTCATGTGGTTTTGTGCAAGTCTTTATTGAGAGAAGGTTCGGACGTGTGGCCTGAGCACAGATTCATCATCGCTTGGAATTTTAGTCAGAAACTGGTGAGAGCGAGTGAATAAACGGAGGAGGTGATGGTAGCGAAAAAGAGCAGCAATCAAAATTAAGTGAAATTTGGCTTCATTTTAATAAAATAAGAAGCACAATAGCTGAGTGCATACAATGCACAACCTTGATTTCATATCAAGCAGGCTCCACAAATAACGTAATATGTTTCTTGATTAAACACGTATAACAAGTTATGTTTTTTTAAGCTTTAACATACTTAATAGTTTTTTATCATTAATTTTAAACACTATTTTCCATTCATTACTTATAATAACATATCGTACGCATTGTTGTAAAAGCCTGATGGGACACATAAAAGAAAATACAATTTCTGATGTAACATTGTTAAAACAAATCAGCTTATAAAAATGTAGATCCCTTTACATTTGATATGCAATGCTCCCAACAGAGTTAGGATAAGATTAAAACACTTAAATGAATGGTATATTCATCAGTATTCACACATTAAAAAAGCTTCTAACTTTATGTGAAGTTAATGTGGAGTGTCCTCGAGCTCTCATTAAAAGATAAAAACAGGAATAGCTCCCTTCAGTAGCGACAGCCTCAACGCTCTGTCCTCGGCTAACACGCCTTTATAAAAATATAAAATTATTTTTTGTTTCTGAATTTTGAGGATGAGGAGAGTCTTGTCCATTCGCAGCTGTTAGTAACATCTGTTTGTGGTCCTGTGTGTGATGTCACTTCCTGCACCAACAACATCTATGTACAATTCACATCTCTATCAATAAATGAACTAAAAGTATTTGTTTTCACCAACCTATAAATTACTTTTACACTTGCTTAACTGTTTTAAATAAGTCGTTATTTTGGATACATAATCCAAATGCCTTCAGATTAATCTAGATTAATTTTAAAATTACAGTGAGATTAATCTACATAAAAAAATTAATCTATGCCCACCTATACTGAATATATTTGTTTTTTCGTCAATACTCAATCAAAGATATCTGCAAATATTTTTAAATGGAAGTCAATGGAGGATTTTGATTGCTTGTGAAAAATTAGCAGATATCTTTATTACACATTACTCCTAGTCAAATAAACATTGAATATTATCTTCAATGTATGTTTGGACTAGTCACGATCACATTATAGATATCTCAAATATAGTTATGACTAGTCAAAATTTAATTATAACTTGGACTGAAAGAGCATTAAATATTAAAACGGCTTGCCATGCGATAGTAAATTCTGAACCTTGGTGCACTCTCAGATCCAGCTCTCTGTCTAAAACCATGAAACTCCTGGCTTGCTTCCTCTCGCTTCTCGCTGTTTTCAGCGCTGGAGACTGTGGGAATATTTTAGTTTGGTTCACCGAGGGCAGCCACTGGATTAATCTGAAGATCGTACTGGAAACGTTGATTGGCAGGGGACACAACGTCACAGTGCTGGTTCCTGATGGTGCCTCCGTCTTCATGAAAGCCAAAGAAGCCGATCGCTTCTCCTACCAGCACTTCAGCGTGTCCAAGACAGCGCAGGACATGCAGGACTCGTTAGATGACTTCCTACACTTCTCCATGTATGAGATGGACCAGATGAACGTGGTACAGATTCACATTAAGTTCTTCCAGATGATGTCCAAACAGCTGGATCTGACTCTGGCGTACTGTGACGGCGCTCTGAAGTCTCCGGAGCTGATGGAGAAGCTGCAGCGAGGGCGCTTTGGTGTCATGCTAGCAGACCCCATCTTCCCATGCAGCGAGGTGTTGGCTGAAAAGCTGGACATCCCCTTAGTGTACACACTAAGGCTGTCTATCGCTCACACTTTTGAGAGGATGTGCGGCCAGACCCCTTCTCCCCCATCGTACGTTCCTGGAGCCATGAGTAAACTCACTGACAGGATGAGCTTCAGTGAACGAGTCTTCAACATGCTCTTCTACCTCTTACAAGATGGCCTTTGCATTAGTCTTTGGGAAGAAAATTGACAACTACTACTCTGAATATTTGGGTGAGTTGAAGATGACTTCAAAATTGGTAGAAATTAGTTTGAAATGCTCTTTGGTTTCAGGACAACCCACTTCCTACTGTGAGAGGATGGGGAGAGCAGATATCTGGTTGATTAGAACCTACTGGGACTTCGAGTATCCTCGACCGTTCCTACCAAACTTCAAGTTCATCGGAGGCCTTCACTGCACCCCGGCAAAACCCTTACCCAAGGTAGAGCTTTTCAAAGCTCCTTTTAAAGGCATCAAATCCTACACAGCATTTGTGTCTTTTGGGGGTACCTCAAGGCTCAATCTTAGGCCCACTCCCATTCTCATTTTACTTCCTCTTGCATCTACTTTCAGTGATGTTTTTGTTTAATTTGAAGGCAGATCCATGGTGGTTATAGATATGGGTGAAGTGGGCAATTATCAACAGCTCATAGTGGAGAGGTTAGGCTTTGCAGCAGCAGATGCAGGGCCGTTAACATATTAGCAGTCCAGAGTCACAAACTTCTAGTTTCACTTTTAACAAATGATATTGCATGGATTGCAGGCTAATCACAAAAATTCCAATGGTTTGATTGTCAAGTCCCAAAAAGTACGTTTTTATATGCTTTACTGATTTAAAACAATGATGATGGACGATGACACCAAAGGAGGGGGAGGGGGGGTGAACATGAGTGGTGTTCTCCCAGGGACCTAAACCCTCTAATACAAATGATAGCCAAATGTATGTAGCAAATAGGAGTAAATGTTCTGGTCAAGGAACACAGTTCATTTAACGTACGTTGGCCGTGGGTTTCTGGTATAGATTTGGTTGAATATCATTGTCTATTATTTTAATAAACCAGACGAATGATTTTTCATGAATGTGAAGACGCTAACATTAGAGAAACACCTCTCTGGAGCAAACATCCAATCAATGAATGGCTCACATATTTAAGCACCCAATCAATGAGCTCTAAAGTTATAGGGTATAAGTTACTGTTTCACTCTAAAGTGCCGATCACACTATGAAAACAATTCTGTTGACATGAAGGGTAGCGCATATAACAATGCTAGTCCATGCAGAATTCAACTTTGACCAGTGATGCTCCAATAATGTGACCCGACTACAACAACCGGATTGGATAGGTGAAAGTACTTACTGAAATCTCAATTTAAGGCAAGATGTTATTTTAAGCGTGATGTAAAGTAATTTAGACCCTTGCTAACGTTGGTTTGGTTTGATTTATGCTTAGAGCTTGGTATGTTTAGAAACTTGATACCTGGAGGGCCATCAGAGCTCTCAACAGCTAGTGTGACCGGCCCTTAGCTATGGTGCAGCTTTCTTGGTAAGCCGTTTAGGCATTTAATCATTTAGAATAACCAGTATCTATTTTTGTGATAAGTGCTTGTTTTTTAATTACTAGTATCTTTTTTTGTTAGGCTTATTCTTTAAAGTTGCCTAACCCTTGTTTGTTTATTCTTGAAACACTTTGTAAAATAGTTACCCTTATCTTTTAAAAACACAATACTTATTTGTTATTAATTAAGAGATGGTTAGCTTGTTTTGTTGTTGATATAAACTTTTTAGAAAAAAATCTACATTGAATTTGTGAATCGGGTCAAGTTGCGAATTGGAACAAAAATCGGTTTGAAATCTTTACTCTCAATTAACCACAAAACGTTCAAACTCGCTGCCATTCTGAAGCTTTTTGGAGTAGAGCATGTTTTTAGGGAATCAAGCGCATTAAGAAGAATGTGTTTTGTGCAGGATTTGGAGGAGTTTGTGCAGAGCTCGGGGGATGACGGGATTGTTGTGTTCACGCTGGGGTCAATGGTGGGCAACATAACCAAAGAGAGGAGCAACACGATCGCCTCCGCGCTGGCACAGATACCGCAGAAGGTTAAATAATTGCTTTATTTCTATAAACAGTGGAAGACTCCGCCACAGGAAACGAAAGAATGATCTTTCAAGCATTGCGTGTAAGCAAGCGTCATCTCGTAACTGAATCGAGTGGTTGGTGTTTCTCTCAGGTTCTGTGGTCTTACGCTGGAGAGAAGCCTGATACTCTTGGAGACAACACCAGAATCTACAAGTGGATGCCTCAGAATGATTTATTAGGTTTGTGTTATTATCTGTGACCGAAAAAAGTAAACGTTATTTAAGTGTCTCGTTGGCTAACTTACGGTTTTCAACGGTCACATTTTTTTTTTTCTCTAGGGTTCCAAGCCTTAATCAAGATAATATTAATAGTAGTAATACTCATAATGCATTTTATTTACTGGCACCTTACAGGACACACAAGGACACATCACACAGCTGTAAAATAACAGAGCACAACAAAGAACAATAAAAGCAGATAAGAGACTCATAAACAACACGATTTTCAGCCTGGATTTAAAAGTCTGCAAATCATGGCTACTGCAAGTTAACATGAAATCAAGTCATGTTTTGTAGTCATTGTAGTTTTGAATAAATATCTTTCACAGTTCAGCAACAGAGTAAAAACATTGAATCAGGCAAGTTCCTTCATTGTAAGGTGAATCAATTGTGAAACACTGGTTGTAATGTAAAAACATTGAGTTGTAAAGAAAATATAATAAGCATGCTTGTAACTAGGCAACCGAACTGCAGCTGGACAGGAAGTAGGGTGTCTTCTTCCACCTTTTCTGCTGCATGCTCTACTTCATCCTCTAGAAGTAAAGTTGAATAAATTAAGTAGGAGAAGCAAGATCCTTTTGATGCCAAAGCCTCTGGCGCCCTCTGCTGTGATTTTTTTCAAGCGTTCTTATTTTCTCTCTCCTGCTTCAGGTCACCCCAAAACCAGAGCGTTCGTCACTCATGGAGGCACGAACGGCATCTATGAGGCTATTTATCATGGTGTCCCGATGGTGGGGATCCCCTTGTTTGGGGACCAGCCTGATAACATGGTTCACGTGAGGGTCAAAGGTGCTGCTGTTGTCATGGACTTTAACAGTATGCAGGTTCAAGACCTGGTGGATGGACTCAATTCTGTTGTCAAAGACTCCTCGTAAGTCAATGCTTCTATTGGCTTTTAACACATTTCAAGCTAATTATTTAGTTTGTAGCTAGTTGGCTACATTCTTACCTTATTGTATTTTTACAATAATTAACACTATCACATTTTGGAAACACTAATGAAACTCTGCTGCTATGTACAGAAGTGAGTCTACAGGTGTCCCATCCGAAAAAGTCATACAGCCAGTAACATCTAGGAAATGTCTTAATGTTTTGTAAGCCCCCCATTACTTTTCCACACTGCCTCAACCCTCATGGAGTCCACCAGTGATTCACTGGATGCCATTGGAATACTCTACCACTCATCCATAGTGACATCATAGTGTCCTGGATGTTGGAGACCTTGCTCCCTCTACTTTTCACTCAAGGATGCCCCGCAGATCCTCATACAGGTTTTAGGTCCTGTTACAACTCTTTTGTTTCAGATCTTCACAGAGTTCTGTGCCATGAGGTACCATGTTGAGGTACCAAAATACTAGTTCCGTATTTTTTCATTGACTGTATATAACATAGACGCAGTGTCCGTGACATCTAGCAAAGTTAAAAGAGGCTCAAAGTGGGCGTAGCCAGTATTCGAAAACGCATCCACAGAGGTGGGACATGGCCATAGTGAAGAAGTCTTATTGGCGAAAGTTTAAATTTTATATATCTAAAACCATTTTTTAAAATAATTTGCCCCCTCAGAGAGTTCATGAAGATCAACAAACCTGATGGAGCCAGCGGTGAAAACATGTTTTTTTTCAGCGCCAAAGTTGGTCAGTTTTAATATTTGGGTGAATGAGAACTTGCTCCGTTTTGGAGTCAGCCTCAAGTGGCAACTCGAGGAACTGCAGCTCAGTCACTTCCTATGGGAAAGCAGGAGGTTGCTTCTTGATTTTGCCCCCGTATAAGGTGCACCGGACTATAAAGTGCTTTGTCAACATGTGCCAACAAACATGTATTTTTTCATACATAAGGCGCATCAAGCGAAACAAAACAGATATTGAAACTTTATTAAAAAAATAACTCAATGACTTAACTACCAAAAATGTTAAAGTCTAACACGTGAAATACAAAGCCACAAACACATTTACAATTAATAATAAAATAATCAAATTCAACAAATCACTAAAAACTCAATGTAACGCGTGTTCACGTTTTTTCAGTTACTAGCGAAGACATTTGATTGGCTGAGGGTTTAAATGTAATATATCTTAAACTAAACAAATTCAAAGATAATTCACCCCTCAAAGTGTTCATGAAGGTCAAAACTATGGACATAAATCAACAAACATTGCAGCACCAGAGGTGTAAACATGTTGTTTTTTTTTAGCTCCGAAGTTGTTCAGTTTAACATTGGAGTGAATGACAATCTACTCACTTCTGACCCCGCCCCCCTGGTTGTGCATTATGCATTATGTATTCCTCCGCAAGGCGCTCAACAACAGTAGCAGAGATGCTACACCAGTCCATTCAGCTGTGCGGCTTCGTATCCTACCAAAGGTGTAATAAAACGACTGTACATATGGCACATTGATGCTTTTTGAGAAAATGAAAGGATTTTAAGTTAAGATTTTAAGGATTTTATAGTGAGGAAATGACGATATGTGAGATTTAACATGCCAGATTTAAATCACCTGCTCCTCTTCACACCTGAGACCTTGTAATGCCAAGAAGTTATGAAACCCATCCATCCATCCATCCTCTTTCGGGGTCGCAAGCAGAATGAACCGCCAAATCTTCTGGCATATGTTTTATGCGGCGCATAAAGCCGCAACCGCTTCCAGCCACAACCCATCGCAGGGAAACATCCACACACACTCATTCTCACTCAAACACTATGAACAATTGTTTTTACCACAATTGAGTTATACCGCATAGGGGAAACGGAAGCAAACCCACGCGATCACGGGGAGAACATGAGAACTCCACACAGAAATACCAACTGACCCAGCCGAGGCTTGAACCTCTTGCTTTGAGACGACTATGCTACCCACTGCGCCACCGTGATGCCCAGTTATGAAGCCAGAGAGGGGAAATGGCTGTTTGGGCCCAATTTGGACATTTACTCTCAGGGGTGTACTTACTTTTATTGTCAGGGGTTTATATTTCCTTTCTTTAGATTGCTTGTTTGCGATGGGACTGCAGGTTGTTCTTTTATGATATAGCAGAGTTTCATTGCTTCAGAGTAATTATTATTAGCAACAAGACTTATTGCATATTGATCTCCTCCTCAGATACAAAGAGAGCGCGATGCGCTTGTCCAGGATTCATCACGACCGACCGGTGAAGCCTCTGGATGAGTCCGTGTTCTGGATCGAGTTCGTCATGCGCCACAAAGGAGCGAAACACCTACGTGTGGAGGCACACAACCTCACCTGGTACCAGTACCACTGCCTGGATGTGTTCGCGTTCCTCCTTTCCATCCTCACTCTAGTCCTCTACGTCTGCTTTAGAGCCTGCAGGTTTTTAATAAGGCGCTGCTGCCTCAGATCTAAGAGGAAAAGCAAGAGGGAATGAATTCAATAGAAGGATTGAAGTTTTGTTTTGGCGGAGGTTATAATAGTTGATTGACAATAGTTCTGTGCATCTTTAGTAAGTCTGCAAAGTATTTTCAATATTACAGATGTAAACTTGAACAAGGCTATTTGAATGCAAGGGCCAATAAACCATTTTCCAGATCCAGAAAATAAGAGTGCTGTCATTCAACAATACTGTGGACAGAATTTCAGTGCAGAATGTTTTTATTTTTTTTCTTCAAATAATAATAATAAAAAAGGGAAAATATTCTCTTCTGAACCTTTTTTGAGTTTAACTATATATTTGAAATTGGTAACATGGACACGCAAAAATGTAAGTTTGTGGCCAAAGCTGGTACTGCAAAAAAAAAAAAAAATGGTCGACCATGGATCCACCTTCTCGCCACAGGTGACAGGTTGCCAGATTGACGTTACCCCAATTGCTATATGGCAAGCGCCAACACATACAGAGTAAGGGAGTGCTTATAAAGCATGGTAGAAATGTCAGAAAATCCTCAAGCCTAAAGTTTTTTTTTTAATCAAAGGGGGTTCTTTTCTACACCAAAAATAAAATATTTGTTTATGTTTTTTAAGACAGTATGTATGTGCTACATAGATTCAAGAACATTTAACATGAACATTTAAATTAGAAAAATGTTGGCAAAAATTTGCTTCCTTGGCACTAGCAAATGGCATCACTAAATCTATATTTCACTCGACCTGGTCGAACAGCACCACGGTTCATGAATGCCACGAATGCTCTTTCTCTTTTTTTCTCATCCATCCATTTTTTACCTGCTTAATCCTGGTTTCTGGTATTATTTTCAACTAATTTTCTCTTGATTGTTTAGCCTCAGCAGTTTTTCAAGAATTGCTGCGATAGAAAATAGACTGCCCAAACCTGTTGGTCTAGAAAGCTTCCTATAGAACCCAAGAACTGTGGGACATAAACCCATGAGTGGAAATCTGAGAACTTTTTCAAGCCCAGATAATTAGAGCACGGCTCAAGCTTTGGGTCATAATGGCAGCTTTTACTTCCAAAGATAGTCATAAAGGTGCATGTGAACTTCCCTAACCTTACTCTTTGGCCTCTGCCTTTCACCTTGATATTTTATTGATTTATGAGAGGCAGGACTGGTTGGAATCTGCTTACTTGGTTAAAAATTATATGAGTGGATGTGGAGACAGAGCACTGATGTTCTCTCCGTCTGTCACCGGCAACCATGAAACTCCTCGCTTACTTCCTCTCGCTTCTCGCTGTTTTCAGCGCTGGAGACTGTGGGAATATTTTAGTTTGGTACACCGAAGGCAGCCACTGGATTAATCTGAAGATCGTACTGGAAACGTTGATTGACAGGGGGCACAACGTCACGGTGCTGGTTCCTGATGGTGCTCTCTTCATGAAAGCCAAAGAAACCGATCGCTTCTCCTACCAGCACTTCAGCGTGTCCAAGACAGCGCAGGACATGCAGGATTTCCTCGATGGCTTCGTCCACTTTTCAGTCTATGAGATGGACCAGATGAGCCTGCTGGAGATCCAACGGAAATTCTTTGAGTTTGCTGCCCAACATCAAGCGCTGTCTCTGTCGTACTGCGACGGCATCCTGAAAACACCCGGGTTGTTGGACAAACTGCGAAAAGGAAAGTTTGACATGGTTCTGTCTGATCCCATGTACCCATGCAGTGATATTGTGTCTGAAGACCTGAACGTTCCCCTGGTCTACACCTTCAGATTCTCTATTGCTCATGCTTTAGAGCGAATGTGTGGCCAGATTCCTGCTCCACCGTCGTACGTTCCTGGAGCCATGAGTAAACTCACTGACGAGATGAGCTTCAGCGAGCGAATATTCAATGTGCTCTTCTACCTCTCACAAGATGTCTTTTTCAGTATTTCTGGGAAAACATTCGATAACTATTACTCTGAATATTTTGGTGAGTTGAACCAACATCACACCTTTGATATTAGGCTGTTTAAATCTAAGCATTTATATTACCTGTAGACAATAATAAAATATGTGGAATCGAGCTCTGTGGAGTTTTTTTTTATCTGGTCACAGATGCAGAACAAACAATTGATGGGGACGTGGACTAATTGTGGTTAGCCAGCTGACACCAGAGTAGTCAAATCTATTATTGTGCAATCTTTTTCAGGACGACCCACTTCTTACTGTGAGAGGATGGGTAGAGCAGATATCTGGTTGATCAGAACCTACTGGGACTTCGAGTATCCTCGACCGTTCCTACCAAACTTCAAATACATCGGAGGCCTTCACTGCACCCCGGCAAAGCCCTTACCTGAGGTTTGACTTTGTCCATTTTACTGTTATTGTTAGATTTAAAAAAGCGTAAAGGACCCCCCCCTAAAAAACTTTTTTATTGCTCCGTTCTGCATGATGTTCCTCACTTCGCTTCCATGGGAGTTTGAGGCTTGCTGTCATAGTGTTAAAAAAAAGACACAAGATGTTAGTTTCTCACTAGTTGGTGTTTTTCTTTAGTAACCTGTTCTTAAATCACTTGGGCTAAAAATTAAAAAAAGATTTCTCCAAACATGACTTTTTGTTATGCTTGTTAAACAAACAAAAGCCTTGCTTACTGTAGTCTGCATTGTTCTCTGTCAGGGTCTGTTTCATTCATTTTTCACTCAGAAATCTACTCTTCTGAAAGATCTGTTGTTGTGTCAGTATATCTAAATTTGAATGAAAGCTTTTTAACCATTAGCTCATACAAAAGCTTTACTCCGCTTGTTCCTCGCTCGGCCCGTTCCTCTCTTGGCCCGTTCCCCGCTCGGCCCGTTCCCCGCTCGGCCTGTTCCCCGCTCGGCATGCTCCCCTCTCGGCCCGTTCCCCTCTCGACCCGTTCCCCTCTCGACCCGTTCCCCTCTCGGCTCGGCCCGTTCCCCTCTCGGCTCGGCCCGTTCCCCTCTCGGCCCGTTCCCCGCTCGGCCCGTTCCCCGCTCGGCCCGTTCCCCTCTCGGCCCGTTCCCGCTCGGCATGCTCCCCTCTCGGCCCGTTCCCCGCTCGGCCTGTTCCCCTCTCGGCCCGTTCCCCTCTCGGCTCGGCCCGTTCCCCTCTCGGCTCGGCCCGTTCCCCTCTCGGCTCGGCCCGTTCCCCGGTCGGCCCGTTCCCCGGTCGGCCCGTTCCTCGCTCGGCCCGTCCCCGCTCGGCCCGTTCCCCGCCCGGCCCGTTCCCGCTCGGCCCGTTCCCGCTCGGCCGTTCCCCGCTCGGCCCGTTCCTCGCTCGGCCGTTCCTCGCTCGGCCCGTCCCCGCTAGGCCCGTTCCCCGCTCGGCCCGTTCCCCGTTCGGCCCGTTCCCGCTCGGCCGTTCCCCGCTCGGCCCGTTCCCCGCTCGGCCCGTTCCCCGCTCGGCCCGTTCCCCGCTCGGCCCGTTCCCCGCTCGGCCCGTTCCCCGCTCGGCCCGTTCCCCGCTCGGCCCGTTCCTCGCTCGGCCCGTCCCCGCTCGGCCCGTTCCCCGCTCGGCCCGTTCCCGCTCGGCCCGTTCCCCGCTCGGCCCGTTCCTCGCTCGGCCCGTTCCCCGCTCGGCCCGTTCCCCGCTCGGCCCGTTCCTCGCTCGGCCCGTTCCCCGCTCGGCCCGTTCCCCGCTAGGCCCTTTCCCCGCTCGGCCCGTTCCTCGCTCGGCCCGTTCCTCGCTCGGCCCGTTCCTCGCTCGGCCCGTTCCCCGCTAGGCCCTTTCCCCGCTCGGCCCGTTCCCCGCTCGGCCCGTTCCCCGCTCGGCCCGTTCCCCGCTCGGCCCGTTCCTCGCTCGGCCCGTCCCCGCTCGGCCCGTTCCCCGCTCGGCCCGTTCCCCGCTCGGCCCGTTCCCCGCTCGGCCCGTTCCTCGCTCGGCCCGTTCCCCGCTCGGCCCGTTCCCCGCTCGGCCCGTTCCTCGCTCGGCCCGTTCCCCGCTCGGCTTGTGACGCTAGTCAGCAATTCTGCTCCTTGGCTCAGGTGCCGAATATTTTAATTCAACATCCAGAAAGGATATTCTAAGAACTTCCTGAATGCTATGTAAAGGTTCAGGATGTTAGTCCACTTTTGAGAACTTGTAGTAAACTTTGTGAAATAAATCTCAAGAACAACAAATGCAAGTTTCACATGCATACACTTACCAGTATACCATGCTGTGAAATGCTTTTCCATGACTGTCCAGTATCTAAGAAATTAAGTGAGAAATAGATGAAGTGAAAGTGGTCATTGTCTCCTAAAGTCCGAAAGAAGCTTCTCCTAATTCTCTCTGTTTGCCTTCCACGAGTTGAAGTGCTTTCCTAAATACAGTAAAGAAAAGAGTCCATTGTTATGATTGCCTTCTTCACCAGTGTGTTGGTGTGATAGGATCAAGACAGGTCTTGCATGACGTGAACACAGAGGTTTTGGAAACTGCCCACTTTATCTTTTAATAGCGCGCTATGACAAATGAGTTCACTATTTAAGATGTTTGTTTTTCTGACATGCAGGAGGTTGTTCCTTATTTTTTTTCTTAAGCAAAGTTAATGTTGTATTTGGCTTACTCTCTGCTCAATGCAAATCTTCCACAACAGATCCACATTTGGCACACATTCATTTCTCTGATGTTTTTTGCTTGCAGGAAATGGAGGAATTTGCACAGACATCAGGGGATGATGGGATCGTGGTCTTCACTTTGGGGTCTATGATTGACAAAATGCCCAAAGAGACGAGCAACAGGATAGCCTCAGCACTTGCACAGATACCACAGAAGGTAACTCTTACATTATAGATGAGCAAACAGCTGCTTCTTAGGGTACTAGTTATGTTTTACTAACAACTTTCAGGAAAAGCCTGTTCTAATGACAAAAAAAACTGGCAGGGTTTTGACCAGCCTCCAACCTTTGCTTAGGACTTTGAACCCATCCTTCGACTATCTTGCCTAGAAAGCTATAAATCCAACAACTAACGAAACTAATGTGTTCCAGGTTTTGTGGAGATATGGTGGAGAGAAGCCAGACACTTTGGGCGCAAACACCAGAATTTATAAGTGGATGCCTCAGAATGATTTACTGGGTTTGTTTGATGCCTTCAAACTAGGTTTCTTAGTGTGTAAAAGTATAAAACTTAATCTTTTTTAAATCTCCTGCTTCAGGTCACCCCAAAACGAGAGCGTTCATCACTCATGGAGGCACGAACGGCATCTATGAGGCTATTTATCATGGTGTCCCGATGGTGGGGATCCCCTTGTTTGGGGACCAGCCTGATAACATGGTTCACGTAAAGACCAGAGGCGCTGCTGTAACCATCGACAACATTAAGAACATGGAGCCACAAGAGCTGGTGGACGCGCTCAGCACCGTCATCAACGACCCTTCGTAAGTCACTTGATGACTTGATTTACTTGAACTTTAATTTGTACGTGATAATAAGACCCGCGTTCCTTGGTGTGTGTCTTCTCCTCCTCAGATACAAAGAGAGCGCGATGCGCTTGTCCAGGATTCATCACGACCGACCGGTGAAGCCTCTGGATGAGTCTGTGTTCTGGATCGAGTTCGTCATGCGCCACAAAGGAGCGAAACACCTACGTGTGGAGGCGCACAACCTCACCTGGTACCAGTACCACTGCCTGGATGTGTTCGCGTTCCTCCTTTCCATCCTCACTCTAGTCCTCTACGTCTGCTTTAGAGCCTGCAGGTTTTTAATAAGGCGCTGCTGCCTCAGATCTAAGAGGAAAAGCAAGAGGGAATGAATAATTTGGACAGCTGTAATAGTGCTCTTTTCCATTTAGATGCCTCTTTGCTCACCATAGATGTATTAAAGTTGATCTACGACTGATTTGTCTTCCAGACTCAAGTCCTTGTAAATATTTTGTGATAAAATAATAGATGTTTGGTTAGAAAAGACATGAATAAATGCTTGTGAAACCCTGGACTGATTTTGTGTTTGGTAGATTACTTCTATTTGGAAATCTGCCACCTTAGCTTTGTTATCACCATGTCACTTGTCACATTCCAAATTTACCCCACCCTCCTTGTGGAGGGTGTTAATTACGGTCAAAGTGTAATTTAAGTTAATTATAAGGTATGTGAATGATCAACCCTTTTGGTAATAGGTTTTCTTTAAAGCAGTAAATGTAAGGAATTTAACACAGAGCTATAGAAATGCGCATACTTGCAGGAAGAATTGTAGGTTGTGCTACTTTCTTATCTCCATCCTGAGGCTATTGCTGCTGTGGGCTATTTAAAACAAGAAAACAACTCTTATTTTGTCAAGATCACAAGAAAGCAAGTAGTCATCGCATGAAAGCAACTCTTATTTTGTCAAGATTACAAAAAAAATAAATCATCACAAGAACACACCTCTTGTTAAGTCAATACGATTAGAAAAGAAGATTATTGTCATGTCAAGATCACAAGAAAATAAGTTTTGATCACTAGAAAACAACTTACGGCAAAAACATGAGAAAACAAGTTGTCACAAGAAACCAATTCTAGTCATGTCAAGATCACCAGAAAATAAGTTGTCGTCACAAGAAAACAACTCTTGTTATGTCAGGATCATGATAAAATAAGTCATAAGCATGACAAAATAATGGATAGATCTGACAAAACCAAGTAGATTAGATATTTGATTTTTGTGGACTGATTTTTAGAGCTGTGAGTGCACCCCCGAGCTATTTCAATGAAGTTTAAATATATTTGATATATTTTATTTCACATATTCCAAAAATAATCAGATATGAGAATGTTAATTAAATAAAAGCTGTTTAAATGGGAATACGTCCCCAAAATATAAATATAAAGTTTAAACTTTTGTTTTACTTATAAAAGGCACACTTTAAACTATTTATATTTACATTTTGGGGAGAAAGCGCACATTTTTTTTTTTGTAAATACCGTGAGAAGTACGTTTAGATTTTCTATCAAATGTTCAGTAACATAGATTACCTGCTAATGCTAGCAAGCTAAACTAGTGTTAGTCGTTTCAGTTGACTATGGAGTGTTTTAATAGCACATCACGTTCATAAAATGTTCATATAATTATGTTTCGATTTTTGTTATGGTAAAAAAAAAAGTACCCTCTGGTTAATAACCGTCAATGAAAATGTTTTAGTCACGATGACCTGCTAAAACAGGGGTTAAAGTCTTAGAATTAGACACAATTATTTTATTGTTAGATTTTTATAATACAATAAGTTTCTTAACCCTACGGTTACCATCTTTAACCTCACCATTATTAGGGGAACGTGACTAAGCAATATTTATTTCATAAATGTATGAGGTGGGGCGGGTTCTTCACGCGCGCGCGCGCGCACAATCTGGCAACATGGCACTCGTCGCGTGTTTACTTTCTGTCCTCGCTTTATTCAGCGCCGTAAACGGTAAGAATATTTTAGTTTGGCACACCGAGGGCAGCCACTGGATAAATCTGAAGGTCGTCCTTGAAGCTTTGGTTGAAAGAGGACACCGCGTCACGGTTCTGGTTCCCGCTGGTGCCTCGGTTTTCATGAAGGCAAACGGAACCGATCGCTTCTCCTACCAGCCCTTCGCAGTCCCCACGAGTGAGCAGGAGGTGAAAGCCTTCGTGGAGGACTTTTTATACTTCTCGATCTATGAAATGGACAAGTTGGGCTTCCTTGAGACTCTAATGAAGATCCACGAGGTCTCCACCAAGCTCCAGGACTTCTCTCTCTCGTACTGCGACGGCGTCCTGAAGGCTCCTGAGATCATGCTCGAGCTGAGGAAGGGGAGCTTTGATCTGGTCCTCTCGGATCCTATCTATGCTTGCAGTGATATTGTGGCTGAAGAGCTGAACGTTCCTCTGGTCTACACCTTCAGATTCTCCATCGCGCAGTTTGCGGAGAGGATGTGTGGCCAGACTCCTGCTCCACCGTCCTATGTTCCTGGAGCCATGAGTAAACTCACCGACAGGATGAGCTTCAGCGAGCGAATACTCAACGTGCTCTTCTACCTCTCACAAGATGTGTTCAACACCTTATCTTGGAAAAGAATTGATAATTATTACTCTGAATACTATGGTGAGTTACACTTCTAGTTAATATAGTTCTCGAAATAAAAGAAATAAATATATATATATATTTTTTTTACTTGAACATTTTTTAAACTCTTGCTTCTGCGTTTTTGGTAACTAATAACCTAGTTTGTACGTATATTTCAAGATAACGTGTTAGGCTACTAGAATAATTAGTGAGTAACTTTTAAAAAACGTTTTCATGAAAATCACAAAAAAAATAGAAGAGGCTGGAGACGCAAACTTTGTGGACTTTTTAGTTCAGGATTGTTTTATTTAACATGATTGTAGCTCTGACAACAATAGTTGGTTTTCTAGTGATAATTGCTTATTTTCTTGTGATCTCGATTTAACAGGATTTGTTTTCTAGGGATACTTACTTGTAATCTCGACTTGTTATTTTCTGATAACGAGTTTTTTTTCTTGTGATCTCAACATAATAAGAGTTATTTTCTTCTGGTAACTACTTTTTTCCTGTGATCTCGACATGAGTTATTTTCTTCTGATAACAAGTTTTTTTCCTGTGATCTCAACATAATAAGAGTAATTTTCTTCTGATAACAAGTTTTTTTTCTTGTTATCTCAACATAATAAGAGTTATTTTCTTCTGATAACTACTTTTTTCCTCTGATCTGAACATGAGTTATTTTCTTCTGATAACAAGTTTTTTTTCTTGTTATCTCAACATAATAAGAGTAATTTTCTTCTGATAACTACTTTTTTCCTCTGATCTGAACATGAGTTATTTTCTTCTGATAACAAGTTTTTTTCCTGTGATCTCAACATAATAAGAGTAATTTTATTCTGATAACGAGTTTTTTTTCTTGTGATCTCAACATAATAAGAGTTATTTTCTTCTGATAACTACTTTTTTCCTCTGATCTGAACATGAGTTATTTTCTTCTGATAACAAGTTTTTTTCCTGTGATCTCAACATAATAAGAGTAATTTTATTCTGATAACGAGTTTTTTTTCTTGTGATCTCAACATAATAAGAGTTATTTTCTTCTGATAACTACTTTTTTCCTGTGATCTCGACATGAGTTATTTTCTTCTGATAACAAGTTTTTTTCCTGTGATCTCAACATAATAAGAGTAATTTTCTTCTGATAACAAGTTTTTTTTCTTGTTATCTCAACATAATAAGAGTAATTTTCTTCTGATAACTACTTTTTTCCTCTGATCTGAACATGAGTTATTTTCTTCTGATAACAAGTTTTTTTCCTGTGATCTCAACATAATAAGAGTAATTTTCTTCTGATAACAAGTTTTTTTTCTTGTTTATCTCAACATAATAAGAGTTATTTTCTTCTGATAACTACTTTTTTCCTCTGATCTGAACATGAGTTATTTTTCAGTGATTATTACTTATTTTCTCTTGTGTGATCGTTGTTTTCTAATGATAATATTTTTCGTTTCTTGTGAGCGTACCATAATAACCGCTGTCGTTTTCTAGAGATAACAACTTACGTGATCTCCACATAATAACAGCTATTTTCTAGTGGTAATGACTTTCTTTCTTATGATCTCAACATAAATAGCAGTTGTTTCCTTTTGATAACAACATTTTCTTGAGATCTCAACACAAGAAAAAGTACCATGGTTTAACCAGTGTGTATGTAAAATTGTTTTATGGTGAATTGTTTCAGGACGACCCACTTCTTACTGTGAGAGGATGGGGAGAGCAGATATCTGGTTGATCAGAACCTACTGGGACTTCGAGTATCCTCGACCGTTCCTACCAAACTTCAAATACATCGGAGGCCTTCACTGCACCCCAGCAAAGCCCTTACCTGAGGTGTGACTTTGTCCCTCTTTACTGTTATTTTGTGGTTCTAATTTATAAAAAAAAACCTATAAGTGGCATTTTTGCTAATAACAACTTAAGTAAATTATATACCTAACTCCATATTATCGTCTTTTGGTCATCTCATTCAAGACACTTGTCCTCTACCCAGAAGTCTAACTGGACTCGTTCACATCTCGGGTTTCAGACATGCAGATAACATCAGGAACGTCCCTCAGGAGCGTCTGGGGATGTGTTGTCCATGCATGAAACCCGAGATGTGAACGCGCTCAGCAGATCTTCTAAAACAACCTGTTTGTGTAGTTAGGAGTTGAAAAGGTCATTGTTCAAGATAACAAGGAAAGTCCGTGTGTTGGGACAATCTAACAGAATGCTTGGGACCCTGCACACAACAGTTCCACCTCTTTAACACTGACTCCCTGAAGGGCCAACACCCTCCAGTTTTGTTCCATCGGACCTTCAAAAGGGAGAAGCTTTGAGTCCAGCCGTAATTCAGGTGTTTGAGTAAGGCTGGAGTGAAAATCCACCAGGTGTTATCCCTCCAGCGATTCAGTGTGCTTTAACACCTGCGTCTGATGTGCAGGAGATGGAGGAGTTTGTTCAGACCTCAGGGGACGATGGGATCGTGGTCTTCACGCTGGGCTCCATGGTGGAAAAAATTCCAGAAGAAATAAGCAACCGGATCGCCTCAGCGCTATCACAGATACCACAAAAGGTAGCGTACTTCAGTCTACAGGAAGCTCTTCTAGATGTGGCTGTGTAAAGTTGCTTTTACATTTACATTTATATATTTAGCAGATGCTTTTGTCCAAAGCGACTTACATAAGAGGAGAGACAATCTGCAACTTGTGACACAATCAAAGTCTATCTCAGTTCTCTCATAATAGAAGTTGTATCAACTGATCAATAAACCATAGCAGGAAGAAAATAAAGACTTTTTTTTCTCAATAGTAGGTGTTGTTATTTATAACTAGGCTGTTATTTATATTTATATGATTTAAATCATAGAAAAACATATTCAAATACTTATTATACAGTAATATGCAAATAATGTGCAATATATCACTATGATGTAGATGCAACATCTACTGTTATCTGAACTATAAACTCTTTTACCGGATTTCTTTTTCTCCGTGTGTTTGCATCGTTGAATATGCCGCCACTGGATTTACAGCTTCCATCTGCATTTCTATATTTTTATCTCATCTTTGAATAGTTTTTATTTCAACCTTGTTGAGCTGAGAATGAGACATGTGTTCTAGGTTCTGTGGAGATACACTGGAGATCCGCCGCAGACTCTCGGAGAAAACACCCGAATCTACCAGTGGATACCTCAGAGTGATTTATTAGGTTCGGCTCATTCACCTGTTTTTACCCTTTAGGGCAGGGTCCCCTAACCTTAGGAGGCGCTAGAGTTCACAGGCTACGAGATCAAGTGATTCCAAAGTTTGGTTCCAAATCATGTTATGTCTATTTAAAAATAACGAGTGTTCTAATTAAGTGTGTTTTGGCCACCCCTGTGGTGTGAATGATGAGAAAAAAGAACAGACTTTGGTGTCCGTATTCGTTACATTTCAAAGAACAGGAATCACCAAATATAGTCCTGGAGGTTCGGAGCCCTGCGCATTGTAGCGTCAGTCCCGGCTAGTACATATATTCATCTGGCTCCCGACAAGCAAAGAGAGCCTTAAATATTTTGATCTGGTTAATCTCTGCAACGCTCCAGGACCTGCAGGACCTCCATGGTCCATGCCAGCCATCAAATCTAGTCCTGAGGTAGAGCTGCGCGGTATGAGAAAAAGTTTATATCTTGGTGATGTTCAGATATTATAACGGTTTCACAGTATTTGACAGTATTTTATAAAAGTGCATGAGCAGATGATAACTCCATTTCCTGCGAATTTAAGAATAATTACTGCAGTAAAATGGTTTCGAGTGAGCAGACTCGTGTTGAATCTCAGAACGCTGCTCTTATTGAAGAGCTAACCGTAACACTCATGACTGCAGTGAGCTAAAGAAATCAGAATGCATGACTGTTGCAGTTAAAATACGCTTTATTTTGCATGTTTTGCAAAGCGAGAATAAATTTTAAGCTGGCTACAGTGTGTCCCCGGTAACTGCAAAGAGAAAACTTCTTTATTGGGAGAATAAACTATCTGGACTTTCTTTTAAGGAAGCACTAGCTAAGGATAACTTTATTTCTTATAACTTAGATAACAAAAATGTTATTTAAGGAAACCATAAACAGTTTTGAAACCGCTAAACCCATAGCGTGTCAAACTTTTCACCTTGTGGAGCTTTGCATTAATAACATTGTTTCAGGTCCAGCTAGTTTTCAAGTATTTAAAATATAAAAGAACGTTGAAAAATGAAAGCCCTGTTTCTCAGCGATAATAGCGTTTGATTTTCTTGTTTTCAGTCTGCTTCACAAGCGTGTCTTTGAGTGACGTCTGAGTCGTGTTTTGCAGCGCGAGCGTTAACCAGCAGACGCGGAAAAGCTGCAGATCTTCGTTTCATGTTCCAGGACGTGTTTTTGTCGGAGGTGATGGAGGAAACTGCTCGTCTCACCTCCTGCAGCTAGCGTCACATTACAAAACGACGATTGTTTGATCAGCGTCAAGTTTGCTATAGCACCCAGTCCTTCCTGGAGGTCCAGAGCCCTGAACATTTTAGGTTCAGCCCTGCTCTGGTATAGATACTGCTCCAGCTTCAGACTATCAGAGAGGACCAGAATTAGTGCAGCAGGTGTGTTTCATGCTGCTTGAACTAATAATGGTGCCAGGACCATATTTGGGGATTCCTGTGATATGTTTATATCAGTTTTGATATATTTACATTTACATATATTTTACATGACAAAAAAGAATGTTTAATTACAAAGCAAGTGTATTTGTTTAGCACATTTCGTACACAGGGTAATTCAAAGTGCTTTACATTAGAAATAAAGATTAAAAAGAAAGTATATTTAATAAAATCAAGCATAAAAAAGTAATATAAAATCAAATTGATTAAAAACTGAAAATTAAAAACGTTGATTAAAACAAAGATTAAGATGTGAAGAGATAAAATAGTTGTTGGACGTTGGTGCTCAGTCGACTAAAGCTCTACTAAACCAGAGGGTCTTTATCCTGGATTTAAACGTGACTAAAGTGTTGGCACCCCTGATCTCCTCTGAAGCTGGTTCCTCTGTGGGTCTCAGGGGAACTAAAGGAGGATTCACCCTGAGTGGAATTAACCCGGGGTAGATCTCATTTATCTGATCTGAGGATCTCAGCTCTCTGTTTGGTGTGTATTCTCTGATCTTCTCTGTTAGGTGTTAAATTCTGTTTGGACTTATATACGAGCAGCAGAACTTTAACATCTATTCTGAAG
Organism: Danionella dracula; assembly: GCA_900490495.1. Classification (NCBI taxonomy): domain Eukaryota; kingdom Metazoa; phylum Chordata; class Actinopteri; order Cypriniformes; family Danionidae; genus Danionella; species Danionella dracula. Next base: position 463,705 of record UELW01000422.1, on the reverse strand, counting down.
GAGACCGCAACCAGTGTAGAGACTGAAGAACTGGAGAAATGTGTTTCGACTTTCTAGTTTTGGTTAGAATTCGAGCACTAAGGCCTTTTCTGATGTTAATGATTTTATTGATGAAAAATGAAGCAAACTCATTGCATTTATCCTCAGACAGAAGCTCATTTGGAGTCTGGTTTGGTGGGTTGGTTAACCTCTCTACTGTTGCAAAGAGAGTTCGCGTATTGTTGAGGTTGTTATTATTTAGGTTTGAGAAATACTCTTGCCTAGCTGTGATTAATTCTCAATTAAAAGCACGAAGACTCTCTTTATAAAGGTCGTAGTGGAGGACAAGTTTGGACTTTCTCCACCTTCTTTCAGCCTTCCTGCAAAGTCTTTTCATACTTTGAACTTTTGTTGAATTTCTCCAGGGTGTTTTTTGTCTCCCAGGTTTCTTCTTGACCGTTATAGGTGCGATGTCATCTATAACGGACTTGATTTTAAAAGTAAATGCATCAACAAGGAAAAATATTCATTATTGAAAGTAGACAAACAATGATATTGTGAAATACAACACACATCGGTTGGCTAATTAAATGACACGGTAAACGTTTATTCACATTTCTGCTAGCTTTTGAGGAAAGGTGACAAAATATGTTTTTTACTAAAATATGAGCAGCAACTCTTTCTCTCTCACATTTTCTCTCTCTCTCTCTCTCTCTCCTGCTTCAGGTCACCCCAAAACCAGAGCGTTCATCACTCATGGAGGCACGAACGGCATCTATGAGGCTATTTATCATGGTGTCCCGATGGTGGGGATCCCCTTGTTTGGGGACCAGCCTGATAACATGGTTCACGTAAAGACCAGAGGCGCTGCTGTAACCATCGACAACATTAAGAACATGGAGCCACAAGAGCTGGTGGACGCGCTCAGCACCGTCATCAACGACCCTTCGTAAGTCACTTGATGACTTGATTTACTTGAACTTTAATTTGTACGTGATAATAAGACCCGCGTTCCTTGGTGTGTGTCTTCTCCTCCTCAGATACAAAGAGAGCGCGATGCGCTTGTCCAGGATTCATCACGACCGACCGGTGAAGCCTCTGGATGAGTCCGTGTTCTGGATCGAGTTCGTCATGCGCCACAAAGGAGCGAAACACCTGCGTGTGGAGGCGCACAACCTCACCTGGTACCAGTACCACTGCCTGGATGTGTTCGCGTTCCTCCTTTCCATCCTCACTCTAGTCCTCTACGTCTGCTTTAGAGCCTGCAGGTTTTTAATAAGGCGCTGCTGCCTCAGATCTAAGAGGAAAAGCAAGAGGGAATGATTTTGTGATAATGAAGTTGAATTAAACTAAATCAGGTATTGAGATCCATTCGAAACACTCTCCTGCTGCTTATAACTCTTTCAGCTGAGAAGAGTTAATCTGACTGTGAGAGAATTTTTTAACAGATATTTGTAATTTGAGTCACATTTTTTATAAAAGCTCCTGGATTATGTTTGAATGTAAACATTCAGGGTGCTCCTAATGGCTGAACTGCAGTGCTGAATGTATTACCAGTTTATTATAATTTTCTTTTTTACTTGTCCAATTGTTTCATGAGGATTCATAGTTTTGTTGTGTTAACATTCATTCATTCATCTTCATGTCGGCTTTATTCCCTTTCGGGGTCGCCACAGCGGAATGAACCGCCAACTCTCTGGCATATGTTTTACGCAGCGGATGCCCTTCCCTGCCGCAACCCATCGCTGGGAAACATTCACACACACATTCACACTTTTAACACTATGGGCAATCGTTCTTATTCAATTCACTTATTCCGCATGTCTTTGGACTTGTGGGGAAACCGGAGCACCCGGAGAAAACCCACGCGATCACGGGGAGAACATGCAAACTCCACACAGAAATGCCACCTGCCCCAGCCGAGCCTAGAACCAGTGACCTTCTTGCTGTGAGACGACCGTGCTACCCACTGCGCCACCGTGACGCCTATGTTGTGTTAACAATATTGTGAAAATAAGAATATTGAGTAAAAAAGACAGCACTCTCTCCCACTTTTGTCTGTGATTTATTATATGGATTTTACAAGTTCCTGTACATAGATTTAGCCCAAATAATGCAAGCGAATTTGACAATTGGAATGAGCATACTAAGAAAGCTGTTCACGAAAGGAAAAGCAACCACAGAGATAACGCATATATACGGTAGAAAATATCCTTGGGCTTACATGTCAGGAAATACATAAAAATAGAATACAAAATCTCAAAGAAACAGGTTCGATAAACAGATAGAATTTTAGAAAATAAACGTCTCATGATTCACACTCCAATCCAGAAGGTGGCGGTAACTCACCTAAACATAGGTCTGCAAACCGCCAAAAAACAGACGAAGAAGACGATGATGAAGAAGAAGAATTGTTGAGTTTACGGTTCACGTTGTAGCGGAGGCCATCAAACACGCAAGTAAACTCTTTCTGTGATCGTGTCAGTTTTCCTTATATGATCGGTTTCCAGCCGAGATGATTACAGCTGGTTTGGTGACCGAGTTTAGCTGCTTGTTTTAAGGCCGGCTACACGTTTGTTTAAGGTCGATATTTAATGGTTCTTTGTTAATTTAGTCTAGATCAAAAATGTTTTTGATTAAGGCAAGAATGTTGTAAAACTTCAATTAAGCAGTACAACTATATGGATGTTTCCATGTTCAGGTCATTTATGTTATATAGAATAATATGAAATAATATTATGTTAGCCAGAATAGTTAATGTTTATCACGTCACAAGCACGTCGCGTTGGTCAGTGATGTCACGATTCGCGCCTTTTCTGACACGTGATGCGCTGTGCAAGGTTACGCGAATCAACCTGAGACCAACAAAACCAGGTAAATATTTTATTAGCGTAAGTTGAGTTTTGAAATTGTAATATTCTTTCAGTAAAAAAAAAACACTGATCAGGCGGCTCTTTCGTTCAGGAAACGGTTGAATTGTATAGCTGATAATTATCAGCCACAATCTCCCTTGTATCACTATTTTTGGCCTTTATCTCAAGGACGAGGAAAGATTTAGAAATGTTTAGATTCCTCAAATGTAGATTTTTGTGGGAAATCTTTGAAATGTGTTTAACAATTGTTACGCAGCATTACTTTATCAAGAGCATTAGCTATTTTGATTAGTTTAAGGCATTTAAGTGCTTACAAACGTGCCGCTGTTTTGCAGAAATCTAATGCATAACAAATACTTTTTTTGTATTATAGAGTAGTTGCATTTTCGACAAAAATTGAAAAGGCTTGTCATCAAAAAATATATCTGATTAATTGTTTAAAAGGTTATAAATATTTTTTCTTTAATTAATGTAGATTAACGGTTTCTTACATTATTAAAAAAATATTCTTTTTATACATAAATATAACTCAGTATTTTAGCTTGTGTAATAAAAAAAAGATAATTAAGGGGTTACCATGACAACCCATTACACTGTCTAATAGCTTGCATTTTACTTTTGACCAGACTTCAAGCTATGTGTTTATCACATTTTTTTGTCAAATTAAGTCTTATTTCATGTTTTTGAGACCGTTAGTTGCTTACCTTTGAAAGTATATCTTAAATTTTTTAATTTGGGGTTATTTATCCTCCTAGTTGGTGGCCACATATACCACCAGGGACAACCTCCTGCTCTCCCACCCCTGAATAACAGGAAGTGACTGAACAGTAGTGCCTCAACCGACCACAAGGGGGTGGGTCAGAAGTGAGCATTTCTCAATCCCTCCAATGTTAAAACTGCCCAACTTTAGAGCTGGAAAAAAAAACACTACTGGTGCTGTAATGTTTGTTGATGCAGATTACTATTTTTGACCTTCATAAACACTCTGAGTTTTTTTTTCAAAGCTAGAGTAGATATAAACCTTTAACCAATCAGATATCTATGTCCCATCGCTCTGGACCCAAAATGTCACGCATGTTGTCGTCAATGTTAATTACAGTCAATGATCTACTGCTGTCTCTATAGTGCGCGATGGGATATATTGTTTACCCATAGATCATGTCCGATTACCAAACTTCTTAGCTTCTTTGTTGACACTTCTATCATGGTGAAAAATGTCATACCTTTTCATACCTCCATTAGCATTTTCATCCAGTCTCAACGAAAACTTGCACGTTATACTAATGTTAGCCATCACAGAGACATCTTGAACTAGTCACTAATGAAAAAGGAGCGTCACTGAAATAATCCAGTCAGCATTGACACTGCTACCCAATAATAAAAATAATCAAATGTAAGCTTTACTTGTTTGTAAAAATGTAGATTACTGAATGACAAGCCCCACTTACTACTGAAACTGAGGCGAAAGTATCAGTAGCTAGATAAAATGTGCATGTATTCAAAATTACAGTAGTAATTTTTAATGTAATTGTACTAATTGAACCACAATGAACAGTACATGCGTTTTAACCCATTTGAATAAAAAAAAAATAGCTATTCAAAATGAACGTATTCTTTTTCAATATAGTTGCACTGTGGAGAGTATTCTGACTGGCTTTATTACTGACTGGTACGCAAACACCACCAGCAGTAACAAAAAAGATCTCCAGAGGGTTGTGCGATCTGCCTGGCGTGTTGTAGGAGGTGAACTTCCCTCTCTCCAGGATATTTACAACAGACACAGCAAGAGGAAAGCATTGAGAACCATCTTTGACATCAGCCATCCGAGCCACGCACTGTTTGTTCTCTGTCCTGTGTTTGGGCAGACGCTATCGCAGCATTCAGCCACGTTCAAGCCGACTGCGAGACAGCTTTTCCCCCAGACTATCAGGCTGCTGAACACACAGAACTGACATTCATTGCACTTTGATGTAGATGTACATTGCACCCATGTATTCTACTTTTGCACATAAAAATGCAATGTCTTGCTTTTATATTGCACTGACATGTTTTGTTTGTATTTCGTACTGTATGTCTGCACTGATTGGAGCTTGCACCGAAGCTTTTCACTCATCACAGCTCACATGTTGCTGGTGATGTGACAATAAAAGTGATTTGCTTTGTTTTAATTGGACCTCAATAAACCGCGCATGCATTTTAGCCCATTTGTTAAAAAAGAAACTATAAAAAAAAAAAAACACTGCTGATGCTGTCTGAGTCTTTAATTCTGTCTTTAATGCAGTAGGAGCTAAGAGCAGGGCTGCTATGCCTCCGCGTCAAGAGTAAGAGTTTTGTCTTTAGATAAGCCTGGGAACACCTCTGTCTCCCTGGTAGAGCTGGAGGAAGAGTCTCCAGTGAGGATGGTCTGGCCATTGCTTCTCAGACTGATTAGCCTTGGAACAGATGTACAAAGGGGTTCAAGTCTACCTGCAATGACTTACCTGAAGAAAACAAAATACACTACAATTCCTAGAGTGCTTCACATGTCACAAAACATCAAAAGTCACATTTCATGTTCCAAGAATTTCCAGCCAGTGTTTTTATTCAGCAAATAAGCTTGACCTGATGGTTTCAGGTGCAAATTGGGGTTACTTTTAAACTAAAGTTCACCCAACATGATCAACTTTCAGGTTTCTTAGAGTCTGAATGATTGTTGAGGTTTTGCGAAATGAAACCAGACTGCTGATGGAATCCAGTGACTTTTCCCATGACAAGAAAACTCACAGTGAACGCGTGGGAAGTCTTGAATCAAGTGTACAAGGACCATCCCTTTAAGAGAGCGTGGAAATAAAATATAAGCTTTCTAACACAAGGAAACAGAAGTACAAAACAAGACATACATTCCAGGTGACCTGCTATAATCTTAAAAAGCACATTCTTTCTCTTCGTTATATTAGTCAATGCTTTGGAATGATTTTAGTTTTGTGAGGAGCTCAACTAGTTCCCTCCATTATCAGAATAAAGAAGTCTCTCTTTTCTATCCACCAATCAGCGATTGTAACAATAAATAAGACAAATGATTCTGATTGGTCCTTAGATTAAAAAATAAGAGAGAGATCACCCTCGTCCGGTTTGAAGAACATCCGCTGAAGCTCTCGGAGAGAACTAACGCTTGAGATGCCGATAAAATAATAAAGTGATGATGAAGCAGAGATTTCAGCTTAGTGTGAACTCCGTCTGCCCTCAAACACACGTCAGCGAGTATTTACACAAGGAACTGACGTGCCAGAACAGAGGGGTGTTGCAGAGAATCATACAAGAGCAGAAACAACACTAGGGTTTGTCCGAGAAAGCATGTTTTCCAGCGGTACTGAAGGTTTAGGCATTACTCGAGTCCTCTCTGAAAGCAAGAGGACCAGAATTCCTATGCTGTGAAACTGCACGTCCAGAAAGAGAAGTGTCCCTCTGTTTTCTTCCTGTTCTCTGTCCATCCCTCATCTTCTATGTGAGTGCTTAGAAGAGCGCCTTGGAGCCCTGGTTCTCAAACTCAGCCCAGGCATCGCTGAGCTCCATGAAGATCATCTTGGCGTACTGTTCGTATGGCTGACCAGTGGCCTGTGGAGCGCAAAAGATCCACTGTTATTCTCCATAAAGAGAGAGGGCAAAAGAACAATTGAGTATCTAATTGAGTATATACAAGAACGATGTGATATAATTTCACAGTTTTTTTTTTTAACACAAACTATAGTTAATTTAGTTAGAATTGATGAGCTTTCCCAGTTAGATTCCCTGGAGAAGATCTCTGTTGAAATCATCCCATTTATAAGTACATGCCTTCAGGACAACGGGAAGATTAGAGCTGCAGGGAGAGCTTTGCAGGTGTGTTTAAAAAAAAACATGTGCACTCAACCCGTAGCCTGGTTAAAAAAAAAAAAACAGCTCCTCCTACTTGATTAAATTTCATTAATTTATTAAAACCAAGGAAGTTCTTATGTTTTCTGCCTGGAGGTGAGCATTCTCCTAAAGTGGGACATGATTGGATCTGCATTCATCTCATCGCTAACATCTGGTCGTGACGTACATTAATAAACTGGTCTAGATCTGTCAGGTCATGGAATTGATATCACCTTTTTATAAGTACCATCAAGACTCGAGCCAGAGAGGATTGGACCATCTAAAGTCATGCCAGGTTTCACACATTTAGCACAAGGTCTTAGGTAACTCATGCCACGTACTAGCATTTTACTGCAATGTTGGCTTGCGGTGTTAACAACCTTTAAGATAAAGAGCTGTTCAGGTAATGCAGCTTAAATTTTAATGGATTAAGACCAAATTAATGAATTAAGCAATTTTCAAGTTAAATCACTCAATCTCCACGTGTGTGCTTGTCTCTTGTGTGCACAAGCTTAAATTATACTGTGATTTCTCAACAGCTGTGGGAGTCAGGACTAAAATTGTTGATCCTGAACTCAGCAAAAGTCTGAGTTTTTCTCTCAAACTAGACAACAGGATCTACAGGAGATGCCACTGATGATGTAAGAACAATCTTCACCTTGTCCGGATGAACGACAAGTACGGCTTTTCTGTAGACCCTCTTGACCTGGTCTGGAGTCACCAGTTCAGCCATGGTTATCGGCCTCCAGCGATTCTCTCCTTCCCAGAGCACCGTGTGCAGCGTGGATAGCAGAGCTCGGATGTTTCGTTCCTTCCCTTCAATCCACTCCAAAATCTGCCAAAACATCATCACCACCACCACCATCATCATCATCATCGTCATCATCATCATCATTTTCCTCCCCGCTCAGCAAGGTTCCTCTCGCTCCTCACTTACCTGTAGCTTGAGCGGGTCCATGTCTCGGCACAGATCCTGCTTCCTCATCTCAGCGATGGTCCTGGGCAGCTTCCGATCCAGCTTGGACCCAAAGCCTTGTGTGGAAAGAAGATCCTCAAAGTCGTCCTCTTTCACTTTGGGCTTTGGACCTACAGGATTGGAATAAGACATGTAAAAAACGATAGCCTTCACAGCATAAGATATGTTAGACGCACCGAAACCAGGACCCCTGATCCCTCGATCTTCTCGTCCTCCGATCACACTGAAGGTGGGGTTGTAGTTGGGTTTGGGGGGCTGCATTTGAGCTCGGGTCGGGGGGTTTGGAGGCATCCAGGGTTTGCTTGGTCCGGAAGCGGGTCGAGCAGTTTGTTGCCATTGCTGAGTGGAGTTCTTGGGGCCAGTTGCAGAGGGCGCTCCTTTAAATCCTAACCCCGAGAAACCAGCACTGGATGATCCTGAAGAGAATCCATTGAGTGCTTTAATGACACGATATGAGAGGCAAACAAGTTTCTGCAGTAAAACTCACCAGGTAAAGTGGAGCCCAGGTTGCCCAGGTCGGCAAAAGGATCAAAGCTCTGAGATTTGGCCTTGGAGAAAGACGACCCACTAAGGCCTGCAAACAACGATAATAAACATTTAACGCTTTCCCTAGTTTTGTGAGAAGATCATGCCTTGTGCTTGTGTCAAAAATTCACTCAAGCGAATTTAGGACAAAGCCATCTTCTTTGTTGCTAGGTAACAACTTTTGTTCCAGTTTGTTTGTGAAGCAAGTTTATAAAGCAGATGTGTTTTGTTTGAAAAAGTCTGGCTTTGTTTGTGAATTTGGAACACAAAGTATTTATAACAGATTTTGGAAAAAATTTAGAACAGAGTATGTACTTCATACTCTGGATGCTTTTTCTTTCGTTCTGCCCAAACAAAAAGACATTTTTGTTAAAGAAAATGTAGGCTGGCCCACTGGAAACAAGGTTAATGCTTCAGTAGTTTCTGAAGAGACTCGAGGGGTAAAATAATTATATGGCTCTAAGTAATGACCCTCTTGTATCACAAGTGCTGGATTACCACTCATCGCAGGTTTGCTGTTGCTCATGCTAGCCGTTGTACTGCTTCCTCCAGCTGACCAGTTTTCCCAGCCACTCAGAAGATCGGGCTGACTCGCTGAGGAGGTCATCTTCGGCGTTTCACTTGTTAATTTATCTGTGAGTAAAAATAAAAATAAGACTCAATTAACATTCACTAAGATGAAGAGATTTCATGTCTTTAATTGTAAAGAAATTGTCCACCCCAACAAGACCTTTTAATCATTGTAAGTTTCAAGTCAAGTCAGGGCAGGACAAGTCTGAGTCAAATCCCAAGTCAGGGATGGGTATTTCCGAGTTAAGTCCCAAATCAGAGACAAGCCCCATGTCAGGGCAAATCTGAGTCAAGTCTGAAGTGAGGGTAGGGCAAGTCCGAGTCAAGGTTCAGGTCAGAGCAGGACACGTCTTAAATCAGAAAGAAAGTCTGAATTAAGCCACTAGTCAGGGTAAGTCCCAAGTCAAGGCAGGACCACTCAGACTCGAGCTCCATGTCAGGACAGGACAAGTCTGAGTCCAGACAGAGTAGAGTGAAAAGTCCCTCAATTTGAGGTTGAAGTCATTTACAAAAAAAGACTACTTTGACTTGCCATTCATTTTCTTATGTTCACGTATATAGTATCTTTTTTAAATCAATAAGAAATGAATTGAAAAACTAAAATCAATAATTATTGAGTCCCAAGTCACCAAATTCATGCCTTGAGTCCACAACCCTGTTAATCACTCACATCCTTGTCATTTCAAACTCATGAAGGCTTCATTTCTACTCTGAGCATACACAGATGAGAAAGGCACTCACTGAGGTTAAAGAGACTTGAGTTTGCTGCAGGAGATGGAGCTTTGAACCCACCGCTGTTGCCCACCTCTGAGATCAAGAAATCAGCAAACGTGGAGCCCGAGCCCACACCGAATGGGTCAAAGAAATCTGCAAAGAAGCAACCAGAAGAGGTCGTTGGTGGTCTCAGAACAACCACCGGCTGGAAAAAATTACTATCATCTATTTTTACAGCTTTTCTCAGATTTGTAATTCCTGGACAGCGAACTCAAGGCAGTCAAAGACATTTCTAGTCACACATAAACCTTGCTCGCCATGCTCAACTCACCTTGCTCGGCGTGTGATGCTGACTGGCTGGCCGTGTTGGAGAAGAACAGATCTTCCCCTGTATCTTCTCCCGTCAGCTGGTCAGTGTTGGCTGAAGGCACAGTGCTGGGGTGAGGGGCGAACAGCTCGTTGAGGAAGTTGCTGTTGGAGCCAGACTTGGTCAGGTTCGGCTGAGGGCAGGGAACCGAGTTCAAGCCGAGCAGGTCCTCTGTGTCCGCCCGGTGCTCTGAGGGAGGGGTGCTGCTGAAATGTGCGTCAAAGAGCGGCTCGCTGGTGTCGCGAGATGGAATCCCATCCACAGGGGCAGAGTAGGACACGGATTCGTCCTCTGAGCCGCCACTCAAATCCTCCAGGTCCTCTAACTGGCTGTCTGAGCGATCGAGCTGTCGATCTGGAAACATTTCAATAATTACCTTGAGTACAATATGATGTATGTAAAAGCAATTTTATGTTTTCGCTTTTAGCATGCAATATTTATAGCACACACAATTTGATCTGATTATTTTAATGTGTAATGGTATCCGGAATCAGATGTTGCATAAATCTGCCTCTCGTGTTGTTAGAACAGGAACATGTTGATGTGAGCGCGCTAATCAGAAGGTTGTGAGTCTGGACCTTCCCAGTCGAGCGTCTGGAAGAAGTTGTTAGCGTTGTTATCCATGCTCTGAGGTGAAGGGGAATCCGGCTCCATCTGTGGCTCCTCACTGGAAAACTCCGGCTGTGGCGGCTCGGACGCGTAACACGCTGTTGAACCAGGCTGACGGGGGAGCTCCGGCTTGCCTGAGGAACACCAAAAAACAACTCTTTCAAAACAAGCCCTGTGTGGAATGCACGAGTTCTGGTAGTTGCTGCTACTTTCAATCCATACTCAGAGGAGATTGTAGAAAACGGATCAAGAGTTTGAAACTTTAGTCAAGGGTTCAAGGGGCCCTAAGCAGAATATTAGAAAGCAGAATTCAACCTATTTTACCTTGTTCCTTATTTTAATTTGTCTTTATTTATTCCTCTTTAAAGCAATTTGATTTGCTAATGTGCATGAAAAAGTGCTGTACAAACAACATTGCCTTGAGAGAGACAGACAGACAAGGGAGAGTGAGACAGGAAAAAAAAGAAAGATACAGATGTAGCAGTGAGAGGGGAGGAGGAAGATGGAGAAAAAAGAGAATGAAGAGAGAGATGCAGAGGGTGAAACAGAAGTAAAAGAGGTTGACGATAAAGACATACTAAAGTAGATGAGCGAAGAGATTGAAGAGAGATAGACGTGGAGATAGAGACCGAAAACAGTAAAGCGAGACAGATGTAGCAGGGTGAATGAAAGAAACAGATGAAGAAAAGAGACGGAAAAGGGGGAGAGAGAGAAAAAGAGTAAAATAACCATTTTTCATCTCTGTCTCTCTCGCTCTGAATATTAAAATAACTCAGGTTTGAACAAAATATCGGAGAAGGTATTCTCCTCAAATCAGTAAAAACAATATATATGTTGCGGCTGGAAGGGCATCCGCCGCATAAAACATATGCCAGAGAGACGGCGGTTCATTCCGCTGTGGCGACCCCGAAAGGGAAGAAAGCCGACATGAAGATGAATGAATGAATATATATACACGGTCATGGCCAAAATAGTTGGCACCCCAGAAAAAAATTCAGAAAATCAAGTATTTCTCACAGGAAAAGCATTGCATTAACACATGTTTAGCTTTATACATGTTTACTCCCTTTGTGTGTACTGGACCAAAACAAAAAAAAGCAGGAAATAAGCAGATTTGACAATGTCACACAAAACTGCAAATATGGGCTGGACAAAATTATTGGCACCTTTCATTTAATATTTGGTTGCACGCCCTTTGGAAAAAATAACTGAACTCAGTCGCTTCCTATAACCATCAATAAGTTTCTTACACCTCTCAACCGAAATTTTTGACTACTCTTCCTTTGCAAACTTCTCCAGATCTTTTATAATGGAAGGGCGCCTTTTCCCAACAGCAGTTTTAAGATCTCTCCACAGGTGTTCTATGGGATTTAGATCTGGACTCATTGCTGGCCAATTTAAAACTCTCCAGTGCTTTGTTGCCATCCATTTCTGGGTGCTTTTTGAAGTATGTTTGGGGTCATTGTCCTGCTGGAAAACCCATGATCTCGGACGCAACCCCATCTTTCTGACACTGGCCCCTACATTGCGACCCAAAATTCTTTGGTAATCCTCAGATTTCATGATCCCTTGCACACAGTCAAGGAACCCAGTGCCAGAGGCAGCAGAACAACCCCAAAACATCTTCGACCCCCCACCATATTTGACTGTAGGTATTGTGTTCTTTTCTTTGTAGGTCTCATTTCGTTTTCGGTAAACAGTAGAATGATGTACTTTACAAAAAAGCTCTATCTTGGTCTCATCTGTCCACAACACGTTTTCCCAGAAAGATTGGGGCTTTTTCACGTACATTTTGGCAAACTGTAGTCTTGTTTTTTTATGTCTCTGTGTCAGCAGTGGGGTCCTCCTGGTTCTCCTGCCATAGCCTCATCTTCGTCTTCTCCCGCTTATCCGGGGCCGGGTCGCGGGGGCAGCAGTCTGAGCAGGGATGCCCAGACTTCCCTCTCCACAGACACTTCTTCCAGCTCCCCGGGAGGGATCCCGAGGCGTTCCCAGGCCAGCTGGGACACATATTCCTTCCAGCGCGTCCTGGGTCGTCCCCGGGGCCTCCTCCTAGTGGGACGTGCCCGGAACACCTCCCCTGGGACGCGTCCAGGAGGCATCCGGAACAGATGCCCAAGCCACTTCAGCTGACTCCTCTCGATGTGGAGGAGCAGAGGCTCTACTCCGAGCTCCCCCCGGGTGACGGAGCTTCTCACCCTATCTCTAAGGGAGCGCCCAGCCACCAGACGGAGGAAGCTCATTTCGGCTGCTTGTATCCGGGATCTTGTCCTTTCGGTCATGACCCAGAGCTCATGACCATAGGTGAGAGTAGGGACGTAGATCGACCGGTAAATCAAGAGCTTCGCCTTTTGGCTCAGCTCCCTTTTCACCACAACAGACCAATACAGCGACCGCATCACTGCAGATGCTGCACCGATCCGCCTGTCGATCTCGCGCTCCATCCTCCCCTCACTCGTGAACAGGACCCCGAGATACTTAAACTCCTCCACCTGAGGCAGGAGCACTCCACTGACCTGGAGAGCGCAAGCCACCTTTTTCCGGTCGAGAACCATGGCCTCAGACTGATCCTCATCCCAGCCGCTTCACACTCGGCTGCAAACCGCCCCAACGCGCGCTGCAGGTCTAGGTCCAAAGAAGCCAACAGGACAACATCGTCCGCAAACAGCAGATATGAAATCGTGAGGTCCCTGAACTGGACCCCCTCCGACCCCTGACTGCACCTAGCGATTCTGTCCATATAAACTATGAACAGAACCGGTGATAAGGGGCAGCCCTGCCGGAGGCCAACGTGCACTGGGAACAGGTCTTACTTTGTGCCGGCAATGCGGACCAAGCTCCTGCTCTGGTTGTACAGGGACCGGACAGCCCTTAGCAGAGGGCCCCGGACCCCATACTCCCAGAGAACCTCCCACAAAACACCACGAGGGAGACGGTCGAATGCCTTCTCCAAATCCACAAAGCACATGTGGACCGGTTGGGTGAACTCCCATGACCCCTCGAGGACCCTGCAGAGGGTATAGAGCTGGTCCAGTGTTCCACGACCGGGTCGAAACCCGCATTGTTCCTCCTGCATCCGAGGTTTGTCTATCGGCCGAACTCTCCTCTCCAGTACCCTGGAATAGACTTTCCCGGGGAGGCTGAGGAGTGTGATCCCCCGGTAGTTGGAACACATCCTCCGATCCCCCTTCTTGAAAAGAGGAACCACCACCCCGGTCTGCCAATCCAGAGGTACTGTCCCTGACTGCCACGCGATGCTGCAGAGACGTGTCAGCCAGGACAGTCCCACAGCATCTAGGCACTTGAGGTACTCAGGACGGATCTCATCCACCCCCGGAGCCTTGCCACTGAGGAGCTTATCAACCACCTCAGTTACTTCGGCTTGGGTGATAGATGAGTCCACCTCCAGTACCCCAGCTGCCTCCTCAACAGAGGACGTGACAGTGGGATTGAGAAGACCCTCAAAGTACTCCTTCCACCGCCCGACCACATCCCTGGTCGAGGTCAACAGCTCTCCACCTCCACTGTAAACAGTGTTGGTGAGGCACTGCTTCCCCCTCCTGAGGCGCCAGACAGTTTGCCAGAATTTCTTTGAGGACGACCGATAGTCATCCTCCATGGCCTCCCCGAACTCCTCCCAGGTCCGAGTTTTTGCCTCTAACAAAGCATTGGCTGCGGCATGCTTGGCCTGCCGGTACCGGTCAGCTGCGTCCATAGTCCCATAAGCCAACCAGGCCTGATAGGACTCTTTTTTTTCAGCTTGACGGCATCCCTTACTTCCGATGTCCACCACCGGGTTCTGGGATTGCCGCCGCGACAGGCACCAGAGACCTTATGGCCACAGCTTCGTACCGCGGCAGTGACAATAGAGGTGGAAAACATGGTCCACTCAGACTCTATGTCTCCAGCCTCCCCCGGTATCTGGTTGAAGCTCTCCCGGAGGTGAGAGTTAAAGCTCACTCTGACAGAGGGCTCTGCCAGACGTTCCCAACAAACACTCAACGTACGTTTGGGTCTGCCAGGTCTTTCCGGCCTCCTCCCCATCCAGCGGATCCAACTTACCACCAGGTAGTGATCAGTAGTGTCCAAAACACATGGTCGAAGGTCAGATGATACGACAACGAAGTCGATCATTGACCTTCGGCCTAAGGTGTCCTGGTGCCACGTGCACCAGTGGACACCCTTGTGCTTGAACATGGTGTTTGTTATGGACAAACCGTGACGGGCACAGAAGTCCAATAACAAAACACCACTCGGGTTCAGGTCGGGGAGGCCATTCCTCCCAATCACGCCCCTCCAGGTAACGCTGTCAATCTGGGCGACGTCGCGGGATCTGTTGTGCTTATCATAAGGGGTCTTCTGAACCGCTCTTAGTCTGACCCGTCGCCTAGGACCTGTTTGCCTTGGGAGACCCTACCAGGGGCAGTAAGCCCCCGACAACATAGCTCCTAGGATCCGTCGAGCACGCTAACCCCTCCACCACGTTAAGGTGGCGGTTCAAGGAGGCATAGCGTCTGCAATAGCGTCTTTTTTCATTCAAATGTCGACGGATAGTTCGCACTGACACTGATGCACCCTGAGCCTCCGGGACAGCTTGAATGTCTTTGGAACTTGTTTGAGGCTGCTTATCCGCCATTCGGACAATCCTGCGTTGCAACTTTTCATCAATTTTTCTTTTCCGTCCAGGTCCAGCTAGATTAGCTACAGTGCCATGGGTTGCAAACTTCTTGATAATGTTGCGCACTGTGGACAAAGGCAAATCTAGATCTCTGGAGATGGATTTGTAACCTTGAGATTGTTGATACTTTTCCACAATTTTGGTTCTCAAGTCCTCAGACAGCTCTCTTCTCCTTTTTCTGTTGTCCATGCTCAGTGTGACACACACAGACACACAATGTAAAGACTAAGTCAAACTTCTATCCTTTTTAACTGCTTTCAGGTGGGATTTTTATATTGCCCACACCTGTTACTTGCTCCAAGTGAGTTTAAAGAAACATCACATGCTTGAAACAATGTTATTGATCCACAATTTTAAAAGGGTGCCAATAATTTTGTCCAGCCCATATTTGGAGTTTTGTGTGATATTATGTCAAATCTGCTTATTTCCTGCTATTTTTGTTTTGCTCCAATACACACAAAGGTAATTAACATGTATATAGCAAAACATATGTTAATACAATGCTTTTCCTGTGAGAAATACTTGATTTTCTGAAAATATTTTTGGGGTGTCAACAATTTTGGCCATGACTGTATATATTATTTTAAGTGAGAAAATAAAAGTATTTTCTGTCATCTTGCTAGCATCCCACCCATGATGATTAGAATATTAAATAAACAGAGAGAAAGAACGTTGACTCGCCGAATTTGGCCAGGATCTCCTGTTGCTCATCACGGCTAGAGAAAAGGATCTTAGGATTGAGTCCTTTTGTAGCAAAGTTTTCCCAAGGCGGGGCCTTGTTGCCATGGCGATCCTGAGGCTCCACCTCCACGTTGACGAGAACCTGGAAGAGGTCAGGGTACTTCTCCTGGATGTCACAGGCATCGAGGTCATACCTGCAGACACACACGGAGCGTCAGACACACCGGCTCCCTGTTTCCAGATCAGTCTGAGGGCCGCCTCGCACTCACTTTGCGAACTTGACCGTGGAGGCGTTCCTGGGCACAAACCCAGTGTGAAACTGGATCTGAAACATCTTCATGGAGGCCATCTGCAGAAGAACCAAGAGGAATTTGAGAGACAAAAACGACTTTCAAGTTTTTAATTTTGTGATTATCTTCAGAGATATAAACTAATTTAATAGTTTGTCCAGTTGAAGATATAAAAAAGTGTTATATTTGCATACTCCACATAAAACAACACAAACAGGGTGAATAAAATAATAATAATGCCTTCAATGTATATAGCGCTTTTCTTGACACTCAAAGACGCTTTACAATGATAAGAGCATTATTCATTCACTCTCTGGTTGTGATAAGCTACCTTGGTAGCCCTCAGCTGCCCTGGAGCAGTCTGACAGGATGTGGCTGCCATTCTGCGCCTACGGCCTCCTGACCACCTCCACCAGTCACACACATCCATACTGGGCAATGTGGGTGAAGTGGCTTGCTCAACGCCACAACGGCAGAATGGCCCGAACCACCAACCTTCCAGTTACAGAACGACCAACTCCACCACTGCGCCATCATATCTTTCCATAGATATAATCTCGACTCAATTGTTGCTTGAATTTTCACTCAAAATGGTCTCATTGAAAAGCAAAAAAGAAATAGTTTAAAGGCAGTCACACATCTTCGGGTAGCTTCTATGCAGGGAGCTTTTCGCTAGCTTCACACCTCTACTGTTTAAAGTTGATGCAGTACTTCTTATCTTTGGATGGCGCTCAAAGGACAACAGTGGCGTAACCGGCCACACGAGGGCGCTTAGCAACTGTTTGCATCAGACACTTTTAAACACAGAAGAAAGTTTTTGCACAAAAGGCATTGTGGGAAATCAATTCACCGTAGCTGTTCAGCTTTATGGGCTTTGTAGAAAAACTCTCACTAACTAGATGAGCGGCTCAACATCCATATTCTTATAACATCATGCTCTATTATTTGTTCTTCGGCTTCCTTTCTCATCATCATTCTTCTATTGTGCTGAGTAATTTTCTTTTTCGAGACTTCTTTTTCTCTTATTTCATGCTTTCTTTTTGTGTCTTTTCCCATGTCGTCTTCTTTCCTTCTGCGTTTTATTTTTTTCTGCCTTTTTTTTTCTCGCCTTCCTCCTCTTCTACTCTCCTTCCACTTTTTTGCTTCTTCTGTCTTTCTGTCTTCTCTACTTCCTTTTCGTATTCTCTCCTTCCATGTGTTCTTTTTTGCCTCTTCTCTCCTGCCTCTTCTCTCCTGCAACTTCTTCTCTCCTTCCATGTCTTCTTTTTCTCGCCTTCCACATCATTTTCTAGTCTTCTTGTGAATCTTGTTCTCTTCTGCTGCATCTTCTCCTATTTTGAGTCTTCTTTTGTCTTCTTCTCTTCTACATTTTCTTCTCTCGAAATTTTTTTCTCCTGTGTCATTGTCTTAAGCGTCTTCTGCATCTCTCCTTTCACATTTTCTTCTCTTGGTCCACATCCATCTTCCATGTTTTCTTTTCTCAAACATCTACTTCTCTTTGGTGTCTCCAGCTTCGCTTGTTACATGTTTTCTTTTTCTCTTCCAAATTTTCTTTCTTCAGCATTTTCTGCTTCTCTTCGTCCACATTTTTTCTATTCATCCGCATCTTCTTTTATTCTGAATTGTCTACTTCTACATTGTTTCCAATTGTGAGGTTTATGTATTGAGTGTTCTTTTATCCTTCTGTTCTTATACATCCCAAGAATGCTCTGAACACGTGATCAACAAACCCAACTGTCATCGATCCACCAAAAAGCCAACACACCATGGCAGGGCCAAACTTTTTTTCCTTCTCGCTAGCCTGGAAACCTGTTACTCCACAGACGTGTTTTATTCCATTTACTGCTATTAAAACCAAAAAGATCTAAATTGAGTGGCTGAATGTCTTACTTTAGCTTGAAGTCGTCCTCCGAGAGTGGATCGTGCATGATAGATCACGATCAGAACATCTCCCTGTACAGTCACATTCAGAGGGATCTCCGCTCGCCCGTCCTCCATCTTAAAGTCCCTGCAAAGAGAATTATTAAGCGTGATGCAACCAACATTGCTCTTTTGGTCACTGTGGACAAAAAAAAAACCATGAGCTTAGACACACCCACCGTATCAAACAAGCGACTGACTAGTGGCAACTAAAGGCAACAATTGTTTTTGGAAAAATAACTGCGTTTGAACACACGGAATACGTAAAATGAGTACGTTTCATGTTTTGAAAAAAATTACTGAAATAAATAAACCTTTTCCTGATATTCTAATTATATGGTCAGCACCCGTGTAAGGACCTCCGCGAGCATGACTAAAGTATAAGATCAGATAAGCACTACAGATATGCAGATATCTTTGGAGACATGATGATATATGCATGTCCACATAATTCTTCATCATCACAATCACGTGAGCCAGTTGTCTCTTCTCACCTCATCCTGTCGTACTCCTGCGAGGTGGTAGCGACACGCTCCTCTCCAACGTAAACTTCACAGAAGGGTCGGCAGCCGCTCCTCGGCTTGTTGAAGAGCGGCACCGGCGTCAAGGCCACGGAGTGGATGGTTAAAGGCTTGCTGTGGGGGATTATGGGCTCGTCTGCCATCATGTCACACATGTACTCGATATACCTGCCACCGAAGAGCATCGCGACTGTAAAGATGTGGCTTAAAACAGCGAGCATCGAAGGCGTACCACACAGAAATTTTTTCTTCAAGTATTTATTTTACTTATTGTGTTTTTTTTTTTTTTTTTAATATGTAGATTTGCTAGTTAAAGACACAAAAAACTCAAAATGGCAGCTCCAGAAGATGCAGATATTTAAAAAAACTTCAGAATACCTGCACTTAAAAGCCAGGAAAGAACAAATTAAATTTTCTTTTAACCTTTTATGCTCTGAATAAAATAGTTTTGAACCTAATGACAGAGATGACTGGAATAAAAGACAATCAAGGCTTGACTGTTCTATGTTGTTTTAAGAGAGCTGCAGAACAGCGACTGGTCCAAAAACAAAGGAGATTAAAAACAGGCTCATAAACTTTTACCAAAAACACAACAAAACTAGACAGAATTTCAGTCAGCACCTACCAAATCAAAAAGTAGGGACAGCCAAAAAATACTTTCCAAAAAATTCAAAACAATACATAAAAAATAAAGAATGACACAATGTTCTCCAAACAGGTCGCAGTCAAAAATGACAAATTAACTTAACTGGAACAAAGATGCAACGATTCAGGACTGAACAACTACAACTGAAAAAACACAGGATTTGACAGGGCAGAAAACAGGTGGTGTCCATCCAGGCTGACTACGGCAGTCATGGAGGTACAGAGCTCTCTGCTGCCCCTCGATGTTGAGGAGTGTTTTACAGTACAGAACTTAATCACTCTTAAATCCCTGCATTCGAAATGAGAATCCATGTTTGCTGTAATTTGAAAGCTTAAACCCTTTTCTTTGTGAATTTATCCAGCATTTTGGTTTATATTGTACATAAACGAGTGTACTTTCAATTAAATGTATTATTCCAGAATGTTACATTTTCCACCTGCTATTTTCCCCCCCATCATGTTTACACCACCATAGTGCATTAAACAGAAGTTTACCGACACCTCTCAGTCTCAAAAATATCTAAAAATAATTTCTAAACACCTAAAAATTATTAAGTGAACCAAAATGAACGATGACAAGCCAAAATGAAACCATGTTTGAGATGATAGTGAATATAAGCTCAAATTGCAGCAGAGAGCGGCCCACAGTGGAAGCATTTTTAAGCATCTCAAACTCTTGAGGAAAAAATTTGAGAGTATTTGCAAGTCTTCTTGACATTATCAGAGAAAGTAATCCCTCTGAATGTCAAATTCACAAAAACATTGAGGCTGTGGTGAGCTTTAAAATCCATGCAGAAACCCTAAAAACAGCCAAGGGCAGAAGAGGTCAAGACAGTCGTTTCATTTAAAGAGAAGAGCAGACTGAGGCACTGCAGTGAGCTGGAAGTAAAGGATTTCTTTGATTAGTTTGATTGGTAGCTGTTACCGCTTGTGTGAGGGAGAGATGCCGGGGGGACAGCGCTTCATGCTGAACATGTAGACCGCCGCCTCGGCCGTGGAGAAGAGCCGACAGAAGCAGAGGAAAGCACAGACCACCACCGCCGACGCTGCTCGTCCGTCCTGAACCCACACAGATACAGACGTCAGGATAGGATTAATCCAGCTAAAGGTCCCACAAAAACGAAATACTTCATGACATGTCACATCGTCTTCATTATTTCTCCTGAATCCTGGAAACATGATTAAATGACGTTAACCATCAGGTTCAGGAGGAGCTTGGCTGATAATTGACTAATCATATGGTTCCACCTACTTAGATCATCTCCAGTATATAAGACACAGCCTAACATCTACATCGTGCTAGCTATCCCTCCTTCCATCCTTTCGCCACTCACCAAGCACCTTTCACTTCACACATTGCGTAAGACGGTCTACTCCTCGCTTAAACTTTGGTAATAGTTGGAAATCTAAGGGGGTAGTATTCTCCAGGCCCAGGTTGCTCAATGTTCCCGGACTAACTCGTGGACAATTTGCCTCGTACGCTTCTCCATTTCTCACCAACCACGCTCGCGATGCTAGGCAATTATGAGCAGAGCGAACTCATGAGAAACGACAGAAGAAGTTGTTCAGTGTTTGTCCCTCGTTAAAAACACCTCGTTCCAGAAAGCCCAGCACAATAGCCCCGCCCACCACTGACACCCGGATCCTGACAAGAATATGATGCTATGACTAGCGAACTCAACTCAGACTTAACCATGAACAAACCAATTCAAGCCTTATCTGACAGAGATTTGGAGGTTTCAGTGGGCCATGGAGACATGCTCCAGACAGATTTACCATCGGTAATATCAGGTGTAATAGCAGCAAACACCAGCATTTGATTAGCTGTTCATTTACATTTACATTTATGCATTTGGCAGACGCTTGTGTCCAAAGCGACTTACATTAGGGGAGAAACAATATGCAATCTGTTACACCGTCAAAGTCTATCTCAGCTTCTCATAATAGAAATTCCCAGGTCAGTCGCTATGCTCTCACCTTATTTAACGACTTGACTCGTTTTTAAAAAGTTGATTCAGTCTTCTTTGGACATAGACTTTATAAAAACACTGCAAGCCAACAGTGTGGCTCTGAGATTTACCACCATCACATAGAATACACATGTAAAAGTTACACAAACTTAATAAAGACATTTTTGAGCGGAGAGAACCTTTCAGGAAACGAGTAGCTATACGCAGCGCTAGAGTTAGCGGTATCATCTCGTTCCTAATCAAGAAAAGCGAGCCCTCACCAGACAGTGGACAATGCAGATGTTCCTCTGGTCCTGTTTGAGCCACTGGTGCATGTTTTTACAGATGCTGTACAAGTTCTTGAGAGTGGGAGCTCGCCGGGGCTGCCAGCCGCACTCTGATACCTGCAGACACACACACATCTCGAGATTTACTGTAATCAAGGAGCAAAAACTGGAAATTGATTGAATTTTCAAAGGGAAAAATGAAATAGAATCATTTTCAAGAGAAATGCTATTTTGAAACGAGCCATAGCTGGTTAATATGATTGTTATTGTTCTCTTTAATGCTGGAAGCAGCTGAAAACTACGCATCCGACGCCAACCAGTCTAATCTGTGTCTTCTCAACAGAGGAAAAAAAAACATTTGATTTAATGAACTGGGTCGTAAACAACCCTGAAGAATTATTTTAACTTCATTAATTTTAAAAGATGACATCCGTGATTAAACCACTTACATGTTCTTCTAAAACATATTTTGATGCAGAAAATCTCCTCCTCACCCTGTTGTGAAAGCGCGCCGGCCTGTAGGAGCGCTTGGAGAGGTTGTACACTGCATAGTGCCCCGGGTGCCTGGAGTCCAGGAACAGACGCACGTCCTCGATGTTGTTCTTAATGGCGGACTCCACACCTTCAGCTGGGAACGACATGACTAAAAAGACCAGGAAGAAGAGACGAGTTTAAGAAAAGCTTGCATTTTCAACCATTAATGTATTTTTACTAGAGCTTAATTATGCAAGGGATAATCAATGCTCTGCGCGCTACCTTTTATACCATGGACTGTCTGAAAACTCGATTCTGATTGGCTGTCAGGTGTTATTTAATTACGAATAACCACACAGGTGGTCCAGGTTGGTTTGTTTGCTCTATGTATCCATGCACGCCATCGTTCACCATAGTAACACAAATTAGCAGATCAATCTATACGAGGGCTAGACCAAAGTAATCGTTCCCTGATTCGTTCAAAGTGGATTAATAGGGTTTTTAAGCGACCATCTAAGTAGTACAGTTATTTATTTTACAGCAACGGTCATTTATGGAGGTTCTGCTGAACTGGATCCAAGAGACATTTGATCAAAAACGAGGTTTCTCTCTGGACTTGGTTGCTGTTTACACACAACTGACCCAAAATTAAAGTGAAAGTGACAAGATGGCCTCGCTCGAGGGCTCCACAGCTGTGGTTTCATCACTCACACCACCTTTAACTCGGTGGATCTGGGAGACGGCGACCTTCCGATCTCAAGTCGATCCACCGGACCACAACTGCAGATGTTCTGCTGATGTTGTGGTCAAAAATGACTGCAAGAAAGTTAAGTGATGCATCCTGAAGCTGCCCAAACTCTGTGTGGTGCTTTATATTCACACAAATTTCTTCTGCTGAGACTTCACTGGAGTGGATTAATATTGGTGGAGTGGGTAAATGCAAAAGAGAATGAACCCCCAGCACAATAGAAAAGATGCCGTAGGTCTGCAGAATCAGAAACAAAGGCCCAACACCTGCAGCATAGAAAGACCTTCGACTATGGAATTTAAGGCCTCATTTCTGAAATGTTGAATTTAATAGAAATCTTGTACAAAACTCAATGTGAGTGCTGCGCAACATGGTTTTAATAACCAGAATAATAATTAACTGTCACAAGACGTCTCCCTTCCCTTGAAAAACTACCCATTTTTGTGTGTTTGTGTTGCACTACTAAAATTTTTGATTAGGAGATATTTTTTCACACTTTTATTTCATTCTCAGGACACTCACAGAGAAAACATCTATGTAGGGCTGGGCGATATATCGATAATTATCATCAATATACTTTTTTTTCTCAATAAAACGATATAAAGAGATCGATTGAGAGCTCGATTACTTCATAATCATTTTCCGTGTTTGAATTAGCTCCCACTAATAACGCTCTGAGATTTTTATCCTATTTTTCTGCAAACAAAAGCTGAATTCTGTCTGTTTGGCGTGTTCCCACACCTAAACGATTCCTACTGACGTGTTGCATGATGCGGTTCTTGCTTCTGGGCTCTTGCTTCTGATTGGTTAAGCTCGTTGAATGCCATCTTTTTTTTAACCTCTGGAGACACTAACATTAAAGAGAAACGCTCAGAGTGAGGTCAACTCCAGAGTTTATATGAATTACACGTTTATCTCTTGAGCTCTGATTCAGTTATTTCTCATCAAAAAGATGCAGGAAACTAAATAAAATGAAGATTTTCAGCTTTTGTTTAGAGAAAGTTAATTAGAGCTGAAAGTGGAAAAGTTAATCAAAAATTATTTTTTTAGTTTTCAGTCTAATATATAAAAACATAGTTCAATATATTTCAATGTTTGAGTTTTATGAATCTCATGAGTCCATATATAATTGGTAATCGAGTAGATACTTACTTGATGTCTGATATTTGTGCTATTTTTACAGGTTATGAATAAATTTTTAATAACAATTTATCTGAAACTGGCTCCAACTCAAATAAAAGAATATCACTTTGTAATGATTTTAATTATAAAATAAAAATACCTTAAACTGCTCATGTTTAGAAAATGTATGCTTTGATTTGACAAAAAAAAAAATGAGCGGAAAACCTCATTTAATGATCAGGTTTGTATAACTTTCACTCCAGAGGGTTATTACAGGAATAACGATTTGGAATATCGTGATATTATTGATATTATCGACATCGCCTAATATGAAAAAAGGATGGCGATATATTTTTTGGCCACAGCCCTACATCTGCGTGAGCTTAAACCTGTGAAGAAACGCAACACATGCAATTAAAATGTAAATATTCTACATGCCTAGATTTCCCTACTTGACAAATTGCTTGCCGTTTCTCCCAAATACGTTTGTTTTCTTTGAATAAACGTATAAATTTCACGCCTGTAACACAGCGTCTCTCGGTTTCTTGTCTTTCTGTAATTTATCAGAAAGTGGGGGTACCTGCGAGTCTGGAGGTGATGTAAGACAGATCCAGGTCTCCCTTTGCATAGCTGTTACAAGACAAGACAAGACGCAGGGTTACTGTAGAGTAGAATATCTTACAATCAGACAGGATTCTAGCGGAGGATCTCCATAACTCTAAAAACCAAACAGAGTCAGTGACACAGCAAACTTTATTCTAAAAGATCTAGAGGCAAAAGGTGGCACTTAAAGAGATACTTCAACCAACATTCCACTTTTCCTCAAAGCGTGGGAACAAAACATTTTCTAATGCAAGCGTGCATCACTCAGAGAGAGGAAGAAAAGGGTTTGGCAGCTGAGCATTTGATCAAATAATGGTAGGTTCAACGGCAAGACACAAAAAAAGGTA
Source organism: Danionella dracula (assembly GCA_900490495.1). Taxonomy (NCBI): domain Eukaryota; kingdom Metazoa; phylum Chordata; class Actinopteri; order Cypriniformes; family Danionidae; genus Danionella; species Danionella dracula. The sequence goes on along the minus strand of UELW01000422.1, from coordinate 438,954 downwards.
TTAAGAGTTGTGCCTGCCTTGGTTTGGCCCAGAATGCTCTCAACAGCATCCAGTCTGAACCCAGACATCTGGAAATTATTTAAATGATTGCGTTAAATTATTTGCATTTTAGTTAACCCAATTCCCTAAAAACTTGTGATATTATTTAAGGGCCATATTGCCCATCCCTAACGTTAACCATTAAAAATAAGCAATCTTCAAATACTGATGCTCGGAGAGCACTACGTCACCGACGAGGTCCATTAGTGCTTTAAGGGCCTTCTTGCTCAATGAATCTTGGATCACCAAACCCAAACGATGATTAGAAACTAAATAAACATATTTAAAATGTGTCCTAAGAAGACTTACTAGTAAATCTCCTCACAAAGATAACAGCAAAGTTATTTAAAGGTACTGTGAAATATCCCTTTAAGGCCACGTCAGGGTGTTTCATTCCCACAGTGGGTTAGTATGCAAGCTACTGGTCCGGATCAAACTGAGCTGTGGGGGTTATGAACAAACAGAACCGCACTCGAAGAACACACACACAGAAACTCAGGAGCCATCCCGGAGTTACCTGGAGCTGAGAGGGGTTGGTGAACGGGGGCCGTGAGACATCATTTGGAAATAAAAACAAAAAAAAGAGGAAATGGACCAACTGAGATGAAAGCATGGACCGAAGGACTTGAGGAGATGTGACTGGGATTATTCAATAGAAGTTAAACATTGAAGTGGATTTTGGAGGAGGATTCATGATCGATCATCTTCTCAATCTTTACTTGTCTACTTTAACAGATATTTTAATACTAATTACTATTAAAGCAATAACAAATGCTGATATTTTAATAATGGCAAAGCTTCTTTAATATGTCCTCCAAGAAGTGTATTTGAACTTCAATTGCAGGAGATCTAGAGGACAGGTTCTGAATCCGTCTTGAAAAATGGATTCTGCAAAAGCTGACATTAAGGAAAAAGGGATGAAGCAGATTTAAAATGACAAAATGTTGGAAAATACATATTGAAACGTGCTCAAATTAACTTGTTTTTGTATTAAACTAATAAAAATAGATTGAAGATAACCACATATTCTAAAATATGTATCTAACTTGTGCTCAAAAAGTGTAAAATCTTAGAAATTGGGCATGAAATTGGGTCTAAAATGGTAAAATCATAGAGCAAAGAGATACACGGACTGGTTTAAAATGAACTTTTTAAAAGGAGGAACAATTGAGAATAAATTAAGATGTCAAACATGGAAAACTCCTTAAAAATGTAAAAAAAAATAATGGATCACAATCAGTCTAAACAACCTTCAAATAAAATAGACAAAGCCTGTCCAAAACAACATTATTTTAAAGAATATGTTTCAAATTAGGTATAAAATAGAAAAATAATTAAATACAACTAAAACTGGTTTAAAACAGTGAAGTTAAAAAAATCAAAATGGGTTTAAAATGTTACAATCCAAAAGCAGAAACATAACTCTTATTCAAGCTGTTAATTTATATGGTAACTTGGTATGTAAATGATAAGATTGCCTATGAAAATTCGGCAAAGACAATATCTTAATAGGTTTTAAAAAACAAAACCTTAAGTAAAGGGTTTCAAAACGCCTAACGTAAATATTCAACTTTATATTAAAAGTGAATCAAACTTAACTAAAGGAGGACATTTTTTACAAGGAATAACGATGTATAAAATAAATGAACAGGGTCAAACTTGAGAAAAAGAAGCATAAAAACACATTAAATGGTTAATAAATAAAAAAAGTGTTTGTCAAAAGCTCCAAATATTCTACAGCTAACTTCACCCTAAAAAGTTCATGTTCACAAATCATGAAATCCATAAGTTTGAAATCCGAGTGCGCTCCAGAACGTGGCGGAGGAGTTCAGAAAGCAAGCGAATGGGAACGCTCACCTGGCCACCGATTGGATGACTTTGGAGGACGTGTCTTTAATATTAGTGAGGAATCGCTCTGTTCCTCCCTTCAGAATATCCAGAAGGCCTCCTCCCATGGCCGGGTCTGGGTCATACCCACCTGAGGAACACACACCCAGAACTCGTCAAAACAGCTTTATAGATGTGATGAACGCTCTCTCAAAGACCTCATCTCTCCATTCAAGGCTTTATTCTTCTCACAAAAGAGGGGCACGAACTAAACATGACTAGGTTGAGCTGACAAAGTTCTTTGAGAGAAGCGAAAGTGAGTGCAAGCGAGCAAAAAAAAAAAACTATTTTTGTTTAATTCCATTAGTTAAGACCAAAAAATGATAAATTAATTGCACAATGCTAGCTATAGGTCATATTTCCTAACTGTTGAAGGACTCTTACATTAACTAGGAAGGGACGATACCATTAGAACAGAGGCTTGCATCATCTTCACTTTCAGACTGTGTGCAATCAGAGAACTCAGCAGATGGTGAGCAGAGGGACAATCCTCTTACTCAATGCAATCCCAGTGCAGTCGTAAATATGGGGGCAGGGGTGCAAGTGCATAAGGTCTCGTCCCCACGCAGCGTACCTCTGTGCTGCTATTATACAAACAATCAACGCACTGACCTCGACTTCCATTTAAAGCGATCAAGCTCATGTGGAAAAAGGTCAAAAATTGCACGTCTGTACCTGGTGGAGAACTGGTCAGGTGTCGGTGTTTTTGACTAAAACCTGGAGGCAACAGTAAATATCTAAACAAGACGTTAAGCAGAGGTGGGTGGGGTATCCAACTAAATCACTTAAGAAGTAAAAGTACGCATGAAAACATTTACTCAAGTAAGAGTAGAAGTAACTACCAAATGATTTACTTGAGTGAGAGTAAAAAGTATCTCATGAAAAACGTACTCAAGTAGTTAGTTACTTCCGGTGATTCAAAGCATGATGCTACAAAGCAAAAAACGTTGATCCTCAAAAATCTTGAAGGAACATTTAGTTCTCTCCTCAAAGGTAGCTTCATCCTGCTTTTATGAAATATAAGTAAAAAAATGTTTTTTTGTGGGCCATGCACACCCCGTAACCTGAAAAACTAAAATAAACCGAGGCGTTTTCATATCAGTTAAAGAAAAGCATCGAAAGTTTAACTTTTAACATCGTGTTCAAAGCTCTCGTAGCAACCACAGTGACATTAACACTGATTGAGTCTGGCATTACCTGATTATTTTGATTGAGATACGCTGCCGTCCTCACATACTGCTTCATGTTTCCTTTCAGTAGGAGCTGGAGTTCGTGGATACCTTGATCTACATCAATTTTGTTGCACAAAGCAAGCACTGCATCACGAAGCTGCTTTTCTTAGCGTTTTCTGAGAGTAAAAAAAACTCTGAACACATGGACAGGGGTGAGCTTCTACAGTTAATGTGAACAGCTGGAAAAATAAGCCTCTTTCCGTTATCTTCGTAACGGAGGACAGAGGAACGCAGCTAAGATGTAACTGAGACAGGTTAACTGATTTTTGAGGTTGCTAAAAAGTGAATCACGCTTTTCCAAAAACCTTAACAACTTGAGCTCTTTCTCCTCATTCACTAAAGTGCAAAGCTATAGCTACAAATACAAAACGTATGTACTAAATAACGACAAAGCTCATCAAGAGGAGACAGCCAAACGATGACTGACAGACAGACAGACAGAGTGAAAGAGAGAGAAACAAACAAACAAACAAACAAACAAACAGTTTACACAGAAAGAAATATACAGACAAACTAATGCAGAGAGACAAACAGATGTAAAGAAAGACAGACAGAGATACAAAATTAGAGACAGACAGAGCCACACAGAGATAGTGAGACAGGGAAAGTAACAACCAGAGACAAACACATGTAGACAGAGATAGATAAACAGACAGACAGACAAAGAGACAGACACACTGAGGCAGGCAGCCAGACAGAAAATGTCAGACAAAGACAGAGAGACAAATGAAGTCAGAGACAGATAGAGAGAAACACAGACAGGCAAACAGAAGGACACAGAGACAGACAGACAAAGAGATGCAGACAGAAACAGACAGATAAAGGCAGACAGCCACAGAAACACTAGCAGAGTGACAGATTGACAAACAGAGGTAGAAAGTGAGACAGACAGAGAAACAGAAGAAGAAATAAACAGACAAACAACCAACCAACCAGAGAAACACAGGCTGAGAGACAGAGACAGACTGTCCATCTCTGTCTGTCAGAAAGTCAGAAAACACTGGCAGACAGACAAAGAGAAGCACATGGAGACAGACAGATAGACAGAGAAAGAGATATAGAGGATAGAAAAGAGAAACAGACACACAGACAAAAACAGAGAGATTTACAGAGACAGAGAAACACAGACAGAGATAGAGAGAGACACACAAACAAACAAACGGAGACAAAATTACACAGCAGAAATATGTTAAATGAATAGCTTGTTAACAGGCTGCCAATTGATTGCCGACTCAAGCAGTCGACAACTAGCCAATTGATACCTGGGTCGACAAATCAAATAAATACGTTTTACTGGGACGCCCAAAGAGAGATTTAGTTTTGTTCACATCAAAGCATTCGGGAAAAAAACTTCTTTAAAAAACATATTTAACCTAACCTGCAGCAGCGCACTTCTTCCCAGAGTCTGAAATCAAGCTTACAATATAACTGCAATGCAGCACAAAATTATTCTGACTTATAAAAATGACATTTTAACTTAAAAGGACGAAAATTTGACTTAATATGTATTTTAGCATTGAAGAGCAAACTCTGGCAACAGAAAGACATCAGTTGAACTTTACTAGAACGTCAGCAAAAAAAGAGGTGTGAAGAATATCAAAGGTCAATATCTGGCAACCCTAACAATCACTTTTAAGATTGAGAATTTATGAGTGTTCAGATGTTTGTCAAACTACGGCATCTCTAAAGGTAACTTTGACTTTTTTTGAGGATTTATGAAACTTCTCAAACGCTAACCCAGACTGTAATGTTTTTGAACAATTATGCACATTTTCTCAGACTATGGCAACCCTAACCATCATTTTTATAATCTTTTTTAGAATTAAGGAGCATTTTCTCAGCCTCTGCCAACCCCGAACCACAAAAAACACAACAGATGGACGCCAGAAAAATAAGAGCTGTGACAAATTATTGATACAATGCAACTGCGTCACAGCAAAAACATACAACTAAACACGTAATAGATTTTTACCCTTCACACACACAGAGGATTTAATTCAACGATGATGTACTTTAACACAACAATACAGCTGTATGCAAAGACACAAAACAACAGGAGTTAAAAAAAACTCTTCATGGATTTCCATGAAAAGGCAAAGCAAACAGAAACGTTGGAAGCAACAAAAACGCTGTAAGAAATATTTTGAGATGGGATTTAAGCGTCTGAAAAGAAAAAGTCTCTTTTCCATGGAACAACAGCAGCCAAAAGAGAAACCCTCGGCAGCACTCACCGGAGTTGTGTAGGTTGTTGATCTGCGAAGGACTCTGCGCGCTGTTGTTCCCGAAGCCTCCGTTCTGCTCCAGGAGCTGCAGGGATTCATATCCGTCATACACAGACTTCAGACAGTAGTAGGAACTGAACAGACTCATGGAGAACACGCGAGCGTGGAGACACACATCAGGAGGAAACACCGGCGAGAGGCGACACATGAAACAACGCTCCCAGAATAATCCCTTTAATCCAGAGAGAGGAAAACCCTGCTCTTAATCCAGATCTAAACCCGGCTCGTCTCGGCTACACGCGCATGATTATTAATTCAGGTCTGATTGATCAAAACTGGGACGCGCTCCCGTTGTTTACCACTTTCTGAGTCGTTAGCGGAGAGAGAGAGAGAGAGAGATGGAGGGATGAGCCCTCCCTTTGTCTGCCGGATGTCAGCGAGGGATGGAAAAAAGGAAGAGTGCGGCTGTGTCTCTAAATGGCTCTTCAGAGAGTTGCGATCAGTATGAGGAGCTCTGCGCGTCTCTGTTTTAACGGAAGAATGAGGACTCTGTTTCAATCTCGGCTCCGAAGAACGCTTCATTCAAAGCAGCCGAAGCTTTCCCAAAACCAGCTTTGAAGGAGCGATGGATTAGAAGTGAATAATATCTGGATCCTGTCTAAATCCGTACAGTGAACACGCAAGCGCTGCAACTATTGTTATTGGTTTGATTATTCGACTAATTGGATGAAAGAGTGATGTTTATGTAGTTGCTTGTACAGTGGATATAATATATTTAAAGTGAACTTTTCAGTTCAAAATTCATCAGTTGCATGATTTTGTGCTCGTATAAAACAACACAGAAAAATATACATTTTAACGTGTGATTCTTGTTTTTTTTCTTCTCCTGCAGGTGTTTCTTGACCGTTTAGCATATCTACAGGCTATCAGTAAATTTGAAGACATCTATTTAAGACTTTTTAAAACCATTCTGATCGAAATTGAAGACCAACGGTAGAAGAACCTCAAAAGTATGGAAGCCCTTTTCCACCAGCCTAAAATAAGGCTTTACAAGTCACATTTTTAGATAATAATAACAATAATATACAAAAATTAACTTGTAAATTAACATGTAAAAACAAACACTTGACTTAATTAAGTCCTTAAATCTCAAATCTTTTTGACTTAAAGACACACTTTTGACAAAGACTAATAAAAACTATTTTTTTTGCTTAAAAAACATTTTGACTCAAAGATAAAATTTTGACTAATAAAGAGTTCATTTTGAAAAAGAAAAAAATGTTGACTGTCAAACTTTTTAAGGAAATTTTTTTTTATAAAAGACAACTCTTTTTGACTTAGACAAAGTTTTGACTTATAAAAATATTTTTTTTTACTTAAAAAGATGTTATTTTGACAAACATTTTTACATTTTATTTTTAGAAGTCAAAATTTGATCTTCATAAGATGTAATTTTGACTTTAAACGACGCAATTTTAACTTAAGATGTTGTTGTTTTTAGCATTTAGGAGCAATCTCGGTCAACAACAAAAACACACATCAGACGAGCTTTACATGAACGTCAGAAAACAAGAGGCTTCGGGGTCCGGGAGGGAACGAGGGGACCGCTTCACCTCAGTGATGGGGGACTTGGGGCTGACGTTCCTCGCCGCAGCGATCTCCTGCAGCTGATTGACGAGCTCGCCGATCGAGAGCCGCTCATCGGGGTTGATTTTCAACATCGATCCTGGAACAAACACAAGAACATCTTCACTTCGACTAATACAACACGCACTGAACGAACAAAACAAGAACGCTTCAGATGAGAAAGGTTCAAAGGATCGTTTCACATCAACCTTGCACTTTCAAATGCTCTCTGTTATGTTTAAATACGATAACAATTATGTACTTGTGAATGACGGGTGAGAGCGGATCTCGCTACTGTATATCAATCAATCAATCAATCAATCAAATCAAAGTTTTTAATACAGCGCTCTTTTTAGCAGTTGCTTTCAAAAGAGCTTCATAAAGTCCTCGTGAGGATCAGGTAGAGTAAATATGAGTTCCTCCGTGAGGTCAACAGTTTGTACGTTTATAGCTCTCAGACACCAGATCTGTTTTAACAAATCCAAGAGCAAATTACTGCAGCTCTAGATTAAACATGATCTGTTTTTAATTTAGTTCTGAACTCTGTGAGCGTAGCTGAGCTCTGGACAACATCCGGGAGTTTGTTCCAGAGCTTCGGGGCTCGATATGAGAATGCTCTTCCTCCTCTGGTGCATTTACTCATCTGTGGAATAATCAATAGCTCTGCTTCTTGGGAACGAAGAGAGCGAGCTGGAATATGAGCTGGAATCGTGAGAGGAGGCTGCTCAGGTCGAGCGCAGCCGAGCCATTCAGCGCCTCTTATAGGCAAGGAGCAGCTTTGTATACAAAAATACAACACAATATAATAGAACAAATAAAAGTGTCTTTTAAAGATAAGAGGTTAGGAGGTGTTTTGGACGTCTCAGCTCGAGCGCTTACGTATGAGCTGGTGGAAGACGCTGTACTTGTTGTCGTTTTGAGGAATGCTGTATTTGCCGTTGACGATCTGGAGTTTGGCGCCCTCCTCAAACGGGTGCTGCTTGAAGCACAGCAGGTACAGGATGCAGCCCAGCGCCTGAGATCATGCAAACACGGCAACGTTCACTCTCGGAACACGGGAGAAGATAGCAAAGTGAATGGAAAAGCCACGGAGAGTCTTTAAATTAAAGGACCCAAACAGAATTACATTTTTGTAAACCTTTGTGGGGTATTCCCATTTTAAAAGCAATTAAAAATCTAAATTTAAAAGCAATAAAAAATCTAAATTTTACTCCATAACACATTACATACATGACTTCTCAAATTCAAACAATACAGAGAACATATCTTGAATTATTGCAACCAGTCCCAACTAGAAAAGAATATACACTAGGAACATTTTTATTCTTGTAAAAATTTTAAACGGGTCAATTTGATCCAAAGGCCACACAAGGGTTAAATCCCAAAGCATCTTTAAAAGTAGGGTGAAATTCTTCTTCCAAACATTTTACAATTTATTTTAAGTTTCTTAGCTTTCCCTCAAAAACTCATCAACAAGGTGATAAATTTAAGGAGCGTGGAGAATATTTCAAGCTTTTCTTTTTTCAGAAATTCACTCAAGAACTTTTAAGATCGTTAACAATCAAATTCAAACACATACACAACTTTTTGGGATAATTAACAAAATGCTTCAAACACATTGTTTCAACCCTAACCCTAACTTTAATGTTTTTGAGCTTTTACGAAGGTTTTCTCAAATTCTGGCAACCCTAACCTCGCCTTTTATAAAGTTGAACGTTTATGAGCATTTTCTAAAATTTTGGCAACCCTAAACATCATATTATAAATTTTTTTAACATTTCGGAGCATTTTCTCAATATTTGGCAACCCCAAAAATCACTTTTAAGCTTTTGAGCATTAATGCGTGGTTTCTTAATCTCTGGCAACCCTTTCAACCACATTGTTTCCGAGACACTTTTCAATATTTTACCTTTTTTTTTTTTTTTTTTTTTTTACATTTAGAAGAATTTTCTCTATCTTCTCTGGCAACCCCAAGCAACAACACAAACCACTAATTGCACTTTTCAGCCGTAAACCCTGATAAAAGAGGACAATCACTCACCCAGATGTCCTGTTTCTCATTTATGGGGTAGTTGGAATAAAGGTCAATCATCTCTGGGGTCCGGTACGCTGGAGTCGTGTTTCTTGTAATCTAACAGATTGGGAAAACACGTAAAAAAAAAAGGGCATCTTTGATTCAGAAGAGTGATTGTACGTAAAGATAAGAGCGTACTGATATTTAAAGTTTAACCCCTTCATGACTGAATAATTCTCAGCATCTAATCATAATTACCAACAACGACAGAAACTTCCCTTCCCTAAACTTGTCAAACTATATGCAAATAGGGAATTAGAAATTAAATAGCACAACTTAATGCAGCATACTTTGTTCATAATTAAAATCTAAGGCTGCATTCCGTGTCTCTCACTTAGCCCTAACCCTTAGGCCTTCCCCTTCCCCTCGTCTCAGAGCTGGCTGCAAACGTTATATTTATTCAGAAACCAAAGCATTTGGAGCTCTGAAACGTTAAGAGTACCTTTATTGCTGCATCAGCTCTTCTATGTGAAAATATTAATACCTTTTTAATAATAATCAGAATAATAATATTAATGCCTTCAATTCATTTAGCACTTTTCCAGACGCTCAAAGACGCTTTAAAATTATCAATGTATTATTCATTAAATCCACATTCATACAATGTTTTATCATTTTTATCCTTTGTTCACTCACTCGTTACTTGTGAAGACATTTTGTGCCGCTCCACTTAACATCGTCAGGTTTCCTACAAACTAAATTATAATTTTGTGACCTTGTGCTCCTAGTTGGTTGGTGCACAAAAAAAGTATTTATATATATATATATATATATATATATATATATATAAATTAATTTTAACATTATATTGGCCTTTTAGCCCTTAGACTTTTTTTGTTTTTGATAATTTAACCACTTTTTAAAATAATCTTGTGCGCTCAGTGAAGAGACTTGGTAAAAACGATACTGAATATTTATAACAGAGAAATTAATTTCTAAAGGGTTCATCGCTCGACCTGCATGTTATAAACGGCACTGCCTTCATGCGTTTAGCATCGATCCGCCGAGCACGTGAGCCACACGACTGCCGCTCGAGCTCTTCTGTGTCTCATCTGATGAAGATCTTCTCACACGTTCCTGACTCAAAGCTGAATGTTCTGCATCACCGTTACTGTCCCAGCGCTCCTCACAAATCAGTCTGAATGCTAAGTTAAGCTGAGGAACACATTTAGAAGCAGGTGGAGAGAAGCTTCAGCCTTGAGTCCACAATTTTGAGGTAAAAAAAAAAAAAACATTTGAGCTGGTAATTTTGAGAAGTAAATTTAAGTTGCAGCTTTAAAATAAAAAGTAAATGTTTAGCTAAAAAGTAGAAATTGAGACAAAAAGAAATGTTGACTTATGACAAAATTTTGACTTGTAAGATTTTAATACAAAAAATAGTTTCGACATAAAAAGACAACATTTTAACATATTATAAATGAAATTTTGACGTCTAAAATTTTGTACTTAAAAGGCTACATTTTACATAGTACATAGTTTTGTCTTATAAAAATGAAATTTTGACTTTATAAGCTATTTATAAGATAAATTATTTAGTTAAGTAAAAATATGTAATATGTAAAAAATGCAAATCTAAAAGCAACAATTTAGTCTTTATAAGACAAAATATAATCCTGGACTCAAAATTACGATTTAAAGATGAAACTTAGTCAAAATTTCATCTTTATAAGTAAAAGAAAATTTGAGATAAAAACTAGCAAACTAGCAAGATGAAGATAGAAAAAGTTGACAAAAAATTACTTTTGGATAGGTTTTTATGTTTTTTTTGAAGATGGGTTTTTTTGTTTTCTTAGCTTTTTTTTATGCAAAAATGAAAAATTAAACAAAATGATTATTTTTCAATATTAAGTAGCAAAAAGGCGAAAGTTAAATGACTTACATTCAACGTGAATTTTAACATTATACAATATTGGCCTTTAAGACCAAGATGGCCTTTAAGATGTTTTTTTTTGTGATAAATTAACCTTTTTTTTCTTGAAAATGAGACAAAAAACTCACTTTATAACAGAGAAATAAATGTTTTAAGGGTTCATCTCCTGACCTACATGTTTATAAACCACAATCCCTTCATCTTTCAGCATTAATCAGCAGAGCATGAGATCCACATCTCTTCTGTGCTCTTCTGTGTCTCCTCTGATAGAACAAAATCCTGATTCAAAGCTGAATGTTCTGCATTGTTATTACAGTCATGCTGTCACAGCGCTCTTCGGAAATCAGTTTGAATGCTAATTTCAGCTTAGGAGCACAGTATTGAAGCATGTGGAGAGAAGCTTCAGCTTCGGGTCGTTGCGAGGGGTTGAGCTTGTAACCAGTGAGCGGACCACGAGCACCAGAAACTCAATCTCCACAGGAAACAGCACTAATTAAATCACAGGAAAACATTCCTCTCCGGCCTCATAATCTGATCTCTTCCACCATTATGAAGATGCGACATTAATCCTAATCATAGCTATTAAACTCCAGCACAGCGACAGCTTTACCTCGTCCTCCACCATGGATCTCTTGTGAGCGGACCAGCTGTAGTCGGGGTAATGAGTGATGGTGGTGGCGCTGCCGAAGTCACACAGCTTTATGGTGCCCTGGTGACTGATCAACAGATTCTCGATCTGCAGAGGAGAAAGTTAAAGAGTAACTGAGAACACGAGCGCAAGCTTATGTACTGTATACACACACACGCAAGCACACGCACACACGCACACACACAGGTGAAACCAAAACCCCCAAAATATTACATTTATCTAATCACCCCTTTCATAAAAAGTCACAGCTGAAATTAATATATTCATTACAAGCATACTGAAAACATTCAAGCTTTCAATTATTGAATTTTGGAAGATTCTCTCCAATAGAATATAAAAACATATGTAGTGGCAATAAAAAAAGTTTTTTTTTTTTTTAAGTGTCCCAGCTCAGTCAGAGTTGCTAGACCCAACCAAGCAGCTCAGCGCATTATTAATAAAGAACGAATGACACAATCTGTGATGCGGAAAACACCTTTCCGTTTCCCTGGATTGTCCAGCTCTTCCACTGTCCAGGACTCTGAAGAGGAAGCGCCCGGGGCTTTCGGGGCTCGAAGCGCCCGGGGCTTTCGGGGCTCGAAGCGCCCGGGGCTTTCGGGGCTCGAAGCGCCCGGGGCTTTCGGAAGGCCCGGGGCTTCGGGGCTCGAAGCGCCCGGGGCTTTCGGGGCTCGAAGCGCCCGGGGCTTTCGGGGCTCGAAGCGCCCGGGGCTTTCGGGGCTCGAAGCGCCCGGGGCTTTCGGGGCTCGAAGCGCCCGGGGCTTTCGGGGCTCGAAGCGCCCGGGGCTTTCGGGGCTCGAAGCGCCCGGGGCTTTCGGGGCTCGAAGCGCCCGGGGCTTTCGGGGCTCGAAGCGCCCGGGGCTTTCGGGGCTCGAAGCGCCCGGGGCTTTCGGGGCTCGAAGCGCCCGGGGCTTTCGGGGCTCGAAGCGCCCCGGGGCTTTCGGGGCTCGAAGCGCCCGGGGCTTTCGGGGCTCGAAGCGCCCGGGGCTTTCGGGGCTCGAAGCGCCCGGGGCTTTCGGGGCTCGAAGCGCCCGGGGCTTTCGGGGCTCGAAGCGCCCGGGGCTTTCGGGGCTCGAAGCGCCCGGGGCTTTCGGGGCTCGAAGCGCCCGGGGCTTTCAGGAAGCTCCGGGTTTAAGGCACTCAGGGGGTTTCAAGGATTCAGGGCTTCTAGAACCTAAAACTTGCAGCACTTTGTGGCTTTCCCACCTTGTAGAAAGTGTTAGTAAATATCCTTTAAGCATCTGACAAATAAATGGACATCATTCCAATAAATGTGTATGAGAACTCATTTAAAAATATCCTAATTGTCTGACACAGACTTGTGGTTTGGAATATTTTAAAAGATCTGTGTTTATATTAAATTAAAATAATAACTGGGTGTCATTTTCTAATTTGAGAGAAAATTGAGACTTCATCCATATAATTTTATGAAATCTAAGCAAACAGATCCTTGCCTAATCTTGTAATATGGACAAAAATCGGAGATATTCTTAATCCTTACTGGCCAGCATCGATCTTACAGGTTATTGGCATTTTAAACAAACATCTTAAATAACTACAGTTAAAACACAGCATAAACAAACAACAAATCTCTCAGTGAAAATAGCACACTGAAAGAAATGACTGTGATCAGCATGTTCCCCTGAAGTGGCAGGACTTGTTTTCTCAGATAGAACCTTCTGCTTCAATAACCCCACTAACTACTTCTCTACTTAGATGTAACTTCGAGCCTCTCCTCACCTTCAGGTCACGGTGAACGATTGGTGGAGACTGTTTATGCATGTGTTGCACGGCCCGACACGATTGGTAGAAGATCTTCAGCACTGTATCACATGACATGGGTCCTTTCTGCTCCACCTTTTTAACAAAATCCACCAGCTGGCCTGCAGGAATCAAGGGCGGGGGTCAGAGAGGAAACAGGAAACACAGGCCAGCGATAGGCACTCAAAAAATTCCTTTCAGCTTGATTTCAGACGTGTGTCAGTCAGCTGTGTTCGATGCATCGAGTCTACACAAACCACTCCAAGATGGGTTTTTTTTTTCTGGGAACAAAAACTAAATTCAACATTATCTAACTATGAAAGCAGGGTTGAATTAACTAGCAAGGTAGAGAACCGTGGAAATAAGAGAATACAAGAAAGCTATAACTTTTGGTCATTATTCATATACCACAACGTCATTCCAAACCACTTTTCCTCAAAAAAGAATTAAAGACATCTTTGATCAAAACTCTAATGAGGATCTTCACGTTTTTTTTTTTATCTAGAAGGTGAATGATATAAGGTTTGCAAATCTGTTTTATATGTCATCAAAGCAATACACACAATCATTTTAGGTGTAGAACTAATGATTAGTCCGCTATATTTGTTTTTTTGTATATTTGGCAAAAAGTTGAAAACCCCATTTTTAATTGATGCACTATCTACGGCTGCAACTAACGTTTATTCCCAATGCCGATTAGTCAGCAATTATTCAAGTCAGACTAAAATATCATGTTCGGCTCGCAACGATGAATTAGTCATCGACTTAAAAACTCAGAAATCTACTTAAACATTTTAACGACAGGAAATGTTATTTGTTCCCTAAGACTTCCTGATACAAGGCCTTGGGCTGCCCACTCCATGCCTGACTAAAATCTCGGATTTAAGTCCTCTTATATATATGACATTTTGTGAGAAAGGGGTTTTCTGTTTTATAATGAATCGTGTAAAAAATTGTTTAAAATCATTAATCAGGTTTTCGAGAGCCCTCTCTTTTTTGAGCATGAAATTCACATTATTTGACTGTGTAAGAAATTGCAGATTGTCTCTCTCCAACTGTAATTCGCTTTGGAAATGCATAAATGTAATGTAAATGTAAAATTTCTGAATTTTCAACGCAATTTTATTTTGACTAACAGTGCAAACATGTCATATTGAATTTTATTTAATCAAAATACACTTGATAACAGGCGCCCTTCAAAAGAGGGGTGTCCCGCACCTCTACAAAGCTCGGTGAGGATGAGGAACTCCGCCTGGCCAGTGTCCGACTCCTCTTTACTGATGGATGCAGCCGAGCAGAACTGCACCACGTTAGGGTGCCCAGACAGCTTTTTCTGCATGAGAAAAAGAACATGCATCCCGTGATTCGTTTGATTTCACAGGTTTGAGTCGCTTCCTGAGAGACGCTCCCCTCAGCGATTCTTCCCCGCGGAAACATGTAAGAGCACCGATAACCGGTTAGAGAAGTGTAATAATTACCATGAAGCAGACTTCCTGAATGATGGCTTTGTTCTTCTCCTCTTCGTTGGAGAGTAGCCTCTGTGCACAAGCAAACAAACACAAAAACAGAGCTATTGGAGATTTGCTTCTATAATCCATTGCAAATATGTCTTGGCTTAAGTAAAAAAAAAAAAAAATCCTATTCGATTTTAGAAAAGCATAATTAGTTTATATTACAATATTTCTATTCATTAACACTCACTAACAACATATCAAAAGCAAAGAAAGTAAAACATTTTAATACTACTGTAATTGAGTAGTTTTTTATCTTCTACTTTTTCGAGTAGGTACTTGAGTAAAAACTTACTAGGCTTTTTACTTTTAGTTTTTATAGACTGATACTTTTACTTGTCCTTGAGTCAACGTTCACTAAAGTAGCGGCATATTTCCTTCAGTACAAAATTGATAAAAAAAAATCATATTTGCTATATTTTTTCAAATAAACAATTTGTTTTATGCAACAAATTACCAGTTTAAAATACATTTAATTTACCAACTATTTACATGCATAAAGTAATACTATTTATTAGTGTATTATACTAATAGATATTATATATTATAGTATTTTTTTATTTAAAGACTTTTTTTTTCTTTGTAACTGCGCAAATAAATTGACGTATTCTACTGACATGTTCCTGCCGCATCAAAAAATGTTGCTGGAACAAAGGTCTGGAACTGGATTTAGAGCCATAGCGCCTCCTAGCAGCCAAATCAAGGGTTACAAAAGGTTCCGACTGGCTGCGCAGGTACTGCAGCTATATAATTCAAAACTTTTTTTTATTTCATATTAAAACTTTTGTGAAATATATTATTTATTGATGAATTCATAGGTAATACCTGTTAATAATAAAATATATACCTTTTTTGACAGTTTAAACAGCTCAACCTAGACCTACATAACTGTCTAGCATTTAATAAATGTGTAATAAAATGCATTTTTTTTATTTTGAGACATTAAGTCTATAAAGCCATAATTGATAAACATGGTATTAATTCACATTACTACAGAATATTTAAAAATGGACAAGATTTGTCTACAACATAATATCATTTATAAAAATAATTTGACAGATTTTACCCTGCGTCTACATACAGTAGATTGATTCACTGATTGATTCAGTAATGTATGCCCTATAGACATAAAAAAACATTACTACGCATAAGGGCGGGTTACGTGGAACTAAAATAATGAACGTTATAATGCTTGATGACGTCACACCTTCAGCGCATAATCCTTGCTGCTTCCAATATCTTGGGCTTCGTACACAAACGCAAAGCCACCTGAAAGAGAGGAAACGGCGCTCATCAATGGATTTTAAACTGAAGTGAACAAAAGAGAAGACTTCTACAGAAACTTGGATTCAAGCATCTACAGAAGAGGAAACGTTTTATACAAACGACACTAGCTCAGTGTTTCTCAATTATTCTCTGTCGCACCCCCCTAGGAAATAAAAAACATCTTGCGCCACAAATGCCCCAAATTAACGTCCTCAAGCACCACTAGCCTCGATTTTTGGGGTAATGGATCTTGACAAAACAACGGTGTAAAGTTATTTTTTAGACGATTAACTGAATGTTTTAATGTCGTATATCTATTCATATTAGAGCAATAAACGAGTTCAAATTAACTCACCTCCCTCTTTGTTATTACATAGAAATTAGTTTTAGTTGACAAAATAGGTGCTTTGTCCTCACGCCAGGATGTATATACAATTGCAAGAAAAAGTATGTGAACCCGTTAGGATCACATGGAATTTTGCATGAATTGGTCAAAAAAAGTGCACTGACCTTCATCAAACTCACAACAATAGAAAAACAAAGTCTGCTTAAAATAGTGATACTCACAATATTATATGCTTTCATGTTTTATTGAAGACGAAACAAAACAAAATGTGCTTTTGAGTGATTGAGTGAATTTTTGTATTGTCATTTTAAGTAGATTTTGTTTTTCTATAGTTCGGAGTTTGATGAAGATCGGAGCACATTTTATGACCAATTCAAGCTAAACTCCGGAAGGGTTCACATACTTTTTCTTGCAACTGCAAGTCCATTTTTTTAATTATTGCCTCCTTGAGAGTTGGCTGAAGATGTACCAGTAGTGGTGCTGATGTCGGCAGATTAGCAAGCATTACACAGGAGTGACGCAACGTTAAATCAACTCTTACAATGCCAGGTATTTATGGAGACTCGTGAAACCATCCTCAAGTAACCAAAAGGGGCTGTAAGCATGGCAACGGGTAATGAACACCCGCGTCAGGCTTCCCGAGTCAAAAGAAACTTTAGGGTTTCAGCTTACAAACCCCCCAAACAAACTACAACTTCAAAAGCTGCAGGTTTCAGGAGAAAAGTCGAGCAAACGTTCCTTTTGTGATAAATTGCTAATGTGGTAGTTAAAAAAATCTAACTAAAACAATTCCATGTTTTTATTTGTACAATTATTCAGCTTTGTGTTCAAATTGACTGGCTATTGTGTCTGTCTTGTATTGAAAAAGAGGTTATAATTGGCATCACCTTGATGTTAAAAACGCATTTCATTTATATTTTTGTAGTCAATTCTAGATCTCAATTCTACCATCCACACCTTTCCTGTTCTCCCAGAATGCCCTCTGTTTTTGGTCCAGGGATGTCAACAAACCGTCATTGGCAAGCTGTACTGAACGTCAAGTAGTTGGGCTTCACTCTAAGTGACAGAAATCTGATTTTATTTTACCCTTTTGTGACCTTTATCCGTGTTCCTGGCAGTTTAAACGGCTCAATTTGTCCTCTCGTGTGCTCCTGAATAATATAATTATATATATATATATATATATATATATCAGATACGAGGTACTTAGGAAGACTTTCTTCTAGTAAAATCAATAGAGAACACTCCTCAAATAGTTTAAAATAACTCTGTGTTGTCATCACAGAACTTCTAAATCCACCTTTGCAATCCTCCCATAACTCTTTCTTCTTCCATCGCAATCTTTTTCTTCTCATTATTATTAGGTACTGATAAAGCTGACTCTGGTTGGGATGGAACAGTACATAAACCTCACGGTTCAGAACATACCATGAGTTTTAACCAGTTTTCAGTTCGCTTCGTTTCTGATGCCTTTGGAAATGTCTAATTTAAAAAAAATCATCCATTGTACAAAGCACATGAACAGATTAAAGTAATGGTTATTTGTTAGAATTCACTTTAGCCTAAATAAAACATCAACACACATCTTTTTTTTTTTAATGGTGCTCATGTTCAATGAGTTGCTTTTGTGTGTCACTCATTTTCCAGAAGTCTAGCTGAGTGTTTTGAGAGACTATAATAAATGATCTAAGGACTCGAGAGACAAATACGAATGTATTTATTTTTATACACTAAAGCTGGTTATGAATCAGGGCTGCGGCAGTTAATCGATTACACATTTTTTTGCGAATCAAAGCTTCCTAGTTCTGGTTTGTATGATCTACCTCCGGTTCACCGTTCCCGAGCACCACCAAGACGCTCGAGTGATTCAAGCACTGAGTGAAGATAGACAGGAAAAAGATTAAACGCAAGCCTGTTAAGGCTCTCAGAAAAAGTGGCTGAAGTTATCTTCTCGGATCATTTCCAGCTTTAGCATGTTTAAGCACATAAACTGAAGATATGTGTTAATAGTCAATTCAGAAGGTAGACCCATACTTTTCCTCAAAATAAGTACACAAATGTAAAAAATGGCAATTGCATCAATGAAAAAATGTGAAAACAACTTCCGGCGTTGAAACATTGATTGGTAAAGATCTCATTCAGCTCTAAATCTGAGAAGAAAAAAAAATGGCTTTACACTATTCTTTATTCTATACTTGTATTTGTATCTAGGATTGTTCTGACCATAGATTAATCGTGTCTGATCACATGATTTAAAATGATCATAATCGGGAACTGTTTTCTTAAAACAGTACAGCAACTTTTATACATTAATAATAATACATACAATAACACTTTTCTTTTAAAGAAAACTTACATTCGTTCTAGTATGTTTACATTTTGTTTGAGTTGTGAAATGTGCACTAAGGCTAAACCAAAAAATGTATATATCTTTTTGTGATTGTTGAGTTTTTGACCTAAATGTCATCAAGCCTAGACTAAAAAATTTCTTTTTTTACTTTATCACACTATTGTTATTTTTTTTGTTAAAACTTAAACATCCATACAGTAAAATAAAAAAATGTGCTACTTGGTTTTCATATACTGGTAAATCATTATTTGTAATTGCACTGTAAAAAAACTTGCGTAAAGTAATATGAACTGAATAAAAGTTGTTGTTTATAGTTCAGCGTTGGTTTATGTAGAATATCTGATATTAAGAAAAAAGCTTGAATGGGTCATGTTTTATGGAAATACAATCTAAGGGACCCTCTGTTACTACAACGCAGCAACACTTAGACTTCTCCTAATATAAAAAAAGTCAAAAGTTAATGCAAACCAGCACATTTTAGCAGAAATCTTTAACAAAACACATCGATGTCAACACAGGAGAGGTGCGAGTGTGTGTCAGGTGCCTCAGAGCCAGCTTCGCTAACAACTTAGCTAGCTAGTTTGGTCCAGTTTCTCATTCCTCTACATCACAAAACGCATCAAACCTAGTTAAACCTTAAACAAACCATTAAATAAACACTTAGGAATCGATCTAAAGGCAAGTCGTGTAAGGTTACGTGCTGGAAACTGAGGTTAGCATGACTAGCCGGGGGTTATTTTGCATGGATCCTACCTTCCGCGATGACTCGTCTGATTCGGAGCTTGAGGTCTCCGAGCTCCACGACCTGCCCCACGAAGTCGTTCTGATCTCGGCTAGCGGCGCCGCTGGATCCGACGGGCCCGGCTAGGAAATCCAGCGCCGACTGGAACAGGGACATCTTGTCCCTCTGTTTTCCGTTGCGCCTCTCAAGCGGAACCTGCTCAGCGGAGGAAGGGGTCAGGGGCTCACCGAGAGACCCGGCTGGATGATACAGCACCGCGCGCGTTTAGATTTCACGCAGAGTTCGCGAACATCTCGCGCTCGGTTCCGATGAACCTGCTTCTTCTCGCTCTGCGCTATTTCCGCAAGGTGCTGACGTGTGACGTGACGTCACGAACACGAGTTGCTATCAAACTCTCCAGCGGTTTTTACGTTTGTCACTCATTTGTTGATTTTTCTTTATATTCTTCCTTTTATGCTAATTTCACACACACACACACACACACACGCACGCACACACACACACACACACATATATATATATATATATATATATATATATATATATATATATATATATATATATATATATATATATATATATATATATATATATATTTCATTTAATTTCATTTACGCATTTGGCAGACGCTTTTGTCCACAGCGACTTACATTAGGGGAGAGACAATCTGCAATCTGTTACACAGTCAAAGTCTATCTCAGCTTCTCATAATAGAATTGTATCAACTGATCAATAAACCAAAGCAGTGAGGAAGTAGAGGAAGAAGATAATATATATATATATATATGTGTGTGTGTGTGTTTAATCTAAACTATTCCTTTTTTATTGACTTCAACATACCTATTTTAGATATATTTGTGTTTTATATCTCTTCATTCGTTTATCTTACAGTTAGCAAACCCTGGTTGGAGGCACAGGGGTCTGGATGCTTCCAGCAAGGGCACTGCGCAACAGATGGTGGAGGAAAAAAGGACTACTTACAGTAAATCATAAATATGTTACATTTGTTAAATAACAAAGATTTGATCTTTATGAGTAGAGCGCATGAGTGGACGAGAAAATTCCAGATATTAATAATAACCGAAATTTGTGTTCGCTAAAGAGCACGGATTAATCTAGATATACAATGGTTACGCGTGCATTATTTTCGATGCGCATCAGGCAGTTCTTTGCCTCCACATCAAGCGTAATTATTCTGCTCTGAAATCTGTGTCTTGCTCCTCGTTGCTGTACAATCCATGACTTTTTGTAAGTTTACCTAGAAGAAAGATTCTGGTTCGAAGGCCCCAATTATAGATTTAAGTGAAATTTTCTGTAGTTCACTCACTTTGCATTTAGATGGAAAAAAAAATTCTTAGCTTAAAATTCTGGTTTAATAAATTAGTTTTCAAAACTGCAGTAAAAGTAAAACAGCTGCCGGTGAATTTAAGAACACAAACAAGAGCAAGACAGGAATAGCTCATATCGGCGGAAAACATAAAATCCTGAACTCCTCGCCAGCCCTGTCCGATGCATCCACGCGCAAACACAAAGAGACAACACTTCCAATTTAAATATTAACTTTATTTTTCCTACAAAAAAATGACCAAATATACAGTGGATATAATTTAATACGCAGAACTGCTACATGGAAATAATGGCAGAGCTGGGTGAGCAAGCAGCGCTGCTGGTTAAACGAGGCGAGGGTTTACAGTGCTCTTAAATACACGTCTACAACAGTATAACGAGAGAGAAGAAGAGAAGACAATGGTGCACTCATCTCCCAGAGATGATGGATGCCACTCAAAAGCTGAATGCTGCACTTCAGGGCATTGAAATTCACCTCCATCACCCTCCGATGATCTCTGTGTGCCTGTGGAACGTCAATTATTCGAACTAAAGTGTTCGGAAATGAAGACTTTTCTGGGAAAATTACACTGAACAGTTAAGAGTTTGAAAATGTTGGGATGCTCTTTATTCTAAGATGCTCTCACTTTATTTTTTGGAAGTCTCCAGAGACAAACTTGCTTGAGTTAGAACTAAACTGTGCAGCGCTGCGTCTATCGGCAAACTGACTTTGACGAGTCAAAGCCTTGTCATTTTAAGCTTCTACCTGACATTTGGTTAAAATGTTATTAAACTCTTATTTCATGTTATTTAATCTCTTAGTGATATTAATGGATGTGTTTAGTAAAGTTATTCACATGGTCTGACTCAATACCAACTCCGCTCAATACACTGAAAACTGCACCCTTGTTCTCAATGCATTAATAACAGATGTAATCACATATAGATAAGTTATTTATGTTATTTGTATAAATGGGTTGTTCTATTTATTTCACTTAATGAGTGTTTGTCAGCTACATATCATTAGCTGCCCCAGCGCTCAAACCAAATATTTGTTGGACTTTTAAACCTCGGTCAAGCCTAACCTAGGAATATGATGATACCAGTGGCAGATTTTGGGACTCAAAAAAATCCATTCCTTTATTTATTTTTAAATATATATATATATATATATATATATATATATATATATATATATATATAGGTGGGGTATACTGCAAAAAATTATAAGTTTTTTGGGGTTATTTGTCAACAATTACACTTTAAAATAAACAGCATGGGCCTTGAAACTTCGGGGTGTTTTGCAGAGTGAATTTCCAGAGCGGGAACTGTATCCTAGAGCATGGCCACGCTGAAATTGTCTACTTGGAATTTCAGAGTAAAAGCATACATTTGTTGAATTTCAAAAGCACAAGAGAGAGAGAGAGAGAGAGAGAGAGAGGAGAGAGAAGAGAGAGAGAGAAAGAGAGAGGGAAGAGAGAATAGAGAGAAAGAGAGAGGGAAGAGAGAATAAAGTGAGAGAAGGGAGAGAGAATAGAGTGAGAGGAGAGAGAGAATAGAGTGAGAGAGAGAGCGAGAGAGTGAGAGACAATTGAGAGAGAGGAGAGAGAATAGAGTGAGAGAGAGGGAGAGAGAGAATAGAGTGAGAGAGAATAGAGAGAGAGGAGAGAGAATAGAGAGAGAGGAGAGAATAGAGTGAGAGAGAGAGAATAGAGTGAGAGAGAATAGAGTGAGAGAGAATAGAGAGAGAGGAGAGAGAATAGAGTGAGAGAGAGAGAGAGGGAGAGAGAGAATAGAGAAAAAGAGAGAGATTAGAAAGAGAGGAGAGAGAATAGAGTGAGAGAGAATAGAGAGAGAGGAGAGAGAATAGAGTGAGAGGAGAGAGAATAGAGAGAGAGGGAGAGAGAGAATAGAGTGAGAGAGAGAGATTAGAAAGAGAGGAGAGAGAATAGAGTGAGAGAATAGAGAGAGAGAGAATAGAGTGAGCGAGAATAGAGAGAGAGGAGAGAGAATAGAGTGCAAGAGATAGAATAGAGAGGAGAGATAGAATAGAGTGAGAGAGAATAGAGAAAGAGGAGAGAGAATAGAGAGAGAGGAGAGAGAATAGAGTGAGAGAGAGAGAATAGAGTGAGAGAGAATAGAGCGAGAGAGAGAGAATAGAGTGAGCGAGAATAGAGAGAGAGGAGAGAATAGAGTGCAAGAGATAGAATAGAGAGGAGAGATAGAATAGAGTGAGAGAGAGAGGGAGAGAGAATAGAGTGAGAGAGAGCGAGAGAAAGAGAGAGAGCCTTAATTTAAATGCCAAAATAATCACATATAATTAATTTATGTATGTTTAGCACATCTGCAAGAATTGATATTTGGGTAAATAAAACAATTTTTAATAGTTGACTTAATTTAATTATATTCTATATTTCAAGGGATGTGTGGCAACCCATGATAAGAGGCCCCTAAAAGGTTGGGGGCCCAAAGCAGTCGCTTACCTTTACATAGTGGAAAGTTCGCCCCTGCATGTGACCTGTAATTACGTAGCATCTATATGCGCTCTCTTTTTTTCTCTGTCTCTCAAAAAAAGAGTTTTAATTTAAATGCTAAAATGCCGAGCAATTTAATACTATTCTATATTTCAAGGGATTTGTGGCAACCAATGGAAAGGGGCCTCTAAAGAGTTGAGGGCCCAAGGCAGTCACCTACTTTTACATAATGCAAACTCTTACATAATAGCTTTATGTTATAAATGCTTCCAACTGTATCTGATAATTGCAATGTAAAGCGATTGTTTGCTTTTAATAGTTTTTACATCACTGCTACTCAAGGACAACATGTAGCTTTAACACGTTATATTTTGTGCACTCAACAGAAGAATTCATAGCAATAATTAAAATAGTTAATTAAAATTCTCACGTGGAATTCACTTGACGCAGGTGTTTAAGTACGCCTGACAAATCATTTTGAAGCGGAGATATCCCGAAACCTCTCTGGACGCAGAGAGAACCTTCGAACCCTGCGGGGATGTGGCCCGAATGCAATGGAGAGCAGGAAGGTATTTAACCCTCATGAAACAGGCGTTAGCTGAACTATGAGCGCAAGAAGCGAAAGGAAAGGAGGTGTGGAGGTGATCTCAAACCCACGTGGAGCAACCAAACCACTTTAAAACAGCGCATTGGCATGGAAACAAGTGTTTAATTCAGACAGAACATTCTCGGTCGTTAGCGAAGCAGCATCGTCATCTAAACAATCTTCTGCTGATTGAACGAAGCACACGTCCCTCGTTAGTGAACAATAGTTACTAAATGATGACGCCATCCAATCAGAAGAAATCTACTAATAATACGAACACAAAACAGTCCGCCTGGAGCACACAGTCCACGAAGCAAGCTGAGGTAGTGATACACAGGTACAGTTCTTTTCTCTAAATATAGCGACTCACCTGCGAAGGGAGCCGGAAAAGGAGGAAGACGTGAAAAAAGAAAGGAAAAATTTGAAATATTGGATTCAGGAGAAGTAGTTTTCTTAATTCTGCATTTCTTTGAACGTAAAAGGACTACAAGTGAAGAACATAATAATGCCTCTAAACTGTAAATAGTTAATTTGTGTTATAATTTTAAAGATACAGAAGTAAAGAAGGATTTGGGATCTTCTCTAAGATGTTCTTTATCTCTCCAGGAACCAGAAGTTAAAGAGCATTTAATAAATATTGGTGCAAGACGAAATGGGGAGCTAGAAGATCTGAGTTGAATAAGTAATATTTAACGTGGCATATAAATAGATAAAAAGCCTAATCACTGCTTCAGACCACTAGAAAGCTCAAAGCCACAAGCTTTTAGACTGTGGTTGTCATAACATAAATCAGGTTTGTCTAAAAATGGCTTTAATGAATTCCTATCAAACAGCTAATTATTTATAGACCAAAAAAACAAGCCAAATTCTTTATCTCCAGACAAATAGAGGGCAGTGTTAAGTTATGAAGGCATTTTTTGATGTATATCAGATTTTGTGAAAATCTGACAAATAGGGAAATAAAGTGTTTTTTTTCAACCACGGTGAACAGGAAGTTAAGCCCAAAAAAATTTTGTTAAATTGTTATTGATGTTCTTTGCATGATCCAAGAAAAAAACCCAAGACTTGCTTAGGTTAACGCTAACATTGTTACCTCTTTTTACAAAACATTTGAACGGTTTTAACGGATTGAGAACAATTTGACTATTTTTGGAGAAAGAGCTAGGTTTTTATTTGCCAAAACAGCCAATTTACATATCAGTGGACCACTAGGGTTAAAAGTTTGGTTAAACGTTTGGTGTTAATATCGTGTTGTAATTCTATGACACATATGTATGTAGCAAAAAAATAAATAATAATAATTTGCAAGTAACTCGAAAATGCTTCGATGAATCGATTTGAATTCTATAACATGTAGTCTGTATGGTCAGAAGAAGATCTGGATCTGGACTTAAAAATGTAGTTTTTTAGTAAATCCAAATTTTATTTCTATGGCCAACTGTTTAAAATTTATGAACACAAACGCAAATGAAAGCTTGTCCTCGTGGGGGCGCTAGAGGGTTTGAGTTACAGAGTCCAGATTTGGCAAGTCAGACTCTGTTCTACAAGTCTGCCAAATTTCAGCAATTTCGCAAAAGCAGAACTAGGGCTTGGTTAGCTGAATCAAGACTCCAATAATTATTTCTTGTTTTTCTAATTGAGAAAAAAAAAATCCATGTACACAACTTAACATGCAATACATTTTTGCATTTTTCCTTTTGAACAAAGGACAAACTCATTTGTTAAAGTCATTTTTGTGCTTTCATTATAAAAGGAAATTTTTTTACTGAAAATCAAATGAACGATTGATAAGCGGACGACCCAAACCAACACATCTCCAATGATTCAAGGAGAGACATGCAAATCAGACAATGCTTTGCCTGCAATGCATTAACAGAACAAGAAAGATATTCAAATCAACCTCTTTTAAGGTTTAAGGGTTAGTGTCTGCACATCATATGCACAAACAGAGGAAGAGAATCAACGCTGCGGTTAAAAATCAAAATCTGCGGTTAATACCCCAAAATGGATTCGATTGGTTATTGGTGGTCTGTTTAACTGTGAACCGGTTGCAAACAAACACGGGAAAACAGACAGAAACCTGTGTATTACTACAACTGAACCACAATCAATGTGAACGTCCGTGTGTGCAGCCAGGCTTCGAACTATTGGGGTGGCTCACATACGCTTGCGACTCAAATGCAGACTCCACACAGTAAATCAATTACGGTTTTTCTTACTTCCAAACGTGTTTGAAATAAATGTTATATGCAAAAGATTTTTTTTGGTAGATTAAATGCGAGTGCCTAAAATAGGGCTCTCAAATCAGATCCTGGAGGGTGTCATTTAACGCACCTGATTCCACTAATCAAGCTTCTCTTGTCTTGTTTGAAGCTACAGGGTTGGAGCTCAAACCAGCAGGGGCAGCAGCGCTCCAGGAATGGCTTTGAAACCCGCGGCCTATTCATTGCAATGTCGTTTTGTTGAGCGCTGGTGTCCCGGAACAAGTGCAAGTGTTTCAGGAGCTCACAAAAACGGACTCAGCAGAAGATCCAGAACTTGTTACCATCCCACAGAGCGCTCTCGAGCGCCGAATCCTCCGAGACTAGCGAGCGCTACTCTAAACACACGCTGGGTTGATGATGTGGAACATTCACGCTGCAGACTGGATGAACCTTGTTCTTCGAGTCTCGTGGACTCTGCAGAGTCATCCGTGCAGGACGTCTGGAGCCCATTGTTGGTTTATCCTCTCCTGTGTCTTTCAGAAGAACATGTACTGGTTTTCAATAGCTCTCTTGCGCCCCCTTTCGGGCGGTTCCAGTTCGTAATCGGAGTCGCGGTTGGCGAGGAGTGACGGAAGCTGGTTTGGGTGGCGGAGCAGGTTTCGGCGACCCACCGACTCGCTCCGGCGGAGGATGACAGGAGCGGGGCGCTCCGGGTGGGTCTGTGCTGGTAATGCAGATGGGGGCGAGCGGGTGCTGGGGTGAAGGCATGCGTCGGGGCTGCAGTGAGGCAGACTGGGCTCGGAGTTCCAGCGGGAGAAGGGCACCAAAACAGGAGCGATGAGGGCAGAGCTCTGACCTGCAGAGATGAAACAAAAAATACAACATTGAGGAGAGTGCAAAAAAAAGCTTCCTGCGAGTGGAAATAAATAAACAAATAAAATTCTCTGAAAGGAAGTAAACTCTAAGCATGAATCAAACCTGTAATGCAGGCAAATCAATTGTTCCATAAACTATTGCTGCAAATTTGAAAATACTTTCAACCAATATAATGATGGTGGAACACATTGGAACACGTTCACAACACCGTCTATTTTCTGTCGGAATTTTAATTTAAAGGAACCTTATTGTGTAAACTTGATTTTTAGTATTGTTCTCACATCAACCACTCATCTGAAGATGCATTCACAATCATTTATGTGTATCTGTGTCATCGTTTGTTCCTTTTCTAGGTGCTAAAAATCACTCAAGGAACATATCTCCACCCTTGGGACGTAAGCCCACCCACTAGCCAATCAGATTAACCGCAAACTAAGTTCTCTCCCTTTCAGAGCGAACATACTGTCTGGGACTTAAAGAAAAAACAATGATGAAGTGGCTGAAGAAGGGGGGAGAGCATGAAGAGAGGGAGAGAAAAAGAAAGAGAGAAAGTTGAAGGGAAAGATGAGAAAAAGACAAAAGAGAGAGGTGTGTGTGTGTGTGTGTGTGTGTGTGTGTGAGAGAGAGAGAAAGAAAAGAAAAGAGGGAGAGACGAAGAGAACATATAGGGAGAGGAAGATGAGAGAGAGAAAAGATATGGGAGAAACTAAGAGGGAGAGAAAGAGAAGAAAGAGAGTGAGAGAGAGAAGATATGAGAGAAATTAAGAGAGAGAGAGAAGAGAGAGAAGGGGAGAGTAAAAAGGGGGAGATGAAAAGAACATAGGGAGGAGAAGATGAGAGAGAGAGAGATAGAGAGAAGATATGAGAGAAACTAAGGGAAAGAGAGGAGGGGGTGAGCAAGAAGAGAGGGAGAGACAAAATGAAAGAGCGAGAGAGGGGAAGATGTAGGGAGAGAAAAATAAAAAAAGTAAAAAACAAATCTTCATATGCGCAATTCACACTGTTTCCTGTAGATGGCATCCTCATCTCACTATGTACAGATGCCTGCTTTCGAGGGTTTGCTACAGCTCTCTGGAACTCGCTAAAAAAGGAAAAGCACTTCCAAACTGCAAATGACTGATGATATTTATCAAATGTTTTCTATTTTGTGCTTCCATCATTTTGAGAAGCACAGGGAGAAGAGTGAGAAGAGAGAGAATAAAAAGAGAGGGAGGCATAGAGAGAAGGGAGAATGAGAGAATAGAAGCGGAGGAAGGAGAAAGAGAGAGGAAAAACAATGATGAAATTCTAAAGTAAAGAGAGAAGAAAGGGTGGAAAGAGAGATAGAAAAGACGCAAAGAGAAAAAACAGAGAGAGAGAAGGAAAACAATGATGAAATGCAAAGGGAAAGAGAGAAGAAAAGGTGGAAAGACAGAGAAAGAGAGAGGAGACGGAGAGAGAGAGAGAGAGAGAGAGAGAGAGAGAGAGAGAGAGAAGAGACACAGAGAGAAGAAAGAGAGAGAAGGAAAACAATGATGAAGTGCAAAGGGAAAGACAGAAGAAAGGATGGGGAGAGAGAGAGAGAAGAGATGAGGAGAGAGAGCGAGAGCAAAGAAGAGACACAGAGACAAGAAAGAGAGGGAGAGAGAAGGAAAAAAATGATGAAGTGCAAAGAAAATAGAGAAAGAAGAGAGGGTGGAAAGAGAGAGGACAGAGAGAGAGAGAAGAAGAACAAAAAAAGAAGAAAGGTAGTCAGAGAGAGAGAGAGAGCGAAATAAGAGAAAAAGAAGATAAATTACATAAAAAACATAAAATGATCAAAATTACAAAAAAGCAAGGAGAAAAATATGTAATCTCAGATTGGGAATATAATTAGATCAAAGATGGCACAAGAGTGTACCAAAAAAAAAATTATTCACCTGAGTGGGTGGTGTTGACGCGTATGTAGCTGGCTAGCATGACATCACAGGCGGCCCCGGACTCCAGCGGGATGGGGCAGTTCCGGAAGTGACTCAGCATGCTCATGACCGACGGGAAGCGCAGGTGCTGCACGCGACACTCTCCCCACTCCGTCAGGGACAGGCGCAGATGCTGCAGGCAAACACCAGAGAAGACGACGTTACGCATTTGAACACATTACTCCAGAATCACGCTTCTCTTCCTCGAAGAGCCTGACAGACACTCTGCTGGGAATTGTGGGTCACCTTCGCTCGCCCCTGATAGTTGAAAGTGAGCACATAGTCGCCCCTTCTCGTCTCACTCTGCCTCAGAAGGAAGTTGCCATGACCTCCGACGCCGGCGTGCTGGACGAGCAGCGCTGCACGCACTCGCGAGATTGGTCCGTGGAACCAAGGGAATGACGACAGGAAGTGATGTGTCTTGTTATAGGACTGCTCTGCCATGGCAAAGCCTACAGGACCTGGGGAGAGAGAGAGACAGAGCGAGAGAGAGAGAGAGAGAGAGAGAGAAGGAAAGGGGGGAATACGAGAGAAAGGGAGAGAGGGGTGACAAAGAGATAAAGGGGAGTGAGAGAAATAGTGAGTAGGAGGTATGAAAAAGGTGAGACAGAGGGAGAGGAGTGTGAGAAAGAGAGAGGATAGAGGAGGCGAAAAATAGTGAGAAATAGAGGGAGAGAGAGAAAGAAATAGCACAAGAGAAAGGGAGATAAAAAAGAGCCAGACAGAGACGAGAGGAAGAGCAAGAAAGAGGAGAGATAAAAAGGTAAAAGAAAGAATAGGAGGGAGAGCACAAAAGAGAGATAAAGGGAAAGAGAAAGAAGAAGGGAGAGAAAGGAAGAATGTGCATGATGGAGAGGAGAGAAGAGAAAGAGAGAAAGGGGGAGAGAGAGAAAAGGAGAGAAAGAGATAAAAGAGGTGCGAGAGAAGATAGAGGGGTGAGAAAAAAAGAGCGGGACAAAGGAGAGAAGGAGGGAAAGAAAGAAACAGTGTAACAGAGGAGAGAGAAAGAGCAAGAGAGGAGAGAACAAGAGCGAGAGTAAAAGAAAGAGAGCAAGAAGGAAAAAAGAGAGAGAGCGAGAAAGGTTTACAAGAGAGACAGTTGCAAAAAGACACAGAAAGATGCAAAGAAAAGAGAGACAAACAGAGATACCCAGAAAGGAAGAAAAATAGAAAGAAAGACAGAGATACCCAGAGAGGAAGAAAAACAGAGAGAGAGAGAGAGAGAGAGAGAGAGAGAGAGAGAGAGAAGAGAGAGAGAGAGAGAGAGAGAGGCAGAGATACCCAGAGAGGAAGAAAAGCAGAGAGAGAGAGAGAGGAAGAAAAACAGAAAGCGAGCGAGAGAGAAAGAGGCAGAGATGCCCAGAGAGGAAGAAAAACAGAAAGAGAGAGAGGCAGAGATGCCCAGAGAGGAAGAAAAACAGAAAGAGAGAGAGGCAGAGATGCCCAGAGAGGAAGAAAAACAGAAAGAGAGAGAGGCAGAGATGCCCAGAGAGGAAGAAAAAAAAACACAGAAAGAGAGAGGCAGAGAAGAGAGTCACAGTCTTTCCCATGTGACCTTATTTTCACTTATATTGTGATTTATTGATAGCAGATTTATTTTTAAATTGCACAAATATAAAAGCAATAGATGTTAGAGATCACGCGTGTGTGAGGCTCACCTCCACCGGGGTCCGTGCTCCCTCTGCAAGCAGCGATGAGGGGGTCGTTAACAGGAAATACTTCTCCGTCCACGTTATCTGACCTGCAATCACACGATCACAGCCTCGTAAACTCTCCGTGTTCCATCTTAAAGTAAAACAACGTTGGCTGCTATATTAGTGTGTGCTTTTTTTTCTACGATAATTGCTTCAGGTTTCCCAGCGATGGGTTGCGGCTGGAAGGGCATCCGCTGCGTAAAACACATGCCAGAGAGTTGGCGGTTCATTCCGCTGTGGCGACCCCGAAAGGGAAGAAAGCCGACATGAAGATGAATGAATGAATGAATGAATTGCTTCAGGTGTTCGCGATTTGCATGTTGCACCAACGCAATTGTGATTTGATTTTGATTGATGGCACATCCCCGCGTGTCTCAAAACGTTGAATGTGAACCGTCCCTCTGTTCAGTTTGCAGATGATCCAGTTCTCCTGTGCCTGCTCACTGATGGCATCCACCAACAGTTTAGGTCTGCAGGACTTTATGGAGCTTACGTAGCTTATACGGGTGCTTATTATATATATATTGTCTTTTACATTGCGGCTGCAGTTATCGACTATTTTGATAATCAAGTGATCTATCGCTGTAATCGATTAATAAGAGAAGCTGTCAGTTTTTTAATCTCCTGATAATTTACATTTATGCATTTCGCAAACGCTTTTGTCCAAAGCAACTTACAGAAGGGGAGAGACAATATGAGATTTGTTACACAGTAAAAGTCTATCTCAGCTCGCTCATAGTAGAATTTGTATAAAGGGATCAATCAACCACAGCAGGAAGGAAAAAAGAGAAAAGAGGAAAAAAGGAATATATTTTTTATAGTAAGTGCTCCTTGAAGAGAAGAGTTTTCAGTTCTCCTCCATTCTCAGTTCTTCTCCAGCTTCAGTTCTCCTTCATTATCCAGATAGAACCAGCGGAGATCGTTAAGGAGTGCAAACATCTGGAGACTATTTTTGAAGTTGTTGCTATCCGATTGGCTCAAGAGGAATTAGTAGTTTTACCAGTTTGTACATTCCAAGGGAAACCTCCTGCTTTCCCTCTCGATGCATAACAGGAAGTGACAGAACTGCAGTTCCTCGAGTGGTCACTTGAGGCTGACTCCAGAAGTGAGCAAGTTCTCATTCACTCCAACAATGAAACTGACCAAATTTGGAGATGAAAAACATGTTTGCTCCATTATGTTTTTTTGTATTTAGATCACTAGTTTTGATCTTCATCCTTCAGAAATTAAAAAAAAAAATCCTTTAGAATAGATGTTAAAATTCTGCTGCTCGTATATAAGTCTAAACAGCACCTAAACACCTAACAGAGAAGATCAGAGAATACACACCAAACAGAGAGCTGAGATCCTCAGATCAGATAAATGAGATCTACCGCGGGTTAATTCCACTCAGGGTGAATCCTCCTTTAGTTCCCCTGAGACCCACAGAGGAACCAGCTTCAGAGGAGATCAGGGGTGCCAACACTTTAGTCACATTTAAATCCAGGATAAAGACTCCCCGGTTTAGTTGAGCTTTTGTCGACTGAGCACCAACTTCCAACAACTATCTTATCTCTGCTCTTCACATCTCAATCTATGTTATAATCAATGTTTTTAATTTTTCAGTTTTTAATCACTATGATTTTATGACTTTTTTATGCTGATTTTATTAAATGTACTTTCTTTTTACTCTTTATTTCCAATGTAAAGCACTTTGAATTACCCTGTGTACGAAATGTGCTAAACAAATAAACTTGCTTTGCCTTCATCAACACCCTGAGGGGATCATTATTTTTTTAATTAGCTTGTTTAGGAACTATAAAATGTAAACAATGATTATTGACACTTGTAAACAAATGACTGCAGTCATGTTCCACCACTGACTGGATACGCCCACTCTGACCCTCTTAACTTTCCCAGAAACCTATGAGTGACGTCACAAACACCACCTCCATCTTCTATACCAGGGGTCTCCAAACCTGGTTCTGGATGGCCGGAGGACATTTCTGGTTTAACCATCATGAAACACACCTGTTGCACTAATTCTGGTCCTCTCTGATAGTCTGAAGCTAGAGCAGTATGCATACTAGAGCAGTATGCATACTAGAGCAGGGCTGAAACTAAAATGTGTAGGACTGCTGCCCTCCAGGATCGGCGTTCTACACAGTCTGTATGTGTGCAAGATCTAATAATAATAATGCCTTCAATTTATATAGCGCTTTTCTAGACATTCAAAGATGCTTTATAATTATCAGAGCATTATTCATTCACTCCACATTCACTCTCTGGTTGCCCTGGAGCAGTCTGACAAAACGTGGCTGCCATTCTGCGCCTACGGCCTCCTGACCTCCACCAAACACCCTCCACCAGTCACAAACATCCACCAAACACCCTCCACCAGTCACAAACATCCACCAAACACCCTCCACCAGTCGACAACATCCACCAAACACCCTCCACCAGTCACAAACATCCACCAAACACCCTCCACCAGTCACAAACATCCACCAAACACCCTCCACCAGTCACAAACATCCACCAAACATCCTCCACCAGTCACAAACATCCACCGAACACCCTCCACCAGTCACACACATCCACCAAACACACTCCACCTGTCACACACATCCACCAAACACACTCCACCTGTCACACACATCCACCAAACACACTCCACCTGTCACACACATCCACCAAACACCCTCCACCAGTCACAAACATCCACCAAACACCCTCCACCAGTCACACACATCCACCAAACACCCTCCACCAGTCACACACATCCACCAAACACCCTCCACCAGTCACAAACATCCACCAAACACCCTCCACCAGTCACACACATCCACCAAACACACTCCACCTGTCACACACATCCACCAAACACCCTCCACCAGTCACAAACATCCACCAAACACCCTCCACCAGTCACACACATCCACCAAACACCCTCCACCAGTCACAAACATCCACCAAACACCCTCCACCAGTCACACACATCCACCAAACACCCTCCACCAGTCACACACATCCACCAAACACCCTCCACCAGTCACAAACATCCACCAAACACCCTCCACCAGTCACACACATCCACCAAACACCCCCCCACCAGTCACACACATCCACCAAACACCCTCCACCAGTCACACACATCCACCAAACACCCTCCACCAGTCACACACATCCACCAAACACCCTCCACCAGTCACACACATCCACCAAACACCCTCCACCAGTCACACACATCCACCAAACACACTCCACCTGTCACACACATCCACCAAACACACTCCACCTGTCACACACATCCATACAGGGTAATGTGGGTGAAGTGGCTTGCCCAGAGTCACGTCACAACCAACCTTCCAGTTACAGAACAACCAACTCCACCACTGCACCTGCCCCAAAAATCTGTGTCAAAACTCACAAACGCACAGCGAGAGATTCATATATGCGGGAAAAGACTGAAGAGAACCACAAAATGCTAGTGACGTTAAGAAACATATTTACAAAATAAACAAAATCTCAATATATTTATCTGTGAATTTGATTTATTTTGTCTATCTCTTTACCTTTATTTGCGACTCAAAAAGCTAAGCAAGCCAGTTTTTCAATCATCCTCCCATAGAAAGCAGCGCTTGAGTGAAGAAAAATAACAACTTTAAAAGGCGACCGCAGATGAAAATCTAAATTTTCTGACTGTTTGGATAAAACGTATGTCTTTACAAATCGCCCATAAAATGATAACAATCCATTCAAGGGTTTAATTTCAAATCACAAGAATGCTTTATACCCTCTGAGAACGAGCCGGTGTGAAACTCACAGGAAATGAGATCGCATACTGTGAGGCCCTCCCATTCATTACCATAAACTCCACCCCTCTGCATCCAGTTGTAAACCTAACAGACCTCCATTTTACTTGCGAATAGTCGTGGCTTCTAAGGTCTGTAATTTGTTGAGATAAGTACACAACTCTGCTCATTTACTACCGTTAAAAGAACCTTTGGAGGTAGTAAATGGAGGACTTATTGAATAACTTTTATTTATCGAGTAAATGGACGGCCCATCTTCCAAAACAGTTTGTTTGCTCAAGCCATTTGACTCCAGACTGTTCTTGAACAAAGGTCAGTACAAAACAGGATTTGAAATGAAGTTGAGACTGAAACTTGGATCTGTACCAACTCTAAATGATCCAACTCCAGAACAAGAAAGTGCATTATTTTAAATAAATAAATCAATATGTGATGAAACGGTCTAACAATAGCCATCCTAATAAATTTGGCAAATCTTCTGGTGCCAAAACTATTCTGAAACTGTCTTAACATGAGATCATGAGAGCATTCATCATGAAAAATAATAGATGGATTTTTTTTCATTACTATATCGCTCTCACATGCTTCCATTGAATTTGCTTTTACAAAAAGCTAAACAGACCTCTGTTGAGAGAGAGAGAGGGCTGAGGGGAGTCACGAAACAGAGCGTTTTAAAAGTAGAGACTGAGGAAAAAAAAGTCTTCTTCGTTGAACATCTTGAAGAACACACCGAAACAGAGAAGAGGGAACGAGAGAAAAGAGGGCAGGAGATGTGCTGAGTCGAGTCCTTGAGTTTCTGAGTAATCTGAACAACAGGAAGAGCGTTCTCTCTGATAGATTCACACGGGCCGAGTTCTCAGTACTCTCACACCAACGAAAGGAAGTCACACGCACACGCACACCTTGTGTGAGCGAGCTAGCATGTGCAGAACTGACTGTGGAGTTCTGAATTTAGATCTGAACTCCAGCAAAATACTCCAGAACTCACACGTTCTTCTCGAAGAGGGAAAAAAAAAGAGTTAATCTATTTTCAATTATAAGCAGGTATAAGATTGTGCTTAAAAGTACTCCACGTCTTCTATACTGATTTTAGATCCTCGAGTCATCTGGTTCAAGTCTCAGAAAAGGTTTGAATTTCTGTGAAAGCAGGTTTGATGTTATACAGGGTTCCTGCAGGTTTTATTAGGTCAAATTAAACACTTTTTAAGACTTCAAGAATCTAATCTAAGACCTATATCATAACATCAATAAAACATACAAAACCTTTGTGCTTAATAAATTTAAATTCATTGTCAGGAACCCTAGCCATTACTTATGTTTTTGAGTATTTGCGAACGTTTTCTTAAACTCCGGTAACTCTAACCATAATTTTTACATTTTGAGCATTTTTATCAATCTCTGGCAACCCTACAATTACATTTTCAACATTTAAGAGTCTTATGTCAATATATGGTAACCCTAACAATCACGGTTACGATTATGAGCAATTATATGAGCGCTCTCTCTGAATCTGGCAACCCTAATCATGAATTTAAAGTGTTTTAAGAGACTGTTCTCAGACTAATCATCTTTTTTACATTTACATTTCTTTTTGCATTTAAGAGCATTTTCTCAATCTCTGGCAACCCCAAGCAATAACAAAAAATAAATCAGATTTTGAGACAAATAAGATTTTTCATAACCCTTTTATTAAATTGTAAACTTTTTATGACTCTGCAGAAACCCTAGAGCAGGCAATTTAAATCAGAAAATGTGCCTCTGTGTGTGTGTATGTGTGTGTGTGTCTAGACCAGGGGTGTCCAACGTCGGTCCTGGAGAGCCGGAGCGCTGCACATTTTTGGTTCAACCATCCTGAAACACACCTGTGGCACTAATTATGGTCCTCTGATTGGCTGAAGTAGAGTAGTATGCATACTATAGCAGGGTTGCAACTAAAATGTGCAGGGCTCCGGCTCTCCAGGACCGACGTTGGACACCCCTGGTCTAGACAGATGTCCCCAGATGTGCAGTGGGGCCTCACCTGCTGCCCACACACTCCCGGAGCTCGGTGGTCCAGGAGCTGACCTGCTGCTCATTTTCAGCCTCGAATATGAAGCTTCCTTTGTGACCAGTCACCTGCAGAGAGTCAAGCCGTAATTGTTTATTCGTGGCTGTGCGCTTATTTGGTCATTAAAATCGTCTAAAACTTTGTTCTCTCAGCATGTTTCCAAGCTAAGTTTCCTCTACTGAAGGTAATGCCACCACCAGGGATGTACGGAATATCCAGCGTTCAGTTGGAGTGAGTTTAAGTAACTCCGTTGTTTATCACTCATCCTGCACCTGATGCTAAATCACCTGTTTGTGTTTTTTTTTTTTCAGGTGCTGCCTGGTGAACCGTTCATCAATGGATCTTAAGTTTGTAGGTTCGTTATGCTGGGGAGGTGATTAGCACCTGCCTCGGTCAGCGAGGCTCCCAGGGGCCTTACAGAGAGAACTCCTATCTACTCTACCTGATCCTCACGAGGACTTTGTGAAGCTGATTTGAAAGCAATTGCTAAAGAGGCGCTATATAAAAACATATTGATTGATTGATTGATAAGGCTGAATGGTGACATGCGACAAGATGACAAGTTTGGGTAACTAAATCATCTATGCACCTTCTTTGAAATGTCAGCAGTGTGGAGGTACTATAAAGTGACAGAGAGGGATAAAAGTACTGTCATCATGAGGGGGTATGCATGTGAACACCTTTAGCACATCTGTGTTAATGTTATTTAAACACCCGGAACAGCACTGAGAGTATGAGAGAGTCCACCGCAGCAGCTTAAAGGAAAGCTAGCAGCACTACAACATATGCTCAGATTTCTTAAAGGGTCAGTGACACTGTTATTTTTAATAATATGTTTTTCACATTGGTCAAATTTTATGGGAGATGTGATCCTTTTACTTTTATTAAATCTATTATTTAATAAAATTAAATTTACATTTAATCTCCTAATTTTCTAGCCCAGGTTTATCCTGGAAATTAGCTGAGATTTTCATTCAGCAAATTAACCAGTAACCACTCCCCCGTTAATCAGCTATTGGTTAGTGATTTGCATATTCATGACACGTTTGAAAGTTACTGTCTGATGGTCAACGTAGATTCGAGAGATATTAGAGGGATTAATTACGAGCAAATTCACTAACTCTAACCCTAACACACAAACACAGAGGAAGCAACATTGATAAACACTATAACGGCGTTTGAAGGAACACTATTATAAACTGTACCTCTATGAGCTTGAATCTGATCCTGTATCAGAAGACAATGCAGATCTCCAATTGTGTGCTACTCGCACGTTTTGCTCTGTTTGATTCACGAGTGCTTGTTTCCAGTAATCACGAGGCTTTGTGGATAGTGCATCACTTCCGGGGGAGGGAAATCAGCTCTTTCATATCCGGCCGTGACGTTACAATGGGACTCGTGTGACATCATTAATGTCGTGAATAAAACCTGTTTTTAAAATAAACAAATTCATTTTTTTTTTGTTTATGAACATCGATGGTTCGATTTTTTATTCAATCTGCTCTTATAAATCAATATGAAAGCAACAAAAAGGCTCAACATGCCATTTTTAGCTATTTATCCAATATTCAATACACTTATGCAAAACTCAACCCCCATATTTGATAACTACTCGATAACTATTCTGTATTTGGCCAAGTATTTCAATTATTATTCCGTTTTGGCCACAGTTTTTCATTTCGGTGCATCCCTAGACACTAACCATTAATTTGTATAGAAACATTTGAGACCCAAGAAAATTCACGCAGGAGGCCGACGATGCTGCTGCATAAAGCCTGACCTAAACTTCTACGTCAAGCCAACGAATTGCTCTCTGCGATGGTTGTGCGCTTACATAACCTCGCGCTGATCCCTCTGCAAAGCTCGTAACGCCCTCCGTAAATTTTCTAACCTCACGCCAAGGCTTTGCAGAGCTCTGTGATGGGTCGAAATGGAGCAGAGCAAGCACTTTCCCTTGATTTCTAAGCTTCTGCTCGTTGTTAAATGCTAGATAATAAATTAAATCTTTGGCTATAAAGTAAATAACCTTACTATAACCTTACTTGTTATCTGTGCTTAGTTTAGCAAACTACACAGTAAGCATTGTCATCAGTAAGCATTGTCATCACGCATCGCGCATGTGTTATTGATCAGTTTAGAGGCAGAGCTTCTACAGGAGCAGCGGATTCATGTATAAATGTAATGTAAGAAGTTATATTTATTCGATTTATGATGAGCATCTGTGTTGTGTTGTGTTTTGGTTTGCTAGCAGTTCTCATTCTTATCAAGCCAATTTTGATCAGCGCATAGACAGTGCAGGATGGCGCGCACAACTATGAATTGTTTATTGATAAATGGGTGAGTGGAACTTTTCGCAATGGACGATTTGTAGACTTAACGCACAACTGTATATCCAGCTTAAGTGTGTAAAGCACTCTCTACTAGAGGCCGACTGATCAATCGGACAAATGTTTTGTTTTTCGTCGATAGTCAAATACTATCTTGACGTGAAAAGTTGGCAAATTATAATAATGCTCGCTTATTTGGGAACTGGAGAACACAACACTTCACACACCAGCCCTCCTTCACCAAGCCATCCCTCAGATTACTCTTCAATCTTTCTATGCGGCCGTCATAAGATTGCATTTCATCTGTATGCCAATGTAAAAACTGTTCATTAAAGAAAAAACGGTTTCATTAAAGGAAAAAATGTTCAAATTGTAGCTCTATAGCTGAAGTGCATGTAGATGAACAGCTAAAGGTGACTGTATGGTCTGTGAGTGTGGAGATACCTTTAAGACGAAAGTGTTCAGGTTGTCAGGCATCTCCAGGCGGTTACAGCGACGGATCTCCTGGATATCTGAACAGGGAATGCTAAGCTTGGGTGTCCTATGTTCCTGAAAAAGAACAGAAAACAACACCCCCGATCAATACACAACTAACCATTAGATGGGAAGAGTCTAGCTCCATGTGTGAGATTTGAGCAGGTTTTTATGAGACACCATCTTTGGAACAGACAAAAAAGCTCTTATTTGACCAGAACAAACATGACGTGTGAAAACCTTCAGATCTATGGAGCTAAAGAATAAATAAATAGAGATTAAAGTCAGAATACTGAGAAAAAAGTCAGAATTCTGAGAATTTTTATTTTTACAGTGGCCCTAATCCGCTTACGTACATAATACACCAAACAAGCACCAGAGCTGTTTTCTCATGAGGAATGGAGGACACACTACGACTAAAATATACATGATCCATCTAAGAAAGTGATGCGCTTTGACTGACAGTCTGCAAAGATAGTTGTGTTTTGCCGTTCCCTCACATTTCCTCCTCTAGAGGCAGCATCCTCCACTTTTGAGAACAAGCCCAAGTCTCTTTCTTTCTCTCTCCAGTCTCCTCACATACAAACAAAGAGAAAGAGAGATTCTGGGAAGTCGTGAATGAATCCGGATGCTCCGGGAGCGTCAGGAATTCCCAGCAACACATCAAATGAAGAAGCTCTTTCTTACTCGTACACAAAACCTGTCATTAGAGCAGAATCACAGAGGATAAGCCTCACACGCACACACACACGCACGCGCACACACACACCAGGGTATATTTACACACTTCTGCTCTGATTCCAGGAGAAGGAGAAGTGAGGGAAGATTTGCACGCGCTCAGAAAAGCGGAAGAGTGGTAGAGTGGATTCTCTTCCTTATTTCTCACGACTGAGGCTCCTTAAAACCACCATAAAAAACACTCATGTTCAAGAACTCAAAAATAAAAAACTAAGTACTCAAATAAAAAAAAATGATGTCAAGTCTGTTTAAGCACATAACAATGCTCTTCTATCCACCAGAAACGTGAACCAGCACTTTAGTAAAGGGATAAAACATGACTTTTAATTCAGCCTTTTTGTTCAGGTATATCAGAAAACAACTACTTTAAATTAAATATTTCTGAACAAATTTCGAAACAGATCAAGATGCTTTTAATGAATAGTTATCAGACTGATTTATCCTACAATCCAGTCGTTGGAAGTTCAGCAGAGGAAGACACTAAAGCATCTTTATAAGTGCATTTTTTATTTATGTCGTATAATAAAAGTCAGCCGAGGACACTTCCTGCAGCTCTACCGGGGGGATACCGAGGTGTTTCCAGGCCAGTCTGAAGACATAATCTCTCAATCGATTACTGGGTCTTCCCCGGGGCCTCCCCCCAGCAGGACATGCCCGAAAGGAGGCTAGGGAGGTGTTCAGGAGTTATCCGTAACAGATGCCTGAGCCCCCTCAGCTGGCTCCTCTCAATGTGGAGGCGCAGCGGTTCTACTCCAAGCTCCTCCCGAGTGATGGAGCTCCTCACCGATCTCTAAGAGGGCTCCCATCACCCAGCGGAAGAAGGTCAATTCTGACACTTGGTACTCGGAATCTGTGTTTTCTGCTTTTTCTAATTCATTCACACCTAGTATAATTTGGTTAGTTTGAAAACCAAGAAAAGGAATTTAAAAAAAATACGAGATGTATCCCTAGAGGCCCTTGTTATTTTTCTCCCATGCCTCTAACCCTTGGCCTTTCTTTTTTTCTCTGAGATACGGCTTCACTGGTTTCAGAACAAAATGTTAAATGGAAACGGCCATAGAATGGGCTTATTTTGTAAATTATCTGATGAAAATTTATTCTTCTAACAATTATTTAGATCACTTTTAAATCAAATCTATTTCAATCGAACTATAACAAATGATAGCCTTTTTAAATCAAACCGCAACCTCTGTGTCAAGACGTAAAGTTGGTGGTTCGATCTCCGCATTCTGCCGATGTGGCCCTGGGTGAGCCACTTCACCCACATTCCTCTGTGACTCTGTGTTTGATGGTGGGCAGGAGGGCCTAGACGCAGAATGGCAGCCACGTTCTGTCAGACTGCTCCAGGGCAGCTGAGAGCTATCAAGGTAGCTTATCACCACCAGAGAGTGAATGTGGAATGAATGAAAAAGGCTCAAAAAATTGTAAACCGTCTTTGAGCGTGTGGAAAAGCGCTATATAAATTGAACACATTATTATTTTTTTCACATGATTCGCGAATAAATTTTTCTAAAACTCAAAAAATTATTATATATTATTATTATATATAGCACCAAACATGGGACACCAGATGCTTACCTTTGTTTGAGGTTGGCTGCAGAGTTTCGCCACATGGTACATGGGAGGCTTAGTGGTGGGTAGATACATTGCATATTTTGAGCCTCCAAGTAGAAATTTTCTTATTTAATTTTCAATTTAACTTGAGTATTTTTACCTTCTTCAATTTGGTAAATTGATCGAGATCAAGTGTTCTACTTCTGCTTTGTTCAAATGCGAGTGAACAAAAGCCTAGTGCTACGATGGTCAATAAAGCTGAAAAGCTAATTAATAAAAGCAACAAACTACTAGGGCAGAACTATTCATCGCATTTGCAATTAAATCGCCATTCACAACTCTTTCTCAGTGAACAAAGACCTCAAGCTAAACTCTGTCCCTGGTTTTGTAGCTGTTGACAACAGAAGATTAATTTGACTATGCCAAGCCCATCGCATACATTCACCGCCTTCAAAGTCCTCATTTTCACAATACTTGTGACCTTTCGAGTGCGATTCACTTCGCCAGTGTTTGAGGAACTCACATCCTATTTTTTACTTGTGATTTCAGTCACATTGTCAGAACAAGCTCAAGAAATGAGTCACAAGATCAAATTAGCAATAACGCTGAGGAAGGAATCAGGAAGCCGGCGACAGCACAGCAAACGTCTGCTCTCAGAGTAAAGATCTGTACAGAGGACGAGCACTTCGGGGCCAACGGGAGGAATACGACTCTAAAACACGTTTTCTCAGTTTTACAAAAGTGTTTGTTGAGCAATATTAAAATGTAAAGATGTTAGACAAAATAAGAGAGTGAGCACTGTTCTTTTTTTACTTGCATCTCCCCCCCCAACCCACAGAAAGGTGCTCAGAAAACACTAGGGGTGCTAAAATAATAAAAATAATAATATAATATTTGGTTTATTAATCAGTTGATACGTTTTCTATTATGAGAAGCTGAGATAGACTTTGACTGTGTAACAGATTGCATATTGTAATGCAATGTAAGTCGCTTTGGACAAAAGCGTCTGCCAAATGCATAAATATAAATAATAATAATAACAATACTAATAATAACAACAACAACAAGTTGAATATCTGTTTTCCCTTATTGTCCTACAAATGAATCACAAATGAAATAGTCAAAGTTCATTTTATGAACAAAAAATTTCAAAGCTACATTTTAACAAGTATATGGCATTTTAGCCCCAAATGGTTTTTTTTTTTTACATGCTTTTTGTAGATAAAATAAATAACAATAATAAAAAAAAAATCAACCTCTAGCTAAGCTGAGTAACTGAATATAGAGCTGCTGAATTATGGGAAAAATGATAATCACATTTATTTGTGTATAATGTTACAATTATTCCCATCTTTGTGTCCATTTTATGTAGTTTTCCGGAGATATTTCAATGCATTTTAAAAATAAAACTATCTAACTTGACCTAATGTCCACTTTATTAATTTCTCTCCGTAACCAAAACACAAGAGATAAAAAAAAGATGATGGGCTTTTTAAGCTAAACACATTCAGTTTTTAAACAGTGTTCATTGAACAGTAAAAAATTACACAACCTTTTTAAATAATAAGGAATTAATTAATTTGAACACCTAGATTAAATAAGAAAAAATGTTTCTTATTTCCAGAGATTACACAGAGATTATATTCCTTCCACAAGGTAGAATTATATTTATATTTCTCTCTCCCTCTCTCTCCATCATACAATTTCTTGATGAGACAATATAGAAGGCTGACCAGTGCGTTTGCTAACGCCACCTCCAGGTTTTACGAGGTATAGTTTTTCCACGTTCATATTATCTCTAGAATTGAGTGCCACAAAAAACGCACACTATTCATGACCAGTGATTAAAACTGCTGCACTTTATTGTTTTTCATGATAATTGGCAATATTATGTCAATTATGAACTTTAAAAAAATTAATGATGTCGACTGATTGAACAAAAATTGCATCATATACTTTTGGTTATGACGCACAGCACTATTCTGAAGGAATCATCAAAATGCTTTGTCACAAAACGCACTAGAATAGAGAGAACGCTTTACGTTTTGTTGATGTCCTATATGGAGCGATCTTCTCCGCTAGTGTCGCTATTGTGTTCGATAACCTATCGCTGAACATCTGGTGTTCTAGAGACATCGATCTGTTGCTGCAGGGAAAAAGAAATCCAAGAACTAGCACTGTTGCAATATGCGCACCGCCTGACTGGGCTTCAGTGGTTTTTGCATGCATTTAAAATACAATGTAAATGCAAATGGGTTTTTTCCCTCAATTATACAGTTTTTGTGGCATAAAATCAAAACCGTGATGAAAATGTGATTCATTGCACACCCCTAACTGGATACTTACTTTGTTATTTTAACTAATTTCATGTTCTGCACCTAGAGCCAGAGGATTTTACATAAAAGTTTCATCTCACATTGATTTTAGACAAAATTTGATTTTGAATTGAAAGCATTTTATAGAAAAAAAAAAGAGACTGATGCACACTTAACCACTGATTATCCTTGTTATACTCAAATACACATCTCTCTTGCCTTGCAACCACCTCGAGTTTTATAAAGCTGGTCATGTAGAGTGGACACTCGTGTACTTTCTCTTGACTGAAATCAACACAAACACAAAGCCACCCTTCATCCACCTCTGCGTGTGGAGAGCAGAAAATTCTGCATCATCACACATGTACCTGAAGGAGCGCAAAGCACACGAACACACAGAGCTCCTTCAAAGTCACACAGGTCGAGCGAGCATCCTGTTTACGGACAAGAGAAGGTGAACCACAGCACCTACAGCGAGAGGGAGGGGGGATGCGGTGCTTTCCAAGGTAGCTCACGGAGGTCGGGTATACCAGCGCTGAG
Organism: Danionella dracula; assembly: GCA_900490495.1. NCBI lineage: Eukaryota > Metazoa > Chordata > Actinopteri > Cypriniformes > Danionidae > Danionella > Danionella dracula. Next base: position 394,496 of record UELW01000422.1, on the reverse strand, counting down.
TATGCTTGGTTAAACACATACACGGAGGTAATATAAAATCTATAGGAAGCAGTCTGCTGATAGATTGAACGTTTAGAAATATAAGCAAGATTAGAAGGTCCTCAAGGGATTAACTTCCCTTCTTAATCACTGTGCAGATCTTATAATAATAAGGGTAAAGTTCAGTTAGGGGCCGTTTATTTTTAATGGTATACATTTTTCATATACCGGCGTGTGCGCGTACACAGCATCGACAACACAAGGGGGCTTCACGTCACGTTTCAAAGGGGAATCGTTTAGAGGTGGTACTAAACAAGCGCAGGTGCCTGAATTATAGAGGTCACTGGAAAAACGATTGGCTATTATTTCAGGAAGTGTCAAACACAGCACCTGTTCTCAGAAGAAACCCTTCTGTGTCGATTGTTTGGAAGTACTTTGGCTTAAAAAAAAAAAAAAATATATATATATATATATATATATATATAAAAAAATAGTAAAAACTTGACGCTGATCAAACAATCGTTGTTTGTAATGTGACGCTAGCTGCAGGAGGTGAGACGAGCAGTTTCCTCCATCACCTCCGACAAAAACACGTCCTGGAACATGAAACGAAGATCTGCAGCTTTTCCGCGTCTGCTGGTTAACGCTCGCGCTGCAAAACACGACTCAGACGTCACTCAAAGACTGAATACAAGAAAATCAAACTATTACCTATTACAAAATATTAGCTATTACAGCCTGATTAATACTGCTGAGAAACAGGTCTTTCATTTAACGTTTTATATTTTAAATACTTGAAAACTCCTAGCTGGACCTAAAGCAATGTTATTAACGCAAAGCTCCACAATGCGAAAAGATTCACTCGCTCTGGGTTCAGCTGTTTCAAAACTGTTTATGGTTTCCTGAAATAATTTTTTTTGTTATCCAAGTTACAAGGATAAAAGTTATCCTTAGCCAGTGCTTCCTTAAAAGAAAGTCCAGATAGTTTATTCTCCCAATAAAGAAGTTTTCTCTTTGCAGTTACCGGGGACACACTGTAGCCAGCTTAAATTTATTCTCGCTTTGCAAAACATGCAAAATAAAGCGTATTTTAACTGCAAGAGTCATGCATTCTGATTTCTTTAGCTGACTGCAGTCATGAGTGTTACGGTTAGCTCTTCAATAAGAGCAGCGTTCTCAGATTCAACACGAGTCTGCTCACTCGAAACCATTTTACCATCTTTTTATTTAAGATGGTAAAACCATCTTTTTAATTAAGATGGTAAAACCATCTTTTTAATTAATCATTTATTTATTCTTAAATTCGCAGAAAATTGAGTTACCATCTACTCATGCACTTTTATAAAATACTGTCAAATATCATGAAACTATTGTACATTTTGAAAATGCTTTGATATAATTTTTTTGGCATGCCTGTAGAAACTTTTAGCAAGATCAGAGGGTCCCCAGAAGCCGTCGCAACGCGATTCGCAGTGTAAGAAAAATGCGAATAGTACACAGTACACAGAAGCATTCAAATTCTTAGAAAGTCATCGGAGGACGCACAACATTGGATTTGTATCATTTTGCTGTGTTTATAAGAAAATTGAGAATTTCTCAATATCTTTAATGCTTTTGAGCGTTTTTTATTTATCTCTGGCAACCCGTACAACAACATTTAGATTTGCGAGTCTTATGTCAATATCTGGCAACCGTAACAATTGCTTTTAAGGTTTTGAGCATTTATGAGTGTTCACGAGTGTTTTCTCAAACTCTGGCAACCCTAAAGATCCCTTTTATGTTTTTTTATGTATATAAGCCTTTTATCAAACGTTGGCACCACTAACAATCTCTTCTATGTTTCTAAGCATTTATGCACATTTTCTCAGACTATGGCAACCCTAAAAATCATTTTAGCATTAAAGAGAATTCTCAATCTGTGGCAACCCCGAGCAACAAAAAAAAAAAAAAACACATCAGATGACCTTTACATAGACATAAGAAAAGTATGAGCTGTGAAAAATTCCACAATGTAATACTTTTAGGACCTAAAATGTAGGCTTTTAAATTGTAGACTTTCTAAGACCCCTGCAGAAACCCTGAAGACGATTGCGTCATTTTTGGTGCCAAGCATACATTTCACACACACACACACACACACACACACACACACACACACACACACACACACACACACACACACACAATTAAACACAAAAACAATGCTAGGTTTGCATGACGCCTTTTAAATGTTAAAGTAAAAAAATAAAATAAATAAACAATTGTCACTTTAAATGAAAATAAAAGGAATTTAAAAAAGTGTTTTTTATGACTTCATGGAAATTCCTCAAATGGGAAGGGAAATCTATTTTGTTTATTGTAAAAAAGAACTCTAAATAGATGCACACACACACACTAAGCGAACTCTACATATCCAGCGGGGGACATTATTAAATATAACACACATTTCTATCTATAAACATAAAAAAAACATCTTCCATCAATATTTATGCAACAGCATGAGGCAGGAATTGAACTTTAATCTACTTTTGTGATCAAAACAAACAAACAAACAAAAAACATAATGCAAGGTTTGCATGTCGCCTTTCAAATGTTAAAGTAAAACAATACAATAAACACATATCACTTTAAATGAAAATATAAGGAATGAAAGTATTGTATTACTAGATGGAAATTTATCATGTAGGAAGGAAAATTTAGTTTATTTAAAAAAAGAACTCTAAAAAGATGCACAAACACACATTAAGTGAACTCTACCTATCCAGCGGGGGACATTATTAAATGTAACACACAGCTCTGTCTATAAACATAAAACAAACATGTTCCAGCAGTATTTATTCACTTAAAGAGGCAGGAATTTAACTTTGATATACTTTTGTAATAAAAAAAACAATGCAAGTTTTGCAAGCCACCTTTGAAATGATAGAGTAAAAAAAATTATAAATAAATATACAAATGTCACTTTAAATGAAAATACAAGGAATTAAAGAGTGTTTAGTATGACTTCATGGAAAATCTTCATGTGTAAAGCAGAAATACATTTTGTTTATTATAAAAAATAACTTTAAATAGATCCATACACACACTAAGTGAGCTCTACCTATCCAACGGGGGCATTAATTAATGTAACAGGGCATTAAATTTTGTCATGTCTGAGGATAATGAAAAATATATCTTTTTTTTTCTACAAAAAAATAGAAGAAGTTATAATTAAGTCACAGCTGCGAGTGTATATAATAAATCAATATTGTGAATTATAAATCAAAATGTTTTGAGAATATTTTGCAGTTGTAACTTTAATGCTAATGTTAATAAAATAGAAATATATTGTATTTTTGTCTGTAAATTAAATTTCTTAAAATATTGTTTTAAGTATATTGTATGTTTAAACTAATGTAATTAAAATGTACATGCATTTTACAAGGAGTGTTCTCCTCCCCCAGTGAGACTCAGAGCCTCCTGCAGCCTTTAACTTAGACAATAGAGCAGTCTGCCGGAGTGTGAACGACGTGTGTGGATTAGCCCTGCAGGTCAGACTTCAGCCAATAGAGGCAGCATGGAGAACACACACAAAACACACTGTCCCCTCTTGGCTAAAAAAAAAAAATTGTCCAGAGTCCATTTCTGATGATTTTAGCTTGATTTAACACCAAACCATGTGGGGACTGAAAAAATGTCCCCTTTTGGCTATGCTGTCCCCTCTTTGTTGGTGTGTAACCACACCACTGTCCACACTTAGATAGGTAGGGAAGTACACGCACACACACACGCAAACGAGTTCACACACTTGAGAATAATCACACTTTGGACACTCTTCCTTGTTTGACACCAGGAAAACAAGCGCACATTGGCATCAACCAGTCAATATTTTGAGCAGGGCCTGACTCACACCCGCCACCCACGCAGCCCAGTTTGTCCTGCAAACACACCGCACTGAAGCTGCTGCACATAAAAACACTCCACCAGCCAACAGACGAGAAACCATCAGCAGAGGCTCAGAGATGAAAGAACAGACTGTACCCAAGCAAAGCTGACAGGCGTTCCTCCTCACAAATAAATAAAGGATGACAAGAAACATGTTGAGCAGGAGCTCACAGACAAAACACGCTTCTCAATGATTGATGGAAACTGAATATTTGGTTGCTGGTGTGATAATTGACCTGTGTGTTCACACCTCAGACACACTTCAGGCATAATGCTGGCACCATATACAAAGTCCTACATTTCCTGGTAGCAAGAGAACAAAAGTTCTTCAGTCAGTCAGAAGGAACAGCAATGCAATACATTTATTTTGAGTACAATCGAAATGACCTCATGGCGATCGCTTACAATGCCAGCGAAGACTTAAAGCAGAACCTTTATTTCTCCTCATACAGATCAAAATAGCCTTAGAACTGAATTCTATCCTAATCCTATAAATTCTAATACACTAAAATCACAATATGAACAAACTCAAACTTCAAATCGCAAAAGCTACAATTACACAGACGTACGAGTAAACACAGTTAAGTGAGAGTTCATTAAGCAGGAAGGCAATGCAAGGGTTGGGAAAAATGGTAAACATTTGCAAAGCAACAAATTAGCTTTATTGTTTTATTTTGACTTTAGTTGGTTTGATTTGCGATTGACTTTTATTCACATTTTTTATGTTTTATATGCATAATGTACAAGGTAGGAATTTCAACACATCAATCTTGATATCACCACTGTATTGTAGCAGATAAACGCTACTTGTCAGTGTATTTATGTTTAGCTACTTTAATGATTCTCTAATGACTTCAATGATTTTTAACTTGTCATTATATTGTATATTAAAATATACAACAGAAAATGTGGTCGCATTGTAAATCGATATTGCAATTTTTCCAAAATCGTTCAGCCCTAAACGAAACCCTTTTTTCTATTACTTATTGACTGACAAAAACAGCATCTCTTTGTGAGAATAGAAACAAACTAGTTGTCAATTCTACAATAAGAATTGAAACTATTAATATTGCAAAATATTAATAAAATAAATAAAATTTTGTTAATAAAAACAAAAATAAACTCTAAAAGTCCACATCACTCCACTTCCTTCCGTGCACTGCTGTCACCGCCCCTTTAAGTATTACAATTCTCTGCTCTGTGAAGGCCGGTTAGCTCAGAAGGCTAGACCCTGTTGCTAATAACGCTAAGGACGTGGGTTTGATCCACGTACGGACCAGCATTGAAGTTTTGAGGGTGTCACGGTGGCGCAGTGGGTAGCACGGGAGACTCACAGCAAGAAGGTCGCTGGTTCGAGCCTCATGGTCAGTTGGCATTTCTGTGTGGAGTTCTCATGTTCTCCTGGTGATCGTGTGGGTTTACTCCGGGTGCTCCGGTTTCCCCCACAAGTCCAAAGACATGCCGTTTAAGTAATTTGGGTAAAAACGATTCCACAGTGTGTGTGGATGTTTCCCAGCGATGGGTTTCAACTGGAAGGGCATCCGCCGCATAAAACATATGCCAGAAGAGTTGACGGTTCATTCCGCCGTTGAGGCCCCGAAACGGAAGAAAGCTGACAAGATAATGGCTGGATGGATAAATCACAATTCTGAGCATGAAAAGTCAAATTCTGGGATTACAACAATACATCTTGCATGCGTGAATTTGAATGTCAAATATGTTTGTGCGCTTGTGCATCTCGTTTGCTCTTACAGCAATGCCCTTGTCTTTACGCCTGGCGTTCTCCTAAAGCAATGGAAAACATTTTTGCTGTTTTCAATCTCTCAATATCCCAAACCACTTTTTTTGATAATGATTAGTAGAGGTGAACTGAAACAGTGGGAGTTTGTGGCCCTTTAAATGCACAATGCAGAGAGCATTAGGTCTATGTGCGAACATCTGTGAGATCATCTTACGGTGATTGACTGCAGAGTTCATCTCAAGGTCTGATATAGTTCTTGGTGTTTTTTGATCAGGCGTTTTGCTTTCGTGGAAACCGGGACACATCTGATTTCGGTATGACTGATCACGGTGACCTACTTATTTATCTGTCTGCTGATTTTCCGCTTGATTATCAGAGCGAGTGTGAGGTCAGAGCTGCTCTGCATCAAAAGAAGAAAAGAAACTCTTTTGAAGACTCCCCTGATGTCTTAAAAACCAAAAAGATCAACAAGGTCTGAAAGAAGGATTGTATTGATTGTCTTAAACTAAAAAACAATAAAAATACAATTAAAAAACTGCCAATATCAGCTGAACAACGGCAGAATATCTGCCTAATAATTGCTAAATAACCGCAGAATATCAGCAGAATATCTGCCAAATATCAGCTTAATAATGGCAGACTATCTGCTTCATAACTGCCACATATCAACAGAATATCTGATTAATATCAGCAGAATAACTGCAGAATATCTGATTAATAACGGCAGAATATCAGCAGAATATCTGCTTAGTAACTGCCAAATATCAGCAGAATATCTGATTAATAACGGCAGAATATCTGATTAATAACGGCAGAATATCAGCAGAATATCTGCTTAGTAACTGCCAAATATCAGCAGAATATCTGATTAACAACGGCAGAATATCTGATTAATAACGGCAGAATATCAGCAGAATATCTGCTTAGTAACTGCCAAATATCAGCAGAATATCTGATTAATAACGGCAGAATATCTGATTAATAACGGCAGAATATCTGCTTAATAACAGCAGAATATCAGCAGAATGTCTGCTGAGTAAAAATTGTATATCTGCTGAATAACAGAAGTATATCTGCTGAATATCAGCAGAATAACTGCTAAATAAAAGCTGAACAGCTGCTAAATATCCACTAAATAATAGCAGAATATCTGCTTAATATTGTAGGAATATCAGTCAAATACCTGCTGAACTAGTTGCTTAATATCGATCAATACAACGTCATATTATTAGCCACGGGGTTCAAACCGGTGAGAACAAAAGTAGCCTCTTATAGTCCTAAAACACAGCCTTGGACTCCATCCTGCAGTCCACATCTCCTTCCAGAACGTGAGAGTCTGCATACAGCCACCGTAAAGCTCTAGCACTCTCCAGATGAGAAGATGCGGTTTTCTACCAGTAGAGATGTTTTCCACTATTCAACAGCTAGCGAACCAGCAGAGCGTTACCCCTCCGACACACGGGCAACGTTAAACCTCCATCACCAGCTGAAGAAGCAAAGGTTGATGCATTTTGTTTTCTTCCTCTCCCTCGCACTGCAGCAGCCACATCAGAGACTCCGGCGAGCTGCGCGAGCTCAGCAGCACCCAGAGCTAGAGATCCCGAGTGTAACGACTCGTTCAGACAGCATCAGCCGTTCCAGGAGGCTCTGCTCAATGAACACCTTCATCTCAGAGCTGAAGCAGATGTTCCTCAAAGATCCAGAGATGCTACGAGACAGCTTTTAGAGCTGTGGTGACTGAAGACACCCTAGCTAAGGAGAAACCAGAGATGTGGCATATTTAATGCTTGCAAGAACTAATTTGAAGACTAAACATAGTTTTTGTGCGCGTTGACTACAACAGCATCTTCTATTGCGCCCTGAAACAGTTCTTTAACATCATGAAGACGCAGAAAACAAACATCAGGAAATTGACAGCTCCTGCTTAACGAGAGTAAAGTTGAGCTGAAAGTCGAAAAATTGTGACTTAATGAACAAAACTATGGTTCGGTATGCTTCTAATTTTAGTTAAGTACATTAAGTACATCTTAAATGTGAAAATAATCATTAATACCTTTGAAGGCTAACTCTATCCAAATCAAATGAAAAAGAAAAATTCCCCTCATTAAAAATAAATATAAAAAAAAAAGATCTGGCCCTGATGTATAAATATATATATATATACGGGAAAGCTCTAGAGAGTTAATTTGACTCTGTTCTGAGTCTATTTGATACTTCTCTAAATAAATTTTTTTTTTAAATGATTTAGGTAAACCTTTTTGCTACATTGAGAAACAACAACAAAAAACTCTTGTGAGTTGTTTAGCAAAATATATATATATATTTTTTTTCAGTTAAAAATAAACAGATAATTTGACTCAATTTGAGTAGTTTTACTCCATCTAGAGAAGGATCAAATAAACATATATAATATATCTCCAAATAATTTTGATTATACAATAACATAAAATTAAACCGTTCATGTTTAGAAAATGTTTGCCTTATCTTAACAATTAAAAAAATGTTCGAAACCACATTTAATGGTTAAGTTCTTACAACTTTCACTCTAGAACAAAAACCTGCTTTTATTTGTATCAGAAATAACAAAATGACAATATCATCATGATTAATAGACTGAGGTAAGAAAAAAAAAAAACATTTTGGTTAATTTCTTCCGCCCAGCTTAAAATAATTCAAACTTGTCCTGTCAGAATAGGCCTAATGATTTTTCATTTATCATTGAAAAATACAAAACAATTAAAAGCTATTTAAAAACTAATAACATTGTAAATTCACATCATTGGTGAAAAAAAATCCCATTTAGATTAATTCTCATATGTGTTCAACCACACCCATAGTACAAACCAAAACTAAATCACCAAACAAACTCTCTGTTCCAGACTTTTACTACGAATTGACAAAACTGATAGAGATGGATTTATCACACACGACTGCAGCAAAGCCTGCAGCAGAACCTGCGGAAGAACCTCAAACACTAGCCAGCGCGTTACAAAATTCATGGAAGTGCCCTTTGGTGGCTATTCTTTAACATTTGAACACAATTCTACTATTGAGAACAGTAGCCAAACTGCAACCACGGCAGCAGCAGTCCATGCTATTTTACAGATAAATGGATTAAAAGTTCATAAAATACACACCATGTTGGTGGAAGACACACAACCACACGTTCACAAACACAGATAAATACTTCTTCAGTCACTGCCCGAAAAGCCATTTTAACGTCGATAATAATAAAACATTTCTGTGAAATCAGACAACAGATAATCACACCAATTTATCTGCGGAGCACAGGCTGCTTTTAAAAGTTAGGACTTCCCTGAGAAAGTTTCTCACGCAAAAGAATTATCAGCCGGCCCGCAGCTTCCTCTCTTCTCTCCGGCCCTCGATGCTCCCATTGTAGCAAACACACTGAAAGCACGTCTACAGTTCCCAAAACAGCTTCCCCCAAAAAGAGTTTCCCCCAAAAAATCTACTCATGGAATGAAATGAGCCGCAAATGCATGTTTTAAACAGATTCGAAGCCAAAGATTCTGCACACATTCGTAGAGTAAACAGCCCAGGCGTTTAAAATTTCGTGACCCGCGTTATCTTTTCCATATTTAGTCATGTAGAGCAGGTCCTCACATCTCTTCCAAGATTCCTCAGCAGCCAATAGCAGCAGGCCTCCATCATTAACCCTCAAGGATTAGCGCACAATTAGCCCACCGTGCTGTATTTACGGGAACAATAAATGTGTTCAAATGCAATATTGTGGAGTTTGTTAAATACTCTTTTGGTCATCTTTGAAAGTCTGGTATTCTGTATTACAATTACTATTTATATAACTAATTATATTTGTATAACTATTTAAAAGTGATTAGTACATTTTTTAAATCGATCGACAACACAATTCAGTACTTATCAATTCATTGCACACTTTTTTTTTTAATTAATTGCGATTAATCGCAATGGCAAGGCTGAAACTTTTTTTAATCTATTAATGTAAAATGTAAATAATTAATGTAATTTGAAGACAAATACTTAAATTCAAAATATGATTGCTTATTGATTTTTTTTCTTTAACTTGTAGCTCAGGTTTTGTCATCAATATACCATCAATATACTCCAAATGAACTTTTTGCTTCTCTTCTTTGGTGGCTGTTAGTGTGTGGCCTCTTAGACTCTTGTTTTCCAGGACTCTCTGCCATTAACCGCTCGCTTAGTGAAGCCCTCTTCTTTTCTTCTTTGGGGAGAAACTTTAGGTCTTTAAACCTGGGAACAATTGCAGTAGCGATCTTCAGCCGTATGAGATTAGTGAAAGTAACGTTAGTCTCGTGGAAGCTAACATATTACAAGCACCGGCAATGTGCTTTAACCTGCCCTCGATTTTCCAATTCTCTCGTCACTTAGAGACAGTGATCCACACATAACTCCGCGTACCGCCGTTCCTCAGTTTTAGACCAAATGAATGCAATTTCAGCAAAGAGCGCTGTGATGCCTCGGTAGTTGTCATTGCTCACAGAAGCCCAGCGGTGCACCGTGAGCGCAGTGTGTGTGGCGCTCATCCTCTGTTGTTTCTCATCGTCATACTAAGTGCATGCGTCTTATTCCTATTTCGTTTAAAGCACATCGAGCACGTAAAGCACGAAACAGGAAAACTGCAACCACGTTAATCCCGTTCATTTTTAAAAATGCGTCATACAATTAAAATTAATCGCATGCATTAACGCGTTGATTTTGACAGCACTAATAAATACAAGTATTTGTTTCTTTTGCCAATAACAGATGGTTAAATATGAATAAGTTCATCTTGATTAAGCATGACTAAGGAGTTATATTTTATCTTCAATATGTTCGGTTTATCCTTAATGTACTTGAACTTAAAATCTTAACTGTGAATATTTAAAGCCCATGTTAATGATTAAATAATGCATTATATCGGATCTTCAAATGTAGTGCACATTTTAGCTCTCAAATTGCAAACGCATATTAGGGCTGCAACTACTGATTATTCTCAATGTCGATTAGTCAGTGACCTTTTTTTATTTTTTATGAATCTATTTATCTCAGTTTTTTTTTATGCCATGCCAGCTTCTATGGCTATTTTCATGGTGAGAATACTTTAACAAATCTCACTACTACTAAACTTTAGATAAATTGTTTAAAAGCAATTTACTCAAAAAATGTACATGGATTCACTCGATGAACACAATCCAGAGTTAAAACGGAAGAAAACTGGTGAGTGAGTTTGGAGTGTCTGACCTTGCATCTTGTGTTAACCACGATCCTATAGACTGTTTAAAGGCATCCGCTTTTCTTCAATTTTAGAATTTATTTCATGTGGTTTATAGTTCTTGAAATAAAGTACTAATTACATTGAATCGACTAATCAGATGAGTTTGTATCATGTTAAGTTGCTTGAACAGTGAACACAACATATTTAAATTGTATTTTTTACAGTTCAAAATTCAGTTTCTATTATTTTGCATTATTTTGTGCTTGCACAAGAAATATGATTGTACACGTTGAGTGTGCAAATTGCCCTACTAGTCTACTTTTTTCAAAATTTTGCAGCAGCACGAGCCAATCAGGAGCTTCATGAGATTCAGTAGTTGCATGAGAGGAACTCGTAGTAGCTGCAGGCAGAGTTCGCCTCTGGCAAAAGTGATTGAGAAGACCATTTCTAGTGTTCGTTCAAGAACATTCCATGCATTTTCCAATTCCGGGCTGAACGCAGTGTGAGGCCCTGGCCATGCATAGCAGCTGTTCCAAATAGGAGTCAAGACAGCCAGAGAACAAAAACTAACTCTGCTCTTTTCCCTCTCAAGGGAATCCAACCACATTTGCAACCAGGAGAAACAGAGACTGGAGTCTTTCTAATGTGTTCATCAGTACAGTATCCAATTTGGTACCCAATCCATTACATTGTGCTTTGATCAGACCTAATAGCAATCGAGAATCATTGTATCCTTACTAGCACATGGTGTTGACATGCACTCGGGGACAGGGATTGGAATCCGAACCAAGGACCTTCCCAAACTTCTACCTGATCTCTCTCCTAAATATCTTTCCTGTCTCTGTTTTGCAAGGTCCTATTCATCAATGGCAACAAACCATCACACAACTGTCTAACAAACCATAGTAACTATTATCTCTCTCTTCTCAATCAATTATTCAGTTTCTTGACAAGTGTTCTACTTGTTTTAAGACAGCTAATGGTTATAAACATTGAAATGGAACTTAATCACTTGCAACCATTTGGATTAAATATTTTTCCTATCCTAACCTATCCTATCGTCTATATCCTATTCTATCCCGTCCCCTATATCATAAGCTATCATATACTCTATATCCTATTCTATACCCTATATCAGCGGTCCCCAATCTTTTTCTGTGCCACGGACCGGTTTAATGTCTGAATGTTATCGGGGACTGGTCTTTGAGGTGTGGTAAATAAATACAACAAAATTATGTAACACGACCTGCATGTAAACTGTGGTAATTTCTGAAACATAATTAACCAGAATCCACTCTAGCGTCCTCTTAACAAGAGTTGTGAGGGCTTCATTGCCTCATTCGAGAGCCGTTGCTGCATATTATGCAGAGAGTGCTCGGATTTTAAGTAGGACAATCTTGTTTAATGTAGCCTTCTACTTTATGGAAGTTCTTGTAGGCTCTTCCTCTGGGTTTTCCCCTTTGCAAAGAAACTTTACAAAGATGTAGTTTTTACTCGTTTTGTTAGCTCCTGGGCTGCATTTCAGTGGTAACCCATCATGTAACTGAGAACAGCGCATTGACCTGCATCAAGAGGGACATAGACGGATGTAACTAAGAGAATTGGGTAATTTTTGAAAATAAAGATTCCGAAATAAATAAAACAGAAGTACTGCAAAATTTTTTATTCTTTCTGTGGGGCCCGGTACCAAATGACCTACGGACAGACACCGGTCCGTGGCATGGGGGATGGGGACTGCTGCCCTATGTCATATCGCCTACATCCTATCATCTATATCCTAATCTATCCCATCCCCTGTATCCTATACGGTCCTATCCTCTTCTGTATATAATATCCTATCCTCTATATCCTATCCTACTCATCTTCTATATCCTTTCCTATTCCTTATATCCTTTCGTATTCGATCACATTCTAAAATTCCTTGCTACAAACACAAAATTCTGCAACGATTGTGTATAATAAAGAAAGGCTTTACCTTAGGTGGGTCGTAGAGCTCTAACCGGTACCTCTCTATACCGGTTTGCTCACTGATCCTCCTGAACAGCAGGCGGCAGCGCAGCCATTGTGCTGGTGTATCGGAGATAGTATCATCCACTTCCAAGTAGCGCAGTGTGCCCTCTTTACAAATAATTCCTGATGACAAGCTCCGTCTCACAGTCCTCAAAGGATTCCAGCGCTTCCACCGTGCACCTTTCAGTGAGCTGCAATTGGCTGGTACCCGCGTAGAAGCCTGAGGTTGGTTTTGGGAGGTGCGTTCAACATTCGTCAATGGTCCTGTGCATGGGATTGAGTTTTCCCTTGGACAACCACTTGATTCTTCAAGTTGTGCTGATTTCTTAAAGAGCCGGCACACACTTTCACGAATACGACTTACAGAAATATGGGTTACTTCGTTTTGGGATTGGAAGGGAAAAGCTGGGCGAGAATATCTTTCCCAACCCGTCCTCCTTTCAAAGTGATTAAGTTCTTCCTGACTTTGATGCCATGTTCTGCGTCTAGTGTCTGGAAGAGCACTTCGCAGCAATTGCTCCTGTTCCCGAGGGATGCCAATAGCATCAGGTTTAGGTGCCAAAACGGCAACTAAAGGAGAAACTCCTGGTCGAAGGGTCTCCCTGTAATCCAGCACTCCAGAGAAGGAAGTGATCCGTAAGCGGCTAGTCATAGGGAGCAGAGGAGGAGGTGGTGGGGGGTGCAAGGCACGTTCAGCATCTTTAGCCACCTCACTGCTGAAGTGTTGCTGGAAAATGCTGCTGAATTGCTTGGAGAAACTTTCTGGAGGGAGCACATCCTGCACCGGTCGCTCTCGGACGAAGCGCCGGTAGTGTTGCGCTAGCTCGCGGGCCGTAGTGCTGGCATGGAACTCACAGAACTCCCTCCATCCAGCAGGAGGCGTTAGGGATGGTGCTGTGCTTGTGGTTTGCTGGATAATGTTACCATTCATTGCAGTGACCAGCAAAGCAGGGAATCGCTGCAAAACAAAACGAAAACTTTCTGAGTGGTAAAAAGAGGTGTCAAAACGTCTTATGAGAGCACTTCAAGAAGATTAGGTGCACTCAAGTGATTTCTTGAATCTTGAAAGGCGGTCCTTGAAAAGGCATCCAATAGGGCTGGGTAATATTTTCATACTTAAATACATAGATACATTTATAAACAACAAGTAACACAAGACAATATAGTTTGTATAGATAAAGGTCATTTGCGTTAAAAATTAGAATAATAGGCACCTATTCGTCCTCTCCCTGTATCCCTACACGACACGTACACAAACTTTCTGCTCCACTTCCCTTTTGCGTCCCTCTGTGGACCTGTCCCCCACCTCTAATTTCATTAGCCCCCACCTCTCCTCTGCTCTGCTCCTACTCACTTGCACCAAGGTGACCAAAGAAAGGATTAAAAAGAGAGGATTGTAATGCTAGATTAGTGGCTAAAGCTAAAGCCACTTAAATGTGGTTGTTTTTCCTCCCTCGATTTAAAATAAACTTTGAAAATAAAATCAATAAAGACCGATTTTCTCTTTACTTCTCAGCATAAGATCTTTGAACAGCAGCAAGGATGGTTACAGAACCGACTCTCAAAACTGTACCTCCCTGTCCCTCCATAGGTGGGGCATTTATTCAGAAAGTTATCCTTGCAGATAAGTTTCACGTGTGCAGATATTTGTCTCTAGCTGCGTATCCTTATCAGAAAAGCATCACCCCTTTTAAGTAAGACGGTCTTCTCATGGAATCAAGCTTTAAGGACAGACTGTCTTTTCATGGAGTCAAGTCCAATTTATGAATTCAATAAATGTTAAATCAGATCACCTAATTGGACATTTCCAGTGCAAGTAGGAAGATTATTCTCTTTACTGATTGTCCTCTGAGCAAGAATCCCCTTTAGTCCTACACCTGTAAAATATTAGTTTACTGACAAAAAGGACCCAGTGTCCACACACTGACCCTACGAAGTGTTGTGACTTCGCACCAGACAACGTGTCTATGGTAATCTATTTTATCGTTTAGTCTCTATTTTTGTGTGACTAGTAACTAGTCTTTAGATATTAGCTTATTTTTATCTACTACTACTTATCTTTTAGATACTAGTAATTATTTTTAGTGACTAATTCTAAACATTTAGAATTCGTTAGTCTTACTCTTAAGATACTAGAATCTGGTCTTACTAGTAAGAAATACTAGCACTTTATGTTTAAATACTGGTACTTATTTTTTATATACTTATTCATAAGATTCTAGTACCTATTCTCTAGATATTAGCACTTGTTTTTTGGACACTCCTTAGGTAATTTAGATTTTAGAATACTTTATACTAGATACTAGAATTTATTCATAATATACTAGAACATATTCTTATCCTAGATACAATACATTAGCAGCAATACATTATTTATATATATATATATATATTCTTTATGGAGTACCCCACAGTTAGTGTGGAAAAAATGACATTTTTAACCAATGATGAAGACAGAGCAGATTATTATTATTTTTTAGCGTAGCATTAGAGTTGGTCTGATAATTTTTTGTGCATAGATCCATTTTAGAAATGCATCTAATTGAAATTTTTTACCTGCAGTAAAGCGGAAAATTGATTTCTTTGATACTGTTGTTGAACTTTAAAGGCACAAAAATGCACATATCCCAATATAAGAAATATCGAGATAAGACTTTTGGTCCATATCGCTCATGTTTAGTGTCAACAATTTGCAATTTATTAAACACTGTACAGCCACAGGCTGATTAATCTAAGAAGTGAAACTGGGCAAGGATTCCTACTTTCTATGAGCCCAAATGTGTATCAGTTTTACTCATCAGCTCTGATATGATGCAGATTCTTCACATTTACTCATTCAGCACTCGAGCACAGGACGAGAGTGCCTAATGTTGCTCGCACCGCTTCATCACACTCCTCAGCTCAAGCCAGAAATATCTGAGGCCATCTTCAAAGGAAAGAGGAAGACTGAAGCATCTGATACCAGTCAAAAATGGCCCGTGGTTCTCGGTGAGAAATTTGCTTGTAAACGTGCACACAAGCTTCAAACCACCTTCCGGATCGGCCAATTGCAGATGGAGTTTTTTTTTTTAATTTTTAATCCACACGCTGTAACAGACAGCCACACAACTGGAACCAATCTCTTCAATCTTGCTTCCCACATCCTCATTTGTGTGCACGTGGGCCTCTTGGACGCCTGGGAATGTTTAACTCGGCGTGACAAGCAAATGAAGCTGTGCTAGTTTTTGAGTCAGACTTTACGTTTTTAGAAGCCCTTATGCAGATCAAAACGAAGGTTTAGTAGATGAAAAACACCAAGAGATCAGAAAAACCACAAGAAGTGCATTCTAAGAGAAGAAAGAAAAGGGAACTGTGCTCGAAAGAGGGCATCGTGCTTTCTTTACTGGGTGACAGGAAGCATTAACCTATACAAAGAAAACACCAAACACAATAAAAGACCTCTTCTTTGTTGTGCAAGTCTGTAGTGATAAGATAAGTGACTGTACTCTGAGACTAAATGGCTGCCAGATCGTAGCCGATACGCAGCCCCCCCCCATGCCAATCATCCTCCAAAAGCTGTGACTTCCTGAGAAAGCCTGCCATACGTGGTGTTTACTGCATGCTCTGGCCTCAGGGCCTCGTGCTGTGTGACGTGTTGTGGCCCCCCGCCCTGGCCCCCGGGTGTTCGTTCTATCAGTGATCATCCGGCCCACTAATGACTCAGCAAGCTCCAGACAGAGCCACATCACTTCCTCCCCGACAATCAGCTCATGCTCCCCTTCCTCATCCCCCACTCCACTTCTCTCCTGATCCCTGGTGCAGATTCTCCTTTAAGCCTGCGCCAAGCCTTACAGAGCCGCTATTGTTCTTGAACGCCGCACGTTTCCTGTTTCTCGTCTTCCTTTCCCCTTCGCTTACTTCGCATCGGGAGGGTTTCTCTCCTCTAGTGCTCTCGCTTCAGAACAGAGGTGGCTGCTAAGAGTTCAAAGCAATAGCTTTCATTTTAAGGCACAAACGTTTGAGGCTAATGCGTTAGAAAACTTGAATGAAAACAATTCTTCCAACAGTTGGAAGAATGTAACTTTTTTTGGACAACAGTACAACAACTTAAAGGCGCGAAAATGTTAAACACCACAAAAAAACGTCATGTTTTATACCCATTTAAGAACTTTTTTTAAACGCATGCAGGAACACCAAATGCTCAAAAAACATTAGTTGAAACCCCCCAAAAAGATAGGTCTGTGAGATAATCCCTGTGTATAATAATGCTAGACGAACTGTCAAAAGAACAAAACAGTCCGTCGCTGGATACAAGATGTAATCGCAGCACAAGATAGCAGGGTTGCTTGCAGCTTTGGCAGATCTTTGAGTTCAGCGCTGGAATCGCTGCCGGAACCAAATCCGGTTTACACAGGGCTGGTTTTATACAATTTGTTCATTGATAATGGAATCTTTTTCTCCTGTAAATTAAAACACTTCCGCATTAAAAGTATATTAAACTCGATGCTTCTAACTCAACCCAAACAAAAATTTAAAATAAATAAATAAATAGACGAACAGTTTGGTGAAGGGGTCCTTTAATGCATCATGAAAAATGTTGGACACAACAACTTTTATAACTTTCAAAACGCACCATTTATCATTGTTTTTGTATCATCTTGTACTTTAAAAATTCAATATTATGGAAACACAATTTTTGTAGTGCGTCATGACCGTATATGACATGGACGGAGTGTCCGTGACGTCACCCATTGATTTCTGGAACAGTTAAAAGAGGCTCAAAGTAGGCGGAGCCAAAGCTCAAAAATGCATCTACCAACGCGGAACATGTTCATAGTGAAGATATGAAGTTTTAAATTCTATACATCTTAAACAAACCAATTAAAATTAATTCACCCTTTATTCACTGGAGACAGGGGTGGAAACATGCTTTTTCAGCTCTAAAGTTGGTCAGTTTTAACATTAGAGTGAATGAGAACTTGCTCCCGTTTGGAGTCAGCCTCAAGTGGCCGCTGAGGGAAATGCAGTTCAGTCACTTCCTGTTGAAGAAGGAAAGTAGGAGCGTAACTTTTGGTCGATACAAATGTGCGCACTAATGCCATTTACACAACTATATTAGAGACAGCTAGAAATCAATCGAACAACGTGAATACATAGCACCATACACTATATTAGAGACAGCTAAAACTATTATAAGAATGATGCAGAGTGTGATTAAAAGGTATTCATTTGTGAAATCTTGCTCTTTTACAGCAATGGAATTATATAACAATGCTAATTCATATACTGCTGACTGATTGAGAGTGTTCAGTCAATTGATTTTTCAATAAAGAGATATATTTTAATGTAATTTTCATTTGGTACATTTTGTCGTCTTGAAAACTACGGATATGTTAAGTTTTGCAGGTACGTTTCAATTAGTGCCCAATTCTTTCAAAACAAATGCCTCTTTAGCTGCAGATCTGAAGTCATCTTTTTAAAGATGTATATCTGCTTTGCGTCCGTTCTACCAGAGCTGGCCTTCTTGTCTTCATCCAGTTCACGGTTATAGTCTTTTTTGCTGCCATTAGAAGGATTTGTTGAGAGAATAGTTGTGGACCATTTAGCTGTTCCCTGGAAAATCTCTCCAGAAGAAATATTAAGGGCTGCATTAGTCCATCGCACCCAATAATTTGACAGATTTCTTTCTTTACTGCCTCCCAGTACCATCCTAGTTTGGAACATTGCCAGAATATATGAATATAATCTCCCACTTTTCCACAGTTTCTCATTTTGCCAATCCCTAGGAGCTATCAAATTTAGCTACCACCAGTGGAACTAAAACACCCCTCATTTTTAATTTCCAGTCAAATTCCTTCCATCGCTGACTGCTGATGCACGTATGACAATCAAACACCGATATCTGTCCACTGCTCTTCCTCTACAGCGATATTTAATTCTAGTTCCCCTTTACTTTTAATATATAAAGAGTTGATTTGTCCTCTAGTAAGTTCCGGTTGACGTGCACTATATGCTTTCGGTAGGCAAAGCATGTTCAGTCAAACTCATAAAGTACTTTTGAATATTAGTTGGAGATCCTTTAATTATTTCCCATTGTTTATGTCTAGTTATATAATGTATTAATTGTAAATATCTAAACAAAAAAACATTACATCTAAATGTTAACGTTTCACTTAGTTGTAAAAAGGACTAAAGGTTTCCCCGTAGGCATCACCAGACCCGGAAGGAACAAATCTGGGTTTGCATTAATATTTGTTGCATGTGATCTTGATATTTACTGCATTTGGTAAATTTTAAATAATAAAAATATCTACAGCACAGACCAAAGGTTTTGACACACCTTCTCATTCAAAAAGATTTCTTTATTTTCACGCGAGGTGAAAATTGAAACCGGTAGATTCACACTTAAGGCATCAAAACTCTGAATGAACTCGTGTGGAATTGTATATGTAACAAAAAAAAGTGTGAAACAGCTGAAAATAAGTCGTTCTAGCTTCTTCACAGCAGCACCTTCTGCTTTGATTACGCTTCGCACACTTTTGCCGTTCTCTCGATGATCTTCAAGAGGTGGTCTCCTGAAACGCTCTTCTCTTCACAGGAGAACTCTGTCAGATTTAATACTAGGACTTCTCTCTTTTAATTATGGTCAGGAGCATCAGTGGAGCTGAGCAGAAAATGTTCTCTCGATGCTCTTCAGGAGGTGGTCTCCTGAAACGCTCTTCTCTTCTCAGGAGAGCCCTGTCAGGTTTAATACGAGGATTTCTCTCTTATAAATGGGGTCGGGAGCATCAGTGGAGCTGAGCAGAAAATGTTCTCTCGATGCTCTTCAGGAGGTGGTCTCCTGAAACGCTCTTCTCTTCACAGGAGAGCGCTGTCAGGTTTAATACGAGGATTTCTCTCTTATAAATGGGGTCGGGAGCATCAGTGGAGCTGAGCAGAAAATGTTCTCTCGATGCTCTTCAGGAGGTGGTCTCCTGAAACGCTCTTCTCTTCACAGGAGAGCTCTGTCAGGTTTAATACGAGGATTTCTCTCTTATAAATGGGGTCGGGAGCATCAGTGGAGCTGAGCAGAAGATGTTCTCTCGATGCTCTTCAGGAGGTGGTCTCCTGAAACGCTCTTCTCTTCACAGGAGAGCTCTGTCGGGTTTAATATGTGGATTTCTCTCTTATAAATGGGGTCGGGAGCATCAGTGGAGCTGAGCAGAAGATGTTCTCTCGATGCTCTTCAGGAGGTGGTCTCCTGAAACGCTCTTCTCTTCACAGGAGAGCTCTGTCAGGTTTAATACATGGATTTCTCTCTTATAAATGGGGTCGGGAGCATCAGTGGAGCTGAGCAGAAGTCAGAAGGAGACACAGCTGAGAGCTCCACTCAAGAGATTGTTGGATTTTCTATTATGGCGAGAACAACTCAGAGAAGTAAAGAAAAACAAGTGGCCATCATTACTTTAAGAGATGAAGCGCAGTCAGTCACAAACACTTTTTGAATGAGAAGTTGTGTCCAAACATTTGCTCTGTGCTGTATTTGGTGACAGATTCGATTAGTGAAACAGATTCATTTTAGCTCTTCTGATTTAGCCGACTGTATAACAGACACTCGCCCCACTAAAGCTGTGAACCTAGGGCAAACACCAGAGAGCGAGTCATTTCAAAGACGCTTTCCGTCTTGTTTTTGAGAACATTACGACTTTCAGAACAACCAAAATCCACAGTTGCATTTTCATTTACTGTTTTAACGCTCGCAATGATAATCCAGACCCAATGCTTCTTCAGCCGAGTGCTACGGGTCATTTCCGCTCTTTGTTTTACACTTCGACATCAACTCCTTCGCGTCGGCCCCCTCTCGCTCCCCCAGGATCCGGGGTCTTTAGAAGCCACACACACAGCTTCAGTTTCCTGTCCTGTACGGTGGTGATAATAAAACCAGCGTCTCACGATACGGAGTCACAAAATCTCCACCAAGTTCTGCTGAATCAGAGCAAAATTCAAAACTCGTGAGGAAGCGGCACGCGGCGTTTGCTTCGGAGCACTCATGTGAGCTCAATGTGGGAGGCAAACAGGCGAAGGGTTTATTCACAGAAGCAGGAAACCCTGCCCTGGCTTGCTGACCCACACACACACCGTTCACACGCAGATTTGAACTCTGGCTTCAAGACTTCCAGGGGATGTTCTGCTAGACACATTTTCAGCGAATGCACGCTTCACATGATAAAAACATTTCCCATCTCTGTCGAAGTGAGCTGATTTCAGGGGATGGAGCTGCTAGGAGCTTTGTGAAGGTTCAGCTGTTGCCAGCTTTGACATTTTAAGGTCATCGTCTGGTCTCGCAGAAGTTTTTTGACAGAATTTATTAAGAAAAACAGAACTGTTTTTGTCCTTACAAGGTTAGCAGCTATATAGTATCGGCTTCAGAAGTCAGAATAGTGAAAAAAAAAACTGTAGCTAATTGTCTGATGGGTTTGGTACAAAAAAAAAATCCAGAGGTCGTAGTTTGATTGGTTTAAACTTCTATAGATTCCCGGCAGTAGTGAGGGTCACGTTTATTTTCGCTCTGCTCAGAAGGAACATGGAGGTGTACGATCGAGAACATCGACTATTATGTGTATTAGGGTTCGGTCTACAGCCAAATTAAACACATGCTTTCAATTTCAGCATCTTTACTTATTCTATTATTGTAAGGAAATATTTAGAAGATCATGAGGTTGTTAACAATAACCAAGCATATTAAAGCAAACTCCAAACGAATTATACAAACTCTACCTTAATTTTACCTTAATAAACGAGGCATTCAAAAACAACAGCGTAAAAACTACATCTAGAAAAATTAATTCGATTAAATAAAGTAAACCAATTTTAATTTTTTTTACACAACGAACAAGCTAGGAACAAAAAACATGTTTAAATCGTTTCTGGACAGAAATACTAACGTTTTAACACTTTCTGCCTTTAATAAGCGTGACGTGGAGTAACACGTGTTGGTGCTAGTGCCATTCAGTTTTTTGGCGGGTCCAGGGCGAAAAAAGCTGCCAAAACTGCCAATTTCTGAGAAAAAACGTCTGACTTCAAAAAAAAAAAAAAAAAAAAAAAAAGAGAAATACTTCTGAGAAAAAAAAAGTCAGATTTCTGAGATTAAAGTCAGAATTCTGAGAAATAAAAGAAAAATCCTCTTCCGTATGTTTGTGAGGAGACTTTTGTGAGATGTTTGTGGAGCACAGAGCACTAATTATCAGCAGGAGATGTCCCAAAGTGTGAGGCTTCTGATGAACACAAGCACATCACCGGGACTCAGTGGCACCCAGCGATGCCGAGCAACCGCTCCGTAAACATCCAGCGGCTCAACACACTTAAACACACAACGACCACATTCCTGGACCCACCGCAAGCAGCACTGCCTTGTCATCACCCTCAACCTGTTGCCACAAGTCCACTGAACAGTCTTTCTTTCGCCGCTCGACAGCCACACAAATAAAATCCTTGCGTTCGAGGCTCCACTGCACACAAACTACTGCAAGGAACATTACTCGTTTGTTAGGAAAGGAATGCCAGACGTTTAACAGCTTCCTAATGAACTCGATTAACTCTACTAAACTTCCCTCAGTTATCTTCAGGAGTGTGCTAGTGTAGTGAAACACGGCCAACTCATAGTTTTTACAGTGAAATTAACAAATTCAGATTTTTTTAAGCTACTTTTTATTCAGGATCTTTTTTTAACCATTAAACAAGTGATTGAACACTTGTCGCTGCACAAACAGCAACTGTACCATCCAAAAAACAACTGTACAGACCTCAACTAAATTACATTTAAAGCACATATTTAGATGTTTTTACAATCTTTTTTATATTGAAACTGACTTTAAATCGAAAACTATAGGTAACTACTGCAACTATAAACTTTGAGAAATTTTTTTTTTACAATCTTCGATTATCCGTATCTGTTTTTAACGAAAGAGATCATTGTTCAGTACAATCATACACCAGATGTTTTTTTTTTTTCATTAAATAAAACCAATCTAGTGTAAAGATAAAATAAAACATTCTCCCCGTCAGACAGAAATATACTTCTGGTAAGAAAGACCACATAGTTTCTTTCACGGAGCAAGACTGGCTGAATCTTCTGGTACTCGATTTCCTGGTTTCTACAACATACAAATTAAAAGCCCCTTCTTTTAGTACCATCGTTTTAACACATTCTGATTATCATTGCTTAACTTGTAATGCATACTGAAAGAATTTTGGGAAACAATTAGATTTGCACAGTTTTGGTTGAAAATCTGAAATATTTTCACGGCTCTACTAGAACACGCTGGTCTATAACGAAGCGAAGCTCCATGCTCGACATTGAAACTGGATCTTTTGTTCACCTGTGCGCATGTGGTGATGTTACAAAAATGCACCACTTGAGGGCACTTTTACCCACTTTTCAATGAGGTTCATAGACCCAGTAGCATAGAAAAAGAATGAAAGCCCAACAGCAGAAGGTAAAAAGGCTGGAAGAGAAAAGGAGGAGCCAGGAAGGGAAGAAGACAAGCCAGGAAGGGAAGAAGAGGAGCCAGGAAGAGAAGAGGACGAGGCTGGAAGAGAAGAAGACGAGCCTGGAAGAGAAGACGAGGAGCCTGGAAGAGAAGAAGACGAGCCAGGAAGAGAAGAGAAGGCGTCTGAAAGAGAAGACGAGGAGCCTGGAAGAGAAAAAGACAATACTGGAAGAGAAGAGGAGGAGCCAGGAAGAGAAGAGGAGGAGTCTGGAAAAGAGGAAGATGAGCCTGGAAGAAAAGAGGACGAGCCAGGGAGAGAAGAAGAGGAGCCAGGGAGAGAAGAGGAGCCAGGGAGAGAAGAAGAGGAGCCAGGGAGGGAAGAAGAGGAGCCAGGGAGGGAAGAAGAGGAGCCAGGGAGGGAAGAAGAGGAGCCAGGGAGGGAAGAAGAGGAGCCAGGGAGGGAAGAAGAGGAGCCAGGGAGAGAAGAAGACGAGGCTGGAAGAGAAGAAGATGAGCCTGGAAGAGAAGAGGAGGAGCCAGGAAGAGAAGAAGACGAGCCAGGAAGAGAAGAGGAGGCGTCTGAAAGAGAAGACGAGGAGCCTGGAAGAGAAAAAGACAATACTGGAAGAGAAGAGGAGGAGCCAGGAAGAGAAGAGGAGGAGTCTGGAAGAGAGGAAGATGAGCCTGGAAGAAAAGAGGACGAGCCAGGAAGAGAAGAGGAGCAGCCTGGAAGAGAAGATGAGCCTGGTAGAGAAGAAGAGGAGCCAGGGAGGGAAGAAGAGGAGCCAGGAAGAGAAGAGGAGGAGCCAGGAAGAGAAGAGGAGGAGCCAGGAAGAGAAGAGGAGGAGGCAGGAAGAGAAGAGGAGGAGCCAGGAAGAGAAGAGGAGGAGCCAGGAAGAGAAGAGGAGGAGCCAGGAAGAGAAGAAGAGGAGCCAGGAAGAGAAGAGAAGGCGTCTGAAAGAGAAGACGAGGAGCCTGGAAGAGAAAAAGACAATACTGGAAGAGAAGAGGAGGAGCCAGGAAGAGAAGAGGAGGAGTCTGGAAAAGAGGAAGATGAGCCTGGAAGAGAAGAGGACGAGCCAGGAAGAGAAGAGGAGCAGCCTGGAAGAGAAGATGAGCCTGGTAGAGAAGAAGAGGAGCCAGGGAGGGAAGAAGAGGAGCCAGGGAGAGAAGAAGAGGAGCCAGGGAGAGAAGAAGAGGAGCCAGGAAGAGAAGAAGAGGAGGCAGGAAGAGAAGAGGAGGAGCCAGGAAGAGAGCAAGACGAGCCAGGAAAAATTTACAAATGAGAAGATCATCAACATCGAAGAGCCTATTTCGATGTGGTTACTTTCTTCTTCTGTGGTAAAAAGCAAGCGTCACAGGGCCTAGACCTCTGTGGGGCCCCCATGTGACCGAATACTTTGAGAAGCTCCCTGAAGCCATCAAACAGCATCCCTATGTTTACATTTCCCTCAACCGAACAGCCTCCCGCTGTTCAGAAATACGAAGGCTCAGATGAATATCATTTGCCACAAAGGGAATGTTTTCTTACTGTTATTATGAAACATTTCTGCCAGCTTAACGCTCACATGACTGCTTTCATCACGTGACCGTGCAATTGTAGATTTTGAGATTTGAAAAGTATTCATCCTTATTGAGATTTGACAGCAAATGCAAATAATTGTTCAGCTCTACTTTAATCATTTAATTCACTATCATCCAGAGCCCCACTGCTCTTATATTGCATATAAAAAATGGTTTCTTCATTTCACCCCGAAATTGGCTTAAACCGGGCTTTTATATTAAATTTGAGATTAGTGTTAAGTTTGAATCAACAAGTTCTGAAAGTTTTATTTTTACCCCATAGAATTTTCTAATATTTAACTCCTAATACACACAAGGACTTTGTGAAGCTGCTTTGAAACAACTGCTAAAAAGCGCTATATAAAAACATTTAGATGGTTTTGACATCTGTTTTCTTTCACTAGTGTTGTAGAATATTAAACTCTCTCTCTCGTAGCAATGATGAGAAGAGCAACTTTATTTTGCTTTTCTCATTTAGGTAAACACTAAAATCGTACTCTATTGAAGCTAAAGGAGCTACTCGTAAAGGAGAGAAGGAAGGAAAGCCGGAAAGAGAGCGAAAGTCTCCGTGCTAATTTATGCCCTCCCAAGGGTTGGGCCCATCACTGTCCGGAGACTCCGCCTACTCCACCAGTCACCTCCCTCACAGGCAGGCAGAGACCTTAAACACACATTCAATATGATTAATGAGATGCTAATAAAAATACTCATTATTACTAATGCCCAATATAATGATTTAAAATGTCTATCACACTAGTAAAGCCTGGTTTAGCAGATGAGGGTTTCATGGATCAGCAAAACTCTTTACTCGATGTCCCAAAGTTGAGAACGTGTTTATTTCAGCTCGTCTCGGCTTTGTGTGCTAAATCCTCGATCACGTTCTTCTTAATGCGCCGTTTTAAAAGGATGAAAATCAGGTTCTGAGATTTATTTTATTTAATGCCCGCATCAAGACCGGTCAGCAGCTCATCTAACAAACGAACATCTTAGACATTATCTTAACCACAACATGTCTCCTGTGTTCACACACAAAGTGTGCAGCATCTAAGCTTCTGAGTGCTTCCTGAAGCGCTGTCGCATGAAGAAGCCCACCAGAAGGAAGTGAATGAACCCAACACACAGTGACACGCTCGACCGGCGGCTCGCAGCAGCACATCACAGAGTCTGATCATGACACGCTGTGCTCTGTGATGGGTGGGGGCTCAGGGGCCGGTGAGTGAGGGAACCACTCGGCTCCTGGCAAACGCATGATGCAACGGGGGCCACTCTTTACTACGAGGCGGTTATCACTAAAGAGAATTTCTACCTTGACCAACAAACTAGAACTAAATCTTCCTGATCATATTAAAATTCTACCCATTTGCTGCCAGATTCACAGATGGGCGACTTTCAAGGGCCTATATTTCAATTATTTGTGGAACATCACAAAATGAATGATTAAATGGTTTCTCGCTCCTTTGAACTAAAAATGGTCTTGCAATCTCAATAAGCGGAAATCAAAACTAACCTTTTTTTTAATTTTGAAAAACTTCATTATTTTGAATTAGGGTTTTTAATACACAAAGCCAGACATGCTAAATCTCCTCCTTTATTACATTTCTGGTGTGCTTCCAAGAGACTTGGAACCATATTGAAATCATTAATCCTTTAAAACGGCTTGCTCCAGTTTCTGTTGAAAAAAAAAAAAAACTAAAGAAAAATGGCAGTGAGAAAATACTTTCTGCATAATAAAACTGGGACGTTAAACTTTCAAATAAAGCATACAAAGTGCTCCTGCTGCACTATTTAATATCTTATATCGAGTCTGCAAATATTGGAGGAAATATTTGTGCAAAACAAACACAAAAAGCAATGCGCATCACTAGACCATCAAGTGATCGATAGATCTGTGATCGACTTGTTATGCCTTCATTGATGTAATCCCATTTTGTGCACTTTGAACACACTTCATGAGTGTACAAATACAGCATGATTCAAAAAGAATATTACAACTTTCAACATCAAGAACTCTGAAAAGAAGAAAAGGAGAGCTAAGTTTCTGTCGTCGATTTAAAAATGCTTTAAAAAAAAACACCCTAAGTACTCTTAACTTTAATTATTAAGATTAAGATTCCAGTATGTTTCTTTGGTCTATTCTTTTTGAACCACCCTGTATTTCTGCCTTTACTTTGTTTCCTTTCAGCTCTGCATAGAAGATAATATTACTGTACCGATTAACTTAAAGGTGTCCATTTACAATATTTTATAATAAATATGTGACCCCTCTAGAATATCACTGCATCCTTAATAACCTTCAGAAGCCAGTATTTATCATAAACAATGCATTTGATTCTCCTCAAATGATTGTGCTCCGTTAAACGAGCAGTGTACCTTGTGTTCCTCCCACTGCTTTTCCACCACGCCCCCCTGCTGGGTTTTTCTTTTTAGTTCACAGAACATCCACCCATTTCTGACAAATATGTTCATATTTTTTTTGTTTCTTTTCATTGTTTATCGACGTGGTTCTACTACGTATGTTCTTCATTGAGATGATTGGTAAGCGGGTGGTGCTATGGCCATCACGCCATTTTGAGCTCCCAGAAAATAAAAATATCCATCTTCTTGTCAGCTTTGTCCCTTTCGGGATCGCCACAGCGGAATGAAACTGCAACCCATCACTGGTAAACCCGGAAGCAATCACGCTGAGAACATACAAACTCTACACAGAAATGCCAACTGACCCAGCCGAGGTTCGAACCAGCAACCTTCTTGCTGAGAGATGACCGTGCTACCCATCGCGCCACCGTGACGCCCAACACATACATGCATGAATTAATGAGGAAACAGTCCTAAAACATGCAAGACAAGTCAAGTTTACAAGGTACGACGCCTTTCACAGATTTTATTCATTTGCATTCTCATGTAACTCTGCTCAGCATTTCAAACAACACAAACTAAATTAAACACAATGAAATGTGTTAAGTGCATAAAATGTTTCTTCAAAGCTTAAGTATGAAAGCTCCCAACGTAAACACACGAACAGTATGTATTAAACAAATGAAAGCTAACCCCATAATAATTAAGAAAAAAGTTTTTAAACTATTATTATAGACCACTATAATTATAACCATTCAAAATCAGAACTGCTTAAATACTAAAAGTTGCATGTTAGAAACTGATGGAAAGTGAAAAATCTGCTCCATATATCGATGTAGTATTATTATTATCTGATAGAAGCTGGCTAGATAGATAAATTCACAGTAACACTGCAATTAAAATCTAGCCCCTGGGTTTGAAAGGCATGATTTATTCAATAAAAATGTTATTACGACTGCAGGTCAAATTTCAGATTCACAAGGAAAGCCCTTTTTTGTCTTCTTCAAAGAACTACAGAAGCAACAAGAAAGCATGTAAAACTTTCCATTCTTTTAATGTTTGCACTCTTTTCGTGTGACACCGATATCTAAACCAAATATGTTAATATATGAAGCCACCCCACCATGAGTGTTAAAATTAAAGTAAAGTTGACTTAGGAACTTTCCAAAGACCCAAGGGCTATTTTGGTCACATTGTGTGTATTTTAATCTGTCTGTTCGTCAATCTTTACAACATAGAATACAACAATAAATAAAGGTAAAAACGGCAAAAACGAAATGTGTTCTTTTTCAGACCCGCAAGCTAGGACAATTAAGTAACTTGTCTTTTAAAATAACGTGGAAAAAATACGCAATTAGCGAAACAAAAAAATTACGTAATTACAACTCTTATCTTTATACCCCATTTATACGCCTTTACGTGCGCGTGCACGACCGAACACGTGCAGATTAATTTATTTAAGTAACTTAATTGTCACTTTAAACTCCAAAACGGAGAGATAAACGTACTGATAAAAAAGGGTAGCCACGGACCAAAAAATGCGTGCCAGCATTGAAATTCAGGAGAAAACAGATCAGTTCACTGCGTCACAGTTTGCTTTAAAAGCAAGAGGCAACTTTAGCACCATTAGATGTTTTTTGGAGGTAAGTTAACAGTTATTCAACAGAGGAGTCTCACGTTCCGTCTTATCTGCGCGCTCCGACAAACTTCTGGCTCAAAAGCGTGAAGTGTCTCCCCGTTTAATGTGCGAAAGGGTGTTAGACACATTTGCATATGGTATAAAAGTTTTAAAGTATTAAACATGACTTGCCTGTCATCCGTGGTGCCCGTTACATTCTCTGTCATGCTGGATGCGCTTAACAACAGACCTGCGCAAACTTTCAGGAAGAAAAAAAGTTTTATAATGGAAGCAGAAACAAGCAGCGAGGTTTAGACTTCCGGTTAATTAAAAGCCCTCACGACTTATGTTTTTTTTCGGGCGATATCTGTTCTCAAGCAGTGTGTCGATAAGATTAATCTCGTTTTCGTTCAAGAAATGTTGAACTAATGGCTGCTAGAGGTGTGTAAAAATAATTTGGCCACTCTCAATAAATCCCTCTACGATCACACGAGGACTTCCTGTAAAATAAAAGTCCCAGAGTTGTGTACGTCGTTAGTATGAGGTTAGTGTTTAAAGTTATTACAGCTACTTAATTAGAACACAAGCACTCTCGAACAATCCTAGGACAGTCTCAAGATATCTTTGGTTTCCTAACGTTATACAATAAAACGTTTTATACTGAAGTGATGTAATCAAAAATATTAGAGAAGTTTAATTTTGTATTTAATTTTTGCTCAAGGGCGGACAAGGAAATTTTTTTTAACATATAGCTATTTTGAAAAGTGTGTTAGTGTTACTTGAAAAATGTTCCACAAACACACACATCTGTCTAAAAATTAAGCTCCCTATAAAATGATTCTGACACATTGACAAGCTTGATATTCTTCCAATATAACTGATTTTTGAGAAACAGATGTGAACAAAATTCTGGAATATAGCTTAACCTGGTTAGATGTTCCAGGGTTCATAGAGCTTGTATAAGTTCAAATTAAACCACAGGAATAGAACAGAAAATAATAATTTGTAGATTAAAAAGCAGAAGTACATTTCAGAAAAAATTACAACAAATAGCCAAAAAGAAACTCAATTCATTTAAAATGTAGAATTCATTTTAATTTAAAATCAAAATAAACAAAAAACAAAGATCAAATTTAAACTTTAAATGATACTAAAAAAAACTACATTAAATTAGAATGTAAATAGATGCAAAATAAATTAGCATATAAAAACAGATTTAAATAAAATTCAACTCTATTATAAAAGTGCAGAATACTTTAGACAAAAATAATCCTATATCTATTTAACATAAAATTCATAAATGTTAACTCAGTGTTTTTAAGTAGACGTAAAACAAAGAAAACCAAAATAAAAATCCAATTGAAAGGCTAAAAAATAAATACATGTCAAATTAAAATAAAAAATATTTCAGGTTAAAAAAACTAATATGGTAAATTAAAGGAGACTAGTTTATTTAAAATCACAGATTACTTTTAGACAAAATAAACCTAAACATATTTCAAACTTTAAAATTGACTTGAAACAAAACAAAGCAAAAACTAAAAAAAAAATATTTTATGACAAAGTTTAACAAAATTAAATGAACTTCAGTTTTCAGTTAAAATTTTTATTTAAATGTATTTAACAAAATGAATAGAAAGTAAACATTAAGTTTATTTATAAATGTAAAACAGAACAATGCAAATTGAAATGAAGTTGAAAAACATTCAAACTAATAGCTATTTAATACAATAAAAAGAAGCACAATTTAACAAAATAAAACCAAACAAAATTAAAGATGAAGTAAAACCATTGAATGGATAAGAAAAAAAAGTTAATGGCACAAGAACATAATTAAATGAGAGAAAAATAATTATGGAGTGCACTAAAAAAAGTACCAAATCAGAAAAAAAAAATCCGGTGAAACCCATTCCAGAGTAACTGATGCCGAGCTATCAATGCTGGCACCGAGAGACGCATCCTCATTGGTCCCCAGAATGACCAAAACTAACCAAACCAACTCGCTCCAATCCATCTCGGACCTTCTCAGCTCTGTGGAGGACAAACCCGCGATGAAGCTGAGCCATCTTGTGGTCAGAACTGGCTTCACACTGTGACAAAAACACCCTTAAACACAATTTAAACAAATACTTCTTTTATTTGCTGACAATAAAAAATGTCAGTTTCCATTTCAGCGTCAGTACCAGTTTAACACGCATCAGGACCAGAACCACCGTATTTACCAGGATTACATGAATCTGAAGGCACCTCGGCTGATCGTGTTTAGTGTTTTAAATACAGGATTGCACACAATTGGTACCCTTAATTATATTGCATGATAACATATTGGTCACAGTATGCCACACATAACTGGTCGGTTTAAAAAGGCAAAAATATACACAGAATAATCGCAAAACAACAGAGAATTACGTAGAGAAAACATCAGCTATGAAGCGACGAGGTGCTTTTACATTATATTTGGCAACAAAACAAATGAAAACTCCACATTACTGTAGTTTATGAGCTGTTTTGTTGTACAGGTTGTTAGTGATGGGTAGATATGAATGATTTAAGCATTAAAGGGTCACAACACCCCGACAGCTTTCAGGAAAGGATGAATTAACAAGGATGAGGGGAGGAGGGCAAAAAAAGGGATGTGCATGAACAAGTCAATGTGCGAAACATTTAATTTTTTACAGAAAAGGAACCTCATTGTGCGCTGCATCTGACATAAATGTTTTTTGATCCTGCTTTCATATGAGCTCCTGAATCGGATAAAGATTAGATTTTTTTGCAAAGCGACCGCCGTCTGAAAGCTCACGTCACATTCTTCTGGGTTTTGCATCATCAAGCTTAACTTAAACGTGCTTTCTCACAGAATCGAGTCGCTGGAGAAGACGGTCTTTAACCTGGAGTTGCTAACAGGAAAATGTCTCTGAGACATATTCAAACTAACTATTAAAGTCGTGGTTGTTATCCCAGAACTTCTAACTCCGCTTCCAACAACATACCATATCGGGTCAATGTTAACTTCTGCTAGCAGTGCATTCTGGGTGATGTAGTTTCCTCTTCTGCTCTCTTCACACTTTATATTTAATCTGAACAGCAAAAAAATCCTATTTCATCCACAAAATCAGAACAGAGCATCAAAACCTGCAGTTTGAACATAGCCAAAGAGTCTTGAGTTGTTGTTTTTTATGATTTGATTATTTCCTTTCTTACAGTCTGTATTCTTGATAAAAGGCCAAAGCTCCTGTAGGCCTCGTCTAGTGTCTCTCTCTATGTCAGGTGGAGCTGACTATCTATCAGATGACTATCTGTTGTTCCAGAGACAAAGATTAGAATGTTGTCGGTTCTAATTATCTTTAACGCATCCTCTGGCTAATCATGTATTGATTGCTCTGATGATAAAGTAAGAATATCCAGTCTAATACATAAAACAGTGTATTTGTTGGGCCAATAAACAGTTTTGACGCATGAGGATGTTATGTTTATATTGAGAATGCTGTACCGTAATTGTCAGTTTCTTAATATCGTAACATCAATAAACAGACTGAACCTGAACAAAAATGGACCCAAACATCACTAGTGGAGGTTGCCTTATTCTTACTACATTTTATAGAAAGACCAAAGGCCACAGACAAGCTTTTGAACGGTCTATGTTACAATCGTCCTACTGCACATCGTATTTTGACGTTGTTGGAAAATGCACAGAAAAGCTTTGAAAAAAACATTTGCAATTGTATTACTGGCGGAATTTTAAAAAAAAATTCTCATAATGTGACGTGTGTTGTACTGAGCCGTTGGTGATGATGTGCTGTTCATCATGATTATTAATGAGCTTGACCTCTGTTATCCTATGACTAGATAAGGTCTGTTAATTATTAATGACACCTAACTCTTGACACGTCCCGCCAACTTGCAAGGCCACGCAGTAGTTTGGAGTTCTGAATTGGTCGCAGTTGTTAGTTTTCATGGTGCAAAGGTTCCGAGAGGATTCAAGGCTCTCCTCATGATGATGTTAGAACCCTGGGAACTGCTTTTGCTGCTGTTTTCTTCGTGAACACTATTAATCTTCATTTGCTAATGGGGATTGTGTAATAATGGTCTGTCATTTTTAAAAAATTATCATGGCCAGGAGAGGCTTGAAAAAGGCGGGGCTCTTGGCCCTATCAGTCTCAGACTCACCAGGCTGGCGATTGGCCTTCAGGCTTCGTCGGGCAGTCGGTGAGGCACTCAGTGCATGAGGTTCTCACAATGCTGTCTGACCCGGAAGTGTAAGAGTAGCAGAGTAAAAATGCATATATTTGCCAGAAATGGGTAGATTGTGAGTTTGCCAAGCCGCCAAAAAGCCAAACATTGGAAAGTTGACATATTTTTGAGCTGCATCTCCTACCGGTCTTGTTTTTAAATAAAGCCGAATTTCAAAAGGGGTCACTTTTTTGACTATGCTGATGAAGAGTGGAATTGGAAGAAACCGGGATAAATGAAACATTTTGCAGAACCCAACAATCAGAGGTGATTCAAACACTTGTTTGTTTTTACGATCTGCTTTTTGAAGGTTATTAAGGGTTCATTGTTAAAATAGAGGGGACATAAACACTCAATGGCCACTATATTAAGTATATCTTTCCAACTGCTCATTAAAGAAAATTTCTAAATCAGCCGAACACATCGCAGCAACTAAGTTTATTCATGGTCGAGATGTTCTACGGCAGTTCAAATTGAGCAACAGAATGGGGAAGAAAGCTGAACGTGGCATAGTTGTTGTTGGTGGACAGGCTGGTCTACTGGTATTTTCAAGCACAACCATCTCTAGGGTTTACAGAGAATGGTCTCAGGAACAGAACAAATGTCCAGTGATGGCAGTTCTGTGGTCACAAATGCCTTGTTGAATGCAGAACTCAGAGGAGAATGGGCAGACTGGGTCGGGCTGATAGAAAAGCAACAATAACTCAAATAACTACTCGATACAACTGCTATGCAGAGGAGCATCTCTGAACCCACAACACATCCAAACTTGAGGTGGATGGAGTACAGAAACAGAAGAACACAGGGGTTGCATCTCTTGTCAGCTAAGAACAGGAAACGGAGGCTACAATTATCACCAAAATTGGGCAATGGAAGATTGGAAAAACGTTCCCTGGTCGAATGAGTCTTGATTTCTGCTGTGACATTCAGATAGTACGCTCAGAATTTGGCATCTACCACACTAAAGCATGAACACATCTTCTCTGTATCAACGGTTTAGGCTGCAGGGTATTTTTTTGGCACACTTTGGGCCCATCTCCATCCCTTTAAGAGCAGTGTATCCATCTTCTTATGCTACTTCCTGCAGGCTATCACGCCATGTCTTGGCCCCGGCCGACCTGACCAGTCTCCTCTCACGATATATTGCAGCTCGCTCTCTTCAATCACAAGAAGCAGCTATACTAATTATTCCACAGATGAGTAAATCCACCAGAGGGGGAAGAGCATTCTCATATCGAGCCCCAAAGCTCTGGAACAAACTCCCAGATGTTGTCCGGAGCTCAGCTAAGCTCACAGAGTTCAGAACTAGATTTAAAACATTTCTGTTTAATCTAGCATTCCAATAATTGGCTACTAGGATTTGTTAAAACAGATCTGGTGTCTGAGTGCTATAAACATACAAACTGTTGAAAAACAACTTGGTTCAATGTGCTTATCTAACCTATCCCCATCCTGCACCTGATGCTGATTTTTGTTTGTTAGTTTCTGTTTTGTTTTGTTTTTTTCAGGTGTTGTCCGGCGAACTTTTCATCAATGGATCTTAAGTTTGTATATTCTTTACGCTGG
The DNA here is from genome assembly GCA_900490495.1 of Danionella dracula. Taxonomy (NCBI): domain Eukaryota; kingdom Metazoa; phylum Chordata; class Actinopteri; order Cypriniformes; family Danionidae; genus Danionella; species Danionella dracula. The sequence continues at coordinate 359,847 of UELW01000422.1, read as the reverse complement.
GGAGGTGATTAGCACCTGCCTCAGTCAGCGAGGCTCCAAGGGGCCTCACAGAGGAACTCCTATTTACTCTACCTGATCCTCACTAGGACTTTATGAAGCTGCTTTGAAAGCAACTGCTAAAAAAGCTCTATAAAAACCTTGATTGATTGAGGTAATAAAGATTCAATAATCTCAGACTGGTTTCTGAGTTCTCTGTACTCAAACGGCCTCCACAGTCACCAGATCTCAATCCATCTCAATCCAGTACAGCAGACTTGCAATATGGTTGACAGGCAATTCACATCATGGATGTGCAGCAGACAAATCTACAGCAACTGCATGATATGATCACATCAATATAGAGCACAATCTCCGAGGAATGTTTCCAGTAACTTGTTGAATCTATGCCACAAAGAGTTAAGGTAGTTCTGAAGCCAACAACAGGTCAAGCCCGGTACTAGCAAGGTGTACCCAATAAAGCGTATTTATTCTAAATCTTTTAAAAATGGCATAATATGGCACCTTTAAAGACCTGTTTTATTTGTCGCTAATTCATAAACTGTTGAGATAAAACATGCTTCAAGACACTATCCATAATTGGCTTATAAAGAGCTGGCAGTTATTCATCATAAATTACGGCTATTTCTAAAACCATCCAAGATTCAGGATGAACTCGAGCTCTCAAATCAATATTCGTTGTATCTGTGATCACCTTCAGTCACTGGCTCTGCAGCCACTCGATCCTCAGCTCCGCCACCTCTTTGCCGTACCAGTCGTGTAGTTTAGAGAAGCATCCTGTTTCGGGGGATACGGGAATCTCCGGTGCTCCTCCGTTGGGCTTCCTGCGAGGAGGAACGGGGGGTGGTTTAACTCCGTCTCTACTGCAGTCAGCATCCCATAGATATCCCTCACTTAAACCATTCGCTTTGCTCCAAGACACACCATTTTCTTTGTTAGAAAGACAATGCTGGGAAGTCCCTGCCATAGCAGCACTCTGAACACAAGCCATTTTTAAGTCTTCTTGATGATTTTTGGTTTTGTTCCTCAACGGTCCGTACTTGGCTTCTTGCACCTCCTCCAGCTGCCTCTCAAGCTCCTTCACTACCAGCCTCATGTAGTCGAAACTGGCTCGCGACAAAGCCTTCACCCATGACTCCATTGCGGCTTGGCTCTCGGCAGAGAGTTTGTAAACTTTGGCCTTGGCACAGTCGAATTTTATGGCAAAGGCGAACTCCTCAGATTCCGACTCACAGAGCTCCACCGTGCAGCCTTCTAAGACGATGACTCCAATCGGTTCTCTGTTTTCGCGTTCCTCGAAGTAAAAAAGCATGTTTCCCTTCAGGACGAACCAGCGGCGATGGTAGGCGGTGTTTCGTTCGCCTTTCTTGAAGAGGAACCCTGTCTTATCTGGAGGAGAGTTGCAGGTGGCGTAATGCGACACGCTCCTCTCGTTCAGCTTCATGATGAAACTGAAACCACCCATAAAAGATACTGTTAAAGAGTATTGTTAAAGATTAAAAAAGAGGGAAAATTTTAAAGTCACCTTTCTTTCAAAGATCTCTGCAGAGTTTTTCCTCATGTGGCACGCCTCTCAACACCAGAGCACCAACGCCAACCCATCTCTGTCTAAAAAAAAAAAGGTTAAAAGGAGAAGATTCCTCTTTCTAAAAAAAAAAAAATTATAAACCATAAATAAGCACAGCTAGAGCTAGGGATGACTAATCTACACAAGCTTCAGACATTACAGAGGAAAACATGACTTTATACACCAGAGCTTAGAGAGCTGGAGGTCTTTAAAGGGAAACCAGAGATGATGCTGCATCATTGGATTAGACATTGGTTGAAGGCTTTAATGGCTTTAAAGTATCACAACACCTCCATGATTCATTAGCATGCCTTCATTGCTCACTTTTGAAAATCCGAGGTAAAAAGAGGCATGGTCAAACACAAGTTAATGACATGCCAGGGAGTGGGACTTGCATTAAAAGAGAAGTTACAGAGCATTAAAAAAAAGGAATGAGCAGAGCCAACAAGGGTTCAAAGCATTTCATAGCACAGGGTCTTCTCTTTTAAAGGTTATTAATTATCTGTTTTTTTTTTCTAGCTTGTCTCAGATATTACTGCTTTTAGACCCGACTGCTGCCTTTGACACAGTGGACCACAAATTTATTTTCTCTCGTTTAGAGAGCTGTGTGGATGTCAGGAGGACTGGACTGGAGCGTTATAGGTCATACTTGTCCACGGAGATGGTTTACAGTTACAGTTACAGTTACAGGCCTTCATCTCATCTCCAGAACCAAGTACTTGTGCAGTCCAGCAGGGATCGATTTTTGGTCCCATTGCATCTGCACTTTATATACTTCTACTTGAGTTGAAAGCAGTGAAAAAAACACTGCGTCTCATGACACTTGTATGCAGATGACTGCCACATTTGACAAGTTCATTGAGAAAAATGACTCCATTGCTGGACTGGTTAAGGGACACTGTTTAAGTTGGCTCTTGAAAATTAAAAAAGAAGAAAACTAAAGTATATTAATTGGCCCCACACATTGTCATATAGATCCAGGGCCACTTGAAGAATTTATGAAACTTAAAGTGACCAACCTTGGCGTCCCTATAGATTTAGATTTTAAAAAGTATTGACAGGTCATTACAGTTGTGAGGTCTGCTTTTTTTTCAAACGTTATTTTATATATGCAATTTAATATATAATCACATAAATGTAATGTAAAAACGTGTAATCTATTCCTCAATATAGGCTTCTCTGACTTTGTCTCCAAAACAACCAACCTGAGCTGTTCCTCTGATGTGCTCGTTCCTAATCTTGTCCATCCTTGTCACTCCTAAACTGAACCTCAACATCCTCATCTCTGCTACTTCCATCTCTGCCTCGTGTCTCTTCCTCACTGCTACAGTCTCTAACCCATACATCATAGCTGCTCTCACTACTGTTCTGTACACCTTTCCTTTGATTCTTGCTGACACTCTTCTGTCACACAACACCCCTGACACTTTTCTCCACCCACTCCAACCTGCCTGTGCTTGCCTCTTCACCTCTTTTCCACACTCCCCGTCGCACTGGACTGTTGACCCCAAATACCTAAACTCCTCCACCTTCTTGACCTCAGCCCCCTGTAACCTCACTGTTCTACTTCCCTCCCTCTCGTTCAAACACATGTATTCTGTCTTACTACGACTGACTTTCATTCCTCTTCTTTCTAGAGCAGACCTCCAACTTTCCAGGTGTCCCTCCACCTGCTCTCTACTCTCACTACAGATTACAATGTCATCTGCAAACATCATTGTCCATGGAGATTCCTGTCTGACCTCATCTGTCAACCTGTCCATCACCATAGCAAACAAGAAGGGACTCAAAGCCGATCCTTGATGTAGCCCCACCTCCACCTTGAACTCCGGCGTCTGACCTGCAGCACATCTCACTGTTGTCATACTCCTCTCATACATATCCTGAACTACTCTGACGTACTTCTCTGCCACTCCTGACATCCTCATACAGGACCATAGCTCCTCTCTCGGCACCCTGTCATACACTTTCTCTAAGTCCACAAAGACGCAGTGCAGCTCCTTCTGACCATCTCTGTACTTCTCCATTAGCATTCTCAGAGCAAAAATTGCATCAGTAGTGCTCTTCCTGGGCATGAAGCCATACTGCTGCTCGCAAAAATCCACTTCCCTTCTTAGCCTAGCTTCCACTACTCTTTCCCAAAGTTTCATTGTGTGGCTCATCAACTTTATACCTCTGTAGTTGTTACAACTATGCACATCACCCTTGTTCTTAAAGATTGGCACTAGGACACTTCTCCTCCATTCCTCAATCTTCTCACTCTCTAGAATCCTGTTGAATAACCTAGATAGGAACTCCACTGCTGTCTCTCCTAGACACTTCCACACCTACACAGGGATGTCATCTGGACCAACAGCCTTTCCACTCTTCATTCTCCTCAGAGCCTTCCTCACCTCATCCTTTCTAATCTTTTCAACTTCCTGCTCTACAATGTTCACCTCTTCCCCCCTTCTTTCCCTCTCATTCTCCTCATTCATCAACTCCTCAAAATACTCCTTCCATCTTCTCTGCACACTCTCCTCACTTGTAAGAACCCTTCTTACTTCCTCATTCCACCACCATGTTTCCTTATCTTCTTTCCTTCTTCCTGCTGACACACCTAGCACCTTCCTACCTGTATCCCTGAACACTTCTGCTGTAATTTCCCAGTCCTCTGGAAGCTCTTCCTGGTCACCCAAAGCCTGTCGCAGCTTCTGTCTGAATTCCTCACAAACGTCTTCCTTTTTCAACTTCCACCACTTGGTCTTCTTTTCCATCTTTCCTCTCCTCGTCTTCGTGACCACCAGAAACATCCTACACATCACCATCCGATGCTGTCTGGCCACACTCTCTCCTACCACTACTTTGCAGTCAGTGATCTCTCTCAGATTGGCTCGTCTACTTAGGATGTAGTCCACCTGCGTACTCCTACCACCACTCTTGTAGGTAACTCTATGTTCCTCCCTCTTCTGGAAATAAGTGTTAACTACAGCCATTTCCATCCTCTTGGCAAAGTCCACCACCATCTGTCCTTCTGGGTTCCTTTCCTTAACACCAAACGTGCCCATCACTTCCTCATCACCTCTGTTGCCCTCGCCCACATGACCGTTGAAGTCTGCTCCCACCACTACTCTCTCCCCTCTGGGAATACTCTCCATCACCTCATCTAACTCACTCCAGAATCTCTCCTTTTCTTCCAGCTTACAGCCAACTTGTGGAGCATAACCACTCACTACATTCAACATCACCCCTTCAATCTCTAACTTCAAACTGATCACCCGGTCAGACACTCTTTTCACCTCTAAAACATTCCTCACAAACTCCTCCTTCAGGATCACTCCTACCCCATTTCTCTTCCTATCCTCACCATAGTAAAACAGTTTGTATCCCCCTCCAATACTACGCGCTTTGCTACCCTTCCACCTGGTCTCCTGCACACATAGAATATCTACCTTCCTTCTCTCCATCATGTCCGCCAGCTCTCTACCTTTCCCGGTCATTGTACCAACGTTGAGAGTCCCTATTCTCAGACCTATACTCTTGCCTTTCCTCTTCTCTCTCTGCCTACGAATCCTTCTCCCTCCTCTCCTTCTTTGACCAACAGTAGTCCAATTTCCACCGGCACCCTGTAGGTCAACAGCACCGGTGGCGGTCGTTGTTAACCCGGGCCTCGACCGATCCGGTATGGAAATCGAATTGATGACTTGCATTTTTGGTTTTGGCATGTTTTACGCCGGATGCCCTTCATGACGCAACCCTCTCTATTTATCCGGGCTTGGGACCGGCACAGAAGTCACTGGCTTGAAACCCCTGTGTATATATATATATATATATATATATATATATATATATATATATATATATATATATATATATATATATATATATATATATATATATATATATATATTTATATAATTCTGCTATCTATGTGGCAGAACATGGAGCTTAATCATAACATGGAAGTGTGTTGGTATAACTAAATATCCTTTTAGACAAATGCTATTTTTTGAGCAGGTGATCCATGCTTTTATTACTCCTGTAATGCACTCTACATTGGGATCGATCACAAAACAATTCACTGCAGTTCCAGAAAGCTGCTGCACGCAGCTAACAGGAACAAAATGAGAGAGCATATCACACCAGTTTTAGTATCCCTTGCCCTGGTTGCTGATACATTTAAGATTTTATTGTTTGTTTTTAAGGCTTTCAATAGACTGGAAAGGTGATTAGAAGCCAGTGCCTTGCATAGGACTGGCATTATAGAGACTGTATTTGGGCCCTTTCAAAAATCACACATATAATGTGTTTTTAAGGTTTTATAACATGTAGACAATGCTCCGCTGTCTGCTGTAACCAATTTTAATCGTTTTCAACAATAACGATACTTTTTCACTTTGTGGGTTGTTTTGCCCTTCCTTGATTGAAAGTTAAAGAAAAAAAAATCTATTTTCAAGAAGGCTGCTGAGTCAGCGGAGTGCTGTGATGCTTTAAACCTAGATTGTGGCTCCTGGAAGTATAAAAGGTGCTTATAATCCCTTGAAGCAATGGGACAATGTTAAAATGTTTCACACACTTGTAATCATTTACTTAAGTTCACCACTGACAATAGATAGCTTTTCAGTTTATGAGTCATAAAATTCTGACGTTTAGATTAAACTACTTCCTGTTACTTTCTGCATTTATTATTGCTCGTATACATTAACTAAAATTCCTATGACTTTATGAAAAAAAACTTGAGATCCACAGCTACAGGCACATAAGTAACAAACAGGAAGTATTTTTCACAAAAATATCGCAGCGCATCCAATTTGAAGTCAAGTTTAACCATACATTAGCATTTCTCAAGTATCAACGCTTGAGTTTATCCCAACTTTTACAACAACACAACGAAACTTATTATCAGTTGAATGACATGTCCATCTCTTTCCAATCCAAGACAAATGAACACAAGGGAGGAAAATTGGTCTGTCACTCTGCAAAACAACCCACTGAAAGTAACTGGGGATGTTTAAGTGGACCAAAAAACACTTTCAACTAACTTAAATGAGTCAGCAACTAAAATAATGCAGCATGTCCATAAGTGAGCATCAAAAAGACTGCTCACACAAGAGAAAACATGATTTAACTTAGTCCAGGAAGGTGATACATTAGACTGTGAACACAATTTGCACGTAGTTGAAGGATGTCGCTCAATATCAAATGTAATTGAAGAGGAAATACTTCATTTTTGTTGTGGTGCACAGCAGTCTTTGTCATGCTAGACCTGACGGTAACACAAAACCGTAGTTGTTGTAACAGGATAAACTCACAAAGCTGAGAAGATTTTTACGTGATGGAAGTTTAGTGCATCCCGAGTGTCGTTTTGAGCGTGTGTTTGTTTTGTTTTACCTGGGGTCTGAGAGTGTTTTTGGCCGCCAGCGCGTAGCTCTCTTCGCTGCTTTATTCTTTTCCTGGATGGGAGTCACGTGACCAGATTGTCCCGTCGGTTTTTTTCCCTTCGACAGATTATAGTTTTTTTCCATTTTGAAACAATTATTAACGTTTCGTACTACGATTATGGACTAGCTTTTAAAATGAACGCGTTATCCTAACGAGTTAATGTAATATTTATATGTTTTTTGTATTGTATTAAGACTTATTATTAGTCATTCGTTAAATAAATACTTAAAAATAATCACTTATTACGGAAAAAGTTCGAGTTAATTAATTATATATATATATATATATATATATAAAAAAGTCTGACGATAAAAGGGTTTGTGTTCGCGCATGCGCACACAGCCTTTCCAGGAGATTTGGCGGTTAGGAGAAAAACGTCACGCTGTCGTTGCCACGTATGCCTATAAACATTTTAATTGACAGTTTATCAATAAATTAGATTATATTTGATATAGTACAAACGTACAAAGTTTATATGGAATTGAATGTATGAGTTTATAATTTAACCAAACACATCTGCCAGCAATTAATCAATACAACTATTCATCCATCCATCCAATATTTGCTCACATTTGTGTTAAAATGAGCTTTTATTACTCAGAGGACAGAGATATAGAGAGTATATTACCTTGTCATTTGTGTAAGGATTTGTTAAACTAATAACTTCAATTGTGTTTAATTTGACCTTTTGTTAACTGAAACACGTTTAAATATGTTAAATATCTAAATATGCATGTTGTCTTCTATTTTATTTTGACCAGCAACGTTGTTTTATCCCATTTGTTTGAAATATGTGTGGGGAAAAAACAACTTGTATGTATTTTAAAAAAATTCTCAAAGTTAATTTCAGTATGTTACATAATTGTTCTTTTATATAAATGTAAGATGCATTGCTAGTGGAAATGTAAAATCTGAAAAAATTAAGGGATGAATATTAATAATCTGTTTATTTTCTTGCTGAATTTAGTTGGCAATAATTGCAAGAAATCTACATCAGCATCTTCACATTGATGAATATCATTAATTATTATTACTAGAAATATATTTAAATATAAATGGAGCTAATTTACTATTTGAGTAGGGAGTATGAAACTGGTATCCTTTCACAACAACTGATATCACAGAAGAAGGTCCCAGTTACAAAAAGGTTAATTACTCCGCACTAAACAAACATTTAACACGTTTAAAAACTCCATGATTTGTTTACTTGTATGATCTTTGACTTTGTATTTGGTGTTCTGTAACATTTCAGTTATAATGCATAAATAGAAAGTAATAGGAAGTCTGTCACACCAAAGAGAGTTACAGGAAGTGACAGAAACACGATTGCTTGAATTTAAATGTACATTTAATTAAAGCCACAGTCACACTCAACATCCTTTTGTCCCTAAATGTGAACAACTACAAACATCACCTCAGCAAAGGCTTCTGGGAGAATGAGTTCTGGAGGCTCTATTTTATCCCAGCAAGAAAACGAACGCAATGAGGAGAACAGAGGATACAATTTTGATTACGCCAACCAACAATCTTTCACAACTAACTATACTAATACATTAAATGATATGAACAATAAAAGTGGGTTTTAAAAGAACAATAAAAGTGAGAAATTGTGCTCAACCATCTCGTATGTTTCCCACTAAACATGTGCCTTTCACAGAGATTGCAAACTGGTAACAAAAGGATCTAACCCTTTTTTCTGATTATTCTTCACCAAAAACAGTTCAGAAATATATAGCCTGAAAGTAGTTAGAATGCCTAAAAACATGCGCCTCAACCAGAATTTCATGACGAAAGAGAGTTTCCTCTCCTTTGAAAGTCATTATATATAAAGATGAATTCAGACACCAAAAGTGGAAAAATGTATTGTTTTTGAGTAGTCTGTACTTACGTCCTTGAAATGTATGAAACGTTGTGATTAACGCTTTTGCAGTGTATACCCAACACAAATACGACATTCTCTGTCTAAGGAAAACTTGTGTAGAGAGTAAAAAAGGTCCATTTAGGGTTTTAAAGTGGCCTGTACAAAGCGTGGGGGAAGAAGCAGTGCATCAAATCGCACGTCGGTCCATTTTTGGCTCATTTTTGGCTTTGAATCTAACTATGACAGTAGTTCTGCTAGATCCAGGCAGAGCAAACCTCCGACCTGTCTGCATCCAAAGAACCTGTAAAACATTCATCGATACGTAAGATCAAAACAGACTCCAGTGTGGGGGTCGATAAAAAACAACATTGAATAAAACAGAAAGACAGCAGTGCTTTAAGGCATACCGCACTCAAAGACCATTCGCAATGACATTTTCACTTTTGGGTGTCGTACGCCTTTAACGATACACAAACACATCATTCGTCCAGTTGTTTTTTCTGGATGAAGGTCCGTGCACACCAGGACTTTATACTCTCCCTCTCATTGCTTTTTCAATCAGACAAAGCAATTAGAGTGAGTACCAAATCACCAGAAAAAAATTATCGTTTTATGAATTATTTGTTTATCAATATATTCTTGAATTATAAATGTTAATTGATTGATTCGACAAGTCATTAGTGACTGTAGAGACCATTTTCACTTTTTGGTCCTCTGGCAACTAAATCACTGAATTTATGGTGGAGCTCAAGCACAAAATGGTCTCAGTGAGCACATATTCCAGATGAAGCAAAACTGCTTCAGTACAAACTGAACTACAAATTAAATTACTAATGAACAAATGGTGTAAAAAAAGTGCCTTTTAAGATAGGAGAAATATCATAGGTGGTTAAATGATGAAGATGATGTTGCTTACCTCCATATTTAATTATTTAACATTGTTTGATGAAAATTAATGTAATGATTAATCTATGTATGATTAAGTACCCATTAACCAATGCTTAACTGATGCATTAATACAATTATTTCACGACCACTTTGTAAAACCACAATAACAAACTTTTTTCTCTTTTCTTGTGCCAGAAACATAGCACTGCACAGTGCCACCTTGAGTACTGGAGTATTTCATGACCTATTTTCTGTGAAAATGTATCTGTTCATTGTTTAGCCTAAAAAAGTGAATGAAAATCGTCCTGGTGTGCATGAGCCTCAATAATACAAAGAACACTCAAGAGTCACGTTTTTTTTAAGGAAAAGGACAAATAGAAACACATTTTAGTTAACTGAACTCAAAGGAAATAAAAAAAAACAAGTTAACACTCAAGTGTCTTTAAAAGTAACGTCTCGATGGAGATGAATATGTGAGTTACTGAATGAATGGATGCCCCCGCTGTATTTCAGAGGCTCTGATGACGCTACATTGTGGCTGCAATCCTCCCGCTCTTCCTCTTTCCTCCTGTCGTTGGTCATGAATGCGGTGCTAAAGTTCGCAGGGTTTGATTTAGTTTGTGAAACGAGGGCCGATCGGTGATGTCACGGCTCCAGCAGCGCATCATTAGCTCGAACAGAGAGGATGGGCAGATCGGTGGGGCGGAGAGAAAGATCTAGGGAGAATAAAAAGGAAGTTACGATCCGATTTCTCAAGTCAACATACTGTTCTCGCTTTAAAACATATTTTTGCTCTTCTTGTCAATTTCTGACGGCTCCTCCTCCTAGATCCTAGAAATCACTGAGAATGCTGGGAAGTTTTTCCACTGACTTAACATGCGGTCAAACTTTGTTAAGCTGTTGCTCAACAGTTCTTGTACAAACATATAGTAACAACTTTAACCTTGCATCACTAAGAGACAGATCAGTCTGAGCCATATCATGCTGAGCAAGGTGGAAAAGTATTTGACCCCTGGGCTTTAGAGGGGTTCAAATGTCACCATTAGCTTAACATTGCCTATGAAAATGAATGGGTGAAATAGGGGTTGGGTTATATTGGTGATGGTGGAATGGTATATTTTTTTACTCTATAGTTTATTCATGTGTTTTTTGGGCTTGTCCAGTCAAGTATTTATTAATGAAATCAACTCCAATGAATGCAGGGGTGTCTGTGTTTAGTACCGGTCTGCCCTGGCTTCGGAAGAACTCTCCGGTGTTCTCGATGACCTGCTCATCAGACAGCAGACTGTACGGCTGCTCTTTACATAACATGAAGACCTCCCACAGCGTCACCCCGAACGCCCAGACGTCACTCGCTGTGGTGAACTTACCCTGAAAAGAAAACAAAAATATGATTAAAAAAACACACCTCCCTCCAAACTGTAAAAATTGAAATTATTATTTTTTATGTTCTTGATATCCAAAAACTTGTTATGGCAATGAATACTCCGTAGACATTAGTAAACGTAGTACAGAACACAGCCGCGGCTTATTTAATAATGGAACACAATTAAACCGAAACATACATTTTGGCATGCAGATCAGTGTTGCCAACTCCTCAGTCAGAAAAGTCACGATTGGTTGCTCCAAAAAATCTCAGTCACTAGATTATATCATCGTCTAACATATACATGTTTTAGGAGATAGTTATCATTAAGGGGTTTTTCTCACCAGTAAGATGCTTTCCCAGGCCATCCAGCGAATGGGCAGCACGGCACGCCCCTGAATGCGGTAGTAATCGCAGCTGTACAGGTTCCTGCTCATGCCGAAATCTGAGATCTTTATAGTAAGATGGCGGTCCAGCAGACAGTTCCGCGTGGCCAGATCACGATGCACGAAGTTGAGAGACGCCAGGTATTTCATCCCAGATGAGATCTGCACCGACATGTGCAGCAGGTCAGCCAGGCTGCAGAAACAGAGACGAGGGTCAGGAAATTGAAGCTTGAAACACATTTCAATGCACATTTCACAGATTTAAATTACACAGGATATATTCTTGTGTTTAGTGCAACTCTAGGCAAGATATATTTGTAGTATTTTATCAAGGTACCAGTAAAGTTGGCAGCAGATTCAAAGATTTACTTTTCCATCTAAAACTTCTTAGATCTTAAATATCTTAATAAACAACCAAAACCTCTTTTAATCGTAAGATCCAAACTGAAAAAAATCCATTGAAGAGACAGAGAGAGAGACAGACAGACAGAGAGAGAGAGCGAGAGAGAGAGAGGGAGGGAGAGAGGTTCAAACGAAAGGATTGTGGAGGTTCATCTACGATGGAAATCATCAGTTCACATATTTAGTAGCTCCTGAAGGTTTCCGGAGTAAAGCAGCACCCTGTCATCAGTGAAATGACTGCAGCAGGAAGGGATTGTTAGGCAAGATATATATATTTTTTTGCTAATACCTGTTCATCAAGATGTCAGTAAATTTGACTGCAGCTCTAAATGCTTAATAAACAACCAATACCTCTTTTAATCTGTGTAACATAAGCAACCAAACTCTTTTCCTTTGAGCTTTTTACACTCTCTCAAAGTCCGGAAAACAAGCTCTGCTTCAGCGGGCAACTCGAGAAGGATGCTACTCAGGCTCACATCTGAGCTGTTTCTGAAGATGTTTTTATGGTTTGGGGAGATCAGTGATGGAACGTCCACACAGACTGTAACGCTGGGGATCCCCTTAGAAAAAATTTAGATTTAAGTTATTTTGGTGCTCAGGCTGCTGAGTTAATCTGTATTCAGTCTCTGAGTATCCTTCCATTGTGGATTCTCTATGTAAGGGAGTGAAGATTTAGTTTGATGTTTAGTCCTTAATCCATTGGGGTTTCCTCACTCAGGTTCAAATCCTGTTCGTGACGCCATTATATTGTTAATTCGATTTATTATCAGTTTAGTACTAATCAGTAAAATCAGTAAGTCAAATCAATTCAGGTTTTATCGAGGATTCAGTCCCATTACCGAGCTCTGTCTGTGACCATACTGGGGGAGAATCGGTATTTCCCTCCCCAGGGCTCTGGTCCAACACAGAGCCCAAACACAGATATGCAAATTCATTTCCAATCAAATTCATGCTAGTGTCTTTAAATTTACATCGTTCCGTCAAGATGGAAAGAACAGATAAAGGCTTGCTGTTTGGTATCTCTTCACATACCTTCGGGGTGAACAGTCACTCACTGATATGAGCTATTTATGGTCAACTGAAATCAGTGTTGTTTTCATCAACGTAAACAAATGAATTTAATTGATGCATCTTTATCTGGTGACTACAACGAGACACTGACAAGTTAGAAATGTCTCGATTATGATGAAAACGTAATACGTGCAAGTCTTGGTTGATGAGACAAGAGTGGACGAAAATGATATTTAGGATGTTATTGCACATTCAAAATGCTGGCATTTCTGCTTTCAAGTTTTGTGACTGTTACGACCAGAACCATTTCTGCAGCGATGTACAGGTGACTTTAGCTGACATTAACATCCGGGCGCCAATCAACTTCATGGAGGCGGACATCATTCGGCTTGGACACGAATCAGTTCCCATAAACCTCTCATAGATTATGCAGTCAGTGATAGAAACGCCCCGTGTGGAGTTCGGTAGCAAGGACTCTGCGGAGTACTTTGCTAGTAGCTTAATTGGTGTAGCGAGAGAGAAGCTCCACTCACTCCTCGTGTTTGTGTTCCTTTGAGTTTTGCGTCAATCTCGAGTTCTGTGTGTGTTTTGAGATTAGTCATGTGTGTATTTGGAAGTTCTGCTTCATACCTGTTATTGTCACTGTCTGTTACGCAATGTGTTCTGATCTCCAGGGTCTTGCATTTATTGAAGAAAAGCCTATTAACTCTCTCACAATGTAAAATGGAGCACTAATTTGTAAAATGCATTTCAACAATTTATTATTTTAAACATCTTTACGACATTTTTAATCGGCTAAACATTAATTTACATTTACTAAAATTAGACTAAAACCTTTTTTTTTTCATTGTCTAAAACATGACTAAAACCATACAATATTTAAATGACTAAAACATGACTAAAAGGAATAGAATCATGAGGGTCCTTGTTCCCATGGGGGATCAGGCAGGCGGGGTGACCTATCGGCGATCCCGCCCTGCCTCCTTTAGACGGGGACTCTCAGTTTTAATCACATAGGACACAGAACATCTCCAGGGCCCCAGGTGGGCCTTCCTCCCGGAGCGGACAGTAAGCCAATCTCACCTGCCACTGCCTCGCTTCCGGGGTTGGGCAACCCCTGGGCCTCTTACAACACTTGCAAGGACACACTACATTTAGGCCTGGAGGGCTAGTCTCTCTGTCTAAATCTTGGTGGGAGGAGGCTGCAGATCTGTGGCACCTCCCACAATATACGACGGAGAAGGCTACCCTCATTTTAAATACACATTAGATATGTAGGGCGGGGGGTGGTGCCTGGACATCATCCGCCAAACGACGGTGACACTCCAGGACACCATTCCCTCTTTTATTGCATTTTATCTCTCCAACACACCCACATATACCTGCATTACATGACAACTGGGAGCAGATGTTGGGGAATGGGTGGACGACTGCTCCCGTCTTCTCTCTTGGGGGGAAAGGGCCCACCATCGCGGGGTGTGGGTGGCTGCGGGGGTGGGTGCGGGCTGCAGGTGAGCGGCTGGCTACTGCCCGGGACTGGAAGACTGAATGAGTGGGTAGATGGATGGATGGATGATTGGATGACTGGATGGGGTTGATTTAGTGGGTGGGGGGGGGCTAGCTGGTAGGGGTGTGCGTGGGGGTAGGTTTGGGGGGCTGCTGGTAGGGGTGAGTGTGTGTTGGGGGACTGCTGGTTGATGTGTGCATGGGGTCGGGGTTTGGCCGGGGGGTGGTCCTGCCACGTCTGGAGTGGTGTCCCTACTCGGCCCCTTCTGGTCCCTAGGCCGTCCTCCCTTTTCCCTGGCGGGTCCACGGAGGTGCCCGGGACTGGGGGCCTACCGCGGGGGGATGTGGGCATGGCGGTGCTTGTGGGTGGGGCCTCCCAGTCTCTGCCCGCACTGTCAGGGGCTGCATTCCCGCCTAGCTTTGGGCTGGTCGACCTCCTGCTGCAGTGGGCCCACTGGGGCCCCCGGGCATTGCTCTCTGGGGTTGCCGACTTTACCAGGGGAGGTGGGGCGGGTCCGGCTCCGGGTCCCAGGCCCCAAAACTTGTCGTTCTGTGGGGGGTGGGCTGGATATCTGGGTAGTTCCTGACCATATATGGGACTTGGCTTGAGGCAGATCCCACATTTCATTTGGGACATAGAAGGTTAGTCACGACACCTGGGATGTTTGGTCGCTGCTGGATGCTTGAGGTTTGGGTCACCTGTCCTGTAGCACTCAATTACTTATGTGTATGTGGTGTAATATATATGTAATGTGGATTCGTATGTATACTTGTGTGTGTGTGTATGTATGTATGGTATAGTGTGGTATGTATGTTGTTGTATAGTGTTTGCCTCTGTATGTGTGTGTGTGTGTGTAATATATATTGATATATATGATATATATTAATATATATAATATATATATATCTACTATATTATATATATATATATCATATCTAATGTGTATATTATATATATATCTATATAATCTATCTCTATATCTAATCCTATATATATATGTATTGTATACCTGTGCCTTCTCTTATACATATATCGATATCTATCTTATCTAATCTCTATACCTCTCTATCTGTCTGTCTGTATGTCTGTTGTACTGTCTCCTGTGTTGTCTTTATCGGTATGAGACAGATCTCTAATCTCTTATATTATCTCTCTATCTATATCTCCTCTCGTATCTCTCTCTCTCTCTCTCTCTCTCTCTACCTTATATTATACATCTATATATATATATACATATATGATTGCTGGTTCTATTTATTATTATTATTATTATTATTCTGCATGTTTATCTGCATGTATGTATGTATGTATATTTATATTTGTATGCATATCTGTGGAAAGATGCGAACTGCTTGGATGTACTAAGGTGGGTATCTGATATTATTTGTTTTACTTGTTCTCATTTTCAACTCAATCTTGACTCCTTCCCCCACAATTACCTCTCACCTTCTCTTTCCCCCTCCAAAACTTCTCTACCTCTGTTTTCCACTCAATTACTTCTCTCCTCTTTCCCTTTTTTTTTATTAACACAGTCCTGTCCTGATGTATGTTTATATGATTGATTAATGTAATTATTGTGATGAATGCGAATGAAATAAATTAAAAGCTTCAATCCAGAGGAATAATCAATATATAATATCTTCAATTCTCTGGAAAGAGCAAAACTGACCAACTCATACGAAGCACCTCCCTTCTCATGGGGCTGCTTTGAAGTAGGACAGAACAGGTAAAAAAAATAAATAAATAAAAAAAATAAAATTAAAATAAAATAAAAAAAACATGACTAAAACTAATGATAGTTTTTGCCACAAACACTAAGACTAAAACTTAGGTGGCTGCCAAAAGAACGCTGACTGAAATAATGATATTGTAACAATTATTTTCAACTTAATGAATATATTTTGAATAAAATTGTTTTCTACCTGGAATTAGTGCTCATGTCTTAAAGCCCTGTCTCAGAGCTTGTATCTCTTCGTCTGAGACTTTAAGAAAATTAAATGTATTAAAAACCAAAGCATTTTGAGTTCTCAAACTTTAAGAGTAGCTTTATTGTTGCTTCAGCTATTGTATATGAAAATATCAGGTTTACTAGTTTAGTCCAACTCCCTTCAAAGCACACAAATATCTGTAACTTGTATTTTAAGATGCAGCTGAAGTGCAGACCTGACAGATGGGATGTTGTTGGAGTGCGTGAGCATGCTCTCCATCTCTCTTTGCGACAGGAACATGTTGAGGTCTCCGTTCTCCATGTACTCGGTCACCATGCAGAGTGGGTCAGAGCTCATGCAGACACAGAGCAGCTGGATGATGTTGGGATGGTTGAGACGAGACATGATCTTTATTTCCTTCAGGAAGTCGTTCCTGCAGCCAAACAAAGAAAAAAATTATATTTTTCCCTCACAAAAAAAATTCCAAAGCAAAAGATTTAAATTTTTTCAGCAAACTCTTATCCAGTCCGAATACGTATGTCGGTGATTGTGGAGAATTTTAACATGTAAAACATGTTACTTGTTTTGGACACAATCTCTCGTGCACCAAAATTCAAGTTTACAGAATCGCTAAAAATCTTTTAGCCTACAACTATGAATGAGGATGAAAGCCTTTGAAGATTAATTTTTTTTTTTGTTTTGCTCAAAAACAAAAAGACAGAGAGGGGATGGAGAGAAAGAGAGATGAAAGAAAGAGAAGAGAGAGAGAGAGAGAGAGAGAGGGAGAAAGAAAATAAGGTGAGACAAGAGAGAGGAAGAGAGAGGAGGAGAGACAGAGGTAAAGCAAGGGGGGAGAGAGAGAGAGAGAGAGAAAATGTTAAGACTAGCTCCCTTAATATCAATTTCAGGTAAGACCATTTTTATTTCAGCAGTATATTAGATCACGTTAATATGTGAAAATGTAAAACATATTTATTCAAGTGGATTTCTAATAAACAATACATAAATCAAACATGTTATCCTTTTGTTCCATTATTTATTTTTCCCGTTGTTTAGTCATGTGAACGAAAGCTGTTCACACATTCCTATCTCGTAGTGTTATAGCACGCTCACAAATCAAACTCAGACACTTGTATCTCTGTACAAAAAGCACTGATGTGTTTTCACTGTTTTAACACTTTCTCAGCATTGTACTTCATCCATGGATCTGCTACTCTTACACTTCCGGGTCTAACAGCAGGTTTGTTCTGCATTGAGATGAGCGGCATTAGCGGTTCATCTGATTGGTCAGGAGATGGCGCTTTAACAATGGGAGTCGTTTTAGGCTTAAAAAAAAAAGCCTGAAAAGTTGATATGGAAGGTTGATTGTTATCTAGTATAATCACAAATCACAAAGATGTACTCATAATCTCATGAAAAAAATTGTCAGATCGTGCCACCTTAGTGTGAAAGTCTATATACAACTCTTTAAATATCAGTTTTAACTAGGGATGCATCGATACCGGTTTCGGCCTCGATACCACATTTTCGAAAGTACTCGTACTCGTTAAAAGAGCCCCGATACCGGGGACCGATACCAGCATCTGAGAAACGTATATGTTTGAGCGGCGTGTAAGGAGTTAATCACAGCGCCGAGTGCCCGACCCGCCCGTCCCGCGGGTAGAAGACAAGGTGAGACAAGCAAGCAGTGTGGAACTATTTGAAAGTGAATGAAGAGGACAAAACAAAGGCAGACTGCAAGCTGTGCTCAGCCAAATTGTCCAGAGGAGGTTCAGAAGGAAGCACATTTAACACGAGCCATTTAATCAAGCAGCTAAAATCAAGCTACATGACTGACACGGAGTTGCCTAAACTACACGACACCATAAAAAAACATAATTATCTGCAAACCTCCTCTGTGTTTTGTTTCAGCACGGAGATTTGGAGAAGCTGTGTTAGCACCGCGTCGCTAATGAGCCTAACCTCCAGAGCTTCACGCCACAACGAGCCGTAATACACCCAAACAATTCCGCGGCTCGAACAGCAGCCAGGCTTAATTTATAAGAATTAAGATTATATATTTTTATAATGACTTATTCTGTAATATGTTGCATACAACATGCTTTTCATTGTAAATAAATAGTCTTAATTCCAACCTGTTTGTTTTTTAATTATATGACTAAAGCTGTTACCTGTAATTTAAAAACATTTTTTATTAAGTATCGGTATCGCAAGTACTTGTACTCGTACTCGTTTTCCAAAAAAGTGGTATGAGCGCATCCCTAGTTGTAACCCAAACCTGGCATTGCTGGTGGCATCGGCTCGGAGTTGTTTCACTGCGACCAGCACGGGCCTCTCGTCCGGCTCAGGGAGTGGGGCATCTTCACCCAGAACATCTGCCAGACCCTCAGCCTCACAGAGATGGACCTGAAAATATTCGTCACACATGAGATTCCACTTTCTTTTCTCCATCTGTTCTGGTTTTTTGTTTGTACATCGTGCTGGAGATTCAGGTTTACCTCCCCGAACTGACCCTCTCCCAGTTTCTCTCGGAACAGCAGCCTTTCCTGGGGAAATTCGGCTACAGAGATGTCCTTGCGGGTCAGGGAGTCGACGGTCAGCGCTGGCACCGCATACATATTACTCCCTGTGACGCCCTGGAGCCAGATGATGTTGGTTTCGGCGTAGTGTGGCACGCTGCTCTGGAAACCCTGATGAGGGGTGCAGAGAGTCACGTCCGGCTCCGCATATCCTCCACTACCGGCTATAGAGAGAGAGAGAGAGAGAGAGAGAGAGAGAGAGAGAGAGAGAGAGAGAAAGGGAGAGGGAGGGGAGAGAGAGAGGAGAGAGAGAGAGGGGAGAGAAAGAGGCGAGAGTGAGAGAGGGACAAAGACAAGGGGAAAGGGGGAGAGAGAAGGAGAGGGAGGGGGAGGAGAGAATACATGAAACAAAAGAGATAGAGTAAGAGAGATAGAGAGAATAGAAACAAGAGGGGGGAGCAAGAGAGGAAGTAGAGAGTATGGAGAGGGGGGAGAAAGAGAAAGAGCAACCGAGAGGGAGTGGGAAGGGAGAGACAGACAGAGAGAAGGTGAAAGAGAGAGGGGGGATGTGGCAGAGAGACAGAGATAAGGGGTAAGAGAGAGGGAGAGAGAGGGAGGGGGGGAGAGAGAAAAAGAGAGATAGGGGAGAAAGAGGGAAAGAGAGAATGGAGGAGAGAGTGAGAGAGGGACAAAGGGAGAGAGAGGGGTGAAAGAGAGAGGGGGGGTGGCAGAGAGACAGAGGAGAGAGAGCGAGAGAGAGATAAAAAGAAAGAATTGTATGTAAACGTTTACATTATACATACTCATATGCCAATTTAATTTGGAAGTAACTTAAATAAAGAAAATATTCTTCCATCTTTTGTGTTTCCTGCCACAATTTTCTCTGAGTAATACAATCAACAAAACTAGAAATACCTAGCATCAGCTAATATGTAAAATTCTAACATAGTGACGATCCTTACACTGAATGTGTACATCGATAAAACGTCAAAAATCCAGCATCTCCGCTTACCCTTCAAGAGTCGGCTTTCTAAAGTCAAGCGAGCTGCAGAGACAGCGAGAGAAGGCTGGAAAAACTGAGCAGAGAAGGACAAGAGAGAAAGAGCATCGACAGCATCATGCAAACCGTTTAAACTGTTAATAAAAAAAGAAGTTAAGCACAGGAGAGAAGGAAGTGGGCTTGGCTGGTCAGTTCTAATGCCTTTCTTCTGAAATGAAATAAAAGAAAAAGAAAAAAGAAAAAACGGAGTTTCTGCAGGTTTCATCAGGTCAAACTTAGAGCTTTTTAAGACTGCTTAGAATCAAAATTTAAGACCTATATCATAACAATAAAAACTTTTCTGCGTAACAAACAGTCTGCTTCAACTAAGCATTTTCTAAGTTTTTCGCAAACTCTGGCAACCCTAACTTTGGCTTCTACAAAGTTGAACATATACATTTATCTCAAACTCTAGCGGCAATTATTTTAGCATTTAGAGGGATTTTCTCAATCTCTGTTAACCCCAACATAAAATTTTATGATTTTGACCAGTTATGTACATTTTCTTTATCTTTCTTAAGATCCTTACAATAATATTTACATTTTATAAGTCTTACATCAATATCTCGTAAACCTTACAATAATATTTTCATTTTATAAGTCTTACATCAATATCTCGTAAACCTTACAATAATATTTTCATTTCGCCTTTCTTCCCTTTCGGGGTCTCCACAGCGGAATGAACCGCCAACTCCTCTGGCACATGTTTTATGTGGCGGATGCCCTTCCAGCCGCAACCCATCGCTGGGAAACATTCACACACTCATTCTCACTTTAACACTATGGGCAATCGTTCTTACTCAATTCTCTTATACCGCATGTCTTTGAACTTGTGGGGAAACCGGAGCACCCGGAGATCACGGGGAGACCCACGCGATCACGAGGAGAACATACAAACTCCACACAGAAATGCCACCTGCCCCAGCCGAGCCTAGAACCAGCGACCTTCTTGCTGTGAGACGACCGTGCTACCCACTGCGCCACCGTGACGCCACAATAATATAAATTTTTTTTAAACGTATATGTGCATTTTTGCAAACGCTTCGGCAGCGCAATGCGTCACTTTTATGTTTTTGAGGATTTACAAAGATTTTCTCAGACTACGGCAACCCCAACCATCCTTTTTTTTAGCATTTAGAAACGTTTTCTCAATCTCTGGCAACCTCAAACGTAAAAAAAAAATTTACATGGACATAAGAAAAATAAGAGCTGTGAAACTTTTTGAGGACTTTTTATATATTTTTTACTTTTTAAGACCCCGAGGAAACCCTGAAAAATGTTTGGGGCCACAGTTCTCCGAAGCCCAGGATGATGACTGTAAAAGTGACGGGCAAAACACAAAGATTCTCGTAGAAAAGGTTCTCCCTTGATTTCATTAGAGGTGTCTGTACCAGGAGCCTCGGTGCTCTGAGAAAGCTCTGGAAGCTTGCTCCGGAGCGCAGCTGGATCCTGATACGGAGGGTTGAGCAGGAAGATCCTCTCGTAAGGACTGTCCAGGGAGAAGCGAGGAGGCACCGGAGGAGTCTGCAGGACAATGGTGTCACTGGTGGAGGACAGACGCACTGCCACCTCCTCTTCTAAGATACGCCTCGGTGCCTGACAGACACAAACAAACTACAAGTCTTTTTTTATTTTATTGAAGAAAATAATTGACTCTCAGCGAAAACATGCAAAAACAAGCCTAAATGCATCAAATTTAGCTTTTAACGGGTTCTTTGATTTAATATTTTAAAACTAATTAACTAAATGAACACATTTTCTCAGGAGGCTATGCTTCAGGTTCAACCATTTTAACCTAAAATATTACAATATTAAATAGAAATGATATCAAATAAAATTTCATAAAGTTCTCTTTCTAAAACAGGCTCCTGACGAAACCCTTACACCCTAAACTTGTACACATTTAACCTGAAAATTCACAGGCAATTATCAAAAAAAGCTTCATGAGCAGCAAATATTGCCCTTACTGTAGAATTTTCAAGTTTAATATTAGATTTTATGGAGTTTTTTTGCATTTAGGAGTAAAATAGTTAATCCTTGAGCAAAACCTCCTAACAATGTTGTGAATTTTCAAGTAAAGTGCTTCAATTTGTTGCACTTCAAGGAAACAGAGCCAGACATTAAATTTTGATAGATATATTTTAGGATTATTTTCAAGTTCAAATATTTTATTTTAAATTATTTATCATTTTAGAAGCAAAATAGTGGACCCTAGACCAAAAACTCCTAAAACGTTTTACAATTACAAAACGTTGACTAGGCCTCCTGAGAAAAGTTTTGTGACGTTCACTAGAACACCACTCAAAAATATGTATTATACATCTGAAATTTCTCTCTCAAATGAGGCTTTAAGACCCAAGGCCAAATGTCATCAAGAGCAAAAACATCTAACTTTTAAACTGGTGTTACTGTAAGCGACGCAAACACAGGCTTTAAAATCCAGTTTGGGTTTTCCCATAAACACTGTAGATTCATACGCAGTCTACGCAAGAGCGTACTAAACACACCTTCTCCAGGACTTTGTACACATACTGGCACCACAGAATGAGGAAGATGATCACCACCAGCAGGAGAATGATGGTCACCAGGCAGCCAATCAGAACGGACGTACTGCCCTCTTCAGGAGAGCCAGTCTTCGAAGGCGTCGTTCCCTCATCTGCCAAACAGAAAAGTTCACCAGAAAGGTCTTAAAGGTGTCATTATAATAAACATTTGACCCCTCTAAGGGGGTCTAGGTTGTCAAGATTGGATGGGAAAAACCAGTCTGCTGCAATGTGATTGGTGTAAAGCCTTGGACAGACTAGGGTTTGAGAGCTCCGAACGCTACCGTATGGATGTGTGGCAGCATAGACCCCACCAGCAGGCAGCTCGCTTTATAAAAATATCGCGCTCTACACAGTCCGAATGGTTTGACACTGAAGTCCAAAAAAACAAAATCTAGCTTTAAAACAAGATTTGAGTAAATTCAATGTTCTCTCCAATCTGTGCTGAGCAGTCGGGTCACGTGACCTGACATCACAGGTCAAAGCTAAAATCAGCTTTGATTGGAGCGGAATCCGGAATGTCCCGGAACTTCTGATTTGGCACCATTGTATGCGACTCCATTCAAATCAATGGAGCTGATATCATAGTGTGAGGCGACATAAAGGCTGGGAATTATGGGAGTTCTTCTGTGTCTGGAGTGTGATCTTAGCATTCTCCTAATAAAACAATGGGGTGCCTTCTCTTGACCCCTTATCTCCAGCACCCAAGCCCCCGACATCAGGGATGACTTCTCTTGCTGCTTCAGCCATGTTCATAAAAGAAGGTCTTTTTAACCAGTTGATTTTTAATACTGTTTGAAATATATTAGAGAATTTATTTGAACCGAGGGATCTCAGCTCTCTGTTTGGTGTGTATTCTCTGATCTTCTCAGTTAGGTGTTTAGGTGCTGAGTTATGTTTGGACTTATATACGAGCAGCAGAACTTTAAAATCTATTCTGAAGGAGAGCGGCAGCCAGTGTAGAGACTGAAGAACTGGAGAAATGTGTTCTGACTTTCTAGCTTTGGTTAGAGTTCGAGCCGCTGCGTTCTGAACGAGCTGGAGCTGTTTCATGGTGTTTTTGGGAAGACCGGTGAAAAGGCCGTTACAGTAGTCCAGCCTGCTGGAGATGAAAGCTTGAATCAGTTTCTCTAAATCTTGTCTGAAAACAAAGCATCTGATTCTTGCAATGTTTCTAAGATGGTAATAAGCGGATTTTGTCATTGCTTTGACGTGGCTATTTAGACTAAGATCAGAGTCCAGAATCACTCCAGGATTCCTGACCTGATTTGTAGTTATTAGGCCCTTGGCATTGAGATATGTGTTAACCTTAACAACCTCGCTTTTGCATCCAAATGCAATGACTTCAATGACTTGTTTAATTGAAGAAAGTTGTTTAGCACTGTTTCAAGACAAAACGCATGAGCCTTCGGTCCCGATTGGTAGCCATGTTTGGGCCAAGTATCGGGACCCATTCGTTGGTTTACCAAGCGGTGGGTGGAGCTCACCTATTAGTGGATCTCTCACTCTTGATGAAGGATTTGAGTAAAAACTCACAAATGCGCAGCGAGAGAATTACAGATGCTGAAGAGATCCACAAATCAATAAAAAGGAACTTGTACTTGTGACGATTGAAAAAAAAATTGTGGATGGTGTTTTAATCGATTATTTCTTCACATGTGCCATAGAACACATGATATCTGAATATTAATATTGAACGTCAAAAACTTTTCAGCTGAAAAAGAAAACATTCCCGAAATGTCACTTGTTTAGGAAAAGCCTTGCGGTAATTGTAAAAGAATTAAAACCATTTAAAGAATAACATTTTACGTTTGTTGCGTGAACAGATCTATAACCAAGCTGAGATTGAGATGAGCTATTAACTCACTCTGTTAAGCCGGATTTATACTTCTGCGTCAACTCGACGAATATCCGTCTGCGTACTGACGCAAACCTCAGGCAGACCCTTCCGCGAAGCTCGAGGTCCGCCTCTCAAAAATTTTAACTTCGCATCAAGGTTTCGCAGACCTACGGAGACCACGAGCTCTGTGATTGGACGAAGCGGAGCAGTCCTCGCTCTTTCTGGGCTTGCGCTCCTTGTTTATCACCAAAGTTTTATTTCATAATACAGAGTTTAATTAAATAACCTTCCTTTGTTATCAGTGCTGAGTTTTAGCTAGCTAGAAGTAAGCATTGTCCATCACGGCACACTGTGATATGGATAAGTTTAGAGACAGAGCTTCTACAGCAGCAGTGGATGTATGTAAGAACTAATATTGAAACGATTTATGAAAAGTTAAATAAAACCAGTCTTTTGTTAACATCTGTGTTGTTTTTTGGTTTGCTAGAAGTTGGCATTCTGATCAAACCAGTATCGATCAGAGCGCAGGCAGCGCAGACGGAGCGCACAACTATAAATGCTTTGTTTACTTATGGGTGCGTGCAGAGCGTCCGTGGAGAGCAATTCGTCGCGCTGATGCAGAAGTAGAAATCAGGCTTTAGCGTCGCAGTGCTGCTTCAAACCGAGCGTCACAGTCTCAGTTCATCTGAAAACTGTTATCTTATCCAGGCCAGGGGGGGGGCGCTAAAATCAAGCTTTGGCACTTGGTGCTAGAAAAACACTGAGGCTTTACCTGTTTTCTGCGTGCTCTGTGGAGCTTCGCTGATACCCAAATATGAAGGGGGCGTGAAAAATGGAGATCTCAGCGTGGGAAGCACGTTTGTTTCTGCAATAGAAAAATAAATCGATCATCAAACATCAAAATGTTTACAACACGAGTCACGTGTTAAAGAGGTCATGAACCGAGAACCCAAATCACTTTATTTTTTCACATAACGAGTTGTTTGTTTAAGCAATGCTGTCGAATAAAAACGGCTAAATTTGGACAGTGCAAAGTGAAATAAGATTTTTTTTAACAATATTTCACTCTATTGTACCTCTACATGTTACTTTCTCTCTCTATCTCTCTCTTGCTTTTTCGGTCTCTCTTTCTTTTTCCCTCTTACTATTTCTCTGCTGATTTCTTTATAACTCTTGCTCTCTCTCACACAACAATTTTTTAACACTCGCTCTCTCCATCTTTCGATGTAGTGCTCTCTCTCTCTCTCTCTCTCTCTGCATCACTCTTCGTTTATGCTTCGCTTTTGCTTTTTTTCTCTCTGTCTGTTTCTAGTTTCATTGTCTGTCTCTTTCTTCCTTTTCTTTCTTTTCTTCTTGTCTCTCACTCTCTGTTTGTATTTTTGTTTCTCTCCCTTTCTCTGCCTCTCTTTTTCTCCCTCCGTCACTCTCACTGTTTTTCTTTATTGCTCTTTATTGCTGCCTCTATCATTTTTTCTTTCCTTCCGTCTTTCTTTTATTCTTTCTTGCCCTCTGCATCACTTTTTCTCCGTTTTCTATTTCTCTCTCATTCTGTCTGTTTCAAATTTTTTTCATTCTTTCACTCTTTCTTTTATTCTTCCTTGCTTTCTCTGCATCCCTTTTTCTCTCTGTTTTTCTGTTTCACTTTTTAATCTCTGTCTGTCTATCTTTCATTTCTTTCTTTCTTGTCTCTTTTTTCTTTCTTTCCTTTCGCTGTGTATCTTAATTGCTCTCTCCATCTCTCGCTCTCTGTGTATTTCTGTCTCTCATTTTCTGCCTGCTCTTTTCTTTCATCTTTCATTGTCTCTCTCTCTCTCTCTCTCTCTCTCTCTCTCAGAGTGTATTTCTGTTTCTCTCTTTCTTTCTCTGCTCCTTTCTTTAATTTTTTTCTTTCATGTCTTTCTTTCAATATGTCTGTCATTCTTTCTTTCTTTCTGTCTCTCTCTCTCTCTCTCTGAGTGTATTTCTGTCTCTCTCTCTCTCTCTTTCTTTGTCTGCTCCTTTCTTAAATTTCTATCTCTTTTTCTAAATAGAATAATCTACAAGCTATTAATGCAATTGTCTATACAATTATTTATTTACTTTATATTATAAGAATAAACTTATTACAGTATAAACTATTGTGGTTCCTTTAACAAAATAATATTTACTAACTATGACTACATATTATATAATATATAACTGTGAAGTGTGTTTTTTCTTAATAAATGATTCCCTCTGCTTAATAATCTCAGACACGTCATATAAAATTAATTTTCTACAGCTGAGCTTGAATTAACTGATAAAGTGAGCAAAATTCAGATCTTCAGAGAAGTTCAGGGATGTTCAGAGATCGCAGAAATGTTCAGAGATCTTAAGAGATGTTCTCTCTGTGTATTTCTGTCTCTAATTTTCTGCCTGCTCTTTTCTTTCATTTCTTTCATCTTTCATTCTGTCTGTCTGTCTTTCTATCTCTCTCTCTCTCTCTGAGTGTATTTCTGTTTCTCTATTTCTTTCTTTATCTGCTCCTTTCTTTAATTTTTTTCTTTCATGTCTTTCTTTCTATCTCTCTCTCTCTCTCTCAGTGTATTTCTGTTTCTTTCTTTCTTTATCTGCTCCTTTCTTAAATTCTTTCTTTCATGTCTTTCTTTCATTCTGTCTTGCTTTATTTCTTTCTTTCTATCTCTCTCTCTCTCTCTGAGGGTATTTCTGTTTCTCTCTCTCTCTTTCTTTGTCTGCTCCTTTCTTAAATTTCTATCTCTCATCTCCTTTTCACCTGTTACATTTCTTGGTTGACTGCGTGAACACTGCGAGAAGTGAAAGAATGGAAATTCTCACCAGACTGGAAGGAAATCTCGCTGAACATCATCCACTTGTCAGCGAAGATAAACCTGCAGCGCAGCGCCGTGGCGGATCTGTGCAGCAAGGGGACGGTCACGTATCGCGCGCTGGGGTTCCTGTCGTCCAGAACCGTGTGAAACTCCAGCGGCTCCAGCTCCCACTCCGAGATGAGATGCAGCTTGAACACACAGGAAACGGAGGAGAAGATCTTCACACCTCGAGAGAACATGTTATTGCTGTGCACCTGTGGAGAAAAAAACAAAGGGCTTCTTTAGAGGACCTAATTGTGAGATTTTCTGGGTAAAAATCACTTAAAAGAAGATTAAATTTTTTTTTCTTTTAGCGCCACAGTCTCTTGAGCCATCATTCTGACCTTCATCGAGGTGAAGTTTCTCTGTCGGTCGAACTGGAACTCCATCTCCACGAATCCAGGACCCGGACTGTCGTTCCTCCAGCCCACATAGTCATACCCCGGCCACAATCTGTACGGTCTCCTCTGAACGAAATCATCCTGTCCAATCACACCATCCGTCAGCTTCCCGAGACCCCCAGACAACTTCCTGTGCGAGCAGAGAAGGAGACAGGAAGCAGTCAACACCGGGCGATCGAGGAGTGATCGGAGTTCTTTCTCTACTCATGATTGTTCTCCAACAAAATGAACCGGAAAACTCAGCGTTTCTAAAGGCCGGAGAGAATGGAGGGGAATGCTGTTATGCAGAACATTATAAACGGATTGAGTGGTTTTTTGTGAAACTTACACTTGTACTGCTCTATGTTGAAACAGCAATTTAAAGCAAACTTACATTGATGAATGGACAATAATCATATATCAATTTTTCTTTTCTGTGTCATTTTGTCGAGTCTATGACATTGCAAGACAAGCATAACGGCTCCCAAACAGTTCTTAAAAATAAATAAATTAAAATGCATTGGCCTACATATAGACACACAGAGATTTTTCAGCAAAGCCTTTGTGAAATTGACTAAAATTATATAAAAACCTTTAAAAATCAACATGTAAGCACATTCACACAAGTAAAAATATGAAATGTGTGAAAACTAAATACAAAATGTGTAATGCTGAGCCAAAAATAGCTCCTTTTCTTAAGCCCTCTGATGGAGCTGGCTTTTTTAAAAAAAATTTTGACACTTTCTTCACATTCCAATTTCTCTTGCATGCGATGTTGTACGACTGTTTGATGCACTTTAATCTGAGAAAGAAAAAGAAGCAATTAACCGATGTCACTATTTATATTTGAGAGCACTCATGGATTAACACTGAACTTAAACAATTCAAGGATTCTTTAATGGTTTAAGTATACGACTAAAAAAAAGAGAACTTTAAAGTAATACATTCAGCTGCCTGTAGGGTGCAGAGCCAGTCTTTAAATCAGGGTTCAAAAACTGGTTCCTCGAGGTCCTGAGCTCTGCACAATTGAGTTGCAATCCTGCTCTAGCATGCATACTACTCTAGCTACAAACAAGCCGAGAGGACCTTAACTAGTGCAACATTTCTGTTTCATGACAGTTGAACCTAAATGTGGACTGAAGTTTGTGAAGTTTATTTAAAGGGGTCCATCCATTCATCCATTTTCATGTCGGCTTTTTCCCTTTCGGGGTCGCCACAGCGGAATGAACCGCCAACTCTCTGGCATATGTTTTATGCGGCGGATGCCCTTCCAGCCGCAACCCATCGCTGGGAAACATTCACACACACTCATTCACACTTTAACACTATGGGCAATCGTTCTTACTCAATTCTCTTATACCGCATGTCTTTGGACTTGTGGGGAAACCGGAGCACCCGGAGAAAACCCACGCGATCACGAGGAGAACATGCAAACTCCACACAGAAATGTCAACCGACCCAGCCGAGCCTCGAACCAGCAACCTTCTTGCTGTGAGACGACCATGCTACCCACTGCGCCACCGTTACGCTAATTTAAAGGGGTCATGAACTGAAAAAATTACACACATAGACGCACGCACGCACACACGCATGCACACGCACACACACACACACACACACACACACGCACGTACACACACACAAAAGTAACAACAAAGCACCCCTGACTGCTGGAAACTGATCCTTTTACAGAAAACCAGATTCGCTGGACTTCCAAACCATCGAACATTTTCAAAGCCAGGATAATAACCATTTGACACAGTTTAAATCAACTTAATTTTTTTTTTGAGGTGTTTGGTTCCCAAGCGAGCCAAATGTTAACCTCTTATTGATAAGCCCATAGTTAAATATTTAGCAAGATTCTACCTCAGGGTCTCCTCCCTCATGACCCTGTATCAATATTTACCTGCGCTCCAGCACCCCATCGTAGGTGGAGTCGTTGAGAGATGTGACGGGATACCCGGGGGCCATTATGGTCTGTCCCTCCGGAGCGCTGTACGCCAGCAGGCCGTCTGCACAGCAGGACAGAGATTAGAGGGCGTGGGCTGATGCTGGTCTCTCTACGTTTTCCGCAAACAATTTACACGGTAGATATATATATAAAAAATATGTTTTTTGTTTGCAATTTGTATCTTGAATATTATATTGAAATATGATGCTGGTCTCTCTAAGTTTTCCGCAAACAATTTACACGGTAGATATATATATAAAAAATATGATTTTTGTTTGCAATTTGTATCTTGAATATTATATTGAAATATGATGCTGGTCTCTCTAAGTCTCTAAGTGAAATATGATGCTGGTCTCTCTAAGTTTTCCGCAAACAATTTACACGGTAGATATATATATAAAAAATATGATTTTTGTCTGCAATTTGTATCTTGAATATTATATTGAAAGGACAGTAGAGAGAGTGACAAGAAGTGATGCGTGGCCAGAAAAAGACAACAAGACTAGGTTTTGAACTTGGAGTCACTTGATGCGCAGCTGAGCATTATCTGTCCTGCTCACCTCCCACTTTTACTTTAATTTGATTTTAATGTTCAATAAAGTGAAAGACTGAGAGCTCTCAAACGCTGCATTCTCACTGCATCACTCCCCTTTTCTCTCTCTCTCTCTCTCTCTCTCTGTCTGTATGTCTCTTTCTTTGTATCTCACACTGCAGTTATCTCAATGTTCCTTTCTTTATAGCTCCCTCTTTCTCTCACTTTTCCTTTCTTTACTGCTCTCTCTTCTCTCTCTCCCTTTTAATCACTTTCACTCTATCTCTCTCTCTCACTGTATTTCTTCCCCTCTCTTTATTTATATGTTTGCATCTGTCTGTTTTTTTCTTTGTTCCTTTCTTTTTTGCTCTCTCTCTCTCTCATTGTATTGTTCTCCCCATTTCCCTCTATCCCTCTTTCTCCATCTCTCTCTCTCCCACACTGTATTGTTCTCTTTTTCTTTGTTTGTATCTCTGTCTCTTTTTTAATCACTTACACGCACACACACACACGTATTTACTTTAACATGAAATAAATGGGATAAATAGCGTAATTAAATCTCTGGATTGTCTTTGTAATCCGTTAAATAACAGACTGCGAAGATTTATCCAAATAAATATAAAGTATAACTACAACTATAAAAGATCAACAAAACCTGGCTATTACTGATACATTACGCTTATTAAACATAAAAATCTCCCATTATGCTGGTGATTGAAGTATGTTTTGGACAGACGTTGTTTTTTGCTTAAAATCGCATTTAATTCATAGAAAAAAAAATCTAATTCTTTTAGAATTCTAACAGTGAGCAGAAATATAAAGTATAACTACAACTATAAAAGAACTAAATACCTGGCTATTACTGATGCATTACGTTTATTAAACATAAAAATCTTGCGTTATGTTTTTCTCTCTATACGAACACCGAAAATGCATCAAGTTTTAGAGAGTTGTCTTGTATTTGGTCTCAAGGTCATCCAAAACTAACACTGGCCTCCAAAACGAATCTTCCTTTCATCTCGCTTCGTCAGCAGGGATCTCGCACGCTTGCAGACTGAGATCGTTCCGTTTGGACCGAAAGCCTTTGTTTCTTTGTTTTTATTCTGTAGTGTGTTAATTCTAAACGTATTATAGCTTTAACGCTACCTTCCTTCTGCATTATAGATGTGTACAAAGAAATTTCGAGTGCGTGCAGACTGAGATGGTGTGGTTTGGTTTGGTTTGGCTCCAAAAGCCTTTGTTTCTTGGTTTTTATTCTTTGTTTTGTAGTGTACTAACTTTCTTCTGCGTTATAGATGTGTACAAAGAAATTTGGAGTGTGTGGTTTGGAGGACCCGCTCTCACCCTGCCAGGCGCACCCGAACAGCTCCACTCGCATGCACACGGTGTGCACGGCATCGGTGACGGGAATCAAGCGCAGGAAGCGAGCGATGATGGGAGGGTGCAGGTCTCTCACCACCGTGTCGTAGGTGTTAACATTGCCGTTTAAAATCTGAAATGTAGAAGAGTACACAAAAGTATTAGAATTGAGAGCTGAATATTGATTAACCCTCGTGTGGAGTTCATATTATCGTTACTCAGGAGGTGTTTACGCTCTTTAGTTCACCCAATCAAGGCATTTAATGTTAAAACACTTAAAAGATATTTACTTTAGCCAGGAAACAGGTGATATAAGCAGCAAATGCACTTAATTTATTGTTTGTTAACCGTATTTCTTCACATTGAAACCATGTCTGGTGTTCTCATTATTGTTACTTTGGCAGGGTTGGTGGATCTGCTGGACCGAATGCAGTTTGGGGCCTTTGATTCATACAATCATAAAATTTTACACTAACATTTTACATTTTTAGGCTTATGCGTGATTTTTTGAACTAGGACCAGAACAGTGCTGTTAGTAGATTGTTTTAGAGTGATTTTTTTAGCATGCAGCAGTGTTTACGTTACACAAATTATAAAGAGCTCTCATATATTTATTATTAGCGCTTAAACCCCGAGTAAATTTGAGCCTGGAAAAGAGAATCTGCAGAAACCTTTGTGTAAGTTGTTTCCTTCTACTGTCCTGTGTCATGCTAGCTCGATCCTGCGATAGACAAGCGCTACAGCGTTCACTTTACTTTATACTTTTTCAAATTTCTGACATATTCTGCCATTTTTTTCCTGTTTATTTGGTCCCCTTGCTCATTGGTTACTGCTCCCTTAAATTACACCCGACAGGAACTTTAACTTGATTACAAAAAAGAATTCTAATTTTACTCAAGGAATTGTTGCAGTCCTAATTTGGAACGGACCTCAGTGCCTGAGCGGTTCCTCCAGGAGAGCCAGCGCCGGCCATCCCTGCTGTACTCCAGCCGGTATTTCCTGGCAAACTCGTTCCCGGAGCTGCGAGCGTATCTCCCCTGCGTGGCCACAACGGTGAGGAAGACGAGCTGCCGGAGGTCGATCTGCAGGTACTGAACATCCGAGGGCTGCAGCTGGCCGGCGGGACACCAGGCGCCGTCTCCCTCCTCGTGGTTTAACCTGAGCAAGAGAACGCAACATTATTTACAGCAAATTAGGGCTGCGCGATATGGCCTACAAAATAAAGTTTTCTTTTTTTAAAATCTATTTAAATACATTTTCCCCTCTACTTGGGTACAGATAACAAATAAATTGCTTCATATTACAATTTTTTTTTTGTTCGGGGTTTGATCAGGACAAATATATTTGTCCTCAGAGACAAGAAACAAAAAAACATTGATCTTTTGCTATTGAGAGCAGCGTAAATGATGCTCATAAGCTTCAATTCTTTTGTTTGCTGTTATTTAAGGGTTAAAAACAGAGTGGTTTGCAATTTTAAGGTAAAAACTATGAGTCTGGAAGATTCCTGACATTGACATTTTGAGAATTTCCTAAATAAATTCTAAAACTTTTTTGCACCTGAATTTTTTTCTGAACAGTTTTCTTATTTCAAATTTCAGGGTTCAATGGTGTGTTCCGGGGCCTCAAGTTCTTGGATTTTTTTTCAGGATAAAACTAAAAAGAAAAGTTTTAATACAGTAATAGAATAATAAGTCTACAGTTAAACAGAATACTCTACAAGCTATTAAAGCAATTGTCTATACAATTATTTATATACTTTATATTATAAGAATAAACTTATTACAGTATAAACTATTGTGGTTCCTATAGGTAACTATGACTATATAGTATATAATATACAACTGTGAAGTGTGTTTTTTCTTAATAAATGATTCCCTCTGCTTAATAATCTCAGACACGTCATATAAAATTAATTTTCTACAGCTGAGCTTGAATTAACTGATAAAGTGAGCAAAATTCAGATCTTCAGAGATGTTCAGAGATGTTCAGGGATGTTCAGAGATCTTTAGATATCTTCAGAGATGTTCAGAGATCTTTAGAGATCTTCAGAGATGTTCAGAGATCTTCAGAGGTCTACAGAGATCTCTGTAGATCTCAAGAGATCTTCAGAGATCTACAGAGATCTTCAGAGAAGTTCAGAGATCTCAGAGATGTTCAGAGATCTCAACAGATCTTCAGAAATTGGCTGATAATCTCGGAAGTAGAATTCTGAGACTGTATGAGATTAAGGGCCTAAACGATGAGCGCACTCACAAATACGCAACGCATCTCCAACGCTGCGTCGCATGTGCGCTTGTGTGAAAACTAATCGTGCCGAAAAGAAGAGCCACTGGACACACAACACAGACAGATGCAGTGTGAACAACCCTCACAATGATTACATTTCAATTACTATTAAAAATAGTATTTGCTCAGTGGGTAGCACGGTCATTTCACAGCAAGAAGGTCAATGGTTCGAGCCTTGGCTGGGTCATTTCTGTGTGGAGTTCTCATGTTCTCCCCGTGATCGCGTGGGTTTACTCCGGGTGCTCCGGTTTCCCCACAAGGACAGGTAGAAGAGAATTGGGTGAAAACGATTGTTCATAAGGGTTTAGTGAGAATGAGTGTGTGTGGATGTTTCCCAGCGATGGGTTGCGACAGGAAGGGCATCCGCCGCATAAAACATCGGATTAAAACAACGCATAAAGATCCCGAAAGGGAAGAAAACCGACAAGAAACTGGATGGTTGGATTATAAGTATACTATAGATATACTTTCTCCTGCTGTGGAGAAAACAAGCACAACTTTATATAGTAAAAAGGTTGGTCTATTTTTAAGTTTTCAAAAATAAACCAAAGATTGATCTAAAATGATGAGTTACCTCGCATACCGCGGGCCTGTAGTTTCATACCACTGGCTGGAGGCGTTCAGGTCCTCGCTCTGAATCCTGCCGTCCTCCATCCCGAGCGGATAGCGACAGTGAGCTGCAGAGCAACAACACCTCATTGGATGATTTCCTGACTCAAATAAGAAACACTGGGTTTCTGCAGAATTCACAAGGTCAAATTAAATTAATCTTAATTAAATTAAATTAAGAATCAAATTTACGACTAATATCATAACATCAAATATGCAAAAAACTGTTTTGCATAATAAACAGTATGCTACAAATAGACTGTTTGAAACCCTAACCATCACTTTTATGTTTTTAAGCATTTATGAAGTGTGATGGATAAAAGTTAATCATTAAGGTAATTACTATAATAGGAATATTAACATTAATTAAATTTTAAGGTTATGTATTGATTGTCTGGAAACCGAGATGGAGAGAGATGCCAAACTCACTGAACTGATGTAATGGACCCGCTTTATTAGGTAAATGTCTGTCTCTCTCTCTGTCTCTCTCTCTGTCTCTCTCTCTGTCTCTCTCTCTGTCTCTCTCTCTGTCTCTCTCTCTGTCTCTCTCTCTGTCTCTCTCTCTGTCTCTCTCTCTCTCTCTCTCTCTCTCTCCTCTCTCTCTCTCTCTCATCTCTCTTCTCTCATCTCTCTCTCTCTCTCTCTCTCATCTCTCTCTCTCTCTCTCTCTCTCTCTCTCTCTCTCTCTCTCTCTCTCTCTCTCTCTCTCTCTCTCTCTCTCTGCATAAACCTTCATTGACTCTAGTGTATGATTAATCAAATTTGGTTTTGATTAAATAATATCTACATATGTGTTAATAACTCATGTCTCTTGAGTAATTTTTTCCATATTTCCATAACAGAAGGTTTTCTCAAACTCTGGGAACCCTAACCATCACTTTTGGAACGTTAAATGCTTGGAGGATTTTCTCAAACTCTGGCGACCTCAACTCTCCCTTTATGCTTTTGAGCAAATATGTACATATTTTCAATCAAACCTTTCAATCACAATATCTGGCAACCCTAACAAACAATTTTAAGATTTTAAGCATTTATGAGTGGTTTCTCAGGCTATGGCAACTCAACCATAATTAAATCAAAATGCTTTTAGGCACATTTTTTGAATCTCTGGCAACCCTAAGCAAAAAAACAAACAAAAAAACCCATGAAATGAGCTTTACAAAAACATAAGGGCTGTGAAAAATGATTTAAGAACTAGAAGAGTGAATTTAAAACTTTTTGAGGCCTAAAATTAGTGTTCTCTTGAGATCCTGTGGAAACCCTGGGAATGAGACTCTATTGGCTGCAGCGGATGTGTGCAGTGGACTGATAGAGCTGTAAGGTAAGCTCACCTGGGTCAATCTGGCCATCGATGCTGGGTAGTGAGACGGAAAACAGGAGGTAGAGCAGCATAGTGAGGCCTCAGTCAGTCTGACCACAGCGCAGAGTACAGACTACATCTCTGGAAGCACAGAACAGCTTTCATCAGCGCACCAGAATAGCGAAGCCAGAGTATGTTGTGATTGAGCGCAATTTTCAGTTAGATATACGTTGTTAGCCGCTCACTCGCATTTTTTTAAATTGGATATCATCAAATGTAGATTTTTAAAAGTTGGTGCCATTACTGAAAGCATATTGTGATTGTAAGTTGTTTAATTTTTTTTAAACACATTTCTTACATAATTGATAGTTCATAAGGACTATCTGAGCAACAGTTTGGCCTTTAAATGATCACAGTTAACAGAAATGGCAAAATATTTTATGTGATCCACTTTATATTTGAGCATCCGCCCCTCCGCGCGAAGGTTTCTGCACGGGCCCGACTCCCAGATATCAGAATCCATCATCAAGATTTCTGTTCTAAAGAGCATTTTTATGCTTAAACCATTTTAAAAGCTGAGGTTTTTCAGGAAAACAGTTCCTGCATGAGGAGGTGTAAAGTGAGCTGAAAGGATAGATGTGTTTTTGGGCTGAAAAAGTAGCTATTTGGGTTAAAATAAGAGCAAAGGAACCCCTGGCACGCTCAGTGAGAAAGCAGTTAATCAGGAACAACCATGACATAGTCATTGTCAAAACAATTACTTGACCTACTCATTTTTTTAGAGGAGAATTTCTGCACTTTGAGGTTTCTGCATCTGCACTACTCATGTGTTTTGCATCACTCACAGGGCAGGCCAGCTGTTGAAGAAGATATCTTTAAACTCTGTCGAGAACGGACAGCCAATGCATCAAACACCGAAGTGTTTCCAGACATGCTCAGCTGCAGACTCCGCTGGGGTTTTAGAGTCCTGTGGGAACCCGCAGGTCGCATTAGCATCTCTGCTATGCTAGCTATGCTAACAATGCAAACCATGCCGGAGCACATGTGGCTTGAACCAACTGTAAAACACTGCCTCCTTTTCATTACAAGGAAGAAAAAAAACGATTTTTCTGAAAAAAAAAATTTACTAAATAAACCAAAAAATCAGCATTGTGAACATTAAACACCAGCGGACTAAATATCAAGAGAGATTATTCTCTGAGATAAAAAAACATACTTTCAAGGAGTAGCCTAAATAAACAGATGAACATGTTTCCATCTTATAAACAGTGAATTTCAAAATGAGAAGTAAAATAACAACTTAATAAAAAGACCTCAAATTGACCAGTAACACACTAAGTTATCTTCCATTTGAGGGAACTTTATCTTCCAGAATATCAAGCTGGACGTCTTTACAGGCGATCAGGAGTCGGTGATTAATGCGAGTGTGTTCTCGGCGGCTGTGTTTCAGCGCAGGGTCTCTCTCTGCTCAGACCTCAGGCCGCAGGAATGCATGCGTCTGTGATTAGATGACAGCCATTAACCCAAAGACAATCACAAACACGCTCATGCAGACCATGAGCTGCTTTTAGTTCGGCCGGCGCAGGGTCAGAGAGTTTGAGTTTTCACACGCAGCAGCGCTCCTGACCGATGCCTGTCAGCTGTGCTGAAGTTTTTAAGAGTGGAAAAACAGAGGGTGAAAAACTCAAAGATTTAAATCAGCTCAAAAAACTACCAAAATTTAAAGGGAAAAAAGATCTGAAACATCAAGTAAACTCAAAGGTGCCATATTATGCCCCACTTAAATAAAAAATAAAAAAATGTATATATATATATATATATATATATATACACTGTGTGCAGAATTATTATTGGGCAAAAGAGTATTTTGACCATGTCATCCTCATTATGCATGTTGTCTTACTCCAAGCTGTATAGGCTTGAAAGCCTGCTACCAATTAAGCATATTAGGTGATGTGAATCTCTGTAATGAGAAGGGGTGTGGTCTAATGACATCAACACCCTATATCAGGTGTGCATAATTATTAAGCAACTTCCTTTCCTTTGGCAAAATGGGTCAAAAGAAGGACTTGACAGGTTCCGAAAAGTCAAAAATATCCTTGCAGAGGGATGCAGCACTCTTAAAATTGGCAAGCTTCTGAAGCGTGATCATCGAACAATCAAGCGTTTCATTCAAAATAATCAACAGGGTCGCAATAAGCCTGTGAAAAAACCAAGGCGCAAAATCACTGCCCATGAACTTAGAAAAGTAAAGCGTGCAGCCTTCAAGATACCACTTGCCACCAGTTTTGCCATATTTCAGAGCTGCAACATCACTGGAGTGCCCAAAAGCACCAGGTGTGCAATACTCAGAGACATGGCCAAGGTAAGAAAGGCTGAAAAACCACCACTGAACAAGACGTCAAGACTGGGCCAAGAAATATCTGAAGACAGATTTTCCTAAGGTTTTATGGACTGATAAAATGAGAGTGAGTCTTGATGGGCCAGATGGATGGACTCGTGGCTGGATCGGTAAAGGGCAGAGAGCTCCATTCCGACTCAGGCGCCAGCAAGGTGGAGGTGGAGTACTGATTTAGGCTGGTATCATTAAAGATGAGCTTGTGGGGCCTTTTCGGGTTAAGGAGGGGGTCAAGCTCAACTTCCAGTCCTACTGCCAGTTTCTGGAAGACACCTTCTTCAAGCAGTGGTACAGGAAGAAGTCTGCATCCTTCAAGAAAAACATGATTTTCATGGAGGACAATGCTCCATCACACGCGTCCAAATACTCTGCAGAGTGGCTGGCAAGAAAGGGTCTAAAAGAAGAAAAACTAATGACATGGCTACTTGTTCACCTGATCTGAACCCCATAGAGAACCTGTGGTCCATCATCAAATGTGAGATTTACAAGGAGGGAAAACAGTACACTTCTCTGAACAGTGTCTATAATGTTGATAGTGAACAGATCAAAACACTGACAGAATCCATGAATGGCAGGCTTTTGAGTGTCCTTGCAAAGAACGGTGGCTATATTGGTCACTGATTGGCTTTTGTTTTGTTTTTGAATGTCAGAATTGTATATTTGTGAATGTTGAGATGTTATATTGGTTTCACTGGTGAAAATAAATAATTGCAATGGGTATATATTTGTTTTTTGTTAAGTTGCCTAATAATAATGCACAGTAATAGTCACCTGCACACACAGATATCCTCCTAAAATAGCTAAAACTAAAAACTACTTCCAAATATATTCAGCTTTGATATTAATAAATTTTTTGGGTTCATTGAGCACATGGTTGTTGTTCCATAATAAAATTAATCCTCAGAAATACAACTTGCCTAATAATTCTGTGCTCCGTGTGTGTGTGTGTGTGTGTATGTATGTATGTATGTGTGTATATATATATATATATATATATATATATATATATATATATATATATATATATATATATATATATATATATATATATATAAAATATTTGAACAAGAAAAAGGGTTGTATTGTAAATGTAAAACATTTGTCCGGGATATCGAAAAACACACTTTCTTTTCATTGTTTAACTAATGCGGTTCCGCTACGGTTCACTTCCGGCTCAGTCAGCACCTCAGTCCTTACGTTCTTCATTGAGAGGAGCTGCATTAATGGTTCCTCTGATTGGTTAGTGGATGGAGCTATGGCCAATGGGTGTGGCTACAGACATCAAGCCGTTTTGAGCTCTCAAAAAAAGAAAATGGCATGCAGGAACCAATCTGAATATGACTTGAGGCATTTAATAACAAAATAATAATGCCTTGATTTTATATAGCGCTTTTCTAGACACTCAAACACTTTACAATGTTCAGAGCATTATTCACTCACTCCACATTCACTCTCTGGTGGTGATAAGCTACCTTTGTAGCCCTCAGCTGCCCTGGAGCAGTCTGACAGGACGTGGCTGCCATTCCTCACCTCCTGACCACCACCAAACACCCTCCAACAGTCACTCACATCCACCAAACTTACTCCACCAGTCACTCACATCCATACTGGGCAATGCAGGTGAAGTGGCTCACCCAGAGCCACAACAACAGAATGAACCTGGCAGGAATCAAACCACAGGACAACCAACTCCACCACTGCGCCATCTTTCAGCCCCAAGAACAGGGCGGAACCATGATACGGCACCTTTAAAGTGTTATGGACTTAAAGCAGGCTCCCCAACACCCAGACGTTCTTCTAAATGCTTGAGGCCACAATAAATAAATCTTTGTCTGGCTAAAAATCTTATTTAAGGAACTTTGTATACATTGTCAGAGCCAGCATTAAACTTATTTCATGTTCCTCTACAACTGTGACCTTTTTAAATGCACGCGTAAATGGCAAATTTTAACTAACGTGATTATTTGAGCAGAACTGAGCATCAGAAGTTGCTGTGCAACGAGACAATAAACACTTGCCTATTGTGCTTCGCATGAGGCACCACTGAGAGAATAAGAGTGAAGATGTGAGCGTACAAAACAAGTGCCAGTTTCTTTAGCTTCACTTCCAGCTCTGCGTAGAGTGAGCATGCTGCTGCATGCTGGCAGAAATGCACATGTTCCTCAGCGTGCATGCATGCACACGCTAGTTCTTCAGGACTGGAATTTGGAGTGGTTTCTAAACGAACTTTCGCACATTAAAAATTCTTTCTATTGGTTTAAGTTTGAGTGTTAGGGATCAGTCCAAGACAATGAAGGGTGAGCTGAATAATTTAACTAAGATGAAAATCCTACTCAAGCAATTTGTTACTTCAAAACCATATTTATTGTGGGAATATTTCGTTGGGAAAGATGGAAAACAAAGCATCCACATCTTTTATAAACTTACAGACAACTTCAACAACTACATATATTTTTGAAACATAACCATGTGCACTAAACTGAACTCTAAAACATGGTTAAACGTGGCAAAAGTCTCGGATTCACCTGCATTAAGAGCGTATGCTAGCATCGTGAGGCTTTGCTTGTGTCCCAGTGGGTCACGTGAGGCCCCTAAGAAAGATGAGCAAGAGGGCTGGAATCCCAGCACTGGACGAGCCTTTACATGAGCCAAACCTTACACAAACCATCTGCAAGCTCCATCCTCCACCGCTCTCATTCTTATCCTCAAGAGGAAAGAGGATTGCTTATCATGCAACAGCTACGAAGAACTTCTTCTTAAAGCAGCTCGCTGCAGAAGATACGGACTTAAAAACTGCTCACAGATACTCATGGGAAGGGTCAGAAAGCTGTATGTCTTAAATAAAATGGAACAGATGAAAGGTCTTTTATGTTGCTTTGTAAAATTTCAGGGATCTTTTGTTTAAATCAGTTAAAAAAATGAGAGAAAAAAAGCTTAAAGATGAGTCCTGTGTGCAATTTAAAGGGCAATATATTGCAGAATTTACTTTTAATCATTTTTGCATACTTGGTTAAAAGAAAAGCATCAAAAACATATCAACACGCTATGATTGCATTTGGACTAATTTACACTACGTCAAGTAAATTACAACATAAAAGTAGCTGTCTGTTGAAAAATGTATTTAGGAGTAACTTACTAAATCACACTAAAAGATTCAAAGTAGTTTTTTGAGGCATTTTTCTTGGAGCAGCAGATACATAAAAAAAACATTCTAAAGAGGTAAACGAAACAATAAAATCAGGCAGATAAATATTAAAATCTAGGAACATTCAAGGGGAGGATTCAAGTGTAAACATTGAATAGGTTGTACTCTTTGCAATATGTTCCACGATTCATTAAAACCTGACTTGAAAGCAATTAAAACACTCACAATCAATCAAGAATATACAAATCAAATCAAATACAAGTCTTTCTATACAACTCAACGCTGTAAAAGAGTAATGTTTCATCAAATAAACAACTTTTACTACACAATTACTGTATGCTAATATTTTTAGCATAAGCCTATGACGTTTTACATAAAAAATATTTAGCTTCTTGGCTAGCAGTCTAATACCACGAGAAAATATATGATAAAAACTTTTATTCACCACTGAAGCAATAAAGGCCTGTAAACTCTTTAAAGAGTTGATCACAGGAGTGTTAAACTAATGCAACATTAGTTAAATAAAGTAAAACTACAGTGGAATCTGTACTGAAGGGAGCAGCTGTTGATTGGCTTTCATAAAAGTACGTTCAACAGGTTCCACACATGAAAGGAGAAAAGGTCTGTTAAACTGTTAAATCTGTGAAATGTAGAACTTCGAAGCTTTTAGCCATGCTTAAAATAACTATTTTATAATTTATTTCATATTTGTTTTATCTCAATTATTATTATTATTATTATTAGTGCCAAAGCCCTGCTATTAAACAATAGGAAAACACTGATTACAGATACAATTATACACACAATTAATCAGAAGAAGAATCAACATTTATGCTACGATTATGGAATAATAGCCATCATATCAATTCAAGCATCCTGGAGTTGAGCAACTGCTGTTCAGCTCCCTCAGTGACCTCTACAGAGTCCTTCTGCCAAGCTTCGCAAATTACGCAACACAATAAACAATGTGCGGAGCAAAACCCAGAGAGAATCGCTGGCCGCTCACCAGAGAGTGAACGAGAGAAAGACAAGCTGAACACCACAGCCAGACCTGACATTAACGTAGTAAATAACCCCGAACCACGCTCAGCTATGAGGTTGGGGAGACCTGAGATGTACTGCGAGCGAGCCCCACCGGGAAACGAGCCGAGATCAGTTCGACCCACAGCTCAGATATCCAGCTTTTTTACATAATGAGAAGTGTGCGTTCCTTTTCTGGTCCTCGAGCTCTACGCCTTTTTCATTTGAGTTTCAGCGAGGATTCATTCTCACGTAAGCAAAGTCGTTCGGTTTGAAGCGTTTTCAGTTGTTAGGCAATGTCTGACCTCTGCTTTCTGGGACTTCTTGCATCACCGATGGAGGAAAAACAAGAGGCGCTCAGCAGAAAACACTGAGGAAAATGATGTTACACGCGCTGAAATCAGGATGATGTGCCTTATATCAGTTGTGAATGTTTTAAACACTCCTTTGCGTTGAGTTTTCAGTCACTTCTGATATTCTTCCTTTAAAAATCACAGCGATGATGAGATATTGAAGCGTTTCTGTTTTGTTTCAGTATTGGAATCTTTTATATCCAGGCTAAAGGCTTTGCAGGTAGATATTACAGGTATAATTAAATAAAAGTATAAAACAATAAAAGTTGTGTAAGCCAGAGTTTTACCTGTGGTTTCACACTGCTTTTATTGTCAAAAGGATTCCCAACGTGATCATATAACAGTAGAAATAAAACCACTATGAAGTAGACAGCTTCATTAGAGCCAGCTTTTTAATTTATACTTTTATTTAAATAAAAAGGATTTTTTTTACATCTGTGCGTAAGGAAATTTGTAGACAATTTATAACACATTTATAACATATATAGAACAGCACAACAAACTCATTTCATTTAGTTATGAAGAATCATGTAATTTAACAGAAGCCTGCGCTCAGAGAAGGAACAGCGACTCGTCCCACAAAAGCAGAAGATCTCTCAGCAGAACCTTCTCTCTCACTGTCCCTGGATGGTGGAACAAACTCCTGATCCAGTGTAGGAGAGCAGCAACACTAACAGCTTTCAGAAAGCTGCTAAAACTCAGGGAACACATACAATAAAAAAAAAATCCTCAATGCCATCAAAATACCCCCATTCTGAAAATCCAACAATCCATAATTGATTCCAGTAAAACATTTTTTTTATAATGATGGATGATGCCTTCAACTTATATAGCGCTTTTCTAGACACTTAAAGACGCTTTACAATGATCAGAGCATTATTCATTCACTCCACATTCACTCTCTGGTGGTGATAAGCTACCTTGGTAGCCCTCAGCTGCCCTGGAGGAGTCTGACAGAACGTGGCTGCCATTCTGCGCCTATGGCCTCCTGCCCACCACCAAACACCCTCCACCAGTCACACACATCCACCAAACACCCTCCACCAGCCACACACACCCACCAAAATCACTCCACCAGTCACACACATCCACCAAACACCCCCCACCAGTCATACACATCCACAAAATCACTCCACCAGTCACTCACATCCACCAAACACCCTCCACCAGTCATACACATCCACAAAAACACCCCCACCAGTCACTCACATCCACCAAACACCCACCACCAGTCACTCACATCCACAAAAAACACCCCACCAGTCACTCACATTCACCAAACACCCCCCACCAGTCACACACATCCACCAAACACCCACCACCAGTCACTCACATCCACAAAAACACCCCCACCAGTCACTCACATCCACAAAAAACACCCTCACCAGTCACTCACATCCACCAAACACCCCCCACCAGTCACACACATCCACCAAACACCCACCACCAGTCACTCTCATCCACAAAAACACCCCCACCAGTCACTCACATCCACAAAAAACACCCTCACCAGTCA
Source organism: Danionella dracula (assembly GCA_900490495.1). Lineage (NCBI taxonomy): Eukaryota > Metazoa > Chordata > Actinopteri > Cypriniformes > Danionidae > Danionella > Danionella dracula. The sequence continues at coordinate 315,877 of UELW01000422.1, read as the reverse complement.
CACACATCCACAAAAACACCCCCACCAGTCACTCACATCCACCAAACACACTCCACCACTCTGCCTGGCTCACTGGATTTGGCATACTGACAATTCTATACAATTATAAATTCGGAAATACCCACATTTGTATGTTCCAAGAAATAGGAATTAAGTTTGAATGAGGTAAATTGATTGTTTCAAAAAGTATTGACTTACACATTTGAAACAAATCAGAGCGATTCAAACTGAATAATTTGATTCAGAAAGGAGTCACTAGCGAGTCATTTAGTTTAAACAACGACTTTTTCAAACCTACGTGAGAGTTACCGACTCAGACTCGACTCGTTAAACGATTCATTCACAAATCAGGGATACATCCCGCAAAATCAAATAAATAAAACGTTTATAACATGTGAAAGAAATCAAGACGACGGCGACAGTTCGTCGTCATCTGAGCATGCGCACTTGAACTTCTTTCACGAAGTCAATCGTTAAGGAGACAAATGAAAAACACAAGCGGCAACTTTGCAAAACTTAACGAAACAACGTATACAAACAGCATCATATGGTTTCTACAAACATTCAAGAAACCGAGATGATAATCGTTTCTACATATGAGTCGAATCCAACACATGTAACACCAAAAGTTGTGAAATCCGTGTTTCAAGCTCAAATTAAGCATCTGACTGAATTTGGGAGGTTTCTAAAGAGTCCAGAGATATCAAAAGTTTCAGATTTTGCCCTTACAGAATAGCATTACCTGTTTCAGGATCCTGACAATCGCGTATTCCACAGAAAAGTCTTGACACTCGAGTCAAGGAGCCATTAAAGAAGAGGAGGCATTGTGTTCAGCGGAGTTACAAAGCATCGGAAGAGATCCGCTAAAACACAGAAGGAGGAGGAGGAGGAGGAGGAGGAGGAAAAGAAGAAGAGAAGGGAGGAAAAATGGTGCAGAGGGGATTTTACATCACACCCCTCTTCTGGCCACTTGAAGAACAAGAGCACTGAAAGTTTTTGGGCCATAGCACATGGCATTGTTTTCCCTTGTATTGTAGTACATCATGCTTTTACATTCAATTGTTAATATATTATATTGTTAATATGCATTAATATAGAGGATAGAGGATATGGTAGCTTGATATATGAGGTTATTTAGGCAACATTATTAGATAGATAGATAGATAGATAGATAGATAGATAGATAGATAGATAGATAGATAGATAGATAGATAGATAGATAGATAGATAGATAGATAGATAGATAGATAGATAGATAGATAGATAGATAGATAGATAGATAGATAGATAGATAGTGTGACAGTTAAAGGAATAAGGGACAAAATAATATAGAATGAAAGGAAAGAAAGAATGTAAATAATTCATGAACAGCTTTTGGGTTATTTTTGGGTCTTGTCTAATTTGATTGCTCTTCTGTTTCACCATATTTCAGTGTGTTTCTCTGTTCTTGCTCATTGTCTACAGGTGTTCCATGTTATCCCCTCCCTCGCACTGAGCCCATTTAATCCAGGCTTTTTAAAGCTCATTCTGCCAGGGCTCAGTGCGAGTTGTTGGTCATAGTAGGCTGTGTAGCTCTACACCGAACCTCTTGTCCCTTGTCCCATGTCCCTTGACCCATGTCCCATGTCCCTTGTCTCTTGTCCCATGTCCCTTGACTCTTGGCCCTTGTCTCATGTCTCTTGGCCCTTGTCTCTTGACCCTTGTCCCATGTCCCTTGTCTCATGTCTCTTGGCCCTTGTCCCATGTCCCTTGTCTCATGTCTCTTGGCCCTTGCCTCTTGTCTGGTCTTGTCAGCCACCTTTTCGTCTTTTGCTCAACAACTAAGCTGTGACTATCTGCCTACAGAACAATCTTGTGTGCCTGGGACATTCTGTGCGGTAACCAGGATCCCGGTGGGATTCCTTTTCTATTTCATTTATCTGCTGAGACATTTTTGGTTCTGTTTTGGCCCTCGTACCTATTTTCCATGGTGACTTTGTGCAATAAAGAGAAGCTCGTAATTGGGTTCTATCCTTCTCCACCAGCCTGACTACAGCGGAAGAAAATTATGGCATAAATAGACAATGAAGGTATGATTAAAGGAAAGAGGCAGAAGAACAGAAGGTATGAAGGGGACAGAATGAAAGAAGGAAAGAAAGAAAGGAAAAAAGAAAGAAAGAAGAAAATGTAAGCGAAGGATGGAAGCACAAAAGGCAGAAGATAAAGAGTGTATGGAGGAGGCAGAAAATAGAGGTAAGGAAAGAAAGAAGGAAGGAAGGAAAGAGGCAGAAGAATGGAGGAAATGAGGAATAGAAAGAAACGAGGACAAAGGGAATTAAATAATAATGACAGAAGGATGAGAAGAGGAAGGCAGAAAATAAAAAGGGAAGAATAGAGGCAGAAGAATGAAAGGAATGAGGGTTAGAAAGAAGCAACCAGGAGGGAATGGTAGATGGGATAAAAATCGAGAGAGGAAAGCAAGAAGCAACATAGATATATACATAGACAGACTGCTTTTTGTTTTCCTTTTCTTCTGTAGTGACTCGTTCAGTCCAGCAGGTGGAAGCACGTGATAATTTTTGTCCAGACATCGAAAACAATGGGAGCTGCTTCCTGCAGAGAAACTCCTAAACTCTTCTCATGTGCTGTGAGGTGATGCAAGAACAAACATGGCTTCCTGGCCGCGATGAGGAAATATTATCAAACACTCAAAGCTGCTAGAAGTAGAGAGAACTCAGTTTAAAGGTCAGTTGTTGGGATGAAGAGTAGTTGCATCCATTCATCAATTTTTCTTTTCTTACTATTGTTAGAGTCTGCTGCCAAAGGTGGGATACACGCGTAACAGTGTGCAATGTGGTGTTTTCATGTCACTTAAAGCAAGTTCTTGCACTGTAGAAGAAGAAACCAGGGTCCTGAGGAACCCAGCACAAGCCAAGAATGTAAACATGTAAACTCCAGCTGGGCTTCTAGATTTATCGAGTAGGCTATCAGAACAAATTTTTCAAGTTTCATGTTCAAGTTTCAGCGAGTGATACGTAGAGTGGTACCTCAAGACACGAATGCTTCACTTTAAGAAAAATTCAAAATACGAAAGGCCACCCTGAGAATATTTTAGACAAAAACTCCAAGACACAAAAAACATGCAATCCGAGAAATACGTCGGCGTACATATTCGAGAGGCTGAAAACACTGGACATCTCGTGACTGCGTTGAACCGTTCTGCTCTCCTATTGGTCAGTTCCAGCCCTGATGCTGTGTGTTCGTACGTAGCTTCCTGCTCTCCTATTGGCCACCTGACGCCCCCAGAAGTACTCTCCCTCTCTTCACGGAAGCTTTCGTTACTGTGTAGCTGGTTTGTGTTGGTGTCCTAAATTCATGAATATTTTTGTGTTGCTTTATTTGGCGAAGCGTATTTTTATGGCCATGGCTCTCCTCCGCTGCAATCCGTTCTCCTCTTCTATTACGTCATCCGCCACTTCGCCACATTGCCTCATTCGAAAGGTAAGGGTTATTATTTTTAATTTATTTTATTCTGAATTATTTATTTATTCAACATACAAAAAATTCAGTATACGAAGGCCACCCCGGAATTGATTAATTTTGTATCTCGAGGTATCACTTTATATTTATATATTTTATCAAGAACAAACCAAATGTGCTATCTTGTAATCAGAAATTTAATTTCTAATATGATTTTCTCCATACAGTTTAAGTTATTAGTTCCATTTGAGCTACATGGAGAGATAAGCTGGATTAAATGAATTCAAAGTAAAAATAGTAAATGATTTCTTTGTAAAAAAAATTATAAAACTAAATAAAAAACAAACCAAACAAACAAAAAACTAGCATTATTACAAAAAAAATTCAAATGTGACATATGGAAGACAAAGAAAATGTCGCTCAAGATGTAAAGCGATTTGAGAGTCTAGAAAATGCTACACGTCATAATAAACAATTATAAATCTAAAATAATAATCAGTGTTCATTTTCCGGGGCATAGATATGGAATTTTGATCAATCAGGGTTTTACTTTATTTTATTGTGGCAGTTCACAAGTAAAAATTAGATTTTTTTTCCAGCACCCATTATTTTCTTTCCTTCTTTTTTCTACTGCAGCTCTCCGTTGGCTCCCAGATGGAAAATGAGAGAAAAATTAGCATTTCCCAAACCACGCAGTGCTACAGCTGCTCATAACGCTCTCAATGTACTCTCCGTAGAAGGTGCTGGGAGTTGCGGCATTGCTGGGATTAATCTTAAAACGTTGGTGTAATAATGTACTTAAATTCTCAAACCGTTGTTGACTTATAGTCAGCGGGAGGAATGGAGTGTTACTCAAGCTGTCATCATGCTTTCACTGAGTATCCCTGTGCACTATTTTAATCAGCAGGAAGAGCTTTGTCATGCATCCACACTGAGCTCCTCATCCACAAAACAAGCAGCTGAAGAGAAAACCGCCTGCGGAAATGAGAGAGAGAGTGATGAAACATCTGGGAAAGGCCTCTCTGAATCAACACTTAAGTGACGTCACAGACTTCCTTCCACCTCTCTTCTGCTGAGGGAGAGATTGAGAGGAAGTGAGGCTGAAAGCTCTTAAGATCAGAGCAGGAAACAGAGAAAATGTTGATCCTGGATGGACATGACGAGGCTTGAACAAAACGTTTGACTTTTTTTGTGATTATGCAAAGTCTGACAGTTGAAAGACTTTGCATCACATAATTGTCAAAGTTAATATTCTATGAAGACATTTAACGTCTTTAGGATAGTATTGTGATGAAAAAGGTAAACCTAACCAAAGAATCTAACTGCAAGCATTAATTCCGGGCCAAGCATTCATGACCAGCCACTTTTGGCCATGGAGCATATGAAACGTTTACAAATAGGCCTTGTTTTTATAGGAATTCGAACCCAAAACCGGATCAATGTCGTTTTGAACTGCGCCACTGTAACACCGCTTTACAGCAAAGTTTTCAGGTCAATCATTTTGGGAATGGAAAACTCTGCAGGTGAGCATTATGATGTAATGTACCAAGTTTGGCTTTAATATCTCAAAGAGTCGCTCCAAATTGACCAAATAGGTGAATAAGCGTCGTGTTTGATCGTGAGCTGCGTGAAAACGAATAAAAAATATTCTACCATTTTAATCTGTAGAGTCCAAAGGTTACATGGACCAAATTTGATGGTAATTGGACCTACTTTACTAGACATGTTTTTCAACGTTGGTTTTAAGAATGGTGGACATGAGTAAGGGTTGAATATGTAAAGTGGGACCCAGACAAGACTAGACTAGACTAGCGTAGGCTAAAGTAGGGTAAAGTTAACAAAAGATATTCTAAACAAAAAAAAATTTTTTTTGACCAAAACATTGCCAAATGTCTTACCATAGCACCAGGACATTGAGACAATCATGTGTGTTGTGTTTTTGGAATTTTAGCTCAACGTGTTTAGCAAAACGTTTTATATCTTTTTTATAAGCTCTGTATCTCCATACCACTAGATGGCACTTGTGCAGGCAACCTCAGATCAAGGTTAGGATCTCGTGTACCAAGTTTGATGTTAATGTCTCAAAACATTACCAAGATTTAGCAAAAATTTAGTTTTCTAGTTTTTTTGCAGGTAAAACCGTTCCTGCAATCAAAATTATTTTTATAACTTTTGGTTATCATTCTCCACAGTTGATATGGCCCAAGTTTTTTTGGAAATCTGACCAATGGAGGAGTTTGAAAAAGGAGCTTTTTTTTGCAAATGTAGAAATTGCTGAAAACCATAATGGTGGAAAATGACATCATAGAACAATCATAAGCCAGCAAATCAGAGGCAAAAATGTTGTGATTTCTAAGACACATAGTTAAGTAGTTATGACAAAAACAAAAGTGAACATTTGGACTAGTGATGGCGCTATGGAGTTTGAGTCAGAGGCTTGAAATTTGCTCCAGTAGACCATGAGACCCACTTGTACATGTGTGCCGATTGTGACAACTCTCCCACCAAGAGATCATGAAAAAAAGGGCTTGCCCCTAAATATGACTCTAAATATTAGAAATGTGCTTTTTCCTTCAACAAAACAGATCTTTGAGGCAATTACATTTTTGACAATCACCCCATTTATCTAAAAGCTATCAAATCAATAAATTTTAAACAATAAATTAAGGTTCAATGAAAACAAAACACAAGAAGCAACCTTCCAAATACAGGGGTCCACAAATACCTGACAGAACCCTCCTCCCTATTGATTGTATGAAGTTAAAAAACATTTAATGAGCCACAGTTCTCTAAAAATGGCGATAGCAACCAATTAAACAATTACTTTGCTAATGCCTATGACTTCTCAGGGGAGGGTTTGGCTGACTGCTGTGTTTCTGGTGTGACTATGGATTGCTATGACAACAGTCCCGAAAAGGCTATGAGTCTATCCCTAATCAGATCTATGATATGTAATTGATGACAATCTCTTGGGTGTAGGAGGCCAGGAGGTTTCTTCTCATCTCTTTCACCCACTTTTTCTGCAGTCTTTCTTTCTAGACTAATTCTCTATAACCTTTGAGAACAGATGGATGGGCCCAGACCTGCCCGGAGAGGTGATTTCTGCAGGTGTAAGCTCCACATCAGCCAATCCCGTTTATTCCTGCTTGATTTGTGTCAGAGCTGAGGGAGGTCTCAGGAGATGAACTACACAGTCACAAGAGAACCTGTCCGAAAGAGCCCCAAACGCTCAGGCCTTCTGCACAAAACATTTCTTATTAGCTGCAATTAAAAATGTCAGTATTGTGATATTTACTGTGGCGCAGTGGGTAGCACAGTTGTCTCACAGCAAGAAGGTCGCTGGTTCAAGCCTCAGCTGGGTCAGTTGGCATTTCTGTGTGGAGTTCTCATGTTCTCCTCGTGATCGCGTGGGTTTTCTCCAGGTTCTCCGGTTTCCCCACAAGTCCAAAGACATGCGGTATAAGAGAATTGGGTAAAAATGATTGTCCATAGTGTATGAGTGTGTGTGAATGGGAAACATTGCGGCTGGAACAGCATCCACTATGTTAAACATATGCTAGATGAGTTGACTGTTCATTCCGCTGTGGAAACCCCCAAAAATGAATGGGACTAAGCCTCCAAGAAGATGGATGGATGGAATATTATGATAAACCTTTATATACTACTTTTTTGACATTTTAATTGGTATATGCGGTATTTTATTAAGCATTCACAGGCTGTGGCAATTCAATGTAGCATGTGTTCAGCCCATGGAGTTCATGGTACAGTCTCATCAATTAAAACATACAGAGGAGATTTAGGGCCACTGTGGAAAAAAAGGCAATTTTGAGAGTGAATCTTTAGAATAATGTCAGAATTTATCACGTAAACATTTGATTATAAAGACATTATGAGGTTGAGAAGAATTGCAGGCGTCTTAGAATAAAGTCAGACTTTTGTTCATTTTTAAAATGTATTTTCATAATTAATGTGGAACTAATTAATATGTAGAATTAATAGGAATTCTAAGTTTAGAATATGAGGTTAAGGTCAGTATTCTGACATTTAAGTCTGAGAACTCAAATAAACTTGAAAGTAGTGTGAATTGTAAGATTGAGTGTCTAACTGAGATCATATTTGGAATTATATGAATCATGTAAGAATTCTAACATTTTAAAGTCTAAAGTTTAAGATAGAATTCTGAGGCTTAAATCTGAAAGCAAAAAATGTGGAATAAATTAGATCTCCAATCTTAAATGAGACTAAAGACAGGAGCCTGAGATTAAATTTTGAATTCTGAGAGTCTGTGTCTGTGATTAAAACCAGGAGTTTAGATTACATTTGGATTACTAAGATTGAAACCAAGGGTCAAAATTTGAAGCTTAAATTCCAAAACTCGACATCTGGAAAATGTGGAGTTTTGAGATTAAAGCCAGAATTCTCGGATTAAAGTTGAAAATCTGAGAACAAAGGATAATGGATGAATTCTTTTTATAAAGTCAACCTTTCAAACGTAGGATTCTGAGACTAAAGCTAAGGACGCAGAACTGTCACAGAAACTGCTGTTTGATCACCAAATCCCTGCAAACGTATTACTCAAATTTATTTATTTATTTTAATTTGCTAGGATACTGATTCAAATATCATGAGATTTTTTTCTCCCAATCCCACAGAGAAGCATGTGTTTCCTTTTGAAAAATAAAATTAAACTCCTGTGATTCCAAGCCCAGCTGTGTGTGGGTGTGGGAGAACGATACTGTAAATTCATACTAAAATAAAGCATGACAGAGATTCCTTCTCTCACCTTTCACAGATGATTTCATCTCTTCAACGTTCACCTGAAACTGTTGAAACACCTGAAAATTGCTTCCATGCACCATGACACATGAATTAGGGATTCTTGTGCAATCAACGGTGATCCTGAAAGCCATCATTACATCAGATTCCTCCCTGGGTGCTCCCTCAACTCCAAAACAACTCCAAACACAATGTCGGAATGAAAGCCTTTGTCTCTTTAATTTTATTCTTAAAACTAAAGTAGTTTAGCAAGTAGTCCTTTGACAATTCACAGATGTCAGAGACCTACTAGCATCATCTGATGATATCAATTCATACTTTCTTCCCTTTCGGGGTCTCCACAGCGGAATGAACCACCAACTCTCTGGCATATGTTTTATGTGGCGAATGCCCTTCCAGCTGCAACCCATCACTGTGAATCATTCACACACACTCATTCTCAATCAAACATTACGAACAATCGTTTTTACCCAACATCTGAGGACAAAAACACCCAGAGCTTAAAGAAGAAGCCAAGGAATTTTTCCAGCGAAAGTGTATTAATTACATCAGACAAAAAAAAAAAAAAACGGATGGTGAACCTGGCCACTGTTTCTGAGAAAGTAAATGTAAAAAAAACTCTCTCTATAGCGCATATTCTATCAACAGCGGTGGAAATGTGTGAGGTAACGATTGGGAAAAAAGCTGCTAACAACCTGAAAGCAGTGCTACTTTCTAATGACACTGTGAGGAGGAGAATTGATGAGTTTTGATGGGGGCCCTTGGCAAATTTTCTAATATGGAAGGAGGTCCCTGACTCAAAAAGTTAGAGAATCCCTGTTTTAGATGAATAGCTCCTGTAAATGACCCTGGCTTGTGCGGCACTGAAACAAACAATCAGTCCCAAAAACAGTGTGGTTATGCTATACACAGCGTTTTCAAAAAACATCATTTTTGCCGGCATTTTCAAGAATATCTTAAAAAAACGTGTGAGCAAGGCCTCAGTTGAGATGAAACCTTTTTTTAAATCAGTACCTGGGATTCTACGTCATGACTTTCCATTTTAGAACCATTTTCTTTGAAGCTGTCTTACCAGTTTTAACTTACTTGTTCATATGATTCTTTTGGAAAGCCCCTGCCAGCAGAAAGTAAAAAAAACAACCTCAAATAAAATTCACCCATACAAGGTTAAAGCTGGTTGAAATCCTCCTAACGTCTTTTTCAACAAGTTTCATCATTTCCTTAAGTTTTAGGATTTCTCTTTCTCAGTCTGTCGCATTGAATGAGAGAACAGTTTGTGTCACACTGATAGTATGTGCAGCATAGGTGGCATTTTTCCCATTCCACAAGCTGGTGAATGGAATTCTCCTTAACTGGTTGCCTTCAGATAGCTGTCATTGTTCAGTTTTCTCCAATCGCTAGCTTGTGTGTCTTGTGCATGAGATCAACGCCACATGATGTCTCAATACAACTTCCTCATCACTCTTACGACCCGCTCGTTAAGTTCTGCAACATAAAAGTAAAGACACACAAAAAGGTTCCAAAAATATTAGAGAATTTATCTTGATGTATTTATCACACGTCAATGGATAACATAAGTCTTAGGTGGTTTACCGGAATAAAACATCGAAAGAAAGAAACACAAAAAACAAACGACATTAAAAAGAGAAAACAAACATATAAGACACTGCAGAGACTCCAGTTTAGGAAAGCTCTCCACTGAATTGACCCCCTCAACTAAAGACAAACATTTAAATATATACAAATCTAATCAGTAATCATTAGAAGCAGGTAAGGACAATCAACATCCCTCCTAGAACAATCATTCGATTGTATGGAGGGTTTTCATACCACTCAATTCCGTTTTTATTGAAGAGTTGTTGACTGAATTAATATTTGATAATTGAGTTCAGGTTCTTACTGGATGCTTTTTTTTTGACCGAATTAAAAAAGTATGTTAAGTCAATTGTGTAGCCTTCGGGTCAAATTGACCCCTTTCAAATTTTTACAAGAATAAAAATGTTGCAAGTGTATATTCTTTTCTATATACATATATATAGTTTGAATTTGAGATAAGCCATATATGTTAATGTATTATGGAGTAAAATTTAAATTTTTAATTGCTTTTAACATGGGAATACCCCACAAAGGTTAAGTGAATTGTGTCAGCATTGAGACGTTAAAAAATGCTCATTGAGTCAATTTTAGGGAAGACAAAAAAAAAATCTGTAGAAACGTTCATTTTAACAATTGTTTATTGAGTCAAGTGTTAAAATTACTCTCTTATCATAACCTGAGAGCGAGCCTATTAGTTTATTTCCTTAGTACAAATTTTATTATTGGTCTATATATTTCAACAAATTATAACTACTCTACTAAGTCCTGCTGTGCTCAATAGTGTGCATGCTCTTTACAATCATATCTTTTGCTGGTGTGGGATTAAACTGCTCTAAATAGGCAAGAAATCACACAAAAATGTTACATTGAAAGACTTTTTAAAATCAATGAACAATTAGTTTCTCATTGTTAAATAATGCCTTAATTGACATTTTTGAGATACACTAAATAAAACGTGAGACAGGCAATGACGTGACCGTTATCAATCAAATATAAATAATTAAAAAATATCCAAATAAACATGATAGTCTCTCGATATATAATGAACATTTTCTGATTAGTTTGGTTCAATTACTCCACCTTTAACTAATGACAGTTTATGTTGTCTAATTGTAAAGTGTATTAAATATTTTAGGCAATTACATTGTGGTTTTCTTTGCAGCAAATCATGGATTTCTTTTGGAAATCTGACTACAGTTATCCTCAGCTGTTGCTGAAAACTCTAAAGTTAGCAGAAGATTGTGTCTTCGATCAAGCCCCGACAGGCCGAACACACCCCGCTCGCAGAGGAATTCTCTTCGACTTCTCTCTTATCTCGTCTTGTGTCTGAACTCTCGGGTTTCAGGGCTTGGCGTCCCTCTGAGTCACAGATCTGGAATCTCAGCCACAAAAACTCACACAAATACATGAAAACACTCACAAGGGCTTCGCGTGTGCAAGAGGGACGATTGTTTGGTTTAGAGGGAGGCCTAATGTAAACCGTATCTTGTTTTTGAGTTGGTGTCGTGTGGTTTTTAGCTGGATGAGAGGAAGTAGATCTCTATGGTCACAGATAGTTCATGAACTCTTCAACTCCATCATGACTATAAAAACATGTCAGCAAAGCAAAACAAATTCTGCTTTAACGGATGTGGCAACTTTACCATGAATACAACCTTGAAAGAAAACAGAACTGAACATCTTACCATGCATCCATTTACAGCTTAGTCTCTTTCTCTGGGGTGGCCACAGTGGAATGAACCACCAATTTGTCCAGCATATGTTTTACACAGCGCATGCCCTTCCAACTGCTACCCATCACTGGGAAACACCCACACACTCTCATTCACTACAGACAATTTAGCATAAGCAATTCACCTGTACCACATGTCTTTAGACTTGTGGGGGAAACCGGAGCGCCTGGAGAAAAACCCACACAGACATGCAGGGAACTCTACACAGAAATGCCAACTGACCCAGCCGAGGCTCGAACCAGCACCCTTCTTGCTGTGAGGGGATCATGCTACCCACTGCACCACCATGACGCCCCAGAACTGAATATTTTCATGTAATTTTCATTTTCATGTACAAAATGTACATTTTCTTTGAGAAAACCATCATAACTCATTATGAACTCTGCTGCGCCGATGTTTTTCAGATACACAATAATTACATATATTAACCAAATGTACAGTACAGACCAAAAGACCTTCTCATTCAAAAAGTTGTCTTTATTTTCATGACTATGAAAATTGAAAATGGTAGATTCACACTGAAGGCATAAAAACTCATTAACACGTGTGGAATTGTATACGTAACAAAAACATGTGAAACAGCTGAAAATAAGTTGTTCTAGCTTCTTCACAGCAGCACACTCTGATTTGATTACGCTTCGCACACTTTTGCCGTTCTCTCGATGATCTTCAGGAGGTGGTCTCCTGAAACGCTCTTCTCTTCTCAAGAGAGCCCTGTCAGGTTTAATACATGGATTTCTCTCTTATAAATGGGGTCGGGAGCATCAGTGGAGCTGAGCAGAAGATGTTCTCTCGATGCTCTTCAGGAGGTGGTCTCCTGAAACGCTCTTCTCTTCTCAAGAGAGCTCTGTCAGGTTTAATACATGGATTTCTCTCTTATAAATGGGGTCGGGAGCATCAGTGGAGCTGAGCAGAAGATGTTCTCTCGATGCTCTTCAGGAGGTGGTCTCCTGAAACGCTCTTCTCTTCTCAGGAGAGTCCTGTCAGGTTTAATACGAGGATTCCTCTCTTATAAATGGGGTCGGGAGCATCAGTGGAGCTGAGCAGAAGTCAGGTGGAGACACAGCTGAGAGTCCACTCAAGAGATTGTTAGAATTTGTATTATGGCGAGAAAAACTCAGAGAAGTAAAGAAAAACAAATGTCCATCATTACTTTAAGAAATGAAGCTCAGTCAGTCACAAAGAGTTTTTGAATGAGAAGGTGTTTCCAAACTTTTGCTCTGTATTGTATATTCAAAAATAAAACATTTATATTCATGCTTTAAATGCACGCTTCTATCCAAACTAGTGGAAGAGACAATATGCAATTAGTTAAAAAGTCAAAATCTAACTCGGGTTGTCCAAATAGAGGTTGTTTTCTCAGCTGATCAACAAAACATAAAAGGAAGGAAATACAATTTCTTGATAACTCCTTAAAGAAACTCGGATCCACTCAGTTTTCATCATCACTATGCCAGTAGAATGAAACAGAGCAGAATCTTGCAAATTTGTTCATCCTTTTTAAATATCTAATAGATACCATAAGAATTACAGTATTCAGCTTTCAGCCAAAGTTTGAAAAAGGTAACATTTTCAATTAAATATGCGTCAAAACAATTCTCTTTCTGGATCCATTTTTTTTTTTTTTTTGCAAAAAGGCAAATTTTACACCATATGTAGAAAAATTCAAATGTAGAACCAATAATTTACACTGAGTTCTGATTTTGTTGTCCATTGTTCAATGATTGAAAGAGCTCATATACTTTCCAAGATTTGCTTTTGCTGCATATTTAAATGTTTTGGCAGGGTTACAACTGTTTGCAAACACAAAACACGTGTCAACACAATAAAGAAAACACAATCACAATAAAATTATGTTGTAAGTGCTCTTGAAAAAGAAGAGTTTTTCTTTGCTTTTTTAAAGCTGTTAGTGTGGCTGCTTTCTTGACAAATGCTGTAAACAAGCAGAAATCAGCTTCTAAAGGTGGCGCGAAGATAATCAGGAGATGCTCAGAGGAGAAGCTACTGAAACAGCAAAAAGCAGCTCAGAAACATTTCTGTTTGGGATAAGTAGACCTGAGATTTTGAGTCATCTGATCTCTCAAGATTGTTTTTTTTATACAGCACTAATCATAGCCTCATGAGTAAGAAAACCATTCTGCAAAAGACTTTTGGTAATCTTGTGGACTATCTTTAACACTTTCAAATATGGACTCGGAAAATACTGTATTTCCCCTTTATACAATAAATGAACCACATTGCAAAAAACCCTTTAGTCTTATGGTACTTAAAAACATTCATTTATTTTCATGTCAGCTTTTTTCCCTTTCGGGGTCGCCACAGCGGAATTAACCGCCAACTCTCTGGCATATCTCTTCCAGCTGCAACCCATCGCTGGGAACGCTTAAAAACGTTTTGACAATTAAAATGTTCATTTTGCACATCTAAAACGAGAGATTTTGACCACAAATTGTTATTTTAGTCAACTATTTTGAAATGTGTATAACAGTGAATTTGTAAAAATTTTACTTTGCATTTTTAGATTCAAACTTTAAACTTATCAGACAAAACATGCATGTGTGTACCTAAACATTTTAATATAAATCTGACTAATCTAATTAAGTGGAGGTTAGCAACAATTTGACGTTTCATGATTAATTCATGATTTCCCATTTATTGTCTTTACAATTGAGCACTATCACACTTATTGTAATAATAGATAGAACTAAAGCGATCATCATTGATGGAGAATAAAGGACACATGCTTAAGTAGCTTTCATAAGTAAGTTGCAGGATGAAAAAAGGATTATCTTTTAGCATATCTTATTTGATGACTACCTCTAGTATGGGCTTTGAAATAAAAGTGAATCGCTAAAAAACATTAACATCAGCAGTTTTGCTTTTATAGATCATTTTAAAATGAAACTATGTAAATAAATCCAGAGCAAATAATGTTGTGTTGACAGATATGCATTACAATGGCTAAATTATGAATTACAATGGCTAAATTGGAAAACAGCTAGAAAATAGAAATGAAATACATAAAAAAACTGAAAACATGAATCCATCCTTAATGAAAAAAAAAACTTAATAATGCATAAAAAGGAAACAGGTTTGGAAGCAAAAATGATGTCAAAACTTTTTCATCTTTATATCTTTTGAGTTGAAGGTTATAAGAACAGGATGTATACGATTTTAACCCAAATTTTAGATTTTGGCCTGCTAATTTGACACTTACTAAACGAAACCAATCTCTCTTGACCAAAATATGTAGGCATATAGTGATGATAGTCTCCAAACTTTCGTCTTTATAGTGCTGATAAAATATTTATTGCTGGTCAAAATCCATTGGTTTATATTTTAAACCTTGTGGAAAATCAGACGAAAAATCAGATGAAAATCTCATGGTAGTTAATACAAATTTAGCAGTGTAGTTTTAAATTCTAACATAATAGCTGTACTTGTGCCAAACAAGTCTATGATACTTTCAAAATAGAACACGGACACAGTGAATATCATACAAATATCATTTTATTTTCACGTGGCAGTAAGAAAATAAATAAGCGAATAACAATAAATAAATATCATTGAATAAATAGGCAAACAATATTTTCTTCATCTAATGACACAAAAAAGTTCAAGTATTTCTGGTAGCGGCAGCATTCAGCAACACACACGGTCATCGCAAAACACTCTCATAAGTTTCAAAGACAAAGCTATAGAAGCTAATTCCCTTCAAGTGAACACTTTCAAGTAGGCTGCCATAAACAGCCCTTCAAATGTCTTTTCATAAGGTTTGTTTGTCCTCCATCAAATGCCTTTGAGCTCGGACTGGATTTACTTGACTTCTGTCAGTCAGCCAAAAAGGCGCGAAAATAGCCACCACACTCGGCGCCATTTTCTTAGAGTTTAAAGTCTTAAGATAGTTGAAATTCAGTTCTCTGAGCCAAGTCTGTGATAAACGGGGTAGAGAAGAGCCATGACATATCCATGTCTTCGGCTCTGCCGATACAGAGGAGCGATTTCTTCTTCCCAGCTTGAGCTCGGGCATCTCGTGCTGTTTTGACACCAAGATGTCTCCTCTTCCGTCATGTAGGACACCTGTGAGAAGTTCTCCTCGCTGCCACTCATCAGTTGTCTCGCTTGCTCCTCAGCAGACTGCAAAGGGAGGACGTTGTACGACGTGGTGTCTGCAAACGCCGGTCCCTCGCTTTGCCCGGTCTCCACGCTTCCTTCCTCGGTGTAGATCTGCATGAAGACCACCAGGCAGAGGATGATGAGCCACCGCTTCACGGGGCTCTTCTCATCCTTCGGTAGGTATTTGCGCACCATTGCGGGGTACATGACTCGAGTGTTCCTCTTGCGCGGTCGCACCGGAGCTACGCGGTGAGGAAACACCGGCTGTGCGGGCTCCTGGGTCCGCTCGAAGGTGAAAATCTCCGGCTCGGTGCTTCGCGCCATCGGCGGTCTGAAGGCGAACTGCGGCTGGTAGAAGGAGTTGGTCGGTAAGGAGAAGACCAGGCTCTCGGATCTGGTCAACATGATAAGTTTTTTTTCACAGTTATGTCGCTTTCTTCGTTCTCTGTGACTCCGGATCTCTTAAGTGACTTCTCTGACTTCAGCGAGAGGTTTATATTTAGTTTGTAAAGAGACGCCCATGGTAAAGCCACTCCCTTCAGCCGGGAGGGGAAACACTAGGTTTTGCCATAAAAAGTACAAGTTTTGCACGTTTTTGTCGCTATATAGACGATCAGAGGTTTTTGAGGACCGCAACGAGCTTGCCTTGGCTATACATGATTCAGAAAAGTAAGGTGATATACGAATTATAAATAAAAAAGGGCTGTTTTTTAATGTAGTCACACAAAATACCAATAATTTGTTGACCAGATGTGAATTGGTAAAACCATTAACGTCCACAGTATGTTGTAAGTTTATTCCACAAACGGAACTTATGTCAACTTATGTTTATGTGATACTTGAAAAAAGTTAGTTATACTTAATTCACTTAAAAAATTAAAGTTTTTTCTTGCCAAAAATCAATCCAAAGTATTTACTTTGAAAGCAAGTTTAGTGTTAATCTTGGACAATTATTTTTTGAGTAAAAATGTGGTTTCCTAATTGGCAAATTAATTACAAAGCTTACAGATTCTACATTTAGGTTTAAAAAGCATTGTACTTGTAAAAATCCAAAAAAGGATAACTGTGAAACTTACTTTTATTTTTGAGAGTTTATATGCAACAACCAAAGTTTTCAGTTACACAAAATATTTACTGTGTTTAAGATTGGTTAGAATTGCTGTAAATAAAAGTTTGCTAATTTTGGGATCAACCTCCAATCTGTTGAGAAAAAGTTGCACAACCGTTTCATTGACATTTCTTTTTTGTGACTCATGCAGAAGCATTTATTCAAGCAACCATGACTGTAATCTATATTTGATGCTCTTAGCAGGTTGTCTTAGAGGCCTTTCATCAGTCTGTTCACCCAGTAGGTTTGCTACTGGACAACTGGACAATTTCCATGAGCAAACTAGTGAAAC
The DNA here is from genome assembly GCA_900490495.1 of Danionella dracula. Lineage (NCBI taxonomy): Eukaryota > Metazoa > Chordata > Actinopteri > Cypriniformes > Danionidae > Danionella > Danionella dracula. The sequence continues at coordinate 298,797 of UELW01000422.1, read as the reverse complement.
CGGTTCGAGTAAGTCTAAATAGCATTGTTTAACATATATCAGATTTAAAATCCATAACAATCAATACTCTCATTAAAGTGGAGCGTTGAACATTCATTCAGTAGTTGAGAAAAAAGTTATTGTTTCATTTGCCAAGGACCCATGTGGAATAGTCTTACATTATAATGATGTCACCACAAAAGAATCTAGAGCATTGTGTAAAATGGTTCACTTGACTTACTACACCATATTCACATTTGGGTTTGGTTACCAAAGTATTGATCAGGCAGGGTGAGAAAATACCTTGAGCGCTTTCTAAAGGTTGACTCGTAGACAAGACAAAAGCTTTCCAGTCAGACATGGACACTGGCGGCATAGTTTAGTCTAGGTCTCGCTTTCTCATGTGGAAAGTAATATTGCAGACATGCAACTATTTTTGAGGAAGAAACAAATATTAAAAGGGTTTTTGTTTCAGTAAGCAGATTTCAAACAAATGTATAGTGTATATAAAACATTGCATAATCCTTCCACCATGAAGGTTCTTTGAAAACCAAACCCTCGTTACCAAATCTGTTTTCCCTCGCTCCACTCAGGGACATGAACAGCCACAATGGCTTCACTTTTACAGCTTAACCGTTCTTTGAAGTGAATTCAGAGCGGTATTGCTTTTATGGTACAGAAAACGTGGCTTCTCGACATGCCTACAGCACAAGCCAAGCTACTTCAGGCCTCACATCCAAATCGGGTCAAAGTAGACTTTGTTTGCGTGCAGCCAATTAAGACCACAGATGGGCATTATGCAAATTTATCACAAGCTTGTTTAAGTTTGTGTAGGACGATTGGATTAGCTGATGATTCATTTCTGAGTCATTCTTTTTGAAGACAATAACTCCATTGAATGTATCCTTTGAATACTTCAATATTGCTTTCACGTGGGAGGAGAAGGGTCATAGTCCTGCAGATGACCAAGAACTTATTGGTTACTCTATTGGAGCTTCTGTAGTTTTTGCTTTAATAGAGAAAAGAGTCTTGCAGTAGCACATACATCTCTGGAACACTCCTGTAATAAGCTCTGTATGAGAGCAGCCCAATCATTAAGCCCACCACACATCTAAACTAACTGAAATTCGGTCACTTAAATGGCTTCTCTGCTTTTCACTAGCTTCACACCTCTACTGTTAAATATTGATTCAGTGATGCTGCAGTACCTTCTCAGGTTTTTGTTTAGAAATTTGTTTTAAGTGTACTAAAAGTCTTGGTGACTTTGCAAGTGCCGCTCCACATCAGTTAATCGGTTTTTAAGTTCACAGGTCGGGATTTCATTCACGTTTCTCATGATTTGATGTTGTACAATTGTATGTGGTTGCGTCTATGGCATTATTATTTAATATGGTTTTGAATTTTAATGTAATGCTCTGGTTATTGTATTGCCTATGGGCTTTTTGCTGAACATTCGTAAGGGTACTTCTGAATTTAAATGTGTAAATAAATACATTTTACTTCCTTAGTTAACTGTGCAGGGCTCTAGCCCTACCTGACACCTCTGTTCTAAGATAGCAGATCCTCAACCGAAATAGTTTACATCTTGCTACTTAAAGAGAATGTTTAAAGGTTTTCACCAGTCAAATGTTGGTCGTGTTCATACTGTCAAGTGCCTCATGCATGTTACATACTTTCTTTTGTATGAATGAACATTTCCGTCCAATCAGATACCAGCCCCAGACTTTCTCAGTGTAGTTTATGAATGGTGAGAATGTTTGCAGGAATGTGTGCTCGGTGCTTGAATCTCCTTGTCAGGCTTGGCAGGCTAACTTCAAGAAAAGTGCTTACGTCACGGAACTAAAATTACTACAGCACACACAGCTTCGACAGTGAACTAAGAGATGTGAATGAGTAACTCTGTGATGGATGGTTTCAGTTGCGTGAAGCAATGTAACTTGGTATGTGGTACATTTGAAATGTATTGTACCTGCTCCTTCAAGCTCCTAAATCAAGCTAAAGTAGGTTATGGAAAAGTTATCTTTAATTCAATCCTTCCAGCTGTCAGTGGGATTTTATGAAGGAAACTTGGAGACACTAACGGATGCAATCGAACCTTATCACGTTTGATAAGCTACATTGTAAGGGATTCAAATCAGTGCACTTTTACATGGATCCTGTTTTACGATTTCCTGGATTGTCTATGGAATGTCCTCCTTTAGGGTGGATGTGTTCAAATGGGATGGAGTAAGAAACAAATAAAAAAAAAACTCTTTAACTTCTGGAGCAACAAAAATAAATATGTTTCAGGACTTGTTTTTAAATAAAGCTAATTTTCTTACAGTCAGTAACAAAAATGCATGAGATCTCAAGACAGGGTCTGTGGTTATCTGTAGACCTTTTTAAGACCTTTACTGAGAGAGTAAAAGCAGACCCTTAACACTGGTTGGACGAGCAAGCCAGCAGTGCATGTGAAACTCTTTACATTTGAAAGATTTTAAATGCTTTACATTAATAAATGCAAATCTTCCTAACATAGATATTCATCAAAACAGTTTATTTAGAGACTGAATACAAATAAACTCAACAGCCAGCGCACAAAGCTAAATTTACGCTAGCTTAAATCCCGTATCTGGAGTGAACCTTTGTGTAGTCAAGCTGAAACAAAGTGTGTCTATCTGAAGGAGCTTTTTAAAACCAGACCGGGTGTACCGGGATGGTGGGGGGGTTTAAGCGTCATGCCCCCTGCTAACAGTTAAAGCTCATTGGGTCTTCTGTCTTAGCTCCCAAATGGAGGTCTGTTCTCCACGCCAAGAAAGTAGAGCTCAATTGGACCTGATTACCTCGACTAGCACCTGAGGCACATTTGGGGTCCATGTTGTGCTTTGTTCACACTGAAAAGCACAATTGACAGATGTTTTAATTATAAAGTCAATGAGAATATGCGAGTTTGCAGAAAAAATAGACTAGCGCAGCAGTTATTTAATTGATGTGTTCTGTTTTTATATGGTATGTAAGCCTACCAGCTATCCAAACTTTGGGATTCTCTCCATCTCACACAGAGCAAAAGTGCCACTAGATTGGTTCAAATCATTGCAACAAAGAGACAACATGTAAAACCCCCCGAAGAAGACCCCTGGCTTGCTCAGAATCCGTGATTCTCTAAAGCTGGGGAGATACTAGTCTCGCGTGGAGACCTTCAGAAGGTTTTGCAGCTCTTTTTGATCAAGACATGTCCATTAGGCTGTTTAACTCACATGATCAACAACTATGTCGTTTAGCATAGCATTGTTTCAGGGTGCTGTATCGTTACCAAACAAAAGTCTAGCGTAACTAGCAAATCCACTTTTTAGTTGTTCTTTCAAATCACACATTTTCAATACACACAATGGATATTCAAAGTTCTCGATTGTACACCTAGACAGAATGGAAATAAAAGTGACACTTGCTACTAACGAAATCCGCATAAGTTTAACCAATCAATCGACTTCGGGAGTCTTGATGCGTTTCCCACTTTCTATACCAAACTCATCAGAGATTTAGCTCTGCCTTTGTGAGATTTGGTTACCAGTTCCACTCACATGATTCATGATCTCACACGGTTCTACCTGATGCTTGGATGTGACCTGGAATCTCACAAGGTACGACGTCCAAACACAACACCTCACTCTTGTTTGAAATGCAAAAATCCTACAAGTTGGGAAGCTGTGCATAGCTCACTTGGGAATATACACCAAAACAAATGAGCTACCATGACAATTTTTGCAATTCCCTGTTTAGAAGCTAATAATACTTCTATGGATAAGAAAATGGCTGGGAAGATGTTTGGTCAAACGATGAAACGAAGTATGTTCTATCAACAGTACAACTGGAACTGGAGGAAAGCAGCAATAATAATAGAATAACTATGCAGATGGGACAAAAAACTTTAACTTGTCATGCATATATATCCACTAAAGGTGTTTGCGTATGCACAGAGTGTGATGTTGAGTTAAAATGGCTCAAATCGGTGCTTCAATGGTACGATATCTACACAAGGAGCGACCAGCTTTTCATTTGATTTTCTTGTGACCGTACGGTCTCGGATCCAGAGCTGGTCGTAAAGGTGATAAGTCGCACAAGCCACTACACACGATTCAGCAGAAACTGGCATAAATATTCGCTAAATAGTCGCACAACTGAAAAATTGTGACAAAATGGGCCTAAAGTAGCAGCATTTACCCACCTTGACTATGCACCTGGATATCACCTGATATACAGCCATGAATTTAAGCCGTCTTAATTTTTTTGTGAGTGTTTTATTTCAACATTTATCTCACATTGTGTAGATATCATGAAGTAGATTAAATCAACAGTAAAATCTATATATCATCCTTGAGTCGACAGAACAGAATGGACAAAATTTAGATCGTAAACTTAGCATTCCAGACATTTCCTCTCCCTCGGGTGGTTTGTACATTTTCAGAAGTTTATGCTTCTTGTGAACACAAACGTTTGATGGAAACCAGTTACCTTAAGCAAAGTAGAAGCTGTGTTTCTTCTTCAGGTTTCTATTCACTAATGTTTCTGTGGACCCAGAGTAAAACTATAATCTGTGTTGACTGCAGCTGTACTTGTTCCCCGGGGCTGAAGAGAACAGTTCTCATGACCGGGTCTGACTGAGCTTGTTTATGGGATCGTACCAGATGAATCCTGACAGGCAGAACAGTGAGCATCAGAGCCGGGCCTTTGTCAACGAGATGTGGGTCATTGTTCGGGGAGTTTTCTCATTATAGCACCTCGCTCATGCCAAGAGCCTACGTGCTGAAATTCATGAGAGTTTGACGCAGTTTTACTGCAAGGGGTTGCAAAAGCGGTAAGTCATTGCTAACTTTAAAAGCATTGCGAAGCTAAACATGGATCTGGAAGTTCTTAAATAGGTTGAGAGCCTTTGTATAGACAAGAATATAAAATAAAAACGATAGAGGAGAATCATGCGCTATATTTTCAAGCAAGAAACAAATTTAAGCATGAAATTATTCATTCATTCATCTTCATGTCGGCTTTATTCCCTTTCGGGGTCGCCACAGCGGAATGAACCGCTAACTCTCTGGCTTGTGTTTTACGCAGCGGATGCCCTTCCAGCCGCAACCCATCACTGGGAAACATTCACACACACATTCACACTTTAACACTATGGACAATTGTTTTTACTCAATTCTCTTATTCCGCATGTCTTTGGACTTGTGGGGAAACCGGAGCACCCGGAGAAAACCCACGCGATCACGGGGAGAACATGAGAACTCCACACAGAAATGCCACCTGCCCCAGCCGAGCCTAGAACCAGCGACCTTCTTGCTGTGAGACGACCGTGCTACCCACTGCGCCAACGTGACGCTCAGCATGAAATAAATTTGTGCATATTTAATGTAATTATTGCTTTGATAAAACCAACCAGCAACTATGATTCCTGGTTTCAGGATTTCCTAGTGAAACTATCTCTTGATCCACCTCCATTTAACATTACCATTTTAACCATGTTAAATACCATTACCAAATAACAGTACCATTATTGAACTGTAAAGCTTGAGTGGGACAAATTGCCTATACCACCTGCATTTCAGCCTTCGCTTTAGTATTCACGACTTCTGCCCTATTGAACCGGTTTGCTGACGTCCTTGCACTGATTTAATAGAGGTGTGTTTGGAGCTTTGAATAATATCTCATTGTTTTGGTTTCACGGACGCAGTTACTCCATGCCCTCACTGCACCTGTGTCTGGTTGTTCATTGACCTTCTGTTTAACTTTGTTGCTTTGTTAGCAGTTTTTCTTTGAAAGTCAATTACGATTAAAGATGCAAATGCCACAATACAAACCAAAGTTTCTCTTTTGTGTACGGGTTTCTTCTTCTTTTACACTTGTTTGTTTTATCTACTCTGTAAAACAGACATATGACTGTAACACACCCACTTATATACATCCACCAACAAAATTACACTAGATGTGCTAGTTGGAATAACACTTCAATATTGGTTATACTGGCATTTTGTGCATTACAAAACATTTAAACATAAAAATGTTTAATTAGAAATCTTATAAAAACCCAAATAGATATGAGTGAAAAAATGGGCAGATGGTAGAAGTGTTGAGTCCTAAACAAATCAACGAGGTTGTGTGTCCCAGTTGGCATACATACAACACTTTTAAGGGTACGAAACAAGAATTATTGTGTCCCAAACCTTAGTATAAATAAAAAATGATCTAAACAAAATCTAGATGTATACTTTTTCCAGTTAGATTAGTAAGTATAGATTGATAGACACTCAGCTAGCTGATACTACCCACAATTGTTGAGTTTTCTCCAAGAAGAGAAGGTTTCTGTTTGCAAAAATGTATACAAATGAAACATACATAAACGTACATATACTTTTGAACATGTGAACCCATTGGAGGTTGGGGTTTATTGGCAGCAAAAAGTCTAACGTTATTCTCAAGAGTGCAGAGATCCAGGATAGATAGGTGAGTGCTAGTCTTGCAAACGAGACCTTTGGGGAAGCTGTTTGACTGAATTATCAAACAACCAATCCTATTTCACGTAACATTTCGTCATGTTTCAGGGCATGGAAATGTCGCTACAAAAATTGACCAACATGCAGTAAGTTATTCGATATTATCCAATTTAACTGTTCGTTATACTTGCTCTTTCTCAGTACACACGATAGCTCTTTTTCTCGATGATACGGCTGAACTTTTCACCAAAGCAGAAATAAATGTGACATGGTCTCTTGGAAATCTGGATAAATTCAACCAATCAGTTGTTGACTGCAGAATTCTTGAGAATTCCCATCAGGCGTATAACCAACAATCCGTGGACGTGAGGTCTGCGCGTTAGCGTTGTGGCTAACCATGGTTTCCTCCAGGTTAAACTGTCAGACACGACAGAAGATGCGAAAAATGCAACCTGGCTATTCAGACAGAGGCAACATGGCAAAAAAATCTAATATGTATTGGATTCAGAAACACATATAAAAGCAACCTGGGTCAGATTTGAAGAAACAAACAAATAAAAAATGTCATTGTGTTGTTCGAACGTAGCTTTAACGGTTTTATTATTAACTTTCAGCAAGTTTATCACAGAGTTCACAAACACAGCAGCAATGGCGAAGACAATAAAACTCTTCAACTTTCTCGTTCTGGTTGGCTGAGCTCATTGACTGACACCTACACCAACCTATCAAGGCTTTTAGTTTCCCGAAACGTAGCAGAACAAGCTAACACGGCACATACATTTTCAATGGAACAGTCCAGCCATGACTGGAGAATTTGAAAACAAATATAAGTTTACATGTTAACTTCCATTCTTTATTTAAAGTGCAAGTCGATGTTTTGATGGTACTCAGGCTTAGGACCCTTACCAGATCAGAGTTTCTCTTTCCTTTCAGAGGTACCTTCTGCTTCCGATGTTTTGGAGGTTTGTTGGGTTACTAATCTGATTTGGGATGAGAAATCAACTGTACAGTGCTTTCTTGCAAGTGTACATATGTAGTGTTATGCAAGAGCCCAAAAAGCATTGTCACCTGCCTCTATTGCCTCAAAATAGAATTCATACATGTGCACCTGTGTGACTGTAACAAAGCCTGACCTTTTCTTGAAATAAACTCAGGTGTGTGAGCATAAGTGACACACAGAGAGATCGTCATCAGGATTATAGCCTTGCGTCCAATGGCTCTGAGGTATTCAGCTGGTGTAAATACAGCATTTATCTGCAAAAGAAACAAAAGCTGGAGTCTATAATTTCAAACCAGGGCGGATCAAGCACTTGCGTTGTTGGCAGGCTATTTTCAGACAAACAAAAGCTTTTGTGTATGGTCTGGAAATTTAATCTACTGAGAAAACTGAACAAAACGCTGACAGTGGAATTTTTCAATGAAAATATAGTGACAGAAACCATCCACAAATAATATGTCAACTTAAAAAGCAAACAAAAGCATTGGTTTTACATTTCTGCAATGAAAAAGATTCCCACTGGTTTACATTACATTATAACCAGCTCATTGTGCTGAAAAAATAAACACAACAATGGGGAAAAGACTGTAAAATTGTGTATCGGTGCCATTTTTCAGTATCTAGCTGACCTAATTTTTGAAAAGATCCTTGAATGAGCCATAATGAAGTTTCTCAGATGTTTATTGGAAGAAGAGTCTCATTAGAATTGAACATCGAACCTAGCTCAGTTCCCAGTTTCTTAGGCTTCACAACACAACCTTCTAAATGCAGATAGATCCGCCCAGATATCTAACATATGGGAATCAACTCTCGTCACACTTCGCTCTTTGAAATGAGATACAAGCATGATTGGAGGTTTTTAGGACAGGCTGTAGGGTGGACAGCAAACATATGTAATGTGCTTAATGGACTCAAAACTGCATCTGTCTGCTGCTGTGATGGTAAAGATCTCCCAGGTGGCAGAGGGGTAAGAGGTGGCTTCAGGAATCCTACGCACTCACCTCAGACGGCGCTTACTGCTAACGTCTGTGGCGGGACAGCGGCTATGAGTTGGATCGTTTTAGCTACAGATGGAGAGCTTCCACACCACACTGTCTGACAGTTTGTGAGAATTTATTCCACACTGCAGCCGTTGTTGAGTCTTAGTATGTTGGAGAACATGTGGGGTTCCTTGGGTTTTCTTTGCTGCCGTGCCTTTTTTAGACAGCACAGAGGCAGATGTGTTAAAGGTGCTATATGTAAAAAAAATAACAATAGTAATGCCTTCATTTTATAAAGCGCTTTTCCAGACGCTCAAAGATGCTTTACAATGATCAGAGAATTTGTGGTTGTTTTTCACTCCTCGATTTAAAATTAACTTTTGAACATAAATTCAATTATGTCAGACTACGACTTTCAGTCCGATTTTTCTCTTTACTTTTCAGCATAAGATCTTTAAACAGCAGCAAGGATGGTTACAGAACCGACTCTCAAAACTGTACCTCCCTGTCCCTCCATAGGTGGGACATATATACAGAAAGTTATCCTTGCAGATAAGTTTCACGTGTGCAGATATTTGTCTCTAGCTGCGTATCTTTATCAGAAAAGCGTCACTCCTTTTAAGTCACACTGTCTTCTCATAGAATCAAGCTTTAAGTCAGACTGTCTTCTCATGGAACAAGCTTTAGGGCCAGACTATCTTTGCATGGAGTCAAGTCCAATTTATGAACGAAATAAATGTCAAATCAGGTCACCTAATTGCCAAAACACCCACACATTATTCATTCACTCCAGATTCACACTCGGGTGGTGATAAGCTACCTTGGAATTGCCAACTAAGTGTTACCAACTAAGCCACTTTGTCGCTAGATTTAGAGCCTTTTCAGACCGTCTAGTGACTTTTTTTGTATCCTAGCGACTAGTGACTAATCTAGCAACTTTTCCTGCTGCTCTTGGAGACTTATAGTGAGTTTTTCTTTTTTTCTAGCTGACGGATTCTTCAGACGGAGGAACGGCTGCTGCAATGCCTGTGCTGTGTCTGCTGTCACTGTCACTGTCCCCGGTCCTGCTCCCCATCAATGCTCCCGGCGCCAGGTTCTTCTTCTTTGTATGCTGTTTAATGGCAGTTTGCAAGCCTTCTTATTGGTGCATTACAGCTTTTGTGCAAATGTTTATGAAAATTTTGGTATAAAGCAGAGGTCTCAGGCTCGATTCCCGCATAGTTTTGCTCCAACCTTAACAGAACACACCTGATTCCACTGATTAGGCTCCCCTGAGTTTGGTTTAAGCTACTGGTTTGTCTACTGAAACAGAGTTGGTACAAAAACCTGCAGGGGCTGCAGCCCTCCAGGAATTGAGTTTGATACCCCTGGTAAAAAGAGAACATTTGCGTTTAATAGTCATCTATAGTCAGTCATAGTTTTTGTATAGTTCACGGTGTAGTTCTTGTTTGTGCCTGTGGTATAGAGCCTTAAACTGTGCCCACCCTAATCTGGGTGCCCATCAAGTTGTTTGGCACAATTTTTAAGATATTGCTTCAACTGTAATAATATATATTTTTATTAAATGTAAAAAAACATGTTTAGAGTGATGGGGACAATTTTAGAGTATCTAATTAAATGTAATGGGGTAAAGCTTAGTGGTGGAACATTTGATGGCAGATCTAGAGGTGCACAGTTCAAATCTGGGTGCCCCCTTGCCTTTAATATTTTGGCACAGTTTTTAAGATATTGTTTCACCTAAACCAACATTTGTTTTAAGTAAATGTGAAAAATGCTTGTTTAGAGTGATGGATGACAATTTTAGAGCACCAAAGTACATGTGATGACTAATAGCTCAGGGGTAGAGCATATGACTACAAATCAAGAGGTCTCTAGTTCAAATCTGACTGCTACCTTGCCTGTCAATTTTATTTTGTCACAATTTTTAAGACACTTCTTCAACTAAAACCTTTTTTTTAGTATTGGGTGTCACGTTGGGTAGAGCGTTTGACTGCAGATAAAGAGGTCTCCGGTTCAAATCTGGGTGCCCCCTTGCTTATCAAAATTTTTGTGAAGATATTTCTTCATGTATTGTAAAGAACTTTTAAAAAATAAATATGAACAAATACATGTTTTGAGTGATGAATGATATAATTTTAGAGCACCAAAAGACATTTACAGTTTTTTTCAGTCGCTTATTCATACTGTAAATACTTTTTAAAAACTTTTAATACAGACTTACATCATAATTAGTCCCCCCCCCCCCCAACCTTCATCCTTGAGTCTAAAGGTGGCAACCCTAAAATCACTACAACATGGAAAAAAGCTCTAAAAAGTAGATTTTCATAAGATGGCCCCATTAAGTGGTGATGACAATGTCTCATAAATATTGTATCTATAGAGTGTTATTTGTACTCTGTTCAGAGTGTATTCGTTCCTAATCTGGGTAAAGTTAATTTTAGCCGCATGATCTTAATGTGTTGGAGACTTACAGAAAACTATACAACTGAAACAATATTTTATTCATTTGGTGAATATTTTATTCATTATTCAAGTTGACCATTTAGCTCCATTTATAACAAAAATGCACTCTTTGTATAAATAAAATTTGAAATGTATAACAGAGGATGACTCGGCAAGTCCAGACGGTGACGTTTTACAATAATTTTACCCTGGAGAAATTCACCCAGAAAACACAATCATGCAATATTGTAACGCAAACATCGAGGTCAGTGATGGAGGCTTTCCCAGACGCACTCTCAGGGCGAGCGTCTCAGAGCTCCTGGCTAGAATGAGTTAGCTTGTTTTCATTCATGAATCATCATTTTTCATCGATGCTCAATCATGACGTCCATGAATATCGGCTTACAGTGTGAGTGCCATGTTCTCATGTTTTCGGGAAGCCCAGTCCATTCCAGACGAGTTCATTCAGCCAGTCACACTGCCCTCTAGACGAACCCCTTCTTCTTTCTCTGCACACAGATGGAAACCCTCTCTCACAGATCAGAGTGTGGCTGTTGTATTTGGCAACGCTCTCAGTAGCAGCTTCTCATTTCCCAGTAACCATACAGGAGGGTTCCAGCCTCCAGCAATGAGCCAGTTTATTTTCAGACGGGGGTTCCTCCTCAAGCGTGCAAGGGTTGTCTAGGTCCTGTGGTTGGTCTGGGTCACCCTGAGTCTCACAAAAACCATCCTCCAAGTAGATTTGGAAGAAAAGCAAAACAAAAAGCAGCATGAGCCAGCGTCTGGCCGGGTCTGGCTCGTCTTTGGGAAGGATCTTCCTCACTCCTGAGGGATACTGGACCCGTCGGGAACGGTGTCTTTGAGGTTTGGGATTACTGAGATCCAAGCTTGAGAGTTTTTTTCCCATCACAAACATCTCTATGCAAGAACTACGCCGTCTTGAGCACAACATCAAACTCAAAATGTGTTTCTGTGATGGCTGTGTCCACTCCAAAATGCCTGCTTGTGATTTAAGTGAGATGTTTGTTCTCTTTTGCTTTTATAGATGCTCTTGAATGGGTGTAACCTGCCCACCTGACGTTACCAGGTCTACCTTGTTTAGTTGTCAGTCTATTTATAGATACAGAAATCTCTGTTCTGAGACCTTCAGTTTGGCTCTCAAAAGGGAAACCCTTGTTCTCTGTGACATGCCTTACACTAAGCAATTTACTGATGAATTTGTTACCACGCAACACACAAAACGCAAATAACATGCTGAAACATGAGATTTCTGGAGGATTAGGACTGAGCAGTGATGATTTTTGACTGGTTTCCAGAGGAGAATATATCACAGGGGTCACCAAATCTGGTTCTGGAGGTCCAAGCCCTGCTCATGTTGATTCAACTATGTTACACTAATTAAGGTAATCTTGGCTTGTCTGAATAAAGCAGTATGAGACCTTCAGGACTGGAATTGGTGATAACTGTTCTATCAGATGCTCATTTTTCACAAGTTGATCTAATTCTTTAGAGCAGAGGTGTAAAAGTGAATACCAGAATGACCAACTTGCTCAGTTTCATTGCAACCGTACTTCATCAGACAGACTTTAAATGTAGCATATCATGGAAACTCGACATATCTTCCATGTTTAAGTATTGTTTCAAAAATATGCCTTAAGTCATATTCAGTTTGGTTGATGCATGTTTGCGTAATATTATTTTCTTTTTCTGGGAGCTCAAAAGAGCTCAATGGCAAAAGCCACGCCCACTAACCAATCAGATGAATCGCTAATGCAGCTCATGACTGACCTGAAAGTCTGAAGGTGTTTTGATGTCTTTAAATGCGTTTTTGGTCTACCAAAGGATGGATGCATTAATAATAAATGGGTGGATTTTTTTGTGTCAGCAAGAAAATTCCAGCAGGGGGTGGAACAGGGGGTACACAGCTGGAAGAACACGACCATTTGAGGAGATTCAAAGACATTGTTTACATTTAAATACATGCTTTTGAAGGTTTTTATGTGTGCAGTGATTTAGAGAGGTTTAGTTTAGAGAGTGTCAAATAATTTTAAAAGGGTATGATATGGCACCTTTAAGGTTGAAACGAAACTCTAAAGAGTGTTGGCCCCCCAGGGATTCACTTGGGTGCAGAAAGTGTGAAAGTTATTACATTGCAATGCCTTTTGTAGGATTTATTTACTTATCACATCACCATCTCACACACCACCTTTTGGGTTTTTGTGAATTATAAGCAGCACATTTAAAATGTTCAGTGTGTAGTGTTTGAGCACCTTTTACCTTAAGAGCAAACCTGTGAAATAAGCTGTGGAGTGTCTGGGTCACCTTGTGAGCTGTTAAAAACACACCAGCTACAGAAAATGACATCTACTTGTTAAAGTGGAAACTGAGATTTACTTGTTAAAGTGGAAACTGAGATCTACTTGTTAATGTGGAAACTGAGATCGACATGTTAATGTGGAACCTGAGATCTACTTGTTAATGCGGAAACTGAGATCGACTTGTTAATGTGGAAACTGAGATCGACTTGTTAATGTGGAACCTGAGATCTACTTGTTAATGTGGAACCTGAGATCTACTTGTTAATGCGGAACCTGAGATCTACTTGTTAATGCGGAAACTGAGATCTACTTGTTAATGCGGTAACTGAGATCTACTTGTTAATGCGGAAACTGAGATCGACTTGTTAATGTGGAAACTGAGATCTACTTGTTAATGTGGAAACTGAGATCTACTTGTTAATGTGGAAACTGAGATCGACTTGTTAATGTGGAAACTGAGATCGACTTGTTAATGCGGAAACTGAGATCGACTTGTTAATGTGGAACCTGAGATCTACTTGTTAAAGTGGAACCTGATATCTACTTGTTAATGTGGAACCTGAGATCTACTTGTTAATTTGGAACCTGAGATCTACTTGTTAATGTGGAAACTGAGATCGACTTGTTAATGCGGAAACTGAGATCAACTTGTTAATGAGGAAACTGAGATCTACTTGTTAATGAGGAAACTGAGATCTACTTGTTAATGTGGAACCTGAGATCTACTTGTTAATGTGGAACCTGAGATCTACTTGTTAATGTGGAACCTGAGATCTACTTGTTAATTTGGAACCTGAGATCTACTTGTTAATTTGGAACCTGAGATATACTTGTTAATGAGGAAACTGAGATCTACTTGTTAATGTGGAAACTGAGATCTACTTGTTAATGTGGAACCTGAGATTTACTTGTTAATGTGGAAACTGAGATCAACTTGTTAATGTGGAAACTGAGATCTACTTGTTAATGTGGAACCTGAGATCTACTTGTTAATGTGGAACCTGAGATCTACTTGTTAATTTGGAACCTGAGATCTACTTGTTAATTTGGAACCTGAGATCTACTTGTTAATGAGGAAACTGAGATCTACTTGTTAATGTGGAAACTGAGATCTACTTGTTAATGTGGAACCTGAGATCTACTTGTTAATTTGGAACCTGAGATCTACTTGTTAATGAGGAAACTGAGATCTACTTGTTAATGAGGAAACTGAGATGTACTTATTAATGTAGAAACTGAGATCTACTTGTTAATGCGGAAACTGAGATCTACTTGTTAATGTGGAAACTGAGATCGACTTGTTAATGCGGAAACTGAGATCTACTTGTTAATGCGGAAACTGAGATCTACTTGTTAATGCGGAAACTGAGATCGACTTGTTAATGCGGAAACTGAGATCGACTTGTTAATGTGGAACCTGAGATCTACTTGTTAAAGTGGAACCTGATATCTACTTGTTAATGTGGAACCTGAGATCTACTTGTTAATTTGGAACCTGAGATCTACTTGTTAATGAGGAAACTGAGATCTACTTGTTAATGAGGAAACTGAGATCTACTTGTTAATGTGGAACCTGAGATCTACTTGTTAATTTGGAACCTGAGATCTACTTGTTAATTTGGAACCTGAGATCTACTTGTTAATGAGGAAACTGAGATCTACTTGTTAATGTGGAAACTGAGATCTACTTGTTAATGTGGAACCTGAGATTTACTTGTTAATGTGGAAACTGAGATCAACTTGTTAATGTGGAAACTGAGATCTACTTGTTAATGTGGAACCTGAGATCTACTTGTTAATGTGGAACCTGAGATCTACTTGTTAATGTGGAACCTGAGATCTACTTGTTAATTTGGAACCTGAGATCTACTTGTTAATTTGGAACCTGAGATCTACTTGTTAATGAGGAAACTGAGATCTACTTGTTAATGTGGAAACTGAGATCTACTTGTTAATGTGGAACCTGAGATCTACTTGTTAATTTGGAACCTGAGATCTACTTGTTAATGAGGAAACTGAGATCTACTTGTTAATGAGGAAACTGAGATGTACTTATTAATGTAGAAACTGAGATCTACTTGTTAATGCGGAAACTGAGATCTACTTGTTAATGTGGAACCTGAGATCTACTTGTTAATGTGGAAACTGAGATCGACTTGTTAATGTGGAAACTGAGATCTACTTGTTAATGTGGAACCTGAGATCGACTTGTTAATGTGGAAACTGAGATCAACTTGTTAATGTGGAAACTGAGATCTACTTGTTAATGTGGAACCTGAGATCTACTTGTTAATGAGGAAACTGAGATCGACTTGTTAATGAGGAAACTGAGATGTACTTATTAATGTGGAAACTGAGATCTACTTGTTAATTTGGAACCTGAGATCTACTTGTTAATGAGGAAACTGAGATCTACTTGTTAATGTGGAACCTGAGATCTACTTGTTAATTTGGAACCTGAGATCTACTTGTTAATGAGGAAACTGAGATCTACTTGTTAATGAGGAAACTGAGATGTACTTATTAATGTGGAAACTGAGATCTACTTGTTAATTTGGAACCTGAGATCTACTTGTTAATGAGGAAACTGAGATCTACTTGTTAATGTGGAACCTGAGATCTACTTGTTAATTTGGAACCTGAGATCTACTTGTTAATGCGGAAACTGAGATCTACTTGTTAATGCGGAACCTGAGATCTACTTGTTAATGCGGAAACTGAGATCGACTTGTTAATGCGGAACCTGAGATCGACTTGTTAATGTGGAACCTGAGATCTACTTGTTAATGTGGAAACTGAGATCTACTTGTTAATGTGGAAACTGAGATCTACTTGTTAATGTGGAAACTGAGATCGACATGTTAATGTGGAACCTGAGATCTACTTGTTAATGAGGAAACTGAGATCTACTTGTTAATGTGGAAACTGAGATCTACTTGTTAATGCGGAAACTGAGATCGACTTGTTAATTTGGAACCTGAGATCTACTTGTTAATGAGGAAACTGAGATCTACTTGTTAATTTGGAACCTGAGATCTACTTGTTAATGCGGAAACTGAGATCTACTTGTTAATTTGGAACCTGAGATCTACTTGTTAATGAGGAAACTGAGATCTACTTGTTAATGAGGAAACTGAGATCTACTTGTTAATGAGGAAACTGAGATGTACTTGTTAATGTAGAAACTGAGATCTACTTGTTAATGTGGAAACTGAGATCTACTTGTTAATGTGGAACCTGAGATCTACTTGTTAATGTGGAAACTGAGATCTACTTGTTAATGTGGAACCTGAGATCTACTTGTTAATGTGGAACCTGAGATCTACTTGTTAATGTGGAACCTGAGATCTACTTGTTAATGTGGAACCTGAGATCTACTTGTTAATGTGGAACCTGAGATCGACTTGTTAATGCGGAAACTGAGATCGACTTGTTAATTTGGAACCTGAGATCTACTTGTTAATGAGGAAACTGAGATCTACTTGTTAATTTGGAACCTGAGATCTACTTGTTAATGCGGAAACTGAGATCTACTTGTTAATTTGGAACCTGAGATCTACTTGTTAATGAGGAAACTGAGATGTACTTATTAATGTAGAAACTGAGATCTACTTGTTAATGCGGAAACTGAGATCTACTTGTTAATGCGGAAACTGAGATCTACTTGTTAATGTGGAACCTGAGATCTACTTGTTAATGTGGAAACTGAGATCTACTTGTTAATGTGGAACCTGAGATCTACTTGTTAATGTGGAAACTGAGATCTACTTGTTAATGTGGAACCTGAGATCTACTTGTTAATGTGGAACCTGAGATCTACTTGTTAATGTGGAACCTGAGATCTACTTGTTAATGTGGAACCTGAGATCGACTTGTTAATGTGGAAACTGAGATCTACTTGTTAATGTGGAACCTGAGATCTACTTGTTAATTTGGAACCTGAGATCTACTTGTTAATGAGGAAACTGAGATTGACTTGTTAATGAGGAAACTGAGATGTACTTATTAATGTGGAAAGTGAGATCTACTTGTTAATTTGGAACCTGAGATCTACTTGTTAATGAGGAAACTGAGATCTACTTGTTAATGTGGAACCTGAGATCTACTTGTTAATTTGGAACCTGAGATCTACTTGTTAATGAGGAAACTGAGATCTACTTGTTAATGTGGAACCTGAGATCTACTTGTTAATTTGGAACCTGAGATCTACTTGTTAATGCGGAAACTGAGATCTACTTGTTAATGCGGAACCTGAGATCTACTTGTTAATGCGGAAACTGAGATCGACTTGTTAATGTGGAACCTGAGATCGACTTGTTAATGTGGAACCTGAGATCTACTTGTTAATGTGGAAACTGAGATCTACTTGTTAATGTGGAAACTGAGATCTACTTGTTAATGTGGAAACTGAGATCGACATGTTAATGTGGAACCTGAGATCTACTTGTTAATGAGGAAACTGAGATCTACTTGTTAATGTGGAAACTGAGATCTACTTGTTAATGCGGAAACTGAGATCGACTTGTTAATTTGGAACCTGAGATCTACTTGTTAATGAGGAAACTGAGATCTACTTGTTAATTTGGAACCTGAGATCTACTTGTTAATTTGGAACCTGAGATCTACTTGTTAATGAGGAAACTGAGATCTACTTGTTAATGAGGAAACTGAGATCTACTTGTTAATGTAGAAACTGAGATCTACTTGTTAATGCGGAAACTGAGATCGACATGTTAATGTGGAACCTGAGATCTACTTGTTAATGTGGAACCTGAGATCTACTTGTTAATGTGGAAACTGAGATCTACTTGTTAATGAGGAAACTGAGATGTACCTATTAATGTAGAAACTGAGATCTACTTGTTAATGCGGAAACTGAGATCGACATGTTAATGTGGAACCTGAGATCTACTTGTTAATGAGGAAACTGAGATCTACTTGTTAATTTGGAACCTGAGATCTACTTGTTAATGAGGAAACTGAGATCTACTTGTTAATGTGGAAACTGAGATCGACATGTTAATGTAGAACCTGAGATCTACTTGTTAATGTGGAACCTGAGATCTACTTGTTAATGTGGAAACTGAGATCTACTTGTTAATGAGGAAACTGAGATGTACCTATTAATGTAGAAACTGAGATCTACTTGTTAATGCGGAAACTGAGATCGACATGTTAATGTGGAACCTGAGATCTACTTGTTAATGTGGAAACTGAGATCTACTTGTTAATGTGGAAACTGAGATCTACTTGTTAATGTGGAAACTGAGATCTACTTGTTAATGTGGAACCTGAGATCTACTTGTTAATGTGGAAACTGAGATCTACTTGTTAATGTGGAAACTGAGATCGACATGTTAATGTGGAACCTGAGATCTACTTGTTAATGTGGAAACTGAGATCGACTTGTTAATGTGGAAACTGAGATTTACTTGTTAATGCAGAAACTGAGATCTATATACTTGCAATATTTTGAAAACATGTGCAATATCACGTTTTTGTTTTGTTTTCTACCCACTAAATTTCTATGTTTATTTTTACTACTTCTTTTTTCTTTTTATAACATTACAGTACTTAAATGTCCTCTATGTTTCACTTATCGTTCCCTTGGATCCTTCTGCTGTTGTTGTTGTTGTTGTAGTTGTAGTTGTCCTTATGCTGCTGTACATACAGATTTTCCCCATTGTGGGATTAATAAAGTGTATCTTATCTTATCCTAATGTTTTAAATGGAGTATTTTGTCATAACACACATTCTCTCACAGGAGCCAGATGAAAAAAACGTATACTGATTCCTGTGAAGCTCTACAAATCAACAGCCTTTTATTTTGTGAAATGCTTTCCTTGCCTTACTGAAAGGCCCTGCTGGTTTTGCTCCAACGCTGTTTTGGTATGTAGATCAGCTCTAACAAGACAAGAGCACTGTAATGTGCATCCATCATGAAGGTAGAAGGTAAACGCAGCACTGATGGAATGATGATGGAGGCATGTGGAGGAACGCATGTGAAGAAACTATCCCTTGAGCTATTCGATTGCTTTTTGGAGGAGGTTTCAGCTTGTCAGTCAAAGTCAGAAGCTTGAGGCAGAGCGAAAGCAGACAGAACGCGCAGGGCGTTCCTGTAGCCTCAGGAGATCCCATCATCCCCTTCCAACGGCATTGTTAGAGACCAAAAGAATCGCCTGAGAAAGCCACACTGCTCATTTGTAGCATTAGAAGATCCAAATGTAAAACTCTGCTGAGAGGGTTTTCTGAATTTAGTTAAAAATATGTTAAGTTATATAGTTGTGCAAAGGTTTATGATGCAAAAAGATATGTGTAAGAGGATTACTAAAGCAACTTGCTGGAGAAATGAGCTGTTTAAAGAAAGAAAGTGTTTCGACTGAATCAGTGTACCATTCGTTCATTTGAGTTTCAATGTAAAAATTAAAACTTAAAAAATTAAAGGCAAATTTGTTTTCAATGAAATAAGAAAAACTATTGAATGAAGGGTACACAGATTTGACAGCTTAATGCTTAAAACATTTTTTGATCAGATTTTTTTATTGTATTCGTTTATTTTACAACAAATCTGTACTCACTATCCTTTTGTGTGAACGAGATGCATCTCCGCTGTGAGGAAACTACGTCCCCCAGAATTCACTGTGAATGGATGCGTGTGTTGAAGCGCAACTTTATTAGCACTAAATAGTATCAAGAAAGAATTTGAAACAGAAAAGAACACATGTAACAGATGGTAATAGATGTGTCTCAACATTTTTCTGTCAAATTTTCAGTAAAAGTCTTCTCTAGCAACTCGCGTCTGTGAGAAACGATGATTTACACTCAACAATGCAAAACCTTGAAAAATGTGACACAATCGTGAATTGTTCAGGTAACAATACGAAGGTTTTGATCCTCTTTAATGGTTTTTTTATTTTCTAATAACACAAAAAATATGGTGAACAACAGACGTGAACGACCGCTCCTCTCTCAGTCAGAGACTGTACGGCAAGGTCATAACACACAAGGACCGCATGTTAGAAAAACACTTTTGATAATCACAGAAAATTTGCACTCTGTTCGGATTAGACTTTTCAGACAAGCGTTGAGTTTGTTGAAAAACAGAGAGAGAGAGAGAGAGAGAGAGATAAAAATTATTTCAAGATTTATTCATATCAGTTCATTTAAAGTGCATGCAGTGAAACTCATTTCCAAACCCGATTTTCATCACTTCCGAAGCGTCAGTCATATTTTCACCGCAGCATGTTTCAGTTCCTCATTTAGTAAGCTTTTATCCGCTTTGCTTCACTATACTTTCCGGTTTCCACTGATGTAATCTGCAGTTTTATTATGCTATTGTGCTCGTGTCTGCAAGTTCAACATCCAGGTTTATTTAGTTCCATTGTAAATCTACAATAATTTGAGCATATAATCCTCTTTTGGGTGAATTGTGCAGCCTAAACGGTCCCGTGGAGGCCATGGAGAGATGTGTGTCTGTGGGGCTGTTTGCAGACACCTGCATTTTGAGGATTGTGGATTGTTCTCTTAGCTATTCCTTTAGGATGCATTCTATATCTACCCCTTCCACTCTAGTTTGTGTATTCGCGTGAGGTGAAGAGTTGTCTCAGTTCTCTCTTGGAGGGGAAAGGGCTTTGGAGAAAGGGAGTAAACGAGTTGTAGATTAATCAGCCTGGCGAGTAAGTTTGTTTAGTCATCTTAACGGAAAATTTGTCTGATTGTATCGCACATGCATTTATGACTATAAGTGGAATAGAGCACAATAAAAGCGTGTAAAGGTGGTGCAGTGGTGGAGTTGGTCGTTCTATAACTGGAAGGTTGGTGGTTCAATTCCCACAAGGTCCATTCTGCCGTTGTAGCCCTGGGCAAGCCACTTCACCTGCATTGAGCTGTATGCATCACCACCAGAGTGTGAATGTGAAGTGAATAAATAATGCTTTAAGTGCATGGAAATGTGGAAAAGCTCTATGTAAATTGAAGACATTTTATTATGAAGTATTTTTCTCACTTAAAAAAAAACAACTGCTCATATATAGTAAATTACTATCCAATCACAGCTAGGGAATGGAGGAACTACCACCACACGAGTCTTGAGGTTTCGTTGGTTTATGATAACGATCGGTGCATGTCGACTCAAACGTTATTCTATGTATAAAAACCCAAATGGAATCCTGTAATAAACATATTAATAAAAGAGGGTTAAAAGAGGAGCATACTGTAAATATTTTCCACACTTAGCAGTTGAAAAGTTGTTTTAAAGATTGTGTTGCAGGTAAATTGCAGGCTTCTAAAACTCATTATTTTCTGATGAGCGAAACCACAAAGCGGAGGAATGTGCTCATTGAGCTCCACCTTCGCAGCACTTGAACTTGAACATAAAAGCAGCACGCAACCTAAGATCTGACAGCTATTCAGACATTCACACTTGACCTAGCTCAAATATTACTCATCTCTTTCTTTCAATGTTTAACCAAATGCCTCTTTGTTCACTCTGAGGCCTCTAATCTGCTTTTTCATGTTGTCAGTTTGCAAGTCATGAGTTTATGACCCCTGTTGCAGAAGGTTCAAACCAATCACGGTAATTGAAGCGTCTGTAGGTGTCTAAGCTGTATGACACATACACTATTCTCTTATCACATGGCACATACAAAAAAAAAACATGCAAGCATTATCGAAAAGATGGAATTTTGATTGATTTAGATCTTTAGATTGGGACTACCTTGGGGGAGCAGCGAACCTCTAGACCTCACTCCCACTATCACAATTCCAAGATAATTAAAGGTGTTTTACCTCTTTATTTTATTTCAATGGAATAACACAATTTCAGCTTTTAGTCTGGACTTTACCAAAAGGTTACTTTACCAAATAGGTTAAGTGTGAATCCGTATACTGGGGATACCAACAATTTCTGGGTTTTGTTTGATTTTCCTTTGAACTTCGTAATTTAATTTTTTTCCATCACTGTTCTAGATGGTTGATTTAGCTGGTGCGCTTTTGAATAATAAACACCACCTACAGGTTTGCCATATTTTTGTTTGTGCTATTTTTAATGGCCTTACAAAGCAATGACCAAATTCTGCTGCTCGTATATAAATCTTAACACCTAAACACCTAACGGAGAAGATTAGAGAATACACACCAAACAGAGAGCTAAGATCCTCAGATCAGATAAATGAGATCTACCGCGGGTTAATTCCACTCAGGGTGAATCCTCCTTTAGTTCCCCTGAGACCCACAGAGGAACCAGCTTCAGAGGAGATCAGGGGTGCCAACAATTTAGTCACGTTTAAATCCAGGATAAAGACTCTCCGGTTTAGTTGAGCTTTTGTCGACTGAGCACCAACGTCCAACAAATATTTAATCTCTGCTCTTCACTATCTCAATCTATGTTTTAATCAATGTTTTTACAGTTTTTAATCACTATGATTTTATATGACTTTTTAAAGCTTGATTTTATTAATTGAACTTTCTTTTTATTCTTTGTTTCCAATGTAAAGCACTTTGAATTACCCTGTGTACGAAATGTGCTAAACATATAAACTTGCCTTGCCTTATACATCTTCATGTAACAGGGCGCCTGTTTATGCTTGTCTTTTATTAAAGGTGAACCAGGCTTGGAGGGCGCGATAGTAATTTCAGTGGTGCTGGGCTCTGTGTGTGCAAGAGTGTGGTCGTGGAGTGTACGAGCACTGGGTGAGAGTGATGTGTAATAGCGTGCAGTGCTGTGTAGTGCTGGCCCTCCAGTTTTGGCTACAGCTCCTGGTTAGAGGCGAGTTTACACAATTCAAGTTGTGAGCTGCTCCATTGCGACCGCTAGGACTCCATCCCTTTCTGTCTTGGCGCATCTACTGTCCTCTATCCCTCTTCTAAGCCGGTTGGTGAGAGACACTGGTATATGCAAGATGTGTTGATTTTGTGTGTATTTCAGTATCGTGTTGTATCTGAGCTTTCTGGTCTCTACCTCCATTTATCCCTTTATATGAGTGGGCGATCCTGAGTGTTTTGAATTTTAGTTAGTTGAGACATTGGTCTCATCGGGGGCACCCTCGGGCCACATCCATTCCTGGTCAGTCCTGAGGTCTATCTTATAACAATGAGCACAGATAAAAACCATCTTTATTCAGGAACTTTACCTTTAAAAACATGATATATTTATTCAGTTAAAATGCATTCTTATTATGGCTAAATCTTATAATTCTAGACAAAAACCTCACCGAAGCAGCTACAGAGGGTCCTTTCAAGTGTGTTTTTGGCACAAGGTTAGGTGTTTACTGACTATTTGAGAACTCTAGGAGAAGGTTTAAAGACCTGAGATTTGAGTGTCTGTGGTGTACTGTTAATTAACTGGGTAATATTTTTATTGTTGGGGTGGCTTAGTAGTCATCTTGTAATTGGAGGGTTGGAGATTCGATCCTCATTAGGTCCATTCTGCCGTGGTAGCCCTTGGCAAGCCACCTCACCTTTGCCCGGTATGGTTGGATGTGAGGGTGGTGGGCAGGAGGCCGTAGGTGCGAAATGGCAGCCACGTCCTGCCAGAGATAGCTTATCACCACCAGAGTGTGAATGTGGAGTGAATGAATAATGCTCGAAACATTGAAAAGTGTCTTTGCACGTCTCATGTCATTGTACTTTTAAACTGCTAACAGGAGTTTGTTCACACCTTTCATGCAAAGATTTGTGTCAAGAAATGTTGATTCCTCATAATAGGTTCCCTTTAAAGTACCCGTTAAGATAGATTCATCAGTCACAGTTGAAAAAAAAAAAAAATAACAGGGTCTCTTATTTTCATTTATACTACTAGCTCAATGTTATTCACGAGTCATGAAATCAGTACCACATGACATTTTTCTGAAATAGTTCCGGAAACTTTTGCTTCGGCTTATTTTTTTGAGTAACAAGGGTGTGAAAAGGGTTGTCTTGAACATGTTTTGCAGTGCTGAGATGGACCTCGTCATGTTCAGCCGTCTGGAGGAACATTTGAGGTGTGTGACTGGGATCCAGAACAATCTGTGCTGGCAACCATGTTTATGTCACATAAACAAGGGTGAAACCCGAATCAATTTATCAGGTGAGAAAACAACAAAATGTGGCAAATAAGGCCCCATTTAAATCATTTATAAGAAATATTTGTTGCACTCTTAATAAACTTCAAAAGACAGTAATTATTCTAAACAATGTTCAAATCACATCAAATGGTTGTGCTCCGCCAAATGAGTAATATATCTCATGTTCCTCCCACTGTCGTGCTTTCGCTACGCCTCTGCTGGACAATAATACAAAAATAAAACATTACTAAAACATGCAAAAAACTATTGAAAAGTCGGGTTTACATGATCACGGCACCTTTAAAATGAAAACAAAAAAAATCTGTGGTTTTACAAATCATCATACATGTTTCACAACAACACAATAATAATAACGGTAATAATAAAGGTGTACTACTGTAGCTTCCAACAAGCAAAGATGGCCTAAAAGAAACTTCTTTTTAGGACTAAAGGTCATCACTGTTTTAGATGAATTTATGGTTCCAAGGCAAAACAATGGCTGCCAATGCGACATCATACATTTGGCTGAGAAAAACCACATGCCCCCTTGGTTTTCTTGATCACGTGTTCAGAGACAAAAAAGAGGTGAGAGGCGCTCGCATCGACCTCGCGACAGGCAACAGAGAAGAAGAAGTCCAAGAAGATGGTTGATGGTAAACTTCAGGGCTGTGTTCCTCCCAGAATTTGTTTGGACATCTTTGCTTTAAAGGTTTAAACACGTTCCCTGCGCATGACTGTTCTCAGAGCAAGTTGACTCTCCCCACCACCTGTTTGCAGCCAGTCTTGGCATAGAGTTGGTCAGCCACTCTGTGATAGGTCAACTCATCCGCCAGCCTCTCCAGAAGAACAGGATCCGGATAAAAGCCTTCCAGAGTCATCTCCTCTAGAAAGCACTGGATGATATGCTCCCTCTGTAAGAGAGACAGGGGAATCAGCTCCAGGGCTGGCTCTGCCCACAGAGGATGCTGAAGAGACAGAGCCCTTTGGAGCTGCTTGTGAACATCAGCGGCCGTTTCATTCTTGACAACATGCGATGTGATCTCCTCTTTCCCGAGACTGCTGAGAAGCACATAAACCACATTGAGGAACTCATTGCTTTGATTCGATTGAAGAAACATGAGGAGTGTATCCAACAACGGAGGAGGCATTTTCTCAAGTTCATCCAAGATGATGAAAGGGATCTGCTTATCCTTCTCCGCACGAGAAACAACATCTGCTATTCGTTTTTTCAGAGCTACTTCGCAGTGATCTGCCTCTGTCTGTGGGGGGCACTGGTGTCTGTAAATGTAATGCACCACCAGCTGTTTGTCGACTACTGAGCGGAAGTGTCGTGCCAGTAAGCGACCCAGAAGACTCTTGCCAGTGCCTGGGGGACCATGCAGAGACAGGGCAAGTGGCCGCTTGTGGGCATAAGTGGAGAGGTAGTCATTTAGGTGGTATATGAGCTGCTCCAGTGCATCCTGCTGGCCAAAGACTTCCCTGTTTAAACCCCGTTCCAAACCCTCCAGGTCATACTTCAGCACATGATCATCCAGGTTCTCAATGGCATTGTAGACCTGAAATAGCAGAAGTATTATCAATGAACAGAGTTGAGTAGAGTGGATTTTGTATAGAGGGTCAATAAATGGGGAAGTTGGCAAACAGCTGGAAAAGACAGAGAGGTAGCTTAGAAAAATGTTACAACTGCAACAATGCACATAATTTGATTCTTTCACTGCAACGAAAGAGGAGCATACGTTTACAATAAAAAATTCTTAAATGAATCCAAATAAGAAGGCAGAACTGATTAAATAAAGCGATTGAGGCAAAAATCAGGGTTGATAAGTACAGCACTGTTGCGCGAATGGAGCTGCATTTTCTTGCTCAGCTCTCAACGTCGACATCAGATGCCAAGGAGCGAGTTAGAGACCCTCCAGAGCGGATCGCCAACTGGACAGAGATGCACAACAAAGGGAGACCGGGAGACGAACACCACAGTGTAAATCCCAGCCAGGGACAGACAGCAGCAGCCAAAAGTTACACTCGCTCACATCAATATTGTGACCGAGATGACTGTCAGGTGCACAAGCCACTCCCCTCCAGCCGCCAGGAGATGTATCATGCACACACTCACGGAGGACCAATGACTGAACAGACCTCTGACACCTCTAGAATGCGAAGTCACACATAGACCTATTGAGCCAGGACTTCACATGGATGGATCGTCAACAATTAAAGTAAACAGAGATAAGACAGTTGGACAAACAGCTCGCCAGAATTTACAGAAGACAGAGAGTAGGCAGATGGATATGTGTAGGCAGGTGGGTACTGTAGAAAGGTGTGCATGTAGGTGGATAGACGAATTAGACAGAAATATAAGTACACAGTAAAAGGCACTACTTTGAGTCTATTTGGTCCTACTCTAAATAGAGTTAAATTGACACTGAGGTCATCAACCTCGACCATAAAACGTTTAAGTTAAACTTTTATTTTTTGTTACAATGTGATGAGGGGAATAGTTGTGATGTTTTTTTATAGTGAAATACAAACGTTTATCACTTCGTACAAGTTTTCGGTCAATAATCAGTGGTTTAGATGATAACCTCATTGATGATTTAACTCCTTTTAAGTGTTATTGTTTCACTCTATTTAGAGTGGATTTGGTCCTACTCTAAATTAATGTAAGTTAATGTTTCTCTGAGTATTTTACTGCGTAGATGGACAAAAAGATGGAAAGACAGAGAGGTAAGTGGAAGGACAAAATGATTGGTAGAAAATAGGTTCGATATTGCATGTAGATACTGTCGAAAGACAAGCAAATAGACAGCCAGACTGATGGAATTACAGAAAAAGAACAAATGAAAAGAAAAACAGAATTGATTAAGGGGATAGTAGGTAGGTACTTGAGTAGATAGCCAGACCGAGAGGTAGCTAGATATTTACTGTAGAATCACCTGAATGAAGACAATCAAGCTAAAGAGGGTTAGAATGGGTTTGGTTCGACTGGGCTCTCTCTTGGGTCGGCACAGGGACGTGTGTTGAGGAAAGAGTACTCTAGATGGCCTCCTCCGTATCTTCTTTTGAGGTAGAGTCTGTGGAGGTCCTTCAGAGGCGATGGTGCACACTGCATTTGGCCTTCGAAGGTACTTTTTCTTAATGCGGATCATGGCTTTGAGCTGAGGGGAAAGGAAAGAACAGGTCTGGTTCCTCTTCTTCTCCTCAAGTCCTTGCTCGTGATTCTCCAGTTGAAGCTCCATATGAAGTTTTCTCACTGCATTGACAATCTGAAAAAAAAAATGTAATGCCAAGAGGTGATCATTTCAAGAGGACAATCTTCGCAGTGATTTCATGCACTCACATGACCGTTTAGGATTGCCATCATTGTTCAATTCCCTTGTTACTACACCAGGTATTTCAGTTTTTTGAAACTTTTGAATAGTGCGACTCCACTTGGTTGGCCAGTATCAGATCCAAGTCCTCAAGACGCATCATTCCGCTTTGTCAGTCTAGTTCAGGGGTCGGCAACCCGTGGCTTTGGAGCCACATGCGGCTCTTTAGCGCTGTCCTAGTGGCTCCCTGGAGCTTCTTCAAAAATATTTGAAAATGGAATCCCTGGATCCCAAAGGGAAAACGAGAAAAATAACTGAGAGAACTGAGGATTCAGCGCTTCTTGGACCGAATCATCGTTTTATTGCACTGTTTGTTGCTCAGATAAGGGGCACGTTATGCACGTTCCATTTTGATATTGTTTTTTGAATCCTCAAAATAAAAATGACATAATTAATCAGATTTTTTTATTGCATTTTTTTATTTTATCAAAGCAATGAAACATAATTCATTAATATTGTAATGAAGTTAAACTTGAGGCGGCATCGTACAACAGAGTAGTCACGTGGTGCGTCATTCTCGACAGAAAAAATAAACATTTAATCATGAAGGCTCATTATGTATTTGCAGCCAACTTAGTCATTTTTATAGTATGCTATTATAGATACATACAGCATGTGTTGCCTTCATTATAAGGCTTTTAATTTTTTTGCGGCTCCAGACATATTTGTTTTTTTTTTGTGTCCAATATGGCACTTTCAAAATTTTGGGTTACCCCTGGTCAAGTTCTACTTTCTTGGTGAAAAGCAAGTGTGTGACAGAAATACAAAAATCTGATTGCTAACACCAGAATAATAGAGGACATCAAGGAGTGTTTTTATGTGGTGGCTTTTAATGCTCAAATGAAAAGCGATATTTTGATAGTTGGGTGATGGCAGAGAGACAAAAACCACTGAAAACACCACTGAGTGCGCGGGAGTTTGCTATTTTATTTTTAGCTAATTATTGAGCTCAGCAATTAACCAATCAGTGAACAACGGCATGTATTGCTCTTGCTTTTCCGTCAAATAAGAAAAGATAACGTATTTTCCAAATGACTTAACCCAACGCTATTTATAAAATGCTTTTACCAGAATACGGTAGAGAAAGCAGTAAGTGCACACAAAGTGGATTCGTACCATTACAAAACATGTCTGTGCTAGTCTTGAGGAGTCAAATAATTGTTCTAAATCCTCTAAAGAAGCCACAACATGGCACCTTTAAGGAAAAATTATCACATTCAGTATCTTGTATTTTTTTCTGTTTAATTAATTTTCTTCATCTTTGCAAGAAGAATGAACAAAAAATTCAGAAACGGATGTCTGGGGTTTCTTTCCAAGCTGTTATTTTTTATTTTAGGTTGCCTATGTGGCCTATTAAAACATTTTAGTTTAGATCACAAATCAGTTCAAATTAAGTCGTTAATTGATGTTGTTTAAACAATCAACATTTTTATCAGTACACTTCAGGTTTTCTAAAAGGATTCCAGATCATTCCTTTTTAAAATGATCCTTTAAAATGAGAGCGGGTCTAAGACTGAGCCTTGGTGGGCCTAAGCAAATTCACACAATACAAATCTAAATAGATATTAAATACAAAAATAATTGCACGTCTTCGAAATCAATGAAAGCAGTGTTCATTTGTACTGAGATCAGTTATGCAAACATAACTATGCAAATGTTTCTGTAAGAGAATGTTACAGGAATGTATGCATTCTCTTGATGAACAGGTTCAGCCTTTTGATTTGTTTTCATTCAAGGAAGCTGGCAAACTTGGAAATAACATGGAATCGAGAGTTAAAGCTATGAAGAGAGAAGATCACACAGAATAAGGCAGACAGTGAACAAAATATGAAACAACAAAATTTATGGGATTACCTTTGAACCCCTGACAAGATTCCTGCAGGTTTCTTCTTCACAACAGATGCTATCGCCACCGTGTATTTAAATGCTCATGGTTGATTAAATGGTTGATCCTGACAACTCTGTTCCCTCTGTGACGCTTCCTCTCCTTCCCGTTGCATCGCTTCTCTCTTTCAATGTCGTACTTCATGATGAGGAAATTAAAATAACTCTTTGGAGGAGGTTTTACATGTATATTTGCATGAATGGAAATGTCCCAGTAGAGTAGTGAGGGGCTCTTGTTTAATATAACACAATTCACAGGCAAGGTGTTGACTGCTATCTGGTGTCTAAAAAACACAACTTGATGTACTGTTCTGAAGTCTTACACTAAAGCTTAAAATTAAATTTCTTGTAGTGATGTCAAGTAGGAACCTATTTTCAATATTCAAATAGTTTCTTGTCATATGCACTGAGGAAAGACCGTTTTCCTGCAAAATGAAGCGTTCCTTTGCCGTCCACAGTGAACGCCGCCACTATAATGATAATAAAACAATAACAGTATATATAACTGAGGGCAGGGAAGCACTTCGGGGGTGTGGCATTGTCTGACGTTCGACAAAAACAACTGGATTTGAATCGTCACGAGACCCATGAGTATAAAGAGATAATGCTTATGATTTTTGCACTGATAGCTTAAGAGAAATTAGCTAATTTGCCCATTTACTATATCTCTCAACTTTTTTTCTCTTAAATTGTGCCAAACATCAGATCTTGGTTATCGTACAATAAAACACTTTTTGTGTGATTCATTAAAGCCATTTTTGGGCAAAAAGGTGATCATTAGCTATTAAAATGCTGTATTTCCAGACCTAGCCGAAACTTTGCAGGCCACCTCCTATAAAGGTTAGGATTTAGTTTAGTCTACTTATCTCAAAGCATTGCTGAGATAAAGTCTTATAGCCATTTTGATTTAAATAAATTAGTTTGAGTGTCTTTCAAAAATGGTTTGAAGAATCTGAATTCCATAAACTTCAGTCAGCAGCGTCTGCAGATGGTCTGGGCCAAATTCCATTACGTCCAAAAGAATGGCTTTGGAGGAGTTAAAAAAATAAGTGCTTTTCAACTTTATTCAACTTGACGGACAAGAAGTTAAGCTGAATGTGTAAAAAATGGTATCTGTTCCCGGCGTGCTCCTAGAAAAAAACATGTGAGGATACGCTAAAGCTAGCACAAGTTGTTAGCATTTAGAAAAAATGTGTTATATCTTTTTTACCACAAGGTGGCATTGCATCCATTTATTGAGTAGCACCATGCCTTGGTGATGAACATGTATGTCTCGTTTTGAAATTTTATCTCAACGTGTTTAGGAAATACAGCATTTTTGTCCTGACTCGGCATGATGGTCTGAACACATAGAGACAAATTATAAGATTTGTGTATATTTGGCGAGGTAGGTATTATGTAAATTAGCCAGAGTTCATATCTTCGGGTCACTAGGTGGCAGTGCACTGAAACAGCAGACATCATCTTATACACAGAACATCATCTATTTGCATTGGAGGAAAATTGCATTATAAATATTTTTCAAAAAGTTTGATTACTCGTCGTTTGAAAACACATGGACTTTTACTCGCCATGTTCTTAAGATGATACACCACTGACAATAATTGCAAAAGAGCTAAAATTGTGTGAAACTAAATCTTAGCAACACAGTGAACAATAGCCACATATGCAAAACAGCATTGTAGATATACTACGAATGATAAAACCTGTGACATAGATGTAGAAATGTTAAGTAGTCTAGTCTAGTCTAGAAGTCCAGCAGTTCAGACTTCTGTACCGTCAGCCTGAGGGGAGGAATGTAAATACTCCATGTTGGAGGTGGGTGGGGTCCTTAAGGATGGAGGCAGCACACATGTGAAGTATAAGGTGACCGATCACAGAGACTACTCCGTAAAATGAACCCAGGGTTTGTCTTGTGTTTTTAAAGCATTTTTTACAGTTTAAGTAAGTAAAATGTGTTTATAAAGCACATTTCTTACAGGGGAACTGCCAAAAGTGCTGTACAATAAACAATACAAAAGTCAAAAATAACCACAGTAAAAAAAGAATAAAACATTTGAAACACATAACATCTTTTAAAAGCCATAGAGTATCAATAAGTCTTTAACCTAGTTTTAAAATGCACAATATTGGCTGATAGATGGAGATCTGGACGCCACAGAATCAGTTACAGTTTCTGTAATTCTTAGTTTTTACTTAATTACTACTTATTCTTATGTTCTGTGTAATTATTATTTGTTCTGTGTAATTTATGTATGCACCAAGAGCCTGAGAGTAACGCAATTTCAATTCTCTGTATGTATGCACTGTACATGTGGCAGAATTGACAATAAACACACTTGATGCTTGAAAGCTCAGTCACCTCCAGACTTCAGATTGGCTCTATAGGGATCTCCAGAAAGCCCTGATCAGCTGAGCGTAGGGACCTCATGGACTGAGATGAAGACAGGACTTCAGCGATAAACACAAGTGCTTGATCATTGATGGCCCTTTACACAAATAAGTTTAGTAACAGATTGCTATGCCTGCTTTTTGAGAGACCGCTATTTACTTGCTCTGAGGTTTCATTCCAGTCATTTCCACCATTCATTGCGCATTTTTCTACTCTAGGGTAGTGACACTACCACGAAGGACACCTCTGTCACTCTCTGCTAAAACCTATGGATGACACCAACCTTACTGCATTCATGTTATTTACGCACGATCCCTCAAAGTCAAGCAACTCCTGAAGCACGATGTCTGAAGTTTTATATGGCTTATGTTCACAAACAAGTCTATGAAGTTAAGAATTTAGTACAGGATTCCATTACTTCCTGTCTCTCCATCCACTGACAGCTAAAGTAAACGACTGTGTGGATTCTGAGGTGATGTTTGAGGGTTTTTTCCAGCCGCAGATAAACTCGGAGCATTTCCGGCTCTTTGAATGAGGCATGACTCACGAGGAAACACACTTCTTGTGGGAGTGTGGCGGTGAGTAACTGCAGGGTTAGTTTGTGTGTTGTTTATTACAATGCTTTTGACCTCTAAGACACAAGCGCTGGCGACGCTTTCATCCGGATAGAACGATAAAGTGGATGAATTGTTTGATAGTGAGCTTGTTTGTAGTGATGTATAAAAACACTGTTTCTTTTCAAATGCACACTTTTACAACTAAACACCTTCCAAAGGTTGAGTTTTCATAAGTGTCTCTTAAAAACGTAAATTTTTATCTAATAAAACTAGGTTAATATTATCTGTAGGTCATACAAAATGTACTTTTTAAATTTTCTTACAAGTTGTCTGTGTGCTTAGAAACAAAAAAATAAGGGGTTATTATTTATTTTGCATGTCAGTTAGCTAACAATTGAAAGTAACTCATAAGGGATTTTAAATGTAGATAAATAAATGTGGAATATGTCTTAAATTATAGTTTAGAGTAATTTTCATAAAACCAAATGGGGTTTTTTTTAAAGAAAAAACACTTTGTGGTGTTAGCCCTGTGGGTAGCCTACACAATTGCCAGAGCAAATATGTAAGATAAAATATTAAAGTTGTAATATTTAAAATGAGAAAAACAATTAGTGAATAAATCCATCTACAATGCATCTGTAGAGAAATATCATAGATAGAGGAATACCAATTATAACCAAGACCAATTCGTTAATGCCAAAAATCAACCAAAGTACACCGCATTCTGTGCACTATTTTAATGTTTAATTATAGTGAACAGCGAGGCACTCATTTAGAACTTCATGTCATGAGTTTTGTAAAGCCACTTAATCTTCTAGACTTTCTTTAAGTGTTTCCCCTCCACGTCCTCATGGAGTCACAAGTTACACAGAAATTAATTTCCTCTTTTAACAGATTTTCTAAAGTTTCGTAGCAAGGCACTCAAAGGGAAATTTTGTTTGTCATCCAAACAGAGAGAGAGAGAGAGAAGAGCGGAGAGATGCATCTGGGTAGATTTCCATTGCGTGGACAACACGTGTTCGCCGCTCAGAATTGGCTTGTGCTCTGTGGGCGCCATCTTGTGACACTTTTACATTGACTTCTACTTAAAAGGTGCCATATTATGACTATAACAATACATTATTTTCTCTTTTGGAAAGAAGAAAAATATTCCTATTATGAGTTCCAGTAAACTGCATCACTTTTCACAATTTCTCCCCAAAGGCTCTTTATCTTGGCAGCATAGACATTATATATATATTTTTTTGGGACATTCAGAGCAATGCCAGAGACCTGACATGAGTTTTTATGAAGTTGAGCGAGTTTTCGATAGATTCTTTAATACAGAATAAATGTGTTAGTGCTTTTACATATCATCTGACTCCACTACAGAAGTTGCGTACAAAATATAGTGTGGTTATGTAAAGGATAAACAACGGTTAAGCGTGCATATTCCGTTTTAAAAGCACAACATTGAGGCGAAGAACCACTCGACGCGAAGTTTGTTTAAAACATAAACGCTTTTATTTGTTGTCAAGATGCTGTCTTTACAAAAGTAAAATTTCTCAGTGGATGGGTACATCATGTTTCCACACTGCCCCTGTTTAAAATTGATTTTAATGATTTTAGTGCCTTATATTTAGTGTCTTTAAAAAAATCAAGGATCTGTTTTTTTTGTCTGCTTTATCACTGATCTGTTTTTATTCTTTTAAAGCACTTTGAACTGCAAATGTGCTACATTAATAAAATCATTTCTACATTTTAAAGAGCCCAAGTTCCTTTGAAAGTCTTGCCACAGAAAATGCAAGGTGCTTTGGTGTTTGGTTCCATCGAGCCACCAGAATGTTCTTCTCCTAGACCTGTCTCTCCTTAAAATCTGCGGCAGCATCCAAGTTGAAAAGACTTTGATTTGCATAGTATGGAAACATTCAAAAGTGTTTGTTTGTTAGCCGACTGACACAGGTGCAGTACGATAATCCATCACAAAGAGTGACTTCCTGTTTGCTTTTGTGGGTTGAATATGTTTATTGATGTGGCCTTCAGAAGCCCATTGATAACTTTAAAGCATTGATTACTGTAACACTCTTTTTATTGTCTTTCACCTGTTTGTTGTCTAATACATTTTTCTATCCATTGTCTTTCATTCGTTAGTTTCTCTTTTCTCTTTGTTTTTTTGTCAGGTGCTGTCTGGCGAACCGTTCCTCGCTCCCAGGGGCCTCACAGAGGAACTCCTATCTCCTCTACCTGTTCCTCATGAGGAATTTGTGAAGCTACTTGAAAGCAACTGCTTATAAGAGCGCTTTATAAAAACTTGATTGATTGATTATTGGTTTACCTGCCAGCTCCATTTCCAAATTACAATACATTCAAAACTCTGCTGCTATAATACTTACTCATGCCAAACGCTCTGCTTTCCACACACATAGCAACTATTACTTGGCCCAACTCGGGCCCATACTTTCAGCTTTTGCTTCTTTTTCTTCTATTGACTCTATTTGGCAGTTTGCAATCTTATTTTGTGCATTACTGCCACCTACTGAGCTATAGTTTCATCAGGGTATAGATGGGAAAAAATGATATGAACTGTTCAATTACGTGTACTGGTTTCTATCTAATATTTCTTTCATTTTTAGCCTTTCTTTTTTCAAAGCTGTGCACTTTATCATTATGTTTTCTACTGTTTCCTCCTCACGACACATATCACATTTTCCTGATAAATGATTGCCTATTTGGAATTGTGGAACTGTTTAACAGTGTGCCCAATTGTTAGTCTTGTAAGTATTATATTAATTTGATCTCTGGCCCAAGTCTTCTGTGTCAACCTAAAAATGTCACCATCTCTGCCAAGCTTGCCCCACATATACGTATGCCATTGCCAAATGCCATGCTTGGGCCATTTTTTTCCTGACAGGGCAGTTGCTTATGTTACAACTTCCAAATTCTCACTCTCACCTTTCAAACTCTGGTCTTCTCGTCCCCTGGCTCCACCTCTCTTCTAAAGGTGTCAGATCGTTCATTGCCATTGAACCCAAACTTTGGAATTCTCTATCACACTCAATTGGTTTTGTTAATGATATTGCTGAATTTAAGTCTCTCGCATGTTTTCTGATTGTTATTCCTCTGGATTGCTCGATTGACCTCTATAATTGATGCAAGACCCTCTATCTGTCTCTCACACACTCCTCTGGCTTGCCACAAATGCTTCATGAATACACAAAAAAAATCCTTACACTATGGCAGTGTTTCTCAATTATTCTCTGTCGCGCCCCCCCTAGGAAGAAAAAAACATCTCGCGCCACCCCCGTGCAACTATAAATAG
Source organism: Danionella dracula (assembly GCA_900490495.1). Taxonomy (NCBI): domain Eukaryota; kingdom Metazoa; phylum Chordata; class Actinopteri; order Cypriniformes; family Danionidae; genus Danionella; species Danionella dracula. Next base: position 263,073 of record UELW01000422.1, on the reverse strand, counting down.
TATTATTTGTCTTTAAATTTGTTATAAGTACACCTCTGCATAACACAGTATCCTTATTAATGTACAAGAGAAAAAAAGAAAGAAATATGGACCAACTTACAACAAAGAATAGCTTTATTAACTGTAGCAGAAAAGATTTAAGGTGCATCTGAAATATAAAAAAGCATTAAATCCTTAATAAAACTATAAACATTGTTTGACTGATCGTGATTGCTGGCAATATTCGGCACGTTTTCGCTGAAAAAGCGCAAGCAGCTTATCAGCGTGATCAAGGTGTAATGTCTTTAATTGACGCCTTACTTTATTTGGCTTCATGCTGTCTGCTGCCACACCTGTCTCTCCTCGTCTCCCACCGCAGTCAAAGTGAAGCCAAGCACTCCATACGTATCGTCATATTTCCTTGTCGTAGTTTTCGGGAGACTTTCGTTTGTCTCTTTATCTCCTTCTCTGTCCGCCTGTCTTCTACACTTCGAGTCTACACTTCATAACAAGGAGAGCGCCACTGCCCCCTAATGTAGTGGAGTGGTATTGCTCTTCATTCTAGAACAGTAAAAAAAAAATAGAAAAATAAAAAAGCATGTTCCCCAAGGTCAAACACGCCCCCCTTGACGGAGCCTCGTGCCCCACTATTTGAGAACCACTGGCCCTATGGGATCACGCGGAGTTGGATGTTTTTGCACATGTTTATCAAGCACTAGTTGGACCTGACAAACCAACACTCAAATCCTTGCTCAGAAAAGAAAGTAAAAAAAATAACACCTAAAAAAATTTTTTTTTAACGAGTTGTTGTTGGAAAATATGCTGTTGTGACTCATGTTAACAGAGAAGTTCAGCAATAACTGTAGTTCCTCATTCAGAGGAACAATTGTTTTAACATGGCAGAAGATGCTGCTAAATTCAACAACTAGTGGAGAAATGAATAACCTGTGATTTCTTTATTAATTAATTTAGCAAGTTCTTTACCGCATAAACGAGCAAGTTGAGTGCTGGTGTACCACCTTGGTGCTCTGTGGTTTTTCTGCGTTTCACTAACTTTACCAAAGATTTTCTCTCTGCTCAAATTTATAAAAAAAATCTAAAATCTTGAAATATTTTGACAATTGTGAGTGATCTTTTACGAGAGTGTTTCGGTGCGAACTGCATTGGATGTCTGACTTTTACTTTTCCCCATCAGTGTGTAATATCAGACACCGGGTCTATTGACTTGGGCGACCGAAGGGAGGGTCTATTTGAGGTTTGGGTAACTTATTGGTCAGGACAATATGGATGTCGTGGTAATGAATTACAGATTGTAGCCCCCTTTACATGTTAAGTCAGTGAGAAGACGCGATCATGCTGGAAAAGTAGAATATGGGTGTCTATTTAGTTTTTCTTCCATAACGAAGAGGTCGTGGGGAGTCACAGAATTTAGAAGTTGAAAATCTAAACTTTTGTTAGAAATCTGCTTCTCTCATCCAGTCAACTTGCCCTAGACAACTGACACATTGTCCGGAGGCAAGTCGCAACTCAAAATTACAGTATATATATTTACGAATCAAATCACATGTGAAAATTTGCGACTTGGTCTTAAACCGAGCTGCACCGTTACAAAACAGGTCAGTGCGAAAGCGGCATTTTTTTCGTCAGGTGCTGAGCCCCTCATGAACCCCTGAACCCCTTCTCCTTCATTCAATGGAATTTGATACTTCTTTGTCTCACACTGCGGTGGATTTACACCAATGAATTTGAGTTTGTATTTTTTTTATTTTGATATTTGAATGGTATCTCTGCTAAGAGACCATCTGGGCTCTTCTTGGAATGGAATAGAATGGAATGTAGGGGTTGAAAAGTAAACGCTCAGAGGTTAAAGGAGATTTTCTGAGCTGAGAGGAGCACTTCCTTAGCCTGAGGTGGAGGATCAGTTGGAGTTAAGAGTCTGCTTCAATCTTTATTATTTTAATCAGTCTTTAAAAAAGCTTCATCTTACTCAACCCTCAGTGGTAAAGACTGAGGAATAGAAATGGAGTTCAGCCTCTTTGTTAATAAGAAGAATGCAATCAAACACAACCGTTGCAGAAAACAAACAAAAACATCTTTTCATTTGTCCGGAGTTTTCTTTCCAAAGGCATCCAAAATATGCCTACATTTTGGTTGCAGGAAACAGTGATTATGCAAGTGAAAATACTACTAGTATCCCTGTGATGGCTGGACAGCAAACTGGCAAGCTGTCTGTATCAGATCTAACCATCATGGAGGCTGCAATCCAGAAGTCATCGTTGCAATTGTTTTTTCTGACGTCCATTAGTCTTAGTCTCTCTGAGCTTAGTGGGATAACCTACTTTTGACGAGTAAGGATAACGACTACAGTAATGACAACTATTGCAATAGCCACCAGGCTCATAAGGAAGGCCTTACAAAGTGGTGTCTGCAGCACAGAGAGAAACCTAGGCCTCTCTCTTGTCCTTTGGTCTCCAGGTATGCTCTCAGTCCCTGCCGGGACACCCACATCCAAACTGTGGCTGATGTTATTCCTAAGCACCGGGGCTGAGCTGGGCACACGCTTAACCTGCAGTTTTCCTTTGTTTCGGTTGAAGCGAATGCTGTAGACTTGTTGCATAGCGGCCGGAAGGTAGGACAGCACTGTGGAGTCATTGGCTAATTTTGGAAGTCCTAGATCCGGTAACGTTGTGTATGCTCTGCACAGTGGACACTGGATGGCATCCGGTTGGCTGGATTTCACATTAATGCGTGCCAAACACTCCAGACAGAAGGTGTGCTTGCACTGCAGAACTTTGGGGGTGTTGAAGACATTGTTGAATTGGCAGAAGCAAACGGCACACTCCAGATTTGGGGGGTCTTCGTCAGCTGGGGCTGGTCGGTAGGGGTCAGTGTGAAGGTTTGGATCTGACTCCATGAGGAGAAGGTGAGAAGGCAGATGTCAGCAGGCATTTTTAAAGTCCATGATATATTTGCACACCTGAGGGAGAACAAGAAGAGAAAAAGGTTTTAGGTTCAAATCAAAGTGTTTTTGTGTGCAGGACTTGAATAGCACTCTCTCGACCGACCCAAAGTGCTTTACAATGAAAATAAAACAACACAAGTTCATGCAATATCAAACTTGTTGGAACTTGGAGCAAAACTGTGCATGGCCTTTAGTAATTGGGGTGCAGAATTGTAGAGACACCGTTCTTAAAACTCACGTTTTTTCCACGTGCACTCTCATTATAATGACTTCTTGTCACTGTCAAGACATCATCATGACACAGCCGAGCTTCAGTACAGAGCAAGGAACCTATCCCAGCAGCCGGGTGCTCACGCTATGTTCCATGTGGGTCCTAGTACCCCAGTAAGACAGGGATACCGTTTTGTAAAGAGCATGCTAAGCCCAGTTCCTGACTTTCTGTAGTAAATAAAATGCCAGGATGTTGCATCAAGTAGCATAGTGGTGAAACCGTATTATTCTTGCCCACTCCTAATACTCCTTGTATTCTGACTAGCTACATTACTAAATTGTTCTGGTGCAGAACAATGGCAGCCATCCCATCATCCAGGTGGAGATGGCACAGTCAGATAATGAGAGTGCTGGGCTAAATAATATTTAGCAGCTAAATGAAGTGAAAATGTTGGCTATTTTTACAAATTAATAAATGACATAAATAGCATTTTTAAAATTCTTATAGTGTGACAAGGGGTTATGACAAGGGGTGAATTTTTTTTAAATTAATCAATTGTTTGAGTAAAATTTAAGTTTAAACTTTCAACCACTTTGGTATCTCCTTAGGTATGACTTAGGTTTTTTTGTTGGCTATTTTGCTTTATTGATTACCAGGAAGTGACACACATCCATGATGGTGATGGCTGGTCACGCCCATTCTGAGCCTTCTTTACCATTCGTACAAAACCTAAGGATGACGTCCCATGGTACGTCTATTTTTAATACAGTCAATGATATTGACTCCCCTCCCCAATATACCACAATGCCTTGCACGTCTTCCTCTGCGTTTAAAAGTGCGTGTCAGATGAAAGCAGTTGTTTAGCACCCCATGTGGCTGTGCATGGCACTGTTTTGTCCCCTAAGCACCATTTGAGGGCAAAAATGCATGAAAATTTACACAACAGAGGTGTGAAGCTAGTAAAAAGCCCCCTCAGAGAAGCTATTTCAGTTGTTAAGTCTAATCTTAGTGTTATTTCAGGACCATATTATTCAAAAATAAAAATGCAATAGTTATTTTCTGGAAATTGAAGTATTAAACCACCTTCAGACCCTAAAAGCAATTTTGATGCATAATGAAAACAGCTATATGAGATGTTGATAAACCACTCACACATGTTTTGACGAGATGTTTTCGTTTTCTTCTCTGATGGAGCAGAACACATCTGTTCAAGATAGTTTCGCCTTTAAGAAAGAATCCGAAACCCGAATGCTTTCTCCAAGTCGTCTCATCGACCCCTTGGGACCTGTTTAAGCTTTTTACAGTAAAAAATAAATAAATAAAACATCAGGGTTTCTCCAGCACTTCCTTTCTCATTTCGATAAGCCTTTTCTCGTCGTGTGGGTGTGTGATGGAGAAAGGCTGGATTTGAATACTGGAGCTGCATGCAGCAGGAAATGCTGAGTGAGTATTCAAATACAGAACTCTACAGCACTGACCTGAACAAGAGAGAACAACAAGATTCGTATCATACCTGGAAGAGAGGGGGAAATGAGTTGCTCATCTTTGCTTTGCAGATGAGCATTTTTTAAAGCTGGGACCTTAGAAATAAAACCGGACTGCAAAAATAGTATATATTCGTATGCAGCATTCAAACTCAGGGGCGGACTTACCCTTGGGCAAAGGGAGGCGACTGTTTCCCTGACTCCATCCCTTGAGATATATAATCATCATAATTATTTATTTATAAGATAAAAATGTTTTTCAATCCCATCAAGTTAAGCACATCCCTACCCATTTTCAACTAAGCCGTTTGGATGTAACAATAGCCCAGGTAACACAATGTTTTTTCTTCAAATTTTGTACATTTAAACTTTCAACGTGAAAACTCCCAACAATTTCTCTGAATGTTCCAAAACCCTCAATGTTTCCGTTAAAGGTGCAGTCTGTAGAGTTTTGGACAAACGTGGGGGGACAGCAACCAAAAATTAACAAAAACATTTTTTTTTGATGCTGCCAGACTGACGTGACTGTTGTCAGTCGGGGCGAGTGACAGCACATGCATGGTTTCAGTATTACAAATGGTTTATTTAACATAATATACTAAAGGCTTTGAGGCTACAGTAAAAAGAATAAGGGTTCTTAAAGCTTTGAAGATTTAGTGCCTCTCGGATATCACTGTAAACTGTTTATGTGGATGTGTTTCTTGCTAAGCAACAACAGATTCAGTTGCTAGCAGAATACATTACTCCTTGTATGCAAAGAAGAGCCAACATATTTACCTCATGATTCTTTATAATGTTACTTTCACATACAAGTCCTTCACATAGACAGCATGACACGGACAGTATTTACATATTAGTCAAATACACACCAGCGTAACCTTCACAGGCCTTAACTCATCATCACAAACACCTTTCTGGTTAAAATGTCCACAAATTACAGCCATCACAGTTTGAAATGCAGTCTCCACATTCTTGTGACCCAACATGGGACGATATTACCTTCGATTCTTTACCCTGATGTACAAAAATGCTCTGCAGACACAAACAACGAGCACACAGTGGTACAATATTTACTAATTAAACTTTATTTTCAAATGCATTAAAAACGTGAAAATAATTCAGTGGTAATCAAACTTATTTTGTGTACAGCCCTTTGTAGTTTTTAAAGTGCTGTATAAATAAAGTATTGAATAATTAATATTAATTGTATATTTTAAAATGGCATGATATTATAAATAGAAATGTAAGATAAACATTGACATTAAGTTATTGACATCACTTCTGGAGGAGCAGCAACCAGCATAGTAACTGAAAAACTGAACTTTAAATTCTTCATTTCACATTTTTATAGAATTTCTAATGATATGTTGATGCAGTTGCCATGCACATTTTATAATAATATTTACATGATATGTTATTATATGTATTATAATCAATCAATAAAAATTAACATTTTATATCACTGTTGCAAATTCAACCATTGTTGCTTCTACATCAATAAAAATACAACAGCCGCATCCGAATGACCACGTTTGTCATGATTGCGTAAAGTTTAAACAGAATTAAAGGATAGGGGCTCGGAGGCAGTTCACAGTTAAAGGGTCTTACTTTCTTCTGGACCAAAGTAAATGAGAAATTTTCAATGCGAAAACTTTTTTCTCTACTTGTGATGAACAAATTCACTTTTATTTCAAACAAAAGGTGTCCAGTGCCTATGCTAAAGCTGTAATGCACATTTTTGCATGAATATAAAGAGCACACGTTTTCTCACTAGCTCAAGAATGTATTTTCAAAAGTTTGCTTACAAAGAACATGGAAATCCAAGCAAATTTGGGATAAGCGTACTGGGTGAGCTGTTGACGGAAGGACCCCAAAGAATATATAGAGATTGGGTTAAGGAGGAAATTTAGCATTTAATCACCAAATTGGAAGTGAAGTGGCTACTAGTTTATATCTTAGGAAGTAGATGAGAAGGATTGGAATCACCTGTAGATTGTTTGCTAATTATATGATCGCTCCTCCCAAAATTGCTTTTGAAGGGAACTACACTTAGTAAAGTGATCGACAAGATTGTTAGTAAAATGATATATCATTATTGACAACATGAAATAAATGAGGTCTCTAAAGATGTAGGCATTATTTTCCCTTGCTTCACATTGCTTCAGTTGGAATTCTCAGCCTTTGTTTGCTACACTAAGATTTGCATTCACACTGCATTATATTTAACGTAAATAATTGCTATCGAGCAGCTTCTCTGAAACAATCCACTCAATTTATAGCAGCAAGCATTTAGAGGTACTTTGAACAAATACAGTTGGGTACCATTGTGTGTTTTGGTTCTTAAAAATGTTGAGACATTTTTGTCCAAAATATTAACATAAAAAAAATATATCAACACAATTTTCCTTAATCATAAGATAACTCACAGTACTGTAACATTTTACATTCCCAACATAATTCAAGTATTTTCAACACTGAAACAGACAATGGCAGTTTCTTAGCTAACAATTGTAACATAAAACAACTATTAATAGTTTTTAGGATTTATTATATAAACCATATAACGATCTCTTATGAAACTGCCTCAGAACCTCAGCTGGTTCTTCTATGGAGTACCGACTCTGCTCCGAGCTCCTTTCGAGTTCCATCACTAAACAAAGAAAACTCATTTCGCCCCTCAGAGATCTTATTCTTCAAGCCCTGACCATAGCTCATGACCATAGGTGGGAGTAGGAATGGAGATTGATTGATTATCCAAGAGCTTTGCTAATTTTTCACCATGACAAACCGCATGACTGCAGCTGCTGTATTGATCCGGCTATCAATCATTTGTTCCATCCTACTGTCACTCATTATTCAGACCCCACCAAACTTGAGGAAAGGAACTCTGCTCTGACCTGGACTGGGCAAGCTACCTTTTCCAGTGAAAAAGGTGCCAGACAGATATGAACCATTTCAGAGAGAACCAGAAATGTAGCTTGGTCCAGATGGGCTAAAAAATCTTTCACTTCAGGAAGAGGTCCAGACGAGGGTTAGCGGGTTTCTTTGGTCCAGACGGGGGTTAGAAGCAGATCACCGCAGAGAGAAAGAGAACTCTAGCTGGTTGTTTAGGAATGATACTAGATGCACCCTACTCCAGATGGTTGGGCATTTCGGTGAGACTAGGAACTGTTCAGTTGTTTCGTTGGGGACAGCACTGGACAGATTCTGAGACTGAGCTAATAGCTTGGTTCAGTTAGGAATGAGGAGTAAGCCAATTTAGAGAGGCTATGAACTACTGCATACTGATGGGGTCCAAATCATACCACTTCAGGAGAATTTGAGCTGTTACTGGCTCTAGAAGGGGTCAGAATCAGACCACTTTAGGAAGAAATGGAACTGCAGCTTGTTCCAGAAAAGGTCAGAATCAGACCACAACAGGAAGAATCGGAGTTGTGGCTTGTTCCAGAAAAGGTCAGAATCAGACCACAACAGGAAGAATCGGAGTTGTGTCTTGTTCCAGAAAAGGTCAGAATCAGACCACAACAGGAAGAATTGGGGCTATAGCATGTTCTTTATATGTTCAGAAACAGGCAACTTCAGCAAAAAAAATTATCTGTTGCTTGTTCTAGAAGGGGTTGCTACATTCTGACCCCATCTATAGTAAGTTCCAGTTCTCAAAAATAACTTTACACTTCAGAGAAAGTAGCCACTGTTTTTGCCCTCAGATGGAGATAAGAAGGGGTCAACTTCATAGAGTCCAGCACTGTCACTTCCTCCGGTTTGGACTTCCTCCGGTTTGGGAACCATCAAGTCCAAGTTCAGAGTTGGGACACTTCTAAGGACTACCTCTCTGTCCTAATGTGATCAGAGGTGACATCTTGTTTAAAGTGGTTTAAGAGTAAACTCAAGAGATAAGATAATTCCCTTTTGAGTCAGTAGAGGATAGAATTGGCCCATAAACAGGCAACTGTGACAAGATGGGCAGGTGCAGAGAGAATGGAAACCTCATCTAGGTCAAGAGGAGGTTATGAACTAAGTCTCTTTGGAGGAACAGAGAACTGTACTTTGGTGCAAATTGGGTCAGAAAAATGACTATAAACAACTAGGAACTGTTCCTTCCATCACTGTGTTTTACCAGACCTCTTCAGAGAAATCCAAAACTGAAATTTTCCCAGAACTACCACTTATTAGTGTGAGTTGGAACTACATTTTGATTCACATTGGATATGAAGTTTATTACTTCTGCCAGACTGGCGACATCAGGAACTGCCATGTGATGCAGATGAGGTCAGAATTGTGCCACCTCAGAGAGGCTGGTAACAGCCGCCTGGTCCAGATGGAGCTGGTGAAGACCAGTGTTAAAACTGGCACACAGGAGACTCCTTGAGTCACAAGCTGCCAGAGATGCCAATGGCCCTGAACCATCCAGGGTTAATGTGCACAAACAAGCTGAAAAAAATATTGAAAGAATTAAGACTTTAGTTAAAGAATTTTGTGAGTTAGGTTCTAAATAAAAAATCTTTTTAGTGAGGGTGAATCCGTTACCTGCCGTGTTCTGGTCCCATATTTTGACAGAGCTGTCATAGGAGGAGGACGCTACTAGTGCAGGACAACCATGACGAGGAGGCACAAAAACACAGCAGGCGGTGCTCTGAAGATGCCCTCTGTATTCAGCCACCTTACACCCCGGCTGCCGGAGGTCCCAAAGCTGGATAGATACACGTATGTTAACGACAGAACACCTTTCTGCAGGCAGACTCCCTGTCTCCTCGCTCTCTCACCGTGGCCTCGCAGCCCTGTCCCCCGAAGCCATTGCTGGAGGAAAGCAGGTTGAAGCAGTTAAAGCTCACGTCGCAGTGTGTTTGAATGTGTTGCTTCGCTGGGAACGTGTTTATCACCTGCCAATTTCGACTGTCCCACACTCTGAATGTTCACAAGAAACAAGTTTCATTACTAACAAACTACTGGAAACCCGCTGCTTAGTGTTAAGCATCTAGTTTCATCTACACAAACTGATAATGAACCATAATGGATCAAGAGATTTATCTGTGATCTTCAGACCTGATAGTTTTGTCCTCCGAGGTTTGGACAACAGATGTGCTTTCGGGCACCCAGGACACATGGGTCACCTAAACAAGAAATATTTTTTCTTCAGTAAATCTCGATAGGGTTATATCAATAGGGCTAATTCAGTTTGTAGTAACTCATATAGAAAAAGAAAAGCAGCTGATGTCCCAGAGACATATTCACCATTTAGGCAACCCACCAGCACCGCCCACCTTACAATTATCTTTATCCGCCTACACACCAACTAAATTAAACATTTTAATTTATCAAACCTCCAATCAGGGATTTAAAAGAATTTTCATTTGATTTCTTCGCCATGCATAACTGAACAAATAAATTGAGATGTGGCTCCCTCTTATGGTACACAGTGAAACCTGCAGGAACCGGTAGGTTTACAATCCTAAAATAACCAATACTGGTGTGTTTTTTTTTTATCCAAATTGAAGTTTCGGACCAGGTTTCGTGAGATGGTGTTCTTCTGCAGACATTCTCCGGTCTCAATATCCCAGAGGCACATCGAGTTGTCGCGAGAGCCTGTGCACAGCTTCAGTCCATCTGTGGGTTAGGGTTAGATTTATAGGAACTCAATCAACTAGCACTTAACAGTAGCATCGAAAGAGCTCTAAACGCTAAGGTAAAATTATACACACCTGGGCTCACTGCAACACCGTTTACTACAAGTTCATGTCCACAAAACTCCTGCATGGGCTGAGTGTCTCGACTCAAATCCCACATCAGCACCGTTTTATCACGGGATGCACTAAAAATCAGGGAACTTCCTTTGAAACAACACAACTGCAAGAAAACAGAGAAAAAGGTCAGTGGGTACGAGGCTAATAAGACGAGAGCAGTTCTTAACATACTTGGGTGTTTGATTGGCTAACAAAAAAAGGAACAGCACATTTAGTTATTGGTTTTCGCTTTCTATGTTTGGAAGTGTCAGGGGTGTTGTGTGACAGAAGAGTGTCAGCAAGAATCAAAGGAAAGGTGTACAGAACAGTAGTGAGAGCAGCTATGATGTATGGGTTAGAGACTGTAGCAGTGAGGAAGAGACACGAGGCAGAGATGGAAGTAGCAGAGATGAGGATGTTGAGGTTCAGTTTAGGAGTGACAAGGATGGACAAGATTAGGAACGAGCACATCAGAGGAACAGCTCAGGTTGGTTGTTTTGGAGACAAAGTCAGAGAAGCCAGATTGAGATGGTTTGGACATGTGCAGAGAAGGGATAGTAGTTATATTGGTAGAAGGATGTTGGAGATGGAGCTGCCAGGCAAGAGGGCAAGAGGAAGGCCAAAGACAAGTTATATGGGTGTGATGAAGGAGGACATGAAGGTAATTGGTGCAAGAGTAGAGGATACTGAGGCCAGAGTTAGGTGGAAACAGATGATTTGCTGTGGCGACCCCTAAACTGGGAACAGCCGAAAGAAGAAGAAGAAGATGTTTGGATACATTCCTCTGAAAAGAATGAGTCTACTCTAAGGACATTGCATGGTACGAAACTTAAAAAAGCAAGCGTTTAAGTCATGGAATCACAGCAGGCACAGCCAAAACACAACCAGCAAAATCACAGAAGACCTGAGACCTGAACATTAACACACATTGTCCTACATTTTAGGGATAAAATTTAACTACTGGAGGCTCCAATCTCTTACAAGTCTACTGTCTTGCAGCATTTTGGTTTTCAGGTCACTGACTCGATAGGAGGATGTAGAAAGGACATAAACCTTTAGACCTCTAAAAAAAGCAATCACTGTGGCTTACATTTACTCATAATGCTCTTAAAATCCTATTTTGCAATTGCATTTGGCAAGTTGTGCTGCTTTTAAATTCCACAGATCACATTTTTGTGAACATATTTGAGTACAACACTATTTTTTATTGCATATAATTGCATTATAGACCTATTATCACATTTTGAGTTATGTACAACACAGTGAATATTGTTAATATTTTTAAATACTGTTATTAGGCTTTGTAAACACTGTGTTACAATTCTGCTCAAATTTCATTGGTAAGTGTATTGTTACACCCATACTGGAGTGGAAACCCAACTTCTTTACAAATACATATTTTGTACTTCTAGATATCTTTCAAGTCAGCAGCCATGACTGTGAGAGACCATTTAAAGGCCCAGGAAACATTTCCAGAGGTGTGTTTGTGTGTTGTTGTCTGTGCAAACTGACTAAATTGTAATGCTCAGTGTGCATTAATCCATAACCAGCACATTAAAAAAAATAATAAAAGCCATTAGATGTACAAATATTCATTCATTTATTCATCTTCATGTCGGCTTTCTTCCCTTTCGGGGACGCCACAACAGAATGAACCGTTAACTCTCTGGCATATGTTTTACGTGGCGGATACCCTTCCAGCTGCAACCCATCGCTGGGAAAAGATGTACAAATATATAAAATATAAATATATAAAATTGTAAACCGTCTGGAAAAATGCTATATATAATCGAATGCATTGTTATTATATAATATATGGGGTTCTCTCTCTGATAGGTGGCACACGGTGTGATGTTGAGATGTGTGCTGGAGAAATAAAAAGCACTTACTTAATTTACTTACCTTTGTGATTTCTCTGTTGTGACCCTGCAAAGATTTACACAGTTTCCCCGCTCTCCAATCATACACCGCAACAACCTGCTCAGAAACAGAAAAACTATCAAATCAAGAGCTTGTGTGAAGACTTACAAAAGACACATGCTGTAAACCCTTCAAAACTGTTAAGTTTTTTTTTATAAATTTGGTTGAATACACTGTTCACGATGAAAAAGAGGCATGGTGAAAAGACAGATATTTTAAATCTTACATAGAGATTTTCATGTACTAAAAGACTGTTAGCCAAGAAGCTAAAGGTTTAAATGTTAAACCCCATAGACTTATGCTAAAAAAATGTGGCATGCCATAAATGTGTGATTAAAGGTGTTTATTTGTGTACTAATTCTCTTTTACAGCCACTGTGTTATAAATGAAACATTGGCAGTGATTGGGAGTTGGATTGTTGCTAAGTTATATGGTTTGCTTTATTCAACGCATACAAGAGGGACATTATATGATGTCACTCATCCCTCCATAGCAACCAGAAAATGTACCATAGCAACCATTTTCAAAGATCTATATCTCAGCTTAGGAAAACAGTCAAGGCATGTGATTATAATAACTCATATTGACATGGTAAACATTATTTGACGTCACTGATCGCTCCATAGCAACCAGACTGTTTACCCTAGCAACCATCGTCATAGAACACTTACTCTTGCTAATAACACAATGGTGTGTGTTTTATTTAAGCGTCACACTGTTTACATTATTAATTTTTTTTTTTACACTGGTTCAACTGGCTAAAGCTTTATTGACCGTTTAAAGAACACCTTTCTTTGGAGTCCAAACTTTAAAATGCAGTTTATATTTTTTATAATTTTTCAGTTTGTACTTTTATTTTTTTTTCAACATTGAAACTCTGCTTTTCAATTTAGAGTTTCTCATTTAGGAAGCTAAACGTACGACCAACACCTGCCCCATCCAAAGCCGGGAAGCAACTGAACATTTCGTCTAATATTAGCATTCTGTATCTATGTTGTATAATTTCACTTCAAAGACATATCATACATATACTGCTAAAATAAAGTAATACCTACATAGGTTTAGAACCTGAATGTGGATTTGTTAACCAAGAGAAGCACTGCACCTACCTCATCGTGCCCTCCTGACACACAGAGGTCAGAGGTCAAACTGACCACAGAGTTTATGGCACCAGTGTGAGCGGGTTCGTACTGAACAACCTGGTGCACAGGTGCAAGCTCCGCCCTTTCTTTGGCCCTGATGAAAAAACATCATCATAAACACACAACAAGGAAACTGATTCTGAACAATAATTAAAATCCTCGCTCACTTGTAAAGGTCAGAGCGCCGCCGGAACTTGCTCTGCAGCTTTCCCATGTTTAGCCGGGGCTCTTAACCACTCAGGACTCAAGAGGAGGCCTCATCTCTCTGCAGCTCAAGCCATCGTAGGATCTGGGACGGGCAGATGTTAAATGATGTTAAACACAGATGTTAAACACAGATCCTTCCACAGCATGCATCGTGATTATGAGTATGTGATCCAACCGCAATGTTACAAAATCGTACTAACTTTTTGGCATGTGAGAACATTTTCTGCGTGATTAAAAAACGAGCAAAAAAAACATAAAGAACTTTGTTGTTAAACCTGATCTGGAGTGGTTTTGAGTGAAACAACTGAAACAAGGTTTTATAGAAATTACTGAAGTAAAAAAAATTCATTACAAAAGTATCATGAAATATCATGCATCAAGTAGTTCTATCAAAATTAACGCGTTAATACATGCGGTTCATTTGAAATGTATAACACGTTTAACGTGGTGTCAGTTTTTCCTATTTCCTGTTGTGGCGGACGAAGTATGAATACAACATTGTCAGGATCTGCCAAGTATCTTGTTTGTTGATCTTTGTCGCCCTCAGCTTTGGTTTTACCGTGTTTTCAGTTATCACTCTTTTATTTTGTTTTCTTTTCCCACCTCCAGCCACATGGCTCAGGTCATGTGACTGACGGCGGCCATCTTTAATTTGTTTTGTTTTGTTTTGCACATGGTCTTGTTTTTTTCCTACCTCTCCCCACCCTTCTCATTTTCTAGTTAGAGCTTTCAGTTCGTAGACCTGTAATTGCCCTCGTTATGTTTGATTGGTTCCCTTTATAAGCTTCCCTCAGCTTCTTTTCCTTGCGGTTCATTCCATTGCGTTGATCCTGTTGTGTTGCACTTGTTTGAATTTGCGCTTATGCTGTAAGTTTGTCTTTCTGTTAAGCCTAGTTTTAAGTTTGTATGCTATTCATAGTTTTCCTCCTTGTAGGTTTTGCTTTGTTTGTCCTACCTTCCCAGGGCTTGTTATTTATTTCTTAAAATAAATTATTATTTAAAGACTAGCATGCATTTAAGGTCTGCATTCCTCTGTTGGCCTCCGCGCCCTAACAAACATATGCACTTTGTATGAGGATGAGAAGGATGAGAAGACACATACAGCACGCGACACACATAGCGCTCACGGAGGACCGCTGGGCTTCGGTGATTAATGACAGCCACTTAAAATCACAGCACACTTTGTTGAAATTGCATTCATTCGGTCAAAATGTGAATGACTGAAGAACGACAGTACGCGGAGGCATGTGTGGACCACTGTCTCAAAGGGGTGAGAGAATGGAAAGAGCCAGGATAAGTTAACAGCTTCTGGACCAAACGTCAAGCCTCAGGTTCCTCCTGAACCCATAACTGAAGAAAAAAGTATTCAAAACTCCTTTGATGTTGCAGGAAATGGTCATCACCACTTGATGGAAAATCTGATGTTCCATGGTTTTTGATGTTTGATGCTTTGGTTCAGCACTAAAAAAGGCCAGTCGCCTCTTACCTTCTGGTACCTCCAGGAGGAGCCTGGTGTCTTGATACAGGAGTGATTTTGGTGTCGGTGGAGTGTTTTAGAGTTAACCGTTTTAAACTACCAAAATTAAAAGGAAAAAAGATCTGAAACATCAAGTAAACTCAAAGGTGCCATATTATGCCCCACTTAAAAAAAATATAATAATAATAATAATAAATTAATAAAATAAAAAAAATAATATATATATATATATATATATATATATATATATATATATATATATATATATATATATATATATATATATATACACTGTGTGCAGAAGTATTAGGCAAACATAATACTCATTATGCATGTTGTCTTACTCCAAAAAATGACCACCACTGAACAAGACGTCAAGACTGGGCCAAGAAATATCTGAAGACAGATTTTTCTAAGGTTTTATGGACTGATGAAATGAGAGTGAGTCTTGATGGGCCAGATGGATGGACTCGTGGCTGGATCGGTAAAGGGCAGAGAGCTACATTCCGACTCAGGCGCCAGCAAGGTGGAGGTGGAGTACTGATTTGGGTTGGTATCATTAAAGATGAGCTTGTGGGACCTTTTCGGGTTAAGGAGGGGGTCAAGCTCAACTCCCAGTCCTACTTCCAGTTTCTGGAAGACACCTTCTTCAAGCAGTGGTACAGGAAGAACTTTGCATCTTTCAAGAAAAACATGATTTTCATGGAGGACAATGTTCCATCACACTCGTCCAAATACTCCACAGAGTGGCTGGCCAGTAAAGGTCTAAAAGAAGAAAAACTAATGACATGGCTACTTGTTCACCTGATCTGAACCCCATAGAGAACCTGTGGTCCATCATCAAATGTGAGATTTACAAGGAGGGAAAACAGTACTCCTCTCTGAACAGTGTCTATAATGTTGATGGTGAACAGATCAAGAAGCTGACAGAATCCATGGATGGAAGGCTTTTGAGTGTCTTTTTAAAGAAAGGTGGCTATATTGGTCTCTGATTTGTTTGTTTTGTTTTTGAATGTCAGAAATATGTATTTGTAACTGTTGGGATGTTCTAGTGGTTTGCCTAGCAAAAATAAATGAGTGAGTTGGGTATACATTTGTTTATTATTATTTTGCCTAATAATTCTGCACAGCAATAGTTACCTGCACACACAGATATCTTCCTAAGATAGCCTAAACTAAAAAAGCCCCACTCTAACTTCCAAAAATATTCAACTTTGATATTTATGTGTTTTTTGAGTAGATTGAGAACATAGTAGCTGCTCAATGATAAAATTAATCTCAAAAAAATAACTTGCCTAATAACTCTGCACGAAGTGTATAAATATACCTTATGTCAATTTATGGCTTAAAAAGAGACATCAAATACAAATACATCAAGTTAAAGTCTCACTTTGGGCAATTTCATGTAATATTAATATTTTCTAGGGTTCCACAAGGGAAAAACTACATTTAAAGCACATCTAATAGGTTGCCGTGTGTATGTGTTATTTTAAAAACATATCTGATAAATGTAAAATATCAGTTACTACGAGAAAAGGATAATCATAAGGTTTGAGGAAATAAAAAAGGAAAAGCGAACAGCAAAACATAAAATAATATTAGTACTGTCTCAAGGATGACAACGAACGGAAGAGGGTGCAATCTGCTCTGCTAAATGTCATAATGCACACAAAAAGGATCGTTGTGGAAGCTGCAGTTTGAGAAAGTGAATATCTGTCATGTTTTGGAGACAACAAACATCCTCACTGTTAAAAAAGGAGGTTAAACACTAGTCACGTGGACTGATCACGCTTATAAAAGCCAGTCTCTCTAGGTGTCACCAGACAACTTAAGAACTTAAGAGTGAGGAATAATTAAGAGAAGTCTCAGCTAAGCTAACCAACACTTCAGAAGCAGACCCGGAGGGGTGCTCTTATCTGAGAGGAGCAGATGCGAGTATTTTGCTCCAGAGCTTAAGCCCGTTATGAGTTATGTCTCAGGCTGAATTAAGGTGATGTACAGTATGGTCACAGCTCGCTTCTGAGAGCTGCAGGAACACAGGCGACCTGAATCCTATTAAGTGAATTAGAGCCTCATCGCATTAGGTAACATCTTAGCAGGGTGCAGAGAGAAGATCTGACCCAAAGACATAGATCTGTGGCCATGTTTAAAAAGAGAGCACGTTTAAAGAGCATGCTATGTTTCTATAAGAGTATTTTACCTTGAGTTGTGAAAGCATTGGAGATTTAACCCCACGGTCAGTTTTCGCTGACAAACAGCTGTTAAGACAAACAAACAAAACTCGTGAGAACAGAAGAAACCTCACCTTTAAAGCCTCGAGGAGCAAAACCGGAAATCCCCACAAGATACCTCGCGTTGTTAGAAGGGGTCCTATGTGTTTAGTAGCATTATAAAACAAATTACAAAGCAATTTTGCTCACATTGTTCTAAATCGTAAACTTCCGCGTATTTTCTAATTCAGCACCGCTATTCACGCCGCTAGCGACGCTTTCGCCGTTGCTAAGTGCAGGGAGATCACGTGACAAACGAAAGGTCACGTGACAAATCCCGAACGATTTGATTTGCTTCCTTCCAGCCTCGTGTTGGTGAAGCTGCTTTTAAGCGCCCGCAATAAAAAGCGCTATATAAAAACATTTAGATTAAATGATGGGCTAAACTGTCTGTCGTCAGTAAACAAAACTAATATATATATGTATATATTTATCTCATTGAGGAAATCTAATCATTACAAAAATCAGGAAGAGGAAACTACACCCCCCAGAATGCACTGTTAGTGAAGTTAACGTTGAAGCAGATGCTCTCAGACACTCTTGGCTTTGTTGGTGTAATTGTCTGATAAGAACCAACTTCTTTAGTTCTAATAAGTAGTTCACTTAGAGGGACTTCAAACAAGAAAAGTGCAAAATGTATTTTGATGAGCTGGTGGACCATTGCTTATCTTTTCATCCTGTAGCCTTTTCATACATTATGTGCAAATCTAACGTTCTATTGTTTTGTTATCGTTGTTGCTGTATTTCATGTGACTGTCTTCACAGAGTTGTTACTTCTCGTATTTCTTTCCCTGATCTTGTATGCTGAATTTGACAATTAAAAAACATTAAATAAAAATTAGTACTAAATAGTATTAAGAAAGAGATGGAAAAGAACACACTGGTATGTTGGTGGAATTACAACAGTCAAAAGTTAAAGTAACATGTTCAGTTAGATTTCACATACCCTAAATATAGTTAAATGGAGAAAAAAGTTAGATAAAAGAAAATAAAAGTTGCATAATGTTTTATCCTTGAAGATTTGTAGAGATTCTAAAAAAGATGTTAATAGAATTTGTTCAATAATGAAGAAGATATATACTTGTGGGTTTAAAATTGACCTCATAAAACTACATTGTTAACCAAACAACGCAGTTTAAAAGGAGTTTTTAACTATAATGTAAAAAAGTGCAAAAAAAAGACCCATTTACTGTTTGTAAACACTAACATTTCCCAGCAAGCATTAGTCTGACGTCGACGAGGAGTTCCCATCCAAAAAAAAAACATTAATCAACCAAGAAGTTTTTATAAATTGCTTTTTTTAGCAGTTGCTTCAAGGCAGCTTCACAAAGGCCTAGTGTGTGAAGTTGGGTTAAAAAGGAATTCCTATTAGATCATTTTATGGGGTAGAAATCATATTTAATGCTACCTTAGGGGTTGTAAAACAAATTTTATTAGTATGAGAAAATAGTGGATTTAAGCTGACCAATAAGTTCTGGCTTTCTATAAATCACCTTACAAATCCAAATATGTAGAACTGCAATTTCCAACCATTCACTCGTTCAACAAGTATTGTAAATGCATTGAAAATGTAGCCTACAGTATTTTCTTTTCCATATAGCTGCTGTGTGCAACCAACACTCAAGAAGAAGTGGAGGATAATTTTCCCTCGAATTCTTGAGTCCAATTCAAAGTGTTTTACGTGGAGTTTTGTAATAAAGATACTTGCTAAGCAATTCAGAGTTGTTATGTAATTTAATAAGATGTGCAGTCTAATAAGACTGTATATAACATGGACGTAGATGTGTGACGTTTGGTATGCTCTGTGAAACAGACTACAAAGGGGCGTGGCCAACCATAGTCTTCCTTGGTAACCAAATATGGGTCCAGAGAGGCGGGACATAGGCGTAGCACAGATGTCTGATTGGCTGAAAGTTTACATTTTATTTATCTTAAACAAAAACAAAAAAAAATGTTACCCCCAGAGTCTTCATAAAGGTCAAAACTATCAATCTAAATGAAGAAGAAAAAAAACATCGCAGCACCAGGGGATGTAAACATGTTTTTTTTTTCAGGTCCAAAGTTGGGCACTTTTAATATTGGAGTGAATAAGAACCTGCTCACTTCTTCTGCCCCAGGTAGAGCGGGGGGTTGTACTTATGCTTTTTTTTATGGTTATAGCAGGCTAAAGGTTTAGTTGAGTCAGCAAAGCAAAACCTTTCCATGTTAAAAAAAGGTCCAATAAAGACATGAAAAAGAGCTGCAGAGAAGATGTGCGATTCACTGACAAAAGGACATCAGAAACGTCATCTGGGTTCCCATTTTGCTTGAAATTATGTTGAAACAACAGGCTTTGCATGTCCAAATGTTTGCTGGGTTTAGCGTGTGGATTGGCAACAGACGAAAGGCAGAAATCAACAGTTTGTCAAGCTTTGCGAGTGGATTGATTATCAAAAACTGTGAAAACTATTTTATTATTTTATTTATCTTATTTAAGTTGATATTATCAAATGCTATCGGGCTGCCACATACGTGGTATATAATGGAGAGCATACAAGATATTATGAAATGGAACTAATAATTATTTATTGAGTAATATTAGTGCAACCGTAAATGCAACAGCCAGACGTTTTGGATTGCCTGGATACAGGGAAACTATTTTTAAACCTTGCTGCCACATATAAATGAATGAACAACACATCCTCTTCCATTGTCAAAATGCATGGGCAAGTATTTGATCAGGTGACTTGTAAAAGGTTCTGTGAGATGTTTCCATAAAAGCTAGTTGTGTCCTGGCAGTAGCTAAACAAAATTGCAACCAATTAGAAGGAACCATGTGTGAAATGCACTTCTTCAATGGGCCACTTGAGGCTGACTCCAGTAGTGAGCAGACTCTCATTCACTCCAATGTTAAAATTGCCCAGCTTTGAAGATGAAAAACACTAGGTTTGCTGACTCAGATCGCTAACTTTGATCTTCAGGAACACTCTCGAGGGGGTGAATTATTTTTTAGTTAGTTTGTTTAAGGACTAGTAAGCCTGAAAGCCCTGCATACCGGACATGGTTTCTTGAGTGGCAGATGATTGACAGTTCCTCAGCTATTCTCGTCGCGTGTTATCCTCTGGTCTCATTCATTTTCAGCAGATGAACCTGGTTTCTCTGTGGCTTCTTGGAAGTGACGCACTTTCACAGCTGGTTAGCACACGCTCAGCCTCTTTTACCGTCATCAGAAACCTACGAGTGACATTTCATGGACACCGTGTTAATGTTTTATTCAGTGCATTGGAACATTTGCTGATGATTGTATGGTATGACTATGGATCTAAGAGGTGTTTTTTTTCTTTGTATTTTCAAAAGTTTACATTTTTGCAGGTTACCAGTAACTGCACAATACTCCTTTAAAATAAACAAACTTTTAAATCAAACAAACTAGACAGACCAATGTTTCCCCTTAGCATAGCGATCTTCTGAGTATTTTTAATCTATGAAGCTACACTCACCGTGTTATAGGATTGTTAGCGTAGGGGAATTTGGGGTTTTCAAACTCTTTGATTAGCCCAAGATATTGTCCTCTTTTTCTTTTAAAATGGTTACTAAAGGTTTGGCTATTATCCGCCGAGTGAAGAGTTTGGAGTTTGAAATCGAGGCCAGCAGTTCCGCATGAGAGGTCAGAACAGTCTCAGATGAGAACATTTTATTTACAGGTCCACCAGATGCTCAAGCTACCTTATAATCTTGCTTTCATGTGTTTTTTTAATGATTACCTCATTATTTGAAATACAGTGTGTGACCTGAAAAATAGGTTTTGGAAAAATACAAAAAGTATAAAAGCTGCAAACCAACTGCTTCAAGCAAGAATCTGAAGTGAGCGTACAGCAGTGGTGGATCCTGAACCTTCCAACTGGAATTTTAAAGTGTCCTTTTTGTGATTTTAAACAGTTTGGTTTTGGGAGCGAATATGGGAGTTTTGGGAGTTAATATGCAATTAATTGTAACGGATTGTTCACTGACTATATATAACTAGTTTATTGAGCTAGAGAAGAAGGCAGAGAGAAGCAAACATCCTGAGTAAATACAGGATTACACAAACGTTGAGCAATATTAATCCCAATTCTTTTAAGAGTTACATCAATCAATCAATCAATCAGTTTTTATATAGCGCTTCTTTAGCAGTTGCTTTCAAAGCAGCTTCACAAAGTCCTCGTGAGGATCAGGCAGAGCAGACAGGAGTTCCCTCTGTGAGGAGACTCTCGCTGACTGAGGCAGGCGCTAATCACCTCACCAGCATAAAGAACATACAAACTTAATATCCATCGAGGAACGGTTCCCAGACAGCACCTGAAAAAAACAAAACAAACAAAGACAAAACAGGAACTAACAAATGAAAAAAACAACGGTTAGAAAACTGTAACACAGACAACAAACAGGTGATCAGCATCAGGTGCAGGAGGAGAGATAAATGATGAGGAGAGCTTAGAGAGGAACATTGAACAACATAGTTTTTTTTTAAACAGTTTGTATGTATATAGTGCTCAGACACCAGATCTGTTTAGACAAATACCAAGAGACAATTATTGGAATGCTAGATTAAACAGATATGTTTTTAATTTAGTTTTGAAATCTGTGAGCGTAGCTGAGCTGCGGACAACATCCGGGAGTTTATTCCAGAGCTTCGGGGCTCTATATGAGAACGCTCTTCCTCCTCTTGTGGATTTACTTACCTTCGGTACAATCAATAGTCCTGCTGCTTGTGATCGGAGAGAGCGAGCTGGAATATATCGTGGAATATATACGACTGCTCAGGTTGGCCGGAGCTAAGCCATTCAGCGCCTTAAAGGCAAGGAGCAGAATCTTGTAGTCAATGTGATATTGTCCAGGAAGCCAATGAAGAGAGCACAGAACCGGTGTAATGTGATCATATTTCTTTGTTCTTGTGAGAACTCTAGCTGCTGCGTTCTGGACTAACTGTAATTTTTGTAGCGTGGCGGCCGAACAGCCGGCTAACAGAGCGTGTACATGTATTAATTCTCTGTGCCGCAACAACGAATAAACAGCAACAAAAACCTCTTCTGCAGCATTAAAAGCCTTTTTTCCTTTTAATGGTAATGTCTTTATTCAAGTTGAATCTCAGCTGTAGAGTAAAAACCAGCAGAGCTTTTCCTACTCCAGGTGAGACGCGAGTCTGTCCCAAAATATGACCTGAGAGGCCCTCGAGGACTTGAATCAAGGGCCCCTAGCGCCTGGCCTTCATGATGTCACCAAAGAGTGGACCCGAGTGAAATCCACAAGTCCGGAGTGTTCCATTTGGGACAGGACCTAAACAAATCATTTGGGTATCGTGACCAAATCCAGTAAAATTTAAAGCATATATTAAGAAAATGAAAGCTTTTTTGGTCAACCTTGCATGCAAGTCAACCTGTTGCTGGCAACCTCCAAAATCAAATAAGGAACCTTTAAAAATCACAATAGGAACTCTCAAAAAAAAAGATGATCCTAGTATGGTTAGAGTGTTTCCGACTGCTTTAGCTCTTCATTGATTCAATCATTAAGAGGCTTAAGAGCTCTGCAAGTCACTTGACTGAAGCAGGAACAATGTGCTCTTTGTGATCAGAGGTCAGAGCATGCAGAGCTTGATAAACTCAAATAAAAGTTCCCAGAGCTGCCTAACACAACACTTTGCAAAAACTTGAACGTCTCAAAGTGATAAACAGTGATGAATCAAAAAAGGGTATTTTGTCACATAAAGTTTTTCAACTTTTTTTCAATGCGCACACAAGGACAGAGTCCTGGAGAGAGAAAGCGAGTGAACCCCTGAGGTATTTGGGCGTTTTTACAGAGCTTATGATTAAACTAATGGACAAACACAAAACCTTCCGCCCCTTCGAAGTTAATCTTTCAGTGAGACCTGGAAGGTGAGGCAATGAAAGTCTATCTTTCTCACACCTTCACGCTGCTCTCCAAATGGATGAGATCACGATGGTTACCCCAGAAGTGCCCCCAACAGCAGTACCAGAAAGAAAGGTAAGAGTTCTTTGAGCTTTCAGCTCAGGGATGTGCGTCCCGCTGCACCACAAGCATGACGGAGCGCGGCAAAGCAATTATCATGCATGTGTTAAAAGAGAGAAAAAAACCCGTCCCAGAGCCATCAGTCGCCCAGTTCGTCTGAGCGCCTCGAAAGGGAATGTCATCCTCGGTTTTCGGCTCTTCATGCTTTGAACAACAGGATGATTGTGTTCCTGCTGTTATATCTGTTTCGCACCTCATCCGGAGCTCTTAAGAGCTGCTCTGTCCGAGGATGAGCTCGAGCTTCAGAAGCAGAACCCATCATAAAGAGGCGTCTGGATTCTTAATGATAAAACTGCTGGGACGGCGTTTAAAAATGGGGCAAGGCAACGGAGAGGCTAAGGAATATGAACCGTTACTTAAAGACTTCAAGGAACCCATTCAGCAAATTAAGGTATACGTTTCGACATTTAAATATTGCGTTTTATGAAGCAAATTATTATGAAGGAAATTAATTTGGATGTCTTTTGATGTAAAGTAAAAAAAATAAATAATCGCTCAGTTTTCCTAAAGAGAATATTATTTCATTCATTTTTTGCATTTAATAGTTTGCATCATATTTTTATGGTTAAGTGTACAAATAAATTCTGTTTATATATTTTTTTACATTTTTAATATCTATTCCAGATTTTTTGGTTCTCTTATAAAATAATAAAATCAAAGCATTTAAATCAAAACTTTACTGATTTCTTTCAATCAATCAATCAATCAATCAATCAATCAATTTTTATATAGCGCTTCTTTAGCAATTGCTTTCAAAGCAGCTTCACAAAGTCCTCGTGAGGATCAGGTAGAGTAGATAGCGGTTCCCTCTGTGAGGAGACTCTCGCTGACTGAGGCAGGTGCTAATCACCTCCCCAGCATAAAGACTATACAAACTTAATATCCACCGACAAATGGTTCCCCGACAGCACCTGAAAAAAACTAAACAAAGACAAAACAGGAACGAACAAACGGAGAAACAACGGTTAGAAAACTGCAATTATTTTCATTCTTACAATGTTATATTTTTTTTGGGGTAAAAAATAGGTTTTAAATTAGGAGAATGTATCCAAACTCTGACAACAAAACACAAAACTAGAACTAAAGTTTCGTCAGATGGCAGAAATCCTGCAGCTTGTTCCGAAGACAGTGTGAGAGTGTGATGCAAAAAGAGAAGAGAATTTAGTGTTGGTTTGCAGGGACGGATTCGGGATGCGGTGAGAGAGACATCACAAAGGCCGACGTGTCTGGAGAGGGAGTGTGTATGAGGTCAAGAGAGGATTCGCTGATATCACAGTGTGCTGAGGCGATCCGCGAGATGAAAATAGTCACGTTTTAAAGAGAAAAAAATCCTTTGTTTAACCCCAGGACTCTTTCTGCCTCCAAAACAGAATTCAAACAGAGCTTTATTGTACAAATATTCCCCTTAAACAACCTTTACTAAAAAAAAACTAATTTCTTTAGCTCGATTTGTTGCAAGGGGACAATAATTTAAGGTGTTTTTTTTTTTTTGCTAATGTAAGAGTCTGAGTTTGGCAAGCTCAGAATCTAATCTGACTTCTTCAATTTTATGAGTTTTATGAGCAAGTGCGGGCCTGCTCCCAGTTGCAGCAACAGCTTTATTCATCACTAATATTGTGTAAGTTAAATACACTAAATATTCCAAACAAACGCTAACTTTGGGTTAGGTTATCTTTCCTGATTAAAGCAAAACTTCTATAGTTGCTAAGGTAACAGAAAATTGTAATTCTACTTCTATTCCGCTGAGTTCTCAAATAAGAATTGGAATAGGAATCTGTTATTGTTACTTTTGCCTACTCCACAGACCGAGAGTGACCTGGCATCTTCTAGCCAGAGCTATCTCAGCTACTTTGAGTCACACAAACATCTAGATCAGAACGAGAGTGGAGCAAAGTGAGCCAAACGAGTCATTTTATCAGCTTCCGAACAAAACCTGCTCACACTTCTTCTCTTTCTTTGTGTGCCTTTGTTTTGACCGAAGTAAATAGTTTGATCGAGTCATTTCTGGTCAATTTAGGGCCCCATGATTTCCTTAAAGGTGCAGAATGTGAGAAAAATATGTGATAAAACAAAAGAAGAATCTTCTTGTTTACTCTATGAAGATAGCGGAAAAAGATGAAAATGTGGCTTTTTTTAGTTTGTCAATCAAGTTTTTCTGTCCAATTTTTGCCTTACTTTTTGTTCCATGTTTACTTTTTATTATTCGATTTTTCTTAAGTAAGTAAAAAATAAACATTTCTCAATTTTGGGCTTCATTTAAGTTGTCCAGCAGCTATGGACTTTTAATAACTTTACTAATATACGAGTACACATATAGGTGAACATAAACAGGCATATATGTACACTTATGTACAGTTATGAGCGCAGATATGTACACAAATATACGCATATATGTACATATAATAGGAAATCTGTAAATTTTATATATGTGACATTCATAAAAAACCTAGATCAAAACCTAAATTAAAACATATTTGTTGATAAAGGTTTTTCTGTGTGAGAATTGCATTTATTTTTCATTTTAAAGCCCTAATTATTATCAGAAAACCCTCAAACCCTTTCCCAGGTTCAACCAAATGGAAAATAAATTCTAATAAATAGCGAGACATTTCACATTTTCTGAAAAGTATGCTTTCTTTACTTCTGCGTTCTAAATTGTGCAGGTAGTCTGCTTTTATTATAAGAAATCATTTAATGTACTAATATTGTATTATCATTAAAAAACAAAAACAGAAGTTTGCAATTGATGTAGGAAGATCTGTTGAAAATGTACAGATAAAAACATAAATATGTATTGAATTTGGTTTGAACGTTTGCTTTTGGTTGTTAATCTCAGGTTCCCAGTAAGTCTCTTCTCCTGGCGGTGTGGGCGGCTGGCATCGGTGGAACGTTTCAGTATGGTTACAACATCTCCATCATAAATGCACCGACCAAGGTAAGAAAGGCCCGGAGAGCTTTTCATCCTTCTCTTCGGTTAGTTTAAGAGTAGAATAAGAAGTAGAACACAAGAACACTGTTTGTGTTGGAGCCCAAGCTTCTGCTCAAAACAAGAGCTCGCCAAAGAACGTCTTGAGCTGCTTCTCTTGTAATGTTTGACGAGGGGTCAGACTCATCCACATTTCACAATGTTTACACATTTATTTCAGATTAGTGAACAACTTGTAAAACATTTCCCTCTCTCCCTCCTTCTCACTCACTCTCTCTCTGTCTCTCTCGCGCTTTTCCTTGCCCTCTCTCTCTCTTCCTTGCCCTCTCGCTCTCTCTTCCTCACCCTCTTTCTCTCTCTTTTCCTCGCCCTCTATCTCACACTCTTTTCCTTGCCCTCTCTCTCTTCCTCTCTTTTCCTCACCCTCTCGCCCTCTATCTCACACTCTTTTCCTTGCCCTCTCTCTCTTCCTCTCTTTTCCTCACCCTCTCGCTCTATCTTCCTCGCCCTCTATCTCACACTCTTTTCCTTACCCCTCTCTCTCTCTTCCTCGCCCTCTATCTCACACTCTTTTCCTTGCCCTCTCTCTCTTCCTCTCTTTTCCTTACCCTCTCTCTCTCTTCCTCACCCTCTATCTCACACTCTTTTCCTCACCCTCTCTCTTTTCTTCGCCCTCTCTCTCTTCCTCTCTTTTCCTCACCCTCTCTCTTTTCCTCACCCTCTCTCTCTCTTTTCCTCACCCTCTCTCTCTCTTTTCCCTCATCCTCTCTCTTCCTCGCCCTCTCTCTCTTTTTTCCTCACCCTCTCTCTTCCTCGCCCTCTCTCTCTTTTTCCTCACCCTCTCCCTCTCTCTTCCTCGCCCTCTCTCTCTTTTTTCCTCACCCTCTCTCTTCCTCGCCCTCTCTCTCTTTTTCCTCACCCTCTCTCTCTCTTTTTTTCCTCACCCTCTCTCTCTTCCTCACCCTTTCTCTCTCTTCCTCACCCTTTCTCTCTCTCTTCCTCACCCTTTCTCTCTCTCTCTTCCTCGCCCCATTTTTGGCTCCTTGTTTCTCCCAACTTCTCATCTCTTTCTCTCTACTTATTTTTCTTACTCTTTCACATTCTCTCTCTCTCCTCTTCTCTCTTCCTCACCTTCTCTGTCTCCCCCCTCTCTCATTCTCTCTCCCTCTCCTTCTGTCTCCATGCTCTCTTTCTATCTCTTTCTCTCTCCCTCACCCTCTGTTTCCCCCCCTCTCTCCTTTGCCCTCTTTCTGGCTCCTTTATTCTCTCTACATCTCCCTCTGTCTTTCTACTCCTTTCTCTTACTCTCTCACTTTTCCCGCTCTCTTTTTTTCTATCTACCTTGTCCTCTCTCTCTCTCCCTCCCTCTCCCTGCTTTCTATGTCTCTCCATCTCCCTCCCTCTCACTCCTCCCGGTTCTCCCAGTCTGTGCAGAGCTTCATAAACCAGACATGGACGGAGCGCTACAGTTCAGAGATCTCCAGTGAGATGCTCATGCTTCTCTGGTCCATCATCGTCTCCATTTTCACTCTCGGGGGGCTGGTGGGGGCCTCGGTGGGAGGAACGCTTGCCATTAGATTTGGAAGGTGATTCTCCTTGCGCTTACCTAAACCAGGGGTTCCCTAACTCCTCCCACAGACCTCAGTCCTATATAATATATACACAGTATAACAGTTTGATTAAAACGAACTTCTTGTTAACTGGAAATGAAATCTAATAGTTAGTGTTTATTATTAATAACCCAACAGTTGTGTTGAGACCTTCTGCTGAGAGTGTTGAGCATCAGCACGTGCAAGTGTAACCGGTGGATCTGCGTTGTGTTTTGTTTTTTGTTAATTGAAAGTGAACCAGTCAGTCATCGGATGATCTTCACATCAGTTTATTCCTGACCACAAGAAGAGACAGAAAAACACGCCAAACGGTCCCATCAATCTCTCCTCTCAGTTTTATCTCTCGCACAGATGGCCATTGCCAAAAGGGGCAGAGGAGGCGAGTACACAGAAATTAAATAAGAAATAATTAACATATGAACAATACATAGCACACCTGACCATAAGAAGAGACAGAAAAACACGCCAAACGGCCCCATCAATCTCTCCTCTCAGTTTTATCTATTCATACAAAAAAAATACAGAGATCGATATATAGATGGCTATATTATTCAAAGAAAATCAAAATACATTGAAAACACATACCTCTCACACAGATGGCCATTGCCAAAAGGGCAGAGGAGGCGGGAAAACGGGAATTTCCCCAAAACGAAAAGTATGCCCTTAAAGGGGAAGGCACCCACTCCAACAACTCAACAGAACTTATAGCATTTTCAGTGTAATTCTATAAACACATTATTCATATATTTTATACCTGTTACACAAGAACATTTTAAAGAGCAGCATTTGAAAGAGAAAAGTGATTCCGAATGCAGGGCACTTCATCAAAAAAAATATACAGAGTGATCAAAAAGGAATTCCACAACTTTGAAAATCTAGAACTCTGGAAAGACGAAAAGCAGAGCTAAACTCTTTCTGCCATCGATTTAAGGAAGCTCTGAGTTTTGTTAGGCACTCACATAGATTAACTACCCAAGATTCCATCGTGTTTCTTTGAATAAATACAGATTTTCATAGTTGTGGTATTCTTTTTGTAGAACACTGTATTTTGTTTAAAAACTACAACAACAAGAACATTCTGCATGATATGCATTCATAAAAGACATAAATGCTAATGAATCAGCAAAAAAATGGCCACTTCTTCTAACTAAATATATGTATATATATATATATATATATATATATATATATATATATATATATATATATCATTAGATAAATAAATAACTTGAAATAATGTTGTTGTTCACTAATGCGAAGTCGTATTTGTACGTTTGTACATAATTAAAAAATAATCCAGGGTATTAATGCATGTTTGAAGGAAATATAATTAAAAGGCATCTCCAAGATGGCATCTCCATTTCTTATTTTTATATCGCTATATAAAATTTTCTGATAAACAACTTCTCTTTGTATCCAAGACTACGTCTGAAGAAAATGTCAGAAAATGTGCTCTCACGGAAGTGAACTGTCACTATAGCAACTGATCTGGGGTCAGAGGTTAATTTAAACAAATGTCTTTTATCTATTTGTGGGCGGGGCTTGAGGTGTGTATTTCATTTATTGATATTATGTTAACAAGGTAGAAAACTTGTAATACAATATATTTAATGTTTTTTTTTTGTGTAAAAATGAACACCCGTAAAAACACTGAACATGTAAGACGGCTTTAAAATGCGACTTTTAAATAGATGGAAATGTATAAAAATCAATCTTCACATTAGTTTGTGTGAGTTCTTTCCCAACAAATGTAATTGTCTGTTATGGATGACTCAATACAAACCCAAAAAATGTGTGTAACCATTTATTTAGAAAGGAACTAAATCGATTAGAATGCAATCTGGTCCTTTTCTTTGTTTACAGAACAGGACACAAAAGCGCAATGATTTCTTAAATTATCTCTGAAATTTATGCTATCTGCAATTAATTTTTGCTTTGTTTTGTTGCTCCAGGAAAGGGACGCTGCTGTTTAACAACACCTTTGCTGTATTGGCTGCATTAATGATGGGTTTGAGTGCTCCGTCCAAAACCTTCGAGCTCTTAATCATCGGACGCTTCCTGACTGGAGTCAACGCAGGTCTCCAGATTTGTTTTTGCTCTTTGAAAACCATTGGAACGAATAATTTCTGAAGGATCATGTGACAGGGTTCCGCTGCTCAAATGCTATTGGTTCCAACTTAAAATACACCAAAAAATGAAACAATCATTTATTTTTTTTATGGTTCGCACTGGTAAGGGTTAGCGAGTTCACATTGAATATACATTGCACCCTTCATCATAAAGCTGCACTCAAGGAAATATATTTAATTCACAGGAAATATAGCTAGCATTAAATTGATTTGATGTTCCCATATTTAGGAACCGAGTATTAAGTAAAGGTTATATACAGTGTTACGGAATAATAATGAAAAATTTAAAGTTAGAGCTCCAAAGAGGAGTTTATTTTTTTTAAGTGATTTTCTTTCAGTGCATTAGACCTATAAAATATTGAATTTTGAGTTTATCCTGTTGTGAAAATGGCATTTTTGCTAATTATTTTACAGATTTAGGGAATAGTAATGAAACATTTAAAGGTAGAACTCCAAAGAGGAGTCATAGATGAACATAAAACAGTTAGTTTTATTGTTTTAATTCATTTTCTTTCAAAGCGTTAGAGTTTTAAATGATCACATAAGTGCATTTTCAATGCTTCCTGATCAAAGTGCCACTTTTTGCCAATGATTTTAGAGTTTTGGGGAATTATAATGAAAAATACAAAGGTTAACCTCCAAAGAGGAATAACAGATGAACCAAAAACAGTAGGTTTTATTGTTTTAAGCTATTTTCTTTCAAAGCTATTGAGCTTGAAAATATGGTTTAAGTGCATCTTAAATGCATCCTGTGGTGAAAATTGCATTTTTGCAATTTTCATTTATTTATTTTTTACAGTTTTTGGGAATAATAATGAAAGGTTAGGATTTGGTAATTCCAAAAGGGAGTTGTAGATTAACCTCTGTGGGGTATTCCCATTTTAAAAGCAATTAAAAATCAAAATTTTACTCCATAACACATTAACATAAATGACTTATCTCAAATTCAAACAATATAGAGAACATATCTCAAATTATTGCAACCAGTCCCTACTAGAATATACACTTGTAACATTTTTATTCTTGTAAAAATTAGAAACGGGTCAATTTGACCCAAAGGCCACACAAGGGTTAACAGAAAACTGTTGCTTTAATTTTTTTTACGTCATTTAGTTTAAAAGCAATTAAGCGTTAAATGTGGTTTCACAAGTTCACTCTCGCTCAAAATTGCCACGTATCGCAAGTGGGTTTCGCAAGAAATTTTTGCAATTATCTTATTCAAAGTTAAACAGGGTAAAACATGCGTTGTGAGTGGCGCAGGGGTGGAAGGAGGGCTAGCTTGCATGTTAGTTCAGGGGTCTCCACACCCGGTCCTGCAGGGCCAGAGCTCTGCGCATTTTTGGTTCAACCATCATGAAACACACCTGTGGCACTAATTAGGGTCCTCTGATTGGCTAAAGTAGAGTAGTATGCATACTACAGCAGGGTTGCAACTAAAATGGAGGGACCGATTAGTTTAATTGTTTTAAGTCATTTTGTTTAAAAGCTACTGGCATAAATTTATTTTTAATGAAATAATAGTGAAAAGTAAAAGTAAAAATTATATTTGCACAGAAGAAAACAGCACAGATTATATTTTTTCAAAATGCAATTGTTTTAGACCCCCAAACAGCTAGATTGGTGGGCTTCAATCATGTTTACTGTGTTTGAAGGTATTGCCATCTGTGCGCAGCCGCTGTACATCGGTGAGATCGCACCTCGAGCTCTGCGAGGAGCCATGGCCATGGGAACCTCAATCTTCATCACCGGAGGGATCCTCACGGGACAGGTGATCGGCCTCAAGTAAGGACAAACAAGAGACGGGTTAGTAACTGATGATTGATGGTGTTAATTTGTTCCTATATGCGTTACGTCTGGGTTCCTCAGTGAGCTGTTGGGGAAGGAGGAGTACTGGCCGGTGCTCCTGTCCACCACATGCATCCCAGCTGTTCTGCAGCTGCTGACCCTGCCCTGGTTTCCTGAGAGCCCTCGATACCTGCTCATCGACCGTGGGGATGACATCGGCTGTCAAAAAGGTACAGCATGCTTGACACAAATTATTATTTTAAAAATAAAATCACCGTTCAGTAGGCATTCAGGACAAGCATATTATAATTCATTCATTCATTCATTCATTTTCATGTCGGCTTTCTTCCCTTTCGGGGTCGCCACAGCGGAATGAACCACACACACACACTCATTCACACTTTAACAATCGTTCTTACTCAATTCACTTATACCGCATGTCTTTGGACTTGTGGGGAAACCGCAGCACCCAGAAAAAACCCACACGATCACGGGGAGAACATGCAAACTCTACACAGAAATGCCGACTGACCCAGCCGAGGCTCGAACCAGCGAACTTCTTGCTGTGAGACGACCGTCGTGCTACCCACTGCGCCACCGTGACGCTTGCATATTATAATTTTCATAACAAAAAACCTTGCTCGGTTGATGTTAAAATCATCCAACAAATTTAAGTAAAATAAATTAAAAAGCATACCTAATATAAGCCACGACTTATTAGGTATTTATTAGAAAAAATCTATTTGTTCATATATATGTCGAACCTGTATCCACAATTTAATATAATATGATACAGATGGTGATGAGCAATTTCCTGAAAAATTTCCCTGCTACCTTGCTGTAAAAACAGCTTTTTCTGTTATTTGCTGCTCTTTGAATTAATTAGAACAAATCTCTGCATTAAAGAGCAACAACATACATATTGTGCAATATCATTTTATTGACTAATACATCTTTTACCCAACATCTGCAGTATGAGCTTGAGGAATCAGTCCCTTTGCATCCTCTGGTGGCCAACTATGGTAGCCCGGAATACTTAAAATTACCGCAACCGCTGCAAAAAGTTCCGCACTGCAGTTTCATCGTAAAGTAAGATATTGTGACTGGTCATCCACTGTATATTCACACATAAATACATTTTTAAATATTTAATTAGATTAATTAGATAAATTTTTTAAGTTTTCTGAACAGTGCCTTCAAACATGACCATAACATAAAATCAGTCAGTTAAAACTCCAAAAAGTCGATCAAAAGAAAACAATAATATACTGTGTTCTACCAATAAAGGCATTGATTGCTATCTTTGTTAATTAAAAGAAACACTGTCTGAGAAATTCTGCGAAATCACTGGGAATTTCTGGGACATTTTTTTCCAATTGGCTTAACATAGGGTCAAAATGTGTTAAGCTGTAGTTAAAACTGACAGGTCTTGAAGAAACCTCAAATGACTCATCAATCTGAGCAATAACATGCAAAAATATTTAACCCCTGGGCCCTATAGGGGGTCAAAGGTCACCATTGACTTAACATTGCCATTGATAACTTAATATTAGTCTAGATGTGTGAGTCTTGTTCTTTCCTACTAGTTGGTATTGTGGTAGTTTATGATTAGTATTCTTTATTTGGTGAACTTTGTAAACTTATATTACCCCTCTGTGGGATTTATTCTTTGTGGTCACAGGATTTAGTTTTAGTTTTTTTATACTTTTCTATTCATTAAAGACACCTTCACTGAAAAATGCAAATGACTACATTCTTACAATTCACTACATTATTACAATTATTATAAATTATTACATAACTGCTGTAATAAAGATTTTTATTTTGTTACCTCAAAATATTAAAAATAAACAATAAAAAAGTGTGAGATTAACCAACTGAATTGAAATAAATAAAGAACTGCATGGGTCCATCTTGTCACGTTGTTTCTGGAAAGAAAGCTCCTTCGTATCGAGGGAATTTCATTTTTGACTTGCATGATTCTCGCATGACCATTGTAATGAGTAACGATAGATCCATTGTAACGAGTAACGATAGATCCATTCTAACGAGTAATGATAGATCCATTGTAACGAGTAATGATAGATCCATTGTAACGAGTAACGATAGATCCATTATAATGAGTAATGATGGATCCATTGTAATGAGTAGCGATAGATCCATTGTAATGAGTAATGATAGATCCATTGTAACGAGTAATGATGGATCCATTGTAATGAGTAACGATAGATCCATTGTAATGAGTAATGATGGATCCATTGTAATGAGTTACGATAGATCCATTGTAACGAGTAATGATGGATCCATTGTAATGAGTAGCGATAGATCCATTGTAATGAGTAATGATAGATCCATTGTAACGAGTAATGATGGATCCATTGTATTGAGTAACGATAGATCCATTGTAATGAGTAATGATGGATCCATTGTAACAAGTAATGATAGATCCATTGTAACGAGTAATGATAGATCCATTGTAACGAGTAATGATAGATCCATTGTAACGAGTAACGATAGATCCATTATAATGAGTAATGATGGATCCATTGTAATGAGTAGCGGTAGATCCATTGTAATGAGTAATGATAGATCCATTGTAACGAGTAACGATAGATCCATTGTAACGAGTAATGATAGATCCATTGTAACGAGTAATGATAGATCCATTGTAACGAGTAATGATAGATCCATTGTAATGAGTAATGATGGATCCATTGTAATGAGTAACGATAGATCCATTGTAATGAGTAATGATAGATCCATTGTAACGAGTAATGATAGATCCATTGTAATGAGTAACGATAGATCCATTGTAATGAGTAATGATGGATCCATTGTAACGAGTAATGATAGATCCATTGTAATGAGTAACGATAGATCCATTGTAATGAGTAAAGATGGATCCATTGTAATGAGTAACGATAGATCCATTGTAATGAGTAATGATAGATCCATTGTAATGAGTAACGATAGATCCATTGTAATGAGTAATGATGGATCCATTGTAATGATTAACGATAGATCCATTGTAATGAGTAATGATAGAGCCATTGTAATGAGTAATGATAGATTCATTGTAACGAGTAACGATAGATCCATTGTAACGAGTAATGATAGATCCATTGTAACGAGTAATGATAGATTCATTGTAACGAGTAACGATAGATCCATTGTAATGAGTAACGATGGATCCATTGTAACGAGTAATGATAGATCCATTGTAATGAGTAACGATAGATCTATTGTAATGAGTAAAGATGGATCCATTGTAACGAGTAATGATAGATTCATTGTAACGAGTAACGATAGATCCATTGTAATGAGTAACGATAGATCCATTGTAACGAGTAATGATAGATTCATTGTAACGAGTAATGATAGATCCATTGTAACGAGTAATGATAGATCCATTGTAACGAGTAATGATAGATTCATTGTAACGAGTAACGATAGATCCATTGTAACGAGTAACGATAGATCCATTGTAACGAGTAATGATAGATCCATTGTAATGAGTAACGATAGATCTATTGTAATGAGTAAAGATGGATCCATTGTAACGAGTAATGATAGATCCATTGTAACGAGTAATGATAGATCCATTGTAACGAGTAATGATAGATCCATTGTAACGAGTAATGATAGATCCATTGTACCGAGTAATGATAGATCCATTGTAACGAGTAATGATAGATCCATTGTAATGAGTAACGATAGATCTATTGTAATGAGTAAAGATGGATCCATTGTAACGAGTAATGATAGATCCATTATAATGAGTAAAGATGGATCCATTGTAATGAGTAACGATAGATCCATTGTAATGAGTAACGATAGATCCATTGTAATGAGTAAAGATGGATCCATTGTAATGAGTAACGATAGATCCATTGTAATGAGTAATTATAGATCCATTGTAATGAGTAATAATAGATCAATTGTAATTTAATAATAGATCAGCAGATGCTCTAATGATGGGACACAAAACCGGTGATCATGATAGATGAGAAGGATCTGACTGCTAAAGCTAAACCAGGAAAACCCAGACACACACTTTCTTCTTTGCCACATTATAAAAAATAAATATACCCAAATTTGCACCAAGTTCCGCACAGACAAATGCCTTATTTGGTCCAAACAACCAGCAGTAATTTCGACATAAACCCTGGTCACATGGTACTCCACAACATAGTATTTTACCTCAAGGCTAACAGTGCTAACCACGAGTGTAAAACAGTCTACACGATTTACTGCTTTGCTCTCTAGATGGGCCATGAGTCAACACGTGATTGCTTTGCAAAAGAGACAATGTTCTCATCTCATCTCCACACAATCCCATTGAAAAGATCCCTCTTGAACACATCTCCTAATGCGCGAACCCGCAGGGAGCAACAAGTGAATCTGAAGAGGATCTTGTGAGTGAAGGAATGTCTGTTTTCTTTCAGCTTTGATATGGTTCCATGGCCAGGATAAGTATCACGGAGAAAGGGAGGACATAGAGAGAGAGAGGGTCAGCGCGGTCGGGCATAAACCCAAGAAGCCCTGGGAGCTTTTTTCAGACAGCACCATCCGCTGGCAGCTTCTGACTCTTCTCGTGATACACATGTCCCAGCAGCTCAACGGCATCAATGCGGTGTGTATCTTGGGATTCTATAGCAATGCTGTTTTTTTACAATTGATCTTTTACAGCACTAATGATAGCATGTTCTAATACAAATCCATAATGTAAACATGCATACAAAATTTCAAATTAGTTCTTTATTGTCTTTCACTTTGATAGAAATCTCTCTCCTTTAAGAACTCTTCAGAGCTCCAGAAATTGTTGCACGAGTTGATAAGCACGGGCATTCCGGGCTTCTAAGCTAGAATTTAAGGCGCTCTCCACATGTACACAGTTATTTTGTAACTGCACTTTTCTAATGCATCCACACATATCTGGGGCATCAATTTGAAATGAATTTGAAAACGCTGACCAAAGGGATTTTTTTTTACTAATTGGTTTCGGTGGGAACAGAATAACCGGATCAATTCTGGTTCAGGCGGAATTTGTAGAAGTTACATGAGATTTTTTACTGATGCAATAGCATTTGATCACAGGGCTCAAGTGTTAATGAGGACAAAGTGAGGGGTTGCGCTCCAATTTTCTGTGCTAAAGCATATCTCCTGAAACACAGAGTATTTAAAAACGTATTTAATCACAGAACAGACGTACCAAACCATAGCAATGCTGCTGCTGCACCAGATTTGAAAAAGAACCATGTGAGCCTCAGATTAACGAGCAAGTTTTGAGAGTGAAAATGTTGTTGGTGAAGACAGGCGAGAGAATTTTCATTTATAAAAGACGTTGTTCTTATCTTTGTGTGAGCTGTATTTTCCAGCCAGGCAGCACTGATGTGCCTCGGAGCTGAAAAAAGCTGATTGGCCGATATTAACTTCAGGGTTGAGGAGTCTGCTGCCCTCTACTGGGTAGACTCACTCTCTACAGCGTTTCAGATCCCTTTACCCATTTTCATGGAGTCTTTTTTCTATCTGTGCTCATGTGGACTGATTGTTTTGCCTAAACAGGTAAGAATCAGAAAGATGTTTACACACAAGGAATTTGTTGTGGTACAGAGGTACTCTAGAGTACGAGGAATACGAAAACGACACAATGATGTTGCACACTAACACAGGTTATGTAAGCAATGTGCTCAAGTTAAGAGTAAATAGAATATAGTAATATTCTAGAAATAGAGGTAGTAAAAGACCTAAGCGTAAAGTAAATAAAAGTGTAGCAACAGAGTTAAAAAAAATAACCAGGAATGTGTGGACAGAATCTAATTTAAGGGGGTCCTCTGTAAAACCCTTGTGATGCAATGTTTTCAATCACTGAAGAATTTAGCACCTTTTTTTCAGAATTAGAGGTGTGACAAAGCACTAAAAACACAATAAATGTGTTAAGTGTGACTGTCTAATGCTGAGATTGTGATTGGCTGGCTTTGGATTTAACCACATGTTTTCTTGTGCTGGCGATTTTTTGCAGCATGAATTTGAAATTGTTTATAGTCAGTGCCTCGAGGCGGTCATGCTCTCCTCAGCTCTTGTAATGGACATGAAAAGGGTTTAGCACGCATGTTCAGATGTGTCATGTGAGGTGGCGCAGGCAATGCTGACTCATGCAGAGTTAGCCCAAAAACATGAAATGAAAAAAGACAGTTGAAAGATTCCTTTCAACACGTGCTTGCAGAAGACTCCATCTAAGGGAGAACCCAAGCAAACTTTAGATCTTGAGTTTGAAGCAGAAAGACACAAATTGTAGAGTGAAAATCATATTTAAGATGAAGTAACATGCTCATATCCTTTGCGAGTACATGTACAAGTAAGTTATTCACGTTGGCGATGTGTAAGAAAGTGTGTGGGACCCGTTTTCAGTTTTCACTAAAAGTAAAATTATAAAAGCAATCATTATATTAAAACATAATGATCATTCAAAGTCAAAATTTGTGTAACAAAATTGTTTGTCAAAAACCTTTTTTGAGTAAAAAAAAAACTATTGGATTGAAGATAAAATAAGAATTAAGGAAAAATTAAGTATGAGTACAGGTTATGAGAATGAGTAACATGTAACAAACCTGAAAGAAAGCAGAATATAATTATTGTACAGTAAATGACATGTTGATTTTTAATGTTAGATGGTTTCCAATTGAACGGAACTGTATTTTTACATCATTTCCCAAGTTAGATGCATTTAGATCTGTAGATCTCACATCTTTAAATAACCATGAAAATGATGATGCAGATAAATTAACCCACAAAAGAAATGTTTAAAAAAGGCCTTGGCTCATTTTCTGTGAAAAACTTATATAGGAACACATTTTTATGACCCCTCACTGAATCCTCTCTACACATTTATATTACACACAAAGTGCTTGCATTTTCTGGACCAGGGGCATGTAAAAGAGTGAAAATGGTAGATTCTTTACCTTTATTCTGTCTTCCCACACAAACATAAATCACACATAAACATACCAGTTTAGATTTTAGTATAAAATTCAATGACTGTGTGAATGAAAAGCCCCAAAATGCAATGGGTCCAGCAGACCTGCCAAAATAACAATAATGAGAACACCACACATGGTCTCAATTTTAAATGTGAGGAAATAATGTTAAAAAACAATAACTAAAGTATATTTGCTGTTTGTATCACTTATTTCCTGGCTGAAGTTAATAACTTTTAAGTATTTTAACATGGAAATTTTTTATTGGGATTAAAAATCAATGGGTCTTGCAGACCCACAAATACTGCCCAAGTAACAATAATATGAACTTCACACGAAGGTTAAGGTCTTGTTACTGATAAAGAACTTTCTCTCTTCAGATTTATTTCTATGCAGACTACGTCTTCAGGCAGGCTGGCATTCCTGAAGACAAGATCCCGTACGCTGCAGTGGGTACCGGAGCTTGTGAATGCATCACTGCACTGACCTGTGTAAGCCCTGGAGCTCAAACACTCATCTAAAATACACTATACAGCCAAAAGTATCAGCTCAGCCATCCAAATAATGGGAATCGGGTGTATAACATCAAGAAGCAAGACATGCAGACTGATTTTACATCTATTTGTGAAAGAATAGGTTGCTTATCGGAGCTCAGTGAAAATCAAATTAACTCCAATATTCTCGTCCCAAAATTGACTCAATACCTGGATTGAAAAGCAACATGGCCCTTAAGCCCCGTCCACAAACGCTGATGGATGACAACAGAGAGAATAACAAACAATCCCAGGACAGTTTCTACAGAAACAGTGGAGTAAAAAAAAAAAGAGGACTACATATGTCCACTTATGACTAGGCAAAATTATAGGGAATATTTGTTAATAAATTCTACTATTGAGCGTTATGGGTACATATGGGTGCAGGTACATATTGACATACTTTGCCGTGTTTCCTCTCAGACTAGCTGAAAATAAAAGACAACATCATGGTAAATGTTTATTCTTAATTGAATGTTGTAGAGGTTGCTTATCGGAGCTCAGTGAAAATCAAATTAACTCCAATATTCTCGTCCCAAAATTGACTCAACAAACATTTTTTAATTGGCTCAATACATCACTCTGCCACAGCTTGGGTTTTAGCTATACAGTTTAAAAAATTGCTTGAGTAAAACAAAATGATTAGTTTCCAGTTATTGGAAAAAAAGTGAGCTTATCTGTCACGTAGACTAAAAGGGTAACTGCTTCAAACCAAACCAAAGGTTAAATGCTAATGGGTAAAGGCGGCCCGTTTGATTTCAAGTGCAAGAAATGTATCAGCTACATTCTGCAGAAAAAAAAACCTGTTTAAAAAAAGTCAGTAAAACTAGCATTTAGTTTTTTTTATTTTAAAAGTGTTTAGATATTCTTGCCAATCTGCTCTCATGCAAGGGACTCAGTCATATAAAGTACTTTAATATTTTACCAGATTGAAAATATTATATCACGCTGATGCTATCCCTCTCGCCAATAACAATTGAATAGACTAGAAAATGGATTTGAAAAATAATAAATCAAAATAGGCAAACAATTTGCATTCCCCTTGTGTGTGTGTGCGCGCACAAACGTGTGTGTGTGTGTGTGGGTGTGTGTTTCAGGGTCTTCTGATCGAGTCTTTGGGAAGAAGAGCTCTTATTATCGGAGGATACTCTCTCATGGGCGTGTGCTGCGTACTGTTCACTATTGCGCTCACTTTTCAGGTTTGTGGCCGTTCGTGTTAATGCATCTGTTGATTCTCCTTGACCAGGTTTTCATAAAACAATCAGGAGCTGTTCTACATAGAATATATATATATATTTTATTTTTGGTGTTAAAATGGAAGCCTGTCTTTAATCTAAAAAGCCTAAAAGCCAATCTTTTACCATGTACTTACAAATACTGTAAAGATGTGCTGCATTGTGTGATTTCCATATAAAACCTCATTTATGGTGCAATGTTAGTGCAGATATAATAGTTCAACCTCGCATCATCTATTTATCATAAAATAAAACCTTCTAACAGCTTCTTTACAAAATCTTTGGGTTATTTCTTTAACCTTGTGTGGCCTTTGGATCAAATTGACCCATTTCTAATTTCACAATAATAAAAATGTTATAAGTGTATATTATTTTCTAGTAGGGACTGGTTGCAACAATTCAAGATATATTCTCTAAAGTGTTTGAATTTGAGATAAAAGTAATGTATGTTAATATGTTATGGAGTAAAATTTAGATTTTTAATTGCTTTTAAAATGGGTATACCCCACAGAGGTTAACAATAATTTAGTTATTCTGTGATTTTCTCGTACCGCAGGAGGCGAGTCCTTGGGTTCCTTATTTGAGCATGGTCTGCGTGTTTGCCTTCATCCTCAGTTTTGGCCTCGGACCAGGTGAAGGAGCTGAAAAAGAAAGAAAAGATGTGACTTGTTAATGTCTGAAGATGAAAAGGCTTTCATTGTCACACGTACAGAATACAAGCTGCTTCATTTGAGCTGAGCTTGTGTTTGTTTGTGTTGTAGGTGGTGTTACAAACATATTAACAACCGAACTATTCACGCAGAACGATCGCCCTGCTGCGTACATGATCGGCGGCTCCATCAACTGGACATCTTTCTTCTTGATCGGCATGATCTTCCCATTTATTGTGGTAAATATAGGAGTTTTTTTTATATATGTTTTGACAGATTTTTGATAGTCTGTTTTCCTTAGTGTTTATACAGTAACTGACATTGATTTAGAAAGTGATTTAGTGAATAACACTTTTCAAAGACAAAGATTTTTATGGTAATATTAATTTGTTAAATATTAATTAATCAAAAAAACATTTCTCTCTTTCCTAAAGATCAGATTTGTGTTAATTTTGCCACTAAATATAATCAGGAACAGAATATATAGTAGTCCAAGTTTTGACATTCTTTATAAAATACCTGGATTGAAAAGAAATATGGCCCTCAAGCCCCGTCCACAAACACTGATGGATGACAACAGAGAGAATAACAAACAATCCCAGGACAGTTTCTACAGAAACAGTTGAGTAAAAAAAAAGAGGACTACATATGTCCACTTATGACTAGGCAAAATTATAGGGAATATTTGTTAATAAATTCTACTATTGAGCGTTATGGGTACATATTGACATACTTTGCCGTGTTTCCTCTCAGACTAGCTGAAAATAAAAGACAACATCATGGTAAATGTTTATTCTTAATTGAATGTTTTAGAGAGAGTGCACTAAGAGATCAGAAGTTCTATATTTCACTGAACACACTATTCCTGTCTTCCTTTCACTGAGTGGAACCGTTCGGGTTTAATGCCCCCACTTTTCTTTCCATTCCTCCATCTAATTTTGCTATAGAAACCTGCTCTGTTCATTTATCTGAAAAGAAATGGAAAGGTTTTGTGTTTCAGTGGCGAGTAATAATATTATTTTTAATTATATATTGACATTTTCTTGCAGTAAAAGACAGTTAGCTGAGAAGCTAACCATTTGAATGTAAAACACCATAGACTTATGCTAAATATATTAGCAAACCCCAAAAAATTTGATTACGTGTGTTTATTTGTGAAATAACACTCTTTTACAACCATTGAGTTATATATAAATACTAATTCATATTTGACTGATTAATAAGTCAGATTTTAGTGAAGTATAAAACTTTTAGTCTGCTGTTTCCTATCCCATGCAATCAGACTAGCAGAATAATACAATTGAAAATGCAATCTTAAATGTTAATTAATAATACAATTATGTCGAGAGTGTGCTAAAAAGCGCAGTGGTTCTATATTTCACCAAACACACTCTTCCTGTTTTCCCATTCCTGTGTGGAACCAATCAGATGTAGATTTATGGAGCTGAAGCCAAAACAACTGCTCCCTGCTCCTTCAGCACCAACCAGCAGCGCATAATGACTCCATCTTCTTTTACTTTATCTAAATAATATTGCTTTAGTCAAACTTTCTGGCTTTTATTGTATGCGTCAAAGTATTGATCATATATTAAAATGTTCATATATTGAGACAGCTAGCTGAGAAGCTAATAATTTGAACGTAGACCCCCATAGATTTATGCTAAAACTTATAGCATACCGTGAACATTGTTTGTTAATTGGTAGTGTTTAACTAGTAAATAAGTTGAGTTTTAGGGACGTGTAAAACATTTTAAAGCTATTAGTAATTTTCCTTTAACATCATCTACTGTAATATCAAATGTATTCAAAACCAAATATCTCAGTTTGGTGACAGATTCTTACCTCATCCCCCCAAAGCTGTGAACCTAGGAGAAACTCTAATATGTTTGATTAAATCTTAAATAAGAATTAAATAATATGATTAAAGATGGCATAATCTTAAAACATTTGTCAGTAAATGTTTGCTCATGACCCCTGAAGATGTGGGTATAGTAACTAGTTACATTTACTTAGTTACATTTATTTGAATAAATTTTTAGGGTAACTAGTACTTTTGGAGTACTTTTAAAAATGTGTACTTTTATTTTTACTCAATGAAATATTTTATGAATTATCTGTATTTTTACTTAGTTACATCCAAGGTACATCTGAGTTACATTTTAGCTGCGTTGCCTCATCACATAACCTTAACGGAGTTATTTTTGACGTTAACGAGCCTCTGGAGGTGTTGAGGAGGCTGATGCTGAGAGTTTGCAGCTCCTCGAGTCGATGATGGAGATGGAGAGCGTCCGCGCTGCAGACTGTAGCGCGCTGATGTCATGCATAGACATCATGCAGCAGACAGAGGGCGCTGCGCAGATAAATGTGGATTTCACAGCGCTCTTATTCTGTGAAATGTGGTAGTAGAGATGAAAAACGTCTTTTGTTGCATGTATCGCCTTTGCAAAGAAGGTTTGATTATAGTTTGCAATGGATTCTATGTTATTTTCCCCTTAGGAAAATAAAACTAAAGTAATCTCTAGGAAATACTATGCAATAGCTAGCGTTTTTCCTTTTTATCTTTCAGAACAGAAGTAACTCGTAACTGAGTGCTTGAGTAAATTTTGTTTATATATTTACTTTTACTCAAGTAAATAATTTGGGAGTTACTTTTACTCTTACTTGAGTGAATATTTTCACGAGTACTTTTACTTGGGTACATTTTTTGAATACTCTACCCACCTCTTTCCCCCTGCGTCATTTGCATCTTTCATCCTATACAGTTTAATGTGAATTTATTTAAAGTACAGCGAACCATAGAACATAAGTTGCCTACACAACCGGAACGTGTTGGCAGAAATATTACATGTGAAAAAGATGTATAACCTTGCACAGTACACAGCTCACGTATGTCCACTGTTTTCTTTCCCAGAACGGACTAAAGCAGTACTGCTTCCTCGTTTTCCTCGTGGTCTGCTGTTTGGTGGCTACGTTCATCTTCTTTGTGGTGCCTGAAACCAAGAACAAGACCTTTCTGGAGATTCAAAATGACTTTTGCTCCAGAAAGAAGCTGATCGCTGCTAAGGGCACCGAGGGCCC
Source organism: Danionella dracula (assembly GCA_900490495.1). NCBI lineage: Eukaryota > Metazoa > Chordata > Actinopteri > Cypriniformes > Danionidae > Danionella > Danionella dracula. Next base: position 218,733 of record UELW01000422.1, on the reverse strand, counting down.
TCTGCTGTCCACCACAATATAAAACACACTGCTGCATTAAAGTTCCGTGAGAATGAATGAATGTACCAGAAAAAGATTTTTTTGTGTATGTAGACGCTGCACCGCATCATGTCCCTTCTTGGATGAACACAAGCCGAGCCACACGACTCCTGTGAAATTTATCTGACTGCCTTTAGCGAGATAGATGACTAGACAATGGTTTTAGTCCCAACAGCTCGTAGATGGTTTTACAGTAACTGACTGTAAAAATAGCTATTTGGAAGCGGTTTGATTTGCTCACAACAAACAACACTGATCAAATTAAGTTTTCTTTGATGCTCATCTACAATTTGATAATTTTTGGAATTTGAACTCAATTGATTAGCTTTTCAGTTGCTTTTCATAAGTTTTTCTCATCACTGAGACTTTCTAAGAGACAGAGTTCTATGAAGAAGCTCACAGCTGTTCTCTGTTGGGATTTTTCAGTATTGGTAATTCCCACGAACACCTAAATCAATTGCCCTCCTGTTTTTACCACATGAGAAGGACTTGTTTTGTTTCTTGGTTGTGTTTTATGAATGCAAGGAGGTGAAAATGAATAAAGTCTTTACTAGAATCCTCTGGTTGACACACTTTTGTTTTATCCGTAATTATTGTTGGTTCCACTTGTTATTACACAGTAACTGATGTTAACAATAAAAAAGTTTTTAGTACTTACTTAAGTAGTTATTCATTTATATATATCTATATATATATAGATATATATATATATCTATATATATATAGATATATATATAGATATAGAAATCATTGGTTAGCTCTTGTTATGCATTTTTAAGCATTTATGTTGTAGTATTGTATATGTTTACATTATATAGCCAGCTATTTCCATCAGAGGACAAGTTGTCATTTTATTAAGGTATTATTTAAGGTGGTTGTGTTATCAAAATGATAAAAAAGGTGAAAGTTTCAACCGAATATAGTGAGGAACAAGTCTTCAAGAGTTTGTAACTTAAACGATCTAGAAAACATCAGCTTTTGTCTTTGTAATTAAAAATAACGAGAACAAAAATCTAATTTGACTTAGTAACTGGAAAGAAGACTTTATTTTCTTTTTTCCCCCATGCATTTACGGTAACGTAAGTAAGAAAAGAAAACCCAGCAAAACGTTTACGTTACATGGTTTTTAGGAGATTTTCAGGTTTTAAGCCTTCTTTAAAACATACATAAACACTGACTTAAACTAAAATGCGCAACAATTAATACGTCATTCGAACATCATTAAATACTTTTTTTTAACCGGAACTGTTTTTCTGAAGCGTTTTACTTTCATTAAAATATTTACCATCGACCGTTTATAACGGTCATTTACGTAACCGAAACCATATTTAATCACGTGATCTTTGTCCGTTTTCTAAACGCTGTCAAGAACTGACCAATCGCTAGTGAGTTCAAGTCCCACCCTCGAACTCAGTTGAACAATTCCATGAGGATTAAGTTTATTATCTTGTACTGCTATATGGAATATATTTAAATTGATTAATTATATAGATTTCAATTCAAATTCAACTGATATTAACGCCTTTGTGAGTTAGTTAGAATTAAGGAGGGGCAACTGTGACCCGTCTGTGATTGGACAGTCGAGCCGTCACTCATCACAAGCAGGAACTATCGCTCAGCTGCTTTAGGTCACGCTGTAGTTCGCAATGGCTGTAAAAGCATACTTAGATTTAATGTCACAGCCATGCAGAGCTGTCCTAATATTCCTAAAACACAATAAAATACCACACACGGTGGAAAAAATTGCGTTACGAAAGGGTGAGCAACTTTGTTATTGTTATTTATGTAATGCACTTGACACGTAACTTACCTGATATGGGTTGAATCCAGATGTCTGTATAAAGTTCATGCTATATATTTACATAAATACTCTTTGTAGTTGTGAGTGTGTTCTCTAATCCTAATGATTTTTATTAACGCCTCAGTTTTATGCACTTTGCACTTGTAGGGGAGCAGAAAACACCTGAGTTCACTAAACTCAACCCTATGCAAAAGGTGCCAGTCCTGGAGAGCAATGGATTTGTTCTTACCGAGAGGTAACATGTACATATTTAAGAGTTATGAACACCAATAGATTACACCATATGAAAAGTTTCTAGCATAAAAACGTATTTTTTTTTTGGTGATTGAAAATTCTACTTTTCATGTATAAAAAAGAATATTAAATAAGTACATATGTGAAGAGCAATTGACAGGTAACTTTTCTGAAGACAGATCAAGTCTTAAAGGTGCTGTATCTTGTAAACTCTATTATTCAGATTTTTTTTTAGTATTGTTCCATCTTGAAAGACATGCCTCAGAATGTCTCGATGGTCTTAAGGACACCCAATGGCTATAGCATTAACCACTAACCAATCAGATGAGAGCTTTTCCACCAGATGTGTGCCATATATACTATATATATATATATATACATACAGTGAGGAAAATAAGTATTTGAACACCCTGCTGTTTTGCAAGTTCTCCCACTTAGAAATCATGGAAGAGTCTGACATTTTCAGCGTAGATGCATGTCCACTGTGAGAGTGATGATCTAAAAAGAAAAATGCAGAAATCACAATGTATGATTTTTAAAAAACTATTTATTTGTATATGTCTCCTAAGTATTATTATAATTGCAAATTTAAGCTATAATATTTAAAAACCTTAATGCAGCTCATCTCAATGAAGAATGTAGATGTTGACTGACCCGGATGTGTAACCGTATTAGAACCACGTCAAAAACAAAAAGCTGTGAAAAGAAAGTGTTTTTTTTGGATGTTCCAGGCCAAAATACTTTTTTGGTATTAAAAGGTGAATATATTCGTCAGAAATTAGTGGACATTTTGTACACCAACAAGTAAAACCCAGCAGGGGGCATTGTGGAATGGAAGTGGGAGGAACAGGGGCGGAAAGTTTTTTTTTTTGCAGCTATAGGTAGCTCTTAATTTTGGGCTTGCTCCTAAAGGATTTAAACATGTATCTCATGTTCTCTCTACTATAGCGATGCCATTTTGAAGTATCTTGCAACAGTCTACAAAGTACCAGATTACTGGTACCCCAAAATACCAGAGAAAAGGGCTAGAGTGGATGAATATCTAGCCTGGCATCATATGAACACACGCCTACATGCTGCATCCGTTTTCTGGATAGAGGTAAGATTGTCATGTATAGTTAATTTATCGTCAAATAAGCAGACCTCTTTTAATTAAAAGCTTTCATATTTCTGTCCAGGTTTTACTTCCACTCATGACGGGTAACCCAATGAGTCCTGCAAAGCTTGAGAAGGCACTTTCAGACCTCGACGGCACTTTAGACAAGCTGGAAAACATGTTTCTGAAGAGGCAGGCCTTCCTGTGTGGAGACGACATCTCGTTGGCTGACTTGTTTGCTGTTTGTGAACTGATGCAGGTACTGAATGCTGCAGTACAAAATATATAACTTATAACTTAGGAGACAAAGACTTTGAGTTTAGTGAGTTCAAGATGAACTCGTATGGCTGTTCTGAGCAAGAGAAGATCAACTTTAATGGCTTTAAAATGAATTATGTTCAAATTTTAATGTGTAATGTTTCCAAACACTTGTCTTAAGTTAGTAAACATTTTTTATAAATAACTTTAAAGAGGATTTCAGACCGACAGCTGACATAGTTTTCATAAACCAATGAAAAATCTAGTTCCTAATGAAAAAGAAAACAAGAATAATCTAATCGAGATTTTATCTTTTTCACGTGATCAACCTGGATCTGTTGCAGTTCAAGGGCAAATTTAAGTGGAAAGAGATTGAGAAGTGTGGAAGTAGAAAGCCAAGGAACTTTTCTCATACTGCTTTTTGCATAATGATTAATATGAAATGGGTCCAAATCCTACCTACTTACAATGTTCAGAAATCTAAATTTTGATTGGATGTTAACAGTGTATTTTAACAGTTAAAGTAGTTGTTGAATTTAATTTCTTTCAGTCCATGTCCAGCGGAAGAGACGTTCTGAAAGACCGACCCAGTCTGATGACCTGGAGGAGTCGAGTCCAGTCAGCGCTCCAGGAGAATTTTGACGAAGCTCACTCAATTGTTTACAGGCTGAGGGACAAATTCACAGCGAAACTTTAGGAGCTAACACTTTTATGGAACGTTATGTTTTGTGTGCCTTTCCATTATTTCAAAGTAATTTAATGGGGACAATTTAAGTGAAGAAAGTGGGAAAATGTGTTGTTGTAAATACAATTTCAAATGCCATAATAATGTACTGTACTGATTATTACTAAAACGTGTACATAATTGTACATATAGCAAGCTGTTTTCTCTATAGATTTATGTGTTTTAAGTAATTATCCATTTAATAAAGAACAAACATAAGGTTTTGAAATGTCACAAATATTTCTGCTCTATTAAAGTGACACAATACTATAGTTCACACTAGAAAATCAGAAAATGTGTGCATGAAAACATGCAATAGGCATTCTACCTCGCCCTGAAATCTCCTAACACACATCAAGCAACCTATCTCTCACTGCTCAAGTCAGCTAACCATTTCTAAAACACCCACGTCTCACATGACCAGTCCTGAAACAACCAAGTCTACCAACCACAAACACCAAAACCAGCAGACCAACCCTAAATATCAAAGGCAAACTACCACAGACACCAAAGCCAGAGGACCAACCACAAACACCAAAGGCAAACTACCACAGACACCAAAGCCAGAGGACCAACCACAAACACCAAAGGCAAACTACCACAGACAGCAAAGCTAGAGGACCAACCACAAACACCAAAGGCAAACTACCACAGACACCAAAGCCAGAGGACCAACCACAAACACCAAAGGCAAACTACCACAGACACCAAAGCCAGAGGACCAACCACAAACACCAAAGGCAAACTACCACAGACAGCAAAGCTAGAGGACCAACCACAAACACCAAAGGCAAACTACCACAGACACCAAAGCCAGAGGACCACCACAACACCAAAGGCAAACTACCACAGACACCAAAGCCAGAGGACCAACCACAAACACCAAAGGCAAACTACCACAGACACCAAAGCCAGAGGACCAACCACAAACACCAAAGGCAAACTACCACAGACACCAAGCCAGAGGACCAACCACAAACACCAAAGGCAAACTACCACAGACACCAAAGCCAGAGGACCAACCACAAACACCAAAGGCAAACTACCACAGACACCAAAGCCAGAGGACCAACCACAAACACCAAAGGCAAACTACCACAGACACCCAATGCCAGAGGACCAACCACAAACACCAAAGGCAAACTACCACAGACACCAAAGCCAGAGGACCAACCACAAACACCAAAAGCAAACTACCACAGACACCAAAGCCAGAGTACCAACCACAAACACCAAAGGCAAACTACCACAGACACCAAAGCCAGAGGACCAACCACAAACACCAAAGGCAAACTACCACAGACACCAATGCCAGAGGACCAACCACAAACACCAAAGGCAAACTACCACAGACACCAAAGCCAGAGGACCAACCACAAACACCAAAGGCAAACTACCACAGACAGCAAAGCCAGAGGACCAACCACAAACACCAAAGGCAAACTACCACAGACACCAAAGCCAGAGGACCAACCACAAACACCAAAGGCAACCTACCACAGACACCAAAGCCAGAGGACCAACCACAAACACCAAAAGCAAACTACCACAGACACCAAAGCCAGAGGACCAACCACAAACACCAAAGGCAAACTACCACAGACACCAAGCCAGAGGACCAACCACAAACACCAAAAGGCAAACTACCACAGACAACCAAGCCAGAGGACCAACCACAAACACCAAAAGCAAACTACCACAGACACCAAAGCCAGAGGACCAACCACAAACACCAAAGGCAAACTACCACAGACACCAAAGCCAGAGGACCAACCACAAAACACCAAAGGCAAACTACCACAGACACCCATGCCAGAGGACCAACCACAAACACCAAAAGGCAAACTACCACAGACACCAAAGCCAGAGGACCAACCACAAACACCAAAGGCAAACTACCACAGACACCAAAGCCAGATGACCAACCACAAACACCAAAGGCAAACTACCACAGACACCAAAGCCAGAGGTCCAACCACAAACACCAAAGGCAAACTACCACAGACACCAAAGCCAGAGGACCAACCACAAACACCAAAGGCAAACTACCACAGACACCAAAGCCAGAGGACCAACCACAAACACCAAAGGCAAACTACCACAGACACCAAAGCCAGAGACCAACCACAAACACCAAAGGCAAACTACCAAGACACCAAAGCCAGAGGACCAACCACAAACACCAAAGGCAAACTACCACAGACACCAAAGCCAGAGGACCAACCACAAACACCAAAGGCAAACTACCACAGACACCAAAGCCAGAGGACCAACCACAAACACCAAAGGCAAACTACCACAGACACCAAAGCCAGAGGACCAACCACAAACACCAAAGGCAAACTACCACAGACACCAAAGCCAGAGGACCAACGACAAACACCAAAGGCAAACTACCACAGACACCAAAGCCAGAGGACCAACCACAAATACCAAAAGCAAACTACCACAGACACCAAAGCCAGAGGACCAACCACAAACACCAAAGGCAAACTACCACAGACACCAAAGCCAGAGGACCAACCACAAACACCAAAGGTAAACTACCACAGACACCAAAGCCGAGGACCAACCACAAACACCAAAGGCAAACTACCACAGACACCAAAGCCAGAGGACAAACCACAAACACCAAAGGCAAACTACCACAGACACCAAAGCCAGAGGACCAACCACAAACACCAAAGGCAAACTACCACAGACACCAAAGCCAGAGGACCAACCACAAACACCAAAGGCAAACTACCACAGACACCAAAGCCAGAGGACCAACCACAAACACCAAAGGCAAACTACCACAGACACCAAAGCCAGAGGACCAACCACAAACACCAAAGGCAACCTACCACAGACACCAAAGCCAGAGGACCAACCACAAACACCAAAAGCAAACTACCACAGACACCAAAGCCAGAGGACCAACCACAAACACCAAAGGCAGCTGACCAACCACGGACACCAAAGCCAGAGGACCAACCACAAACACCAAAGGCAAACTACCACAGACACCAAAGCCAGAGGACCAACCACAAACACCAAAAGCAAACTACCACAGACACCAAAGCCAGAGGACCAACCACAAACACCAAAGGCAAACTACCACAGACACCAAAGCCAGAGGACCAACCACAAACACCAAAGGCAAACTACCACAGACACCAAAGCCAGAGGACCAACCACAACACCAAAAGCAAACTACCACAAACACCAAAGCCAGAGGACCAACCACAAACACCAAAGGCAAACTACCACAGACACCAAAGCCAGAGGACCAACCACAAACACCAAAGGCAGCTGACCAACCACGGACACCAAAGGCAGCAGACCAATTCCAAACACAAAAGTCAGCAGACCACAAACACCAAAGTCAGCGGACTAACCCCAAATACCAAAGGCAGCGGACCACAGACGTTAAAAGCAGTCGACCACAAACACCAAAGGGAGCTGACCACAAACACCAAAGGCACACAAATGTCAAATACCAAAGCCAGCCAACCACAAGCACCAAAGGCATCCAATTCATGAAACAGTCCTAAAACCATCAAAGTCTACCAACCTGTATGTGTATTTTTTTAGAGCTCCAGTAAACACTTATAGCAGTAAAAACAACAATAGCCCGAGTACTGCGTTTTATGGCACATCGCACAAAACCTACGTTGAAATCGACAACAAAATTACTAGGAACAGCAAAAGTTAAAACATTTTATTTTAGAGGAAAAGTACAAAAACGTATTTACAAGAGGAGCACAGTGACGATTAAAGGGAACCGGTCAGAGAAAAAGCTTTTAAAAGTGACAGGGAAGAACCAACGTGAAGATCAAGGTCCAGGTTTCCTCTTGGCAGACGGCTCCCCCTCCCCCTCTTGAGCTTTGCGTTTCTGTTATCAAAGCATTCAATAAAAACAAAGTTTTAGACATAAAGCACTGCAAATGTATGAGTGCAAAAGAGTTTTGTTATGTACACAGATCAGGTGTTTTACCCTCGCTGCTTCAGGATGCATCAGCTGCTTTGCTGTTCTTCTCATATCGTCATCCTGTTAGAAAACCAACAGATGCGGGTCATGTGACGCTGGCAGCAGGTTTAGTGCAGTACCCTCAAAGACAGGTGAAGTGTTAGACGCATGCTTTATTAGCTTTTAAAAAAAATTATAAAAAAATATCTTCTTTCATGGCTTCAATCCTATTATGCGATTCTTTGTGAAAAGATAATCTGCAGTAATCTCAACACAAAACTAAATTATAGTGAGCAGATGCTAAATAAATGCAAATTCAAATAAATGCAAAAAAAAAAAAGATTTTATATTACATTTTTACATGTCAATACAACAAAATATGCAAAACGAAATAAAAACAGGTCTGAAATTATATGAATTTGAATTGAATACAATTTAAATTAAATGGAAATGAAAAAGAAATTTCTGCTATGGTATGAATCTAATTAAAAGAAGACCATTTTTTACAACATTATCTGAATTTAAAATAATAATATATTTTGTGTGTATGTATATATATATATATATATATATATATATATATATAATCTATGGAAAAATGTCAAAATGATAAATTAACAAATAAAACAAGAGATATATATAAAAAATAAGACAAATAAAGCAAAGCCAGGAAAAACATTTTTAATTGAAGATGGACAATAAATGAAAAACCTCAAATTAACTGGCATTAAACAAACGTATCAAAATAAAATAGAATCCCAAATAATCAAAAAAGGAAGACATAATAATAAATAATACAAAATTTTAAATAAAATAGAAAAAAAGTAATTCAAATAAAGATTTTTTTTTTATTTAAATGAATTAAGAAATAAAACATAATACAAGAAAATCAACTTGTATAAAAAATGGAGCAAAGCAACTTAAATGAAAACAACATTTAATTAATAACAAACAAAACTAATTTAAAAGCATATTTAAAAAGCAATTAAAGCTAAATAATTAGTTTTAAAAAGTGGATTACATTTTTGTGGAATAATCCACCAAAAACGCAACAAAATAATTTAAGACGTTTACCATATTTAGTTTGAATTCACTTTTTGTTTTTGCTAGACGATTGAAAGCTTAACCTGATCCTTAAGATCAGAAAATACACATGTCACATATATTTCACTGAACATTTTTAAGTTGTGGTACAACTAAATGTTTTGAAACTTGGAGCATTGGACTAAAACAAGCGAGCAAACCACACAGAACTAAAACATGATCCTCAAAAGTGGACAGCTTAAAAAAAAACAAAAAAAAAAAACTTTTTCACTGTTGTTTTTAATTGGCTGATTACTTACATCTAACCAGGGGTGCAGAAGAGCCTCCTCCAGACTCAGACGCGCCTGAGAGTCCACCACCAGGAGTTTCTTCACCAAATCTTTGGCTTGAAAACCAACGTGAAGCGTTATTCTCTCTAAAACACTGAGGTCTCTTAGGTCTAAAAACACAAGCTACCTTTGCTCGAGACGTTCTTCCACTTCGCTGGGATGAAGCGGTAGTGGCCACTGATGATCTGCTCCCGAACAGACATGGTGGAGCACTCCGTGTTGAATGGAGGGTACCCGCCCAAACTACAACAACCAACGGGTGTGACGTAAAGCCAAGAAAACTTTATTCATACCGCACGCAAACCGCTGGAAATACTGCCTCCAGATGCAGCAACCTCATGTACAAACACTGTTTAAAATCTACTTTAAGAGACTTGTTTAGACAAATGTATATTTCTGAGCTGTTTGTCAAAGCAGTTCATTCAAAACATCATTATTTAATAACTCTTCTGAACTAGAGCTCAACATTTGCATGAATAAACTGCAATTACAATCATGTAAGAGTTTAACACGCAGAACATTTTTACTTTTTATTTAGCTGATGTCTGTCTGACATTGTCTGTCTATTAAAATGGAACAGATGCTACAGATGTTTGTCACAACAACTTTAAATGACTAGATATGGGAATGTTACATATTAGATTTTTTACCATTATTTCTTTATTCTTTATTTGCGACTGATTTATTTCAAACATTTGGTTTTATGTACATACACGGCTGAAAGTTCAACAAATTAATCATTATAGGACTAACTGATAAATGTTCATTTTTTTTATATAGATTTTGCATCAAAGGATTTCATTGTATTTAGGTTTACGTCATTCATATATTGTTTAATTAAGGCTAAAATTGTTTATTACATGATGTTGGAAAAAGCTTTAGTACAGAAAAGGCTTAAAAAAAAATTATAGCACATTGTAAATCAATAATGCAATATTGGTTAAAAATAATCGCAAATCAAATATTACCCAAAATCTATGGAAACAACGTTTTCAAATCGGTTTATGCAAAATATCATTGATTTTAATAAGCAAGTAAGTGAATTCACTAAAACGCAACAAAAAAAAAATTCCAAGTAGTTAAAATACACCTAAAATTATTTAGAGGAATAGCAAAAACTAAAAATTGTTCAAACTAAATATGCTTCAGACATTTCAAAAGCTAAAAATGATCAGTGAAAATATTCAAACGAATTATATTTTCTCATCTTTGTTTTGTTTATAAAAATGATGCATGCAAACGCCTAACATGAGCCAAAAACATTAACAGCTTCAACTTCACAACAGCAAAAAAAACTGAAATCTTTCTAGTTGTTTCTAAAAAAACATCTATTATTTAACATTTATTGAACATCTAACATTTCTAAAAAGCTTCAGAAAAAATTATCCCAATGCAATATTGGTTAAAAATAATCACAATGCAGCTCTATTCTGAACTAAAGATAGAATAAATATAAAATTTGAATTAATTGGACAGTAAAAAAACACTTTAGATTAAATATTTTTGATGAGATATTTTCAAATAGAGTACTGCTTTAGGTTTCTTGTAACCTATATATTATTTTGAATGTTTGTCAATTTTAATAATATCAATAATGTGTTTATAAAGTGGTTAAAAAAGTTACAGGGTATATTTTAGGATTTTTTTGGAGGCAGTGTCTTTCTCTGAGATTATTTGGCCCTCCACAAATTTGAGTTTGAGTCCGTTCAAAATCTCAGATGAATTACTCCCAGTGACGACTCCACCGATACCGATAAGCCACAGCTTCGATTCCCTGATTAATGCCCACCCACCAGATGAACAGCAGCACCCCGAGGCTCCAGTAATCCACAGCTTTGGTGTACCCCACCGTGGCAGCGTGTGTGAACACCTCTGGAGCCAGATACGTGGGCGTCCCGCAGAGCGTCTTCATCAGAGACGACTCCTCCAAAATCTTCGACTGATTAAAATCTGTGATCTTCAAAGCCAAGAGAGATATTTTGAATTTAATTTCTGTGTAAGCCGTTGTTGAAATTGGATTTCTGCACTTTATAATGTTACACAATTTAAAATAATGCCGCTATATTCAGTCTACATAACAATAAAATAGAGGAAATATTTAATTTGCGTGGTTCAAAAAGGGAACTTGTACGCTATATCAGTTCAGAACACACGCCCATGTGTGAAGAAATATTTTTAAGTCTTTATTTCTTTCAATTTCAATGATTAGAGAAAAAAAAACATATCTGAAAAATTGGAGATCTTCACAACGAGTGGACCGAGGCTGGTGTCAATGCATCAATAATCATGTTAATCTTTATTTTTTAAGTATATGTCTTGGTAAGATTATATAAGGTTATGTCTTGGTATCTTGGTAATTATGTGCTATTTTACGAATTGGAATTACAGACAAGGCTTTTTGTATTTGAAGTAGAACTTCAAAATGCAGATCTCTGACTGCTCATAGACACAAAACCTGGTGTCACAGCCTTCTCTCTCTCACTCACTCGCTCTCTCTCTCTCTCACTCACTCGCTCTCTCTCTCTCTCTCTCTCTCTCTCACACTCACACTCTCTCTCCTCACTCGCTCGCTCGCTCTCTCCTCACTCGCTCACTCACTCACTCTCCTCACTCGCTCACTCTCCTCACTTCGACTCAATCAATCACTCACCACTGCTCACAGTCACTCGCTCCCTCACTCTCACTCACTCACTCGCTCCTCACTCACTCGCTCTCACTATCTCACTCACGCTCGCTCCTCACTCGCTCACTCGCTCACTCACTCACTCACTCTCCTCACCGGGCAAGAAGAGCAACGAGCTCGCCGCACGCGCGTAGCCGCACGCGCGCGCAGAACGCGCTGGATCCAGAGCACGCTCCTCCTCTCTCCTATACTCTCCTCCACTCTCTTCTCCCCTCACTCTCTCTCCTCACTCCCTCACTCCCTCACTCACTCCCTCACTCACTCACTCACTCACTCACAAAAAAAAATTCTGCTGTGTAAGGAGTTACATCATCATCATGCTCACAAAGTGTGGTAGTCTATGAGGTCAAATCTGTGCCATTAATCGAGCATGTATTTTTGATAATCACGAGCATGCGATATTAAAATTTGCGCAAGCAGAAACAGATCCGCATACGCAAAAAAACTGCAAGCTTTTTTTCAACCAGCACGCGTGTCACTGAACCCGAGGGGAGGGACTAACGTGCTAGCTCGCTCGCTCTCAAATCTCTCTCTCCTGCCCGCTCTCAATCTTAATCTGTGCTCCCGCAAGATTTATTTTTGTCCAATATGGGGCGGGATCCTCATTTCAGCTGTGATTGGACGCCTGTCTGTCAGTCAAGTCTCTTCAAACAAAGACATTAACATTTAATCAAACAACAACGACAAGCCAAAGAGATTTACAAACACTACAACAAAACAATAAAGATGACTACAAGGACAATATAAATCTGACTGATTTTAATACCGCGCGCTACTATCAAAAATGCACGCTCGAATAATGGCACAAATTTGCTGCCATAGTAGTCAGTCATACAACGACACAGAATTACATGCACCACTTTTAAAACACGAACGAGGACATGAACATTAAACAAACATCGGCATATTTCATTTGTGTGTAGTTTTTTTCTTCTTCTCCATAATATCTTCTGCTAAACTAGCAACCCTGCCTCTCTCCCGCACGAACCTTGATCAGACAGACGTCTTCGTGTGAAGCCAGCAGCACATTCTCAGGCTTCAGATCTCGGTGAATGATCCCGTTATTGTGAAGATACTGGAGAGACATCATTCTAGTTCAACACTTTCCTCAAACATCATCACCTCTGTCCTTTCCCGAATAAAAATCTGGAAACATCTGCCTCATCTGGATTTAACGCAACAGAAAACCCTTAAGGGTGTAATTCGGATGTGAATGCTGAACTAACAACATTAACTGACAAATGTATGATGTCAGAACGGTTCACATCTTGTTTGTAAAACATGCTTTGTATGTTGGCTGACCTCGACAGCTTTGAGCATCTGATAGAAGTAGAGTTTGGCGATACTTTCTCCCAGTTGTTTCCTAGCTTTGATTCGGCTGAACAGCTCACCGCCTTCAATACTGCACACAGAGAAACAGAAGCCATCTGCAACTTAGCACTTAAACCTTTACCTTACATTAACACATGCAACATTCATCATTGCTATTTATAGAAAAACGTTGTAGTGTGATTTCTCAATCAAATTTTTGTGCGAAAAAAGGTTTCAATTTAGAATGCTAAGGATTTAGAAATGTGAAAATGCTTAAATAAGTGAAATGTCTTTGTGTACATGTGAATGCCTATCTGAGTAAAGTGTTTAGTGATGGGTTTTATGGCCGTAAACATCTAGAGAGAGAGAGAGAGAGAGAGAGGAAAAAAAGGTAAACCTACTAGTTTGCGGATTTTAGAATTAATTAATTTGCACCCTGTAAACACACATTTCTTACATAAGAAACAAAAAATACTTACTACTCCAAAACAATGTAATAAGAGTCTTCAGTCTGGTAGAAATCCTCGGTCTTGATCAGGCACGGCTGCAGGACAAGGAAAATATTAAAACTGTCAGATGATGCTTTCTCACTAAAGCGGTCCAACCAGTATCCCAGCGTGTGAATTCTGAAATGGTTTTGTTTTGAAGTACAATTCCAAATCTTTCCGATGCTTTCTCTCATGTTCTTTACCTGCGTTTGTCACATAATGACTAAAGGGGTGACAATGTTTAGGAGCAACCTTCTGCTCTTCCTTTCAGTGCACAGTCGGAAGTGACTGAACAGCAGTTCGCCCTCTGACCACTAGAGGTGGACTCTAGAAGTGAGCAGGTTCCCTTTGACAGCCATGTCATGTTTTTTTTTATTTTTTTAAGTGACATTAATATTTATAGTTTTAATAAAGTTCACTTATGATGAAAACTCATTCTTTGGAAGATGTTTAAACAAAAAGAGGAATTTCCTCTGGCTTTAAGGAAGTAACTGAACTGCTCCTGAAGTTAGCATTCATGTTAAAAAACCTAATGTACATAAAAAAAAACATTATAGTGTACACTGATGGCTCCATTAGGTTTTTTCACAACATCTTTTTTGTACATTTTAACCCTGCGGTAGTGATTACTTGTCAAGAAGGAACCTGGCATTATGCCCACAATGTCCATTTTGTACACACTCAATGTTCTCAAATAATGAGAATGATGCACCAACTTCTTGTTGTATTTGCTATATTTGCAGAGACCCTTCAATAAAACACAACGTGTGTCACCAGAAACTGAGTCTCTTCTTTGTGCGTAAAATAAATCCAGATTAATGACTCACATGATCAATTTTCTTTAAAATCTCAATTTCTCGCTCTGCATTTCTTGTTGCCGTCTGGGAAAAAACAACAACAGACACATTTAAAGACACTAAAGACTGAACAATAATTCTCTTTACCCAAAAATAAAATGAACCTGACCATGACAAATTTGACTTTTTAGAATAAACTAACCCAATAGTTGATAAACCAAACAGTAATTTCCTGTCCCATCTCAAAATAAATGTAACAGCATCACTCTTTCTATATTTATAAACAGTTTATAAACAAGCAAAGCAAGTATATATATATATATATATATATATATATATATATATATATATATAAGCCAGGTAAAAATTTGAAAAAAACCATATTGGCAATTTTGAAAATACACAATTATTTTTATAATTTTTTTATTGAACTTGACATGCATGTTCATCACTAATGTCGCATTCAGACCTTGTTGTTAAATTTTTTTATTCGATTATTTAGGTTAATTAGATTCAATTTTACCATGTTGATAATTTTTAAAATGCACAAAAAGGTTAATGTACTTTTCTTTAAATAAAACCGAGGGACCATCTAACACCCAGCTGAAAACTTCCTCCACTGGACAAACAAATTCTCTCTCAATATTTGGACTATTGCATCAGATTAAACAACAGCATAAAATCTTTCCATTTATAACCTTCATAAACAAAATATGATCTCCATGAGGCGCTTACCCCTATTGATGGGAAGTTGTTCTTGTTAATAGTTTTCAGAGCAACTTTTTTACAGGTTTCCTTTTCAATGGCCAGCTTCACTTCTCCGCAGACGCCTCTATCAGAGAGAAAGGAGAGGGGGATCAAAGACAGATCACAGCAATCTGGCAACCCGTTGTCTAGGGGAGGAGGAGGTTAAGGCTACAGACCGCACCTTAAAATAGATCAAATAAGAGAGTTTGAGATGACAAAAGTTCATATTCTAGAAGCTCAGATCGGATTTTTTAAATAAAAATAGACCATTTTACATGTTTTAAACTATCTGAACATGGTGTTTACTCAAAACATAAGATTTCGGAGAGCCTCCAGATGTCATTTAAAAAAAATTTGTCAACTTTTCTTTACTCTTCGGGGAGAACGAAGGGTGGGGTGTAGCTCAGTGGTAGAGCACATGGTTTGCATGTATGAGGCTCTGGGATCAATCCCAGGGGCATTGGCGATTTCCCCTCTGTAAGTCGCTTTGGACAAAAGCGTCTGCCAAATGCATAAATGTAAATGTAAATGTAGAACGCTGCTTAGTTAGACTGCTAATCACCTGAACTTACATTCCGATCTTTCGTGCGATGTGATATTTCTTGCTGAAATCCGGAGGAAGGTTTGACTGATCGTCTCCCATCTTGTCTATGAACATAAAAACTGTAGAAAGAACAAATCTTCAGAGCTAAAATCAAACCACCAGCGTAACGATCACAAACTCTCGTATCAACTTAAAACTCAACAAACCTTGATGTTTTGGCTCGGCGAGGGCAATGACCGAATTATTGCTGAGCAGGCGCTGCTTCCCGCTTCCCAGTTTCTCATCGTCCACCCAAGTACCGTTACCGCTGAGGTCCTCGAGGTAGACCAGATTCTCGTCCTAGAACACATTTACTTTCTAATTGACTATTCGACCTTCTTCGCCAGAGTCTGCTAGGAAACACTGATAAAGCGCATCAGGAGAACGAACATGGAATCATGTTAAAGCTACAAAAATGTCACACCATTCTCATTTTTTGCGACCCTACATTGCTGATGTTGAACGATTTCAGAAACCTCTATTTCCAACAACAAACTCAATCTTAGAAGGTCTTAAAGTTCTTCTTTTGTCATGACAACCTTCACGAAAAAATGATAAAGTCCTCACCCTAAAAATTCGGAAATGCTTCTTGCTGTAGGTGCCGAAATGTGATGATTTCCTGAGGATAGAGTTGGTGAAGGTATAATCACACTTCCTGTCCCGTCCAAAGCTGTACTGGTTTTCTGTGCAATCTGTCAAGAGAAAGCAGATGTTACTCAGCATTAAACTGCATTTTTAGTTGTGCGATAGGCTTGTGAATTGCCCAATGCGAGGTTCTTTATGAACCCATTCGTCAATCAAGACTCCGTTATCCATGGTTTAACCATCCACCATTTATGCATTTACATTTATGCATTTGGCAGACGCTTTTATCCAAAGCAACTTACATTAGGGGAGAGACAATATGCAATCTGTTACACCGTCAAAGTCTATCTCAGCTTGCTCATAATAGAAGTTGTATCAATTGATAAATAAACCAAATCAGGGAGGAAGTAGAGGAAGAAGATAAAGACAGAGGAGGAAGAAAGAAAAGTTTTTTTTTTTGAATAGTTCCTTGAAGAGAAGAATTTTCAGTTGCTTTTTGAAAGATGTTAGTGTTGCTGCTCTCCTGACTGGATCAGGGAGTTTGTTCCAGCAGCCAGGGACAGTGAGAGAGAAGGTTCTGCTGAGAGATCTTCTGCCCTTGTGGGACGGAACCACGAGTCGCTATTCCTTCTCTGAGCGCAGGCTTCTGGAGGCCATGTAGGAGTGTATGAGCTCATGGAGGTAAAAGGGGCTGATCTGGAGATAGTTTTGTATGCCAGCGTTAGCGATTTGAACTTAACCTGAGCTGCAATGGGGAGTCAATGAAGGGTGATGAAGAGGGGAGTAACATGAGCTCGTTTCAGTTCCTTGAAGATAAGACGAGCTGCAGAGTTCTGGATCATCTGCAGAGGTTTGAGCGTATTTAATGGAAGTTCTGCTAGGAGAGCGTTGCAGTAGTCCAGACGTGAGAGGACCAGAGCCTGAACCAGGAGTTGATTTGCATGCTCAGTTAAGAAGGGCCCTGATCTTTCGAATGTTGTGCAGTGCAAATCTACACGCTCGAGTTGTCTTTGTGATGTGCTCTTTGAAGGACAGCTGTTCATCCAAAACCACTCCAAGATTCCTGACTGAAGGGCAAGAGGTGATTGTAGAGGATTGCAGCTGGATGCTGAGGTCGTGATGCAGAGAGGGATGAGCCTGTAGGTAAGGGTTCTTCATCCAAGTAGAGATGTCGTTCAGGCAGTCAGTTATGCGGGTAGTTACTGACAGGTCATCAGGGGGAACGACAGATAGAGTTGAGTGTCGTCAGCGTAGCAGTGGTAGGAGAATTCGTGTCTGAGGATGATAGGACCCAGGGAGTTGGTGTAGATGGAGAAGAGAAGGGGGCCAAGGACTGAGCCCTGGGAAACCCCGGTGAGTAGTTTATGAGTGTTTGAGACCTCACCCCTCCACCCAACACTGAAAGATCTACCAGTGACATAGGAGAGCCAATCACAGAGCTTACCGT
Source organism: Danionella dracula (assembly GCA_900490495.1). Lineage (NCBI taxonomy): Eukaryota > Metazoa > Chordata > Actinopteri > Cypriniformes > Danionidae > Danionella > Danionella dracula. Next base: position 200,615 of record UELW01000422.1, on the reverse strand, counting down.
TTATGATGCTATGGCGCATTTCAGAGTCTCACGTCAGGCTTTTATGCTTAGAGGGTTTTATGTGTTCTTTATTTGTGAAGGTAATCAGACAAATTCAGTGATAAGGTGCTGTTTTGGATACCGTGTTGCCGAACAAGCTCAAGTATCGCTATCAGAACAAAAGGGGAAAATGGCATCAGCGGGTGTCTACGTTTATTTTTAACACTCACAAATGTCAATACTTATCTGAATTACGGCAAAAATACTCTGATTCAACAGTGAAGCCAAAGCTTGTGGTTCTTTCTCTGCCCTATTCTCTCCTTTGCAGTTAATTCACCTCCAGTCTGTTTCTACTGTCCACTTCCATTAAAGCCAACACCCCCACCCACACCCACACCCACACACACACACACACACACGCACGCACCCACACACACACAAACAGTGCATCACAAATGTTTCGAAGGAGAAACTTAACTGAGCACGTTGAAGCCCTGCACTAGCGGAATGATGCGACCCCAGACCTGAGGCTGAACCTCCTCCTCGTCCTCAGGGATGGACTGGAGCTCCTGCATCGGGACCGTATCCACCGAACTGAGCGTTCCGGAGCCTGAGGAGGAGCCCTGGCTGGATGATGTCGGGGCGGACGAGGAGCTGGATGCGGGCTGGGATTGAGTCTGAGACTGGGTTTGAGATTGGGATCCACTGGGGCCAGCTTCTTCTGACATGTTTCTGACTCCAGCGATGCAGACTAAAAACATAGAACCAGAACTCAAGCCATATCTAAAACCAAGAGGTTCCTCATATTATAGGTGGTTGCTCGCTCGAATTGTTTTTTTCAACCAGGCAAACATACACTACATTTAATGGGAGAATAAAAATAATTAAAAGCCAGGCCAGCACTATTCTTTTCCATTTTTTCCCTACTATTCACTAGCATGGGCTAGGTGCCCTTGCACAACCCATGCACTTAAAATAAACAAAAATATCATCTTAAGTGCTAATTAATAATAAAATTATTTGGAGTGTGTGCTAAAAAGCTTAGTATAGTTCTATATGTCACAAAAGACACTTCTCCTGTTCTGTTATTCATGTGTGGAACCAATCAGATGTAGTTTTGTGGAGCTGTAGCCATTCAGCAGACGCCCCCTGCTTCTTCAGCAACAAAAGCAGTGCAAAATCTATTCTTTTTCTCCTTTATCTAACTAATGTTTCTTTAGTTTAACCTTTCTGTGTTCAAATCTGAAGTTTACAGGCTTTTATTGTGTCGCGTAAAAGCATTTTTGATCATAAATTGAACATTTCTAGCAGTAACAGACAGCTAGTCGAAAAGCTAACAATTTTAATGCATATGACCATAGACTTATGCTAGAAATATTAGTTACTACGTCAAACAGTTTTTGTTAAACAAAGAGATTCGTTTGTCAAATATTTTCTAATAAAAATATATTCAAAACCAAATTGCTGAGTTTGATGACAGATTCTGATATTGAAACACTGGATTATTCATTCTTCCTTTTCTGATTTAGGAAGCCGAATTTATGACCGGCTCAATAAGAGCTTTGCCACTTTTTGCTTGTAAAATATACACAATATTAATAATTAGAAAATATGATTAGTTCTGCCACATGTTGAGCATATGGCTATACATTAAAACACGTTTTTTTAAAACACATTTTCCTCTATTTCTTACATTTAAATGAACCAAATTTAAGCTTTTATTCTGTAGTTTCAAAGACCACACTCACAGCTAGACATTTACTGTTTTAAATTTTTTTATTTTAAATATATTAGCAAAAATGGTAAATATTCATACAATGTTTCCCTTAAAAAATGTCATCAACTACTTAAATTTAGTAACATTAAATGTATTTTCTCTATACAGCCCACGTGGAACATGATATGTTCTATATATATATATATATATATATATATATATATATATATATATATATATATATATATATATATTCTTATAATATAAAAAAGTATTTTCAAACTATTAAAGAACTAAACAATAGTCGTAACTAGTTGTGTTAAGAGTTTAGATTGGATGAGTTTTAATGGGCTCACAACCTGTTATAGAAAAAACATATTTCCTTGAAAAAATACCTATAAATACCTATATATCTTAGTTTGTTTGTTACTTCTATAGCCAGATAATCACAGCCCTTCCCATTTAAAAATAAATACTAAAATTAATAAATAAATAGTTAAGTGTTATTATTTACCAAATGCTTTTGTAAAATAAACGACGATTTCATAAATATGAAGATCAAAGTAACTAGCATATCAGTGTTTACATTACAAACCGTAAATAAAATAACACTAAAAAAACACTTAGCACACTGACAGATTTATCTTAAATGCAAGTTTTGAGTTTGTTGTTTGTTCTTTTTGACAGCGCAGGCTTGCTAATCAACCCAGAGTTCAAAACATGAACAATTAAGGAAGTAATCTCTTGCGAACGCTGGAGAAACACGCATCGCTCTAACAACTACTCACTTTTATGGTTAACTATCTAACAGTTATTTAAATGCATTTCGCGATACATACCGCAATCGAATCTTCTTTTGATCGAAGAGACAAATGTGCGGACTTTATCAGGCCGCGTGAGCTGCTCATCGAATCTGCCGGGGAAACTCCGTTATGAACTTCCCACAACATCTTTCAGCCAATCAGAAGTGAGAGCAGGGATAAGTGGGAGATGTAGTTTATCCATGTTCAACATGTAACGCCTGATTTCAACCTGTAGAACTTTCGCATCGTAATTGTATAGATAGATTAAAGTCTGTGAAAGGAATCCATCAAACTTTTCTAAAATATATGTGTTAGATTTTGAATTGTAATTGTGGATTGACGACAAACGTTATTCCAAAATAATTGCAGTCAATTTTTTTTGTCTTTTTTTTCCAGAAGCAAAGAATAGATTATCGTACATTTAAAATAATGGCTTTAAATAATGCTTAATACTTACATACTTATTTTTGAAACCAAAGAAAAACTAAAAAGGAAAGTGTTTCTGACAGCTAACCAAATTTAATATATTCATTCATTCATCTTCATGTCGGCTTTATTCCCTTTCAGGGTTGCCACAGCGGAATGAACCGCCAACTCACTGGCATATGTTTTACGCAGCGGATGCCCTTCCCTGCCGCAACCCATCACTGGGAAACATTCACACACACATTCACTCTTTAACACTCTTAAACTATCTTTATTCAATTCACTTATTCCGCATGTGGGGAAACCGGAGCACCCGGAGAAAACCCACGCGATCACGAGGAGAACATGAGAACTCTACACAGAAATACCACCAGCTCTAGCCGAGCCTAGACCCAGCGACCTTCTTGCTGTGAGACGACCGTGCTACCCACTGCGCCACCGTGACGCCCAAATTTAAAATATATAATATAATAATTTAACCCCAGCGGTAATGACTTTGAAAGGACCTTTATTTTGACAGAAGAACGCTTTGTTTACAGGAAGTGGCGAGCTCTTATTTTGCCAACACGGGTTCTTTTCAGGAAGTCAAGATGATAACCCTGCACAAACTTCGTTTTTTATTAAAAGCACCACGATTTAAACGTATAAGCAACCATTTATCAAGCGGAGAACATTTTAATAGTGCTTTAACGCCGTGCTTGGCTCAAGAAAGAGTGGTTAGCTCGTACAGTAAAGATATTAGTTATGTTTCATGTAACATGGTTAGAGGACACCTGGCTCTACACTCTCTCAGCACAGCTGCAGGAAACAGACTCTGCTGGAACTGCGGCTCTTCTGCTGGATTATTATTTTTCTGTTCGAGTTGTAAAGTCATTCAGCCTCCTTATAACGAGACGAATTACTTTGACATTTTTAACTGGTGAGTTATGTTCAGTAATAATTCACGGTCATTGTTGTGAATGGTTTCAGCTTGTGAGATCATATCAAATACAGATTTGATTCCCCCACATACATTATGCGGTAGCAGTTAAATGACCTGTCAGATAAAACCTAACTTTATTCTGTCTAGTTATAGAGTTGTAAATGTTGATATTTCTATAGTTTACTGAGAGTGGAGTGATATTTTTCCTCTTCTCAGTGATCAAAAGTTTTCTCTGGATCTGCAGAAGCTTCAACAGAGTTTCCTGAAGCTCCAAAAATCTCTTCATCCTGACAATTTCAGCCAGAAATCCCAGGTAACACACCACTCTTTGATGTTAAATGATAATTAACTTGGTTTGGCTTTAATAATTTTTATTATAATATTTAGTTTTAATGATGCAGCTTTTGTGATTGTTGACCCATACGCTTTATTAGAATGTTCCAGGTTTACTGCGCAAATATCAGTGATGGAAAAGTAGATTTTTATTATTTGATTTCAGATTTTTTTTTTTAAATTGTGTATTTTCTACATTATTTGCAGGACTCAAATGTTTTAAAATGCAAACGTAAATTAATAATGTCTTTACTGCAATGTCCTAATCCAAACTCATGTGATTCATCAAAATTTGATATGAAAAAATAAGTGACAATTCACTCATATGGGTTATAAGCTTTTTAGGGTTTAATTTGTTAGTTGTTAGTGTAGAACATGTACATATTTAGCTCTTTATCTTCTCTTACTCTGTGTGGCTAAAAGTATTGCAATTACTTAAAGTTTATGAAGAGGCCAATTCTCCCAAAGGTTACAGAAATAATAAAAATTTAAAATAATAGATAGATGTTATCAAACAGCAGCAATAAGTAATTTTGTAAGTAATTTAAAAGTAAGTAAAGAACCCGAAATGGTTGAGAATTTCTTTTGTTCTTGTCCATCAGTTAGTTCGTTTTGAAGAAACTTGTTTATTGATCTAAATAAAAACAATTACATGCTTCAGTGAACGCCATATTTTATTTTACTTTCAAAAAATAAATCCTAATTCAATGTCAATGTCATGTTCATAAAAGGAAACAACAGCCCTCTTATGAATGTTTTTTTTATATAAATTGAAACAGTATTTATCATCTTTAAGGATGCTGGCAAGATCTAGTGAGAAAATTGGTGATGTTTTGAACAGTGGTTGGTATCGGAGCAATAGTACTGTGGGAGTTTTGTAAATCAATTTGTGAATGTGAATAAGTTGTACTAGTGGGGAGAACATCTCTCTCTTATTTAAATGAGAAAATGAGGGCAGCTTTTTAAGGATTTAAGATTTGCTGAGAGTGTTAGGCTGGAATTGATCGCCTTGCTTATCTTACTTTATTTTGTATTTTATTTGTCGTAGTTTATGAAAATATTTGATGTGTAAATTGTTTGTCTGAATTTTGTTATATTGATGTGTAACATGTGATGTATTGTTCTATTGTAAGCAATAAAGCTTAGGGGAGGATAAATAAAAAATTACATTAGCTAATGCTACACAGAGCTAAGTTCCATGGGCGCCGGGTCGTCTTCCTCTAAAACGTGAAATAAAATGTTATTTCTAAGCTCAGCATGAGGGCTATTTTGTACGGGTCGCTTGGGTGATAAATAGAAAAGATAAATGATGTTTTACATCGAGATTGAGACTCCCTTCACCAGGAAGTGCTACGTATCGATAAGTGCGTTATGGACAGAGAAGTATATGCTATTAAACTTTCTAAGACGCACAATAATTTACACAACTCCTGTTTACACAACATTATGCTGAGACAAATCAGGGCTGCGTTTCCCAAAAGGATCTTGCGCTTGAGTTATTCTTAAAAAACGTTCTTAGGACTGATCTCAACATTCCAGTCTGTTTCTCAATCATCGTAACTTAAGTAGCACATTAAAAATGTAGATTGACGAGTGTTTTGGAGTGACTGAGTTAAAGTAAAACCTGTAATTGTAAATGTTAAATTACACTTTTACAGAATATGAATGAAGTGCAATGAGATGCTAAAATAAGATTTTATTGTGCTTTATCGGCAAGAAAGATCTACTTTAAAAAAAATCTAAATCCTTGATGTATTTCAGAGACAAATGTTTTAGTAGGAAAATGAATAAACATAAAATGTGAAAGACAACAAAACTGAAATCCAGCCATGAATTGGGTATTTTTGGTTGTGCCCATTGCTGTTCATTACTTTGTAATGTCTCTGATTAGCACAGACGGCGTCTTATCTCAAAGTTGGATGGAGTTTCGGAGGAAGCTGAGCAAAAAGATTCTCTCCCCCTAAAACCCAGCTGACATTTTATGTCATTTGCATAATTATACATCTAGACATTTTAAGGTGCAATATTATTATGTTTCTTTGAAATAATTTCTAATAAATATTTTACCCTTTTAGACTAAAACTGTACCCTTAATAACGTTCAAATGGCAGTATTCATCATAAACAATGTTTTTCAATCACCTCAAATGGTTGTACTACACAAAACCATAGATGTCCCTACTGTTCCTCCCACTAGCATGTTCTATAGCACCCCCTGATGGTTTTTTGGGGGGGGGGGCGGAACATCCAAAAATACAATTTCTTGTTATTCTTGTCATGTTTATCAACCAGGCTCTACTACAATTCACTACATGGTCAGTAAGCTTGTATGTTCTTCATTGAGATGAGCTGCATTAGAGTGTCACATGATTGGTTAGAATAGAATAGAATGCCTTTATTGTCACTATACACATGTACCATGAGATTAAGTGCATCTCGCTAGTCAGTGCAAAATTTAGTAAAGAAAATACTATAAAGTGTCTAGTGCAATAGAAATATCTAGAATAATAGTGCAAAAAAGAGGGGGGGGGGGGAGGTAGATGAGGTGACGGTTCTGTTTAAGAGCTAGACAATGTATAATGTGGGTTAGTGAGCGATGTTTCGGCCAATGGCCATGAGTATGGTCGTCAAGTCATTTTGAAGTGCCAGAAAAAGAAACCCCCTTTAAAGGATTATTGTTTTTCTTTGTGAGGTGTTGGTTCTTCTGGGTAAAGAGGGTCTTGAATCGTTTTTTTAGCACGTAAACACTACCGTTCATTGACTGTAAGGGGACCCACGAGCAAAAATCGCAACGTATTGTTGCTTTAACGCCGTAAAACAGGTCGTCTTGTGCTTTCCCCCGATCTGAGTGTATCGCTACCCTCCCAATCATGGCTCATATTAACCAGAAGACAGTTTCGGCACTGCTGCTGACAGCAAGCGCAGCACAGATGTTGATTCTCCAGGCGTCGGCATCTCTGACAGCTGGAAGAGCCTCTATTCTGCAAGTCATTTCTTTCATTTCTCACCTCGTCTTCCTGTCTCAGCAGAGCCCCTCGACGTCCACCCACACTCCTTCAGCGAGTAATGAAAAAAAAATCGCTCTCAATTATCAGCCGTTTCTGACAGTCCTCCTCATTCCCCGGAGAACAATCCTCGGCACAAACACAAGCGGCTTTCTTGATGTTCCCGAAGAGCTGCACCTAATTGTATAAAGTTTGCAAAGCTTATGAAGTCTGACTCTTTGTTTTCTCATCAAATCTCAATAGTGATTTTGCTTATATCGGCGCTGAGTGCACCTTCAGTGCCTCTGCAATCATGTTTGAAGCTTGCGAGGAGAAGGAGGTGATCTGGATCGACTTTTATTCGGGTTTTGTTTACAGAAGGAGCGTCTGTATTCGGAGGAGCAGTCAGCGCTGGTGAACGAAGCCTACAGAACGCTGCAGAAGCCTCTGAGCCGAGCCGTCTACATGGTGATCACTGCTTTATGAAGTTTCGCTTGTTTAAAGGCGGTCTGTCTTAACTCATTTATCTTCTTTCTCCCCCTCTGCAAAGCTGTTCAGCCGCCGATGCTCTGCTGCCAGAGTCTAGGGAAGAGAAAAAGCTTGAAACGTTTGTAATTATTATGAGCTAGGTGCAAGAAAGCACTGTTTTGACATTTTCACATCCAATCTTTGAGTTATAACGTGCAATAATAAAAGCAGATTTATTATGAAATGGAGACGCTTGAATCCTGACCGATGTGGTTTCATCAGTTCCAGCAATGTTACTCGCTTTTATCACAGTTTGCTTGAGTAATTAAAAAAAATTATAAAAATTTAGTGTAATTAAAAATAAAGAAAATAGTGACTTTGACTTTTATTGTCCTTCATTTAAAAATATTTAGTTTTGCTTTATTTCATTATTTACATTTATTTATTTATTTTGCATTTTATTTTTATAAACATTTTATAAACATTTATTTAAAAATTGTGATCGGATTTTTTCCCAGATTGGATTTAATAAAATGTTATATTTTTTTTTATAAATTAATTAGTTAATTTTACTGGGGAAAAAATTAATTGCTGAAACTTATGTAAGATTGTTTGTTATTTTTACATTTTTATGTCATTTAGATTAGTATTCTTTTTTATTTTATATGTGCTTAGTTTTTTTGATGCTGACCCAACCAGCGTTTTAGAGTAAAATTGTAACTGCACCTCTTATTTAATTTCATTTCATTTCAATGACATTTAATTCAAATGGTTTTGCTTATTTGCTTTTTTATTTAGCATTTATTATTTTTTAAATGTCTGTTTATTATAGTTTTAATTTTTTTTGTGTTATTTTTTGTAATGTTTTTTTTTTTTTTTTTTTTTTTTTTTTTTTTAATAATTTAGTTTTGCCGGACTCGTTTAATAACATAACATTTTCTTGTATTTCACAAACTGTTCATTGAATTGACTTATTTAATTTGATTCAAAATTTTTAATTATGCAAGAAGTTTATTTGCATTTAAATGTATTCCATTGTGCTTACTCAAGCTTAATTATATTTGTTTTTATTTAAATAGTAAACATAAATAGCAAGTATTTTACTTTCCATTCTTTAATTTATACACATAAGAAAATCTGTAACTTATTTACATTTAAATATTAAACATTGTGTAATATATGTACATTTATTTAGTTTCAACTTTAGTGTGAAATATACTATAATATATGAATATATGACATTTTTGCTATTATTTAATTTTAATTTTTTTCTTTTCTTGAAATGGTTCATGTTTGAATTTGATTCTAAGTTAAATTACATTATTGATAGCTGTATTTTAATCCATTCTACTAATGTAAAATTAGCCTTGGAAAGTTTGGAATGTGCATGGAAGGTTTTTTAAAGCACGTTTACATTTTTATTTATTTTACATGCAATAAATGCATCAATTTGAAGTCATTCTTAGATGAAAATCACCGACGGCTTGTTTTTATTTTATTTTTTCTGAATTGACCAATAAAGACAGAGAACTACAGAAGCAATTTTTTTTTTAAATGTGGGATTCGTCACAGTGCTTCTGCTGTTTTAGCTGGAGCTCCGAGGGGTGCTGCTGGAGGAGGGCACGGATGCCACGGCAGACCCAGCGTTTCTGCTGCAGGTCATGGAGATCAACGAGAGCCTGGCAGAGACACAGAGCCCTGAAGAGATCAGCGCTATCGGGAGCTCCATGCGAGGTGAGCGAAGCAAGAAAAAACACTGGAGACGTCAAAACAAACAAAACCTGTTTTTTCATATTTATGTTTAAAAATAATCCACCCCCCTCACTGTGTTCATGAAGATCAAAACTAGCGATCTCAGTCAATGGACTAAATGGAGCCAGGTATTGAAACATGTTTTTTCAGCTCCAAAGTTGGCCAGTTTAAAACTTCTGGAGTCAGGCTCAAGTGGCTGCTCCGGGAATTACAGTTCAGTCACTTCCCATCGAGAGGGAAAGCAGGAGGTTGCTACTTGGGTGAGATTCAGTGCCTAAACATACATTTAGACATGGGTCTTTTTCACAGTTGGAGTAATGGAGGAATGACTTATAGACAGTAGAGAAAATCAGCCAGTTTGGAAGACTTTTTGTTACATTTTTTCACAAAGTTAGGGTACAATACTAATCTATTTTTTTTTACAGGAAAGCAGATTGTTTGGATGCATGCTCAGTTAAGAAGGGCCTGATGTTTTGACAGTGCAAATCTACAAGCTTGGGAAAGGGTGACCGGAAGCTCAGTTTTGTGTTTGTTGAGCTATAAATGAGGGTTCCTCATCCATGAAGAGTTGTCACTCATGTCGCTAGAGAAAGTTAGGTGTCATCAGCGAAGTAGTTGACTAAGAATCCATGCTTGTGGACAATGGGGCCAAGAGAGATGGTATAGATTGAGAAGAGGACCAATGACTGAGCCCTGAGGAACCCCGGGGAGCAGTCTATGAGTGTTAGATACCTCACCACATACACAGAGTTGTCGTTCATGTTGTTCTTGGAACGACAGATGGAGTTGGGTGTCATTAGCATAGTAGTGGAATGAGAATCCATGTTTGTTGACAATAGGGCCCAGAAGTGGTATATATATATGGAGAAGAAAAAAGGACCAAGGACTGAGCCCTGAGGAACCCCGGGGAGCAGTCTATGAGTGTTAGATACCTCACCACATACACGTAGAGTTGTCGTTCATGTTGTTCTTGGAACGACAGATGGAGTTGGGTGTCATTAGCATATTATTGGAATGAGAATCCATGTTTGTTGACGATAGGGCCCAGAGAAGTGGTGTATATATATGGAGAAGAGAAAAGGACCAAGGACTGAGCCCTGAGGAACCCCGGGGAGCAGTCTATGAGTGTTAGATACCTCACCACATCCACGTAGAGTTATCGTTCATGTTGTTCTTGGAACGACAGATGGAGTTGGGTGTCATTAGCATATTATTGGAATGAGAATCCATGTTTGTTGACAATAGGGCCCGGAGAAGTGGTATAGATGGAATAAAGCATGTTTTAGTATTTTGAGTTGTCAGTTGACCTTTAAGCACACACTATCTCACCATATTCTTTCTGTACTCTGGGACTTGCCACTGAAGAATGGCGATTGAGTTTTGTATTCCTAATATTTCATTCATTCATCTTCATGTTGGCTTTTTTCCATTTCGGGGTCGGCACAGCGGAATGAACCGCCAACTCTCTGGCATATGTTTTACGCGGCGGATGCCCTTCCAGCCGCAACCCATCGCTGGGAAATTCCTAATATTTGTATTTTGCTAATATGTTGTATTCCTAATATTTGCCTGCTACACCTTAATTGTAACATATTATATTCCCTGTGTTTGATTCTCACCAGAGAAGCTGAAAGAGTTGACGGAACAGATGAATTCATCCCTAAACAAAGGTATTTTTCTCTCTCAACATCTCACTGATTTTACCGGCGCTCACAGCTAAGGACACACGCTATTTTCCCAGCTGTTTTCTTCTTGATCCTATTTTCACAGGGGATCTTCACACTGCCAAAGTTCTGCTGAGCCAGATGAAGTACTTCACGAACATCCAGGAGAAGGTGAAAGACAGAAGCACGGAGCCTTGCTGAGGGATTACTGCAAAGGTTTTGTGAAGAGTTTTACTGTATTTATTGTTGAATAAAGCACTTTTATTGGAATATTTTGTCTATGGATTTATCTGTTAGACTTTGTAAGTGGGTCCTTAAGGTGCTGAGCTTTCGGTCAAAATATTACAATATCTGTAATTACTGTTCTGACGAAATACAGTTCTTACGACTGTGCTGATTTTCTGTAACATTTTTAAATTTATTTATGTTTTTGCTCTGTCCACCAGTCGCTCTCTCACATTAATGTTTCACCAAACCTCATTTTAATTGCTAGCGGTAACTAAATATATTTCATGTATTTAAGGTATTATTTAAATATGATTCGGACTAGTCGCAACAGAAGTAGAGTATCTAAATAAATCTTAACTAGTAAAAATATAATTGAAGATATCTCTAATTTGACTCAAAGCAGTAAAAACTCAATTAAAGAAAGCTGCAAATATTTTTCAATGCAAGTCAATGGAGAATACTTTAAGTACATGTATTCCTAGTAAGAATATAGTTGGATATATTTAATCTATAAATTGGTTCAAGAATCCATCTATATTTCTGAATACATTGCTCCTAATCAAACTAGAGTTGTAGATATCTGCAATCAGAATTAAAACTACAACTTAAAGGATAATAACAACTTAATAATAAACTGCAGATTCAACAAGGAATAGCAGATTTAGAGGGATCTCCAAAAATAATTATGACAAGTCCCAAGTTCTCACAACTGATTTATAGATAATTCCGTATTAATGGCTTGACCTTTTAGGAGGCCTGTGACATTATTGCTGATGTCTTTAAATTAGTTTCGACTAATTACATTATAGAGATGTCTCTAATTTATTTTTGCACTTACTTGTAGATATCTCTGTTTTTATTTCTAGTCAAATTCTTTTTCGCACCAGTCATAATATAGTTATTCACATCTTTCAGTATATTTTTAGATCTTCAAGCCAAATGTTTACATTATATAACAGCTTACCATAGTAGCCAGCCATCATGGAAGTCTGTCACTTTCTGGAAACCAAAAATGAGGCACCATCAGACGCCTGATAGTGTGAAGATTTACGTCTTAATGTGTCTTTATATCTTAAGAAAAAAACATTTTTCTTCAGCTCCGAAGTTGGTGGTTTTAACATTAGAGTCAATGAGAACTTCTGATCCCCCTTCCCCGCCCTTGTGGCCAGTTGATGTACTACAGTTCAGTCACACACAGTAGGTTTAAGATTGCAATACCTTGCTTGAATCCACTATTTAGTAGTATAAAATATGTTCGTACACTGCCACAAAATCCATGTTTATTTTTTCCATCAACATCAACAACAAAAAGTTGTATTTGCGTTCCTTGACTCCTTATTGCAAGTATTCCACCATTTAATCTAAATCACTGACCAGTATTATGCAGGCGGTAAGAAAACTGTTTCTCTTGCCAAAGCGACCAATGTCCAAATAATGTCCGAATACAAGTGGGTGTGGCCAATCGAGAAAAAGAAACATAAGAAAATGAAACCTAGTTACAGGAATAACACAGGATCATTTCAAAACACAATTACAGAAACATGCTAATACAAAATTTTGAAAATATTATTAAAATAAACAAAATGTTTATAAAATAAAATTCTCGAATCTTATCGATTTGGCTTTTATACTTCCTATTGTGCGTCAAGAATATTGCGCTGTTTGGGACCAACTTAATAAATAATTTGTGTTCCCAGTATCCTGAATGACTCCCCAGTGCTGTTAATGATTGTAAGAGGGCCGTGGTTTGGCATTTGTGATGCAGTTTTTAGCCTTTAAACATCAAGCAATCATCTGCCTATGGTGTAATTGCTGAGGGCGCCAAACATCCCATTGGCTAAGGCTAATTTGCAGCCCTTCTCTGTAATAAAGACTATTCTGTCATGCACAATAATTAATTGTGGTACAATACATGTGCCAGGCTAAACTTCTCGAATAAACCAAACCAGTGCCAACTAATCCCTACTTTATGAGTTTGTACCAAATGATAGGAAGCAGCGACATTTAGACCTAAAGTTTGAGGCCCGGAATGTGTGCAGCATTAATAGAGATGGACGTATAATCAATCTTTTAGATGGTGTCCCATAGAGCTTGTGCAACTTCCCACTGACTGTATGTGCATGCTCAACATCAAGCTCTGATTGGCTGATGCCATGCTTATTCAGGTCTGCTCCACAGGGAGGAGAGAGAAAACAGGAAACTGTAAAATGATGAAACTTTGAAAATAATGAGATGTGTTTACTCAATCCCCATCTGAATGTTTAACGGTTAATCTCAGCGGTGCGCTTAGAGACACACGCGACCCCATTCTTTCTCTCTAATGTGGGTTTGATTCGTTAAAGTGTAATCACAGATGGATTGGATAAGGATGACACGCTGTTGCGCTCTGACATCAGTTAGGTGTTGGATATCGCTTTGAGACGGCTCCTTTATTGCACCGGTTTGTACAGTCGCTTACGGTGCGGTAGGAATTCAATTTCATCATAACACACTTATTGATCCAGGATTTATGAGTGTTTATGTGAAAGGCAGCAGCTGGAAGGGTGTTTGGAAGAGGAAAAGCCTGCTCTGAGCTCTAGGGGGCAGCATAGCACTGCAGAAGTAAGTGCAGCAGATAGAAAGTTGAGTTGAATGCCTGTCCACAAACAGACCTGCATATAAAAGAGATGATTGGTTTTCAGATCTCTTCAAAAATAAAACGGACACTTTGTCTTCCACAAGAGAAAAAAACGAAGCATCCATCTGTCTGCTACATTATATTAATCATAAGCTTAAACTGTGCTTCCTTTTTAACACCAAAAAAGGCCTCTGACTGCTTTGACTTTTGGTCATGCTAAAACGGGTTGTTCTTTTCTGAGATTGAACTAGCAGTTGTTTATCTATCAGTCATTTTCATACAGTATGACCGTGTATAATCCCCCATCATGGGAAAATGTTAGAACTTGAGAAAGATGAGCAACTGTCTGCACATCTGACTCTGCGCAATGTTCCTCATCAATCAATCAATCAATCAGTTTTTATATAGCGCTTCTTTAGCAATTGCTTTCAAAGCAGCTTCACAAAGTCCTCGTGAGGTTCAGGTAGAGTAGATAGGAGTTCCTCTGTGAGGAGACTCTCGCAGACTGAGGCAGGTGCTAATCACCTCCCCAGCATAAAGAATATACAAACTTAAAATCCATCGACGAACGGTTCGCTGGACAGCACCTGACAAAACAAAACAAACAAAGACAAAACAGTAACTAACAAATGGAGAAACAACGGTTAGAAAACTGTAACACAGACAACAAACAGGTGATCAGCATCAGCTGCAGGATGAGAGATAAATGATGAGGAGAACTTAGAGAGGAACATTGAACCACATTGTTTTTTCAACAGTTTGTATGTATATAGTGCTCAGACACCAGATCTGTTTAGACAAATACCAAGAGATAATTATTCGAATGCCAGATTAAACAGATCTGTGAGCGTAGCTGAGCTGCGGACAACATACGAGAGATTATTCCAGAGCTTCGGGGCTCTATATCATGCACTACCCCACATGCAGGCTCTAGAACACAGCTCTGTGATAGAAAGAAGCCTCTTTAGTAATGATCTTTTGTGTCTTACCCTCCGTATGCAGGATGTCAATGGCTGTCTTTTGGGCAACCGTCAAGGCGGCTGTCTTCCCCATGGTTATATTGCCTACAGAGTAGATTATTTAACCCCTTCAGACCTGAATTATATAAAAAAAATTGTTTTGTTATTTTTGTCCACTCCAATGAAGATAAAACTTTTGGAAATGTAAAAAGGTGTTTCAAAACTTGAGGTGTTTTAGTAACTTTATGTTCACTATATTTGCAAAAAAAAGAGCTATTCTGCATAAAAATAAAAAAAACAAATCTCAGGAAACATTTATTTCATTTGAGAGAAATGTTTTTTTTTTTTAAATCAGTAAGTAATAATTAAAACATTGATTCCTTTGTAATGGACAGGAATTGAAAGGGTTAAAAGTCTTTGCAGGTGTTAGGAGTTAATCCTTTTCACAATATTCAAGTTTTCTGAAATGTCGATTTAACAATTTTCATTAGTTGTCAGATATAATCACCATCATTTAAAAACCAACAAAGAAATAAACACTTCAAATATAACAGTATATGGTCATGAATGCATTAAATAAACAACTCTATTTTTTTCAAAACACATATATTCTAATTAGATTCAAAGGCATACAAACACAATTTTGGTCTAATTTTAAAGAAGATACTTTGCACCTTTTTGGTATGTTGCGAAAAGCGTGAAATTCTATTGCATGAACGGTCTCTGCTAGATTCCACTTTCAAACAGCAGATTAAGAACTCACAGGAAGGTTTTCTTGTTTTATCTATTTGTTAGGAAATACTGAAAAAAGTATTTTGTTTCAAACACGATTTATTCAACAGCTATTCTGGAGAGAGTTAATGAATGAATATGTCAAAAGCCAGTCAGAATCAGAGTCCCTCAACTGGTTTCCACTCCGTAGCAAGTACATAGAAATTCAGCAACTGCTCATGGAACTGTTTTTGAGCTAAAGTGTCACTTTATTTTTACAACACAAAGATCCCAGCGACTCTTGAGTCGTAAAGCCTGAGCTGCATCGACCTGCACTGTTGAAATGATTCTAACTTAATGTGAAAGTTGAGCTGCATGTTAAACTCTGAAGCAAAGAAACGGGGACAGCAAATTCACCGGAGGTTAGAAAACAGCTTAGAGTTGCCTGTTTGCATTTAATCTTTCACTTAATTCCACGTAATGCTGCAGGAGCGTTGGCCTGTGATGACTTGAGTTGCTCTTTGATTAAGTCATGGATGTCAGCGCCACGTCTCCGACTCCTTTCTCGCAGGAGACTCTATATTACTTTATATGGGTAATGCAGCAGAATTAAAGCTGAATGGAAGAGGATAAGGAAATGTGCAGGTCTGATTATTATTCATAGCTTAATCGGAAGGCATCTCCAGCGCTGCCAAATTAATGGAAAAACATGATCAGCCAGTTCTAAAGCCACCGCTGTGTCCACATATTCTCTGAAATTGGGTTTGAGTGGAAAAAAGGACGTGTGAGAAATGGAGGGCAGGCAGGGGAGAGAAAAACAAGCTCCACCGACAGCGATGGGGAAATTGGTGTGGGTTTTGAAAGTCTGTAGATGTTCATGGAATTAAAGTTATTTTCAATGCATTTTCTCCTTGTGCTTTCCATTGATAAAACAAAATCATTGCTTGTTCCTCAAAAAATTAATTCATGTGTTTTCATAATTGAAAATATAGATGTTCAATGCAAACAGATAAAGGAAAAACAAATAAAAGCTACGTTTACTACTCATGACAATCTTTTATTTTAATTTTAGAAGAGCATTTGGCCTAACCCATATTCAGAATGTGTTAGTGTTTTTTTTTACTTCAGTAAGTTCCAAACATTCTAAAGAGAAGTTATCCTGGTTTTTAAGATGAAAAAAATACCCCAAATAGGCTATTTTTATCGTTTGGTTATAAAAATAACAGAAATTACCAAAAAATGATTGTTTTTTTTTTGTGTTTTTTTTCCCCTGTTATTCACTGAGGGCTTCATGCATCTCTCTTCTGGTATGCGACCTCAATCTTTCATCTGTAAATAACTTTTCTTGTATTTTAGTATGTTTAATTTTCAAACAATCAAATAATCTTTATACTTATTCACTAAGAACTGTCGTTTTTTTATCAAGAAAATCTAGGCAGCTAAGACAATGAAAGACGCAGTGCTATATATAGCGAGTAGTTTTTACATTTAAACTTGTAAAACCATAAAAATATTTAAAGATAGGAGCAAGATAACAGGAGATCCCTGTTAGTTATGTAAGCGATATACAACAGATAACAGTGTATTATTCCGTTTAAACTCGATGACATGGAAGCGAAGAACCAGTTTAAAACTGAATCATGCACACTTAAACTTTGTATATCCCATTTGTGCCATGCTCGTTGCTAACACTCGCATATTTAAGTTATTATTAATATCGGGGCTGCAATAAATGACTGGAACAATACACCTGAAGGTTTTTCTCACCAGTCTACATCTTGTGTTGACTACGCAGAAAAAAGTTAGACACTAAAGAGCAGCGGGGTGGCCCAAGATGGTGGCAAACACTCTCCCTTCGACCTCACAACAGGAAACAGCGAAGATGAAAAAAACATTAAGATGAAGAGGTGAAATTGTGGGAGAGAAAAATATTCAGAAGCTTTGTTGAACAAAAGTTGTGCGACAAAGCCCACAAAGATTATAAATTGGCCAGCGTGCCACTCGCGTCCCATGAGTGCATTTATGCATTTGGCAGACACTTTTGTCCAAAGCAACTTATATTAGGGGAGAGACAATCTGCAATCTGTTACACCGTCAAAGTCTATCTCAGCTTCTCATAATAGAAATTGTATCAACCGCTCAATAAACCAAAGTAGGGAGGAAATAAATTAAGAAGATAAAGACAGAGGTGAAAAAATATATTTTTTAAAATTTTATTCTTTATTTTATTTTTATTTTAAAGAGAAGAGCTTCCAGTTGCTTTTTGAAAACAGCAGAGGTGTGAAGCTAGGGAAAAAGCTCCCTGCAGAGAATCCATCCAGAGCACTCGATTTCACTTCATCTTGGTGTGTGGAGACGTGTTTATGCTCATTCATGATAAGGATCTTCCATGTCTAACCTTATAAATGCTAATGAGATATTTGGCCTCAGCAGTGCTTCTCTCAAGTCGTCTGGTGCTCTCCATTGAGCCATTAATACTGCAGCAGATCTGCTGTTTTAATCTACCCTCAACTCTTGAGGTGAACACATAAAAAAGACTTGCTTAATCTTCACAGGCTTAAAAGAAGATAATTATTGGCCTTTGCGTCATTAAAAAGTATTCTTCATGAATATTATTAATATATATTTTTATGTGTTAACACAAAGAGTCATTTTCTTCAAAACTCTTCAGCTCATCATCTCACAAGACGAGAATTTTCTCTCTTTTTATGTCTTGCTAATTGAAATACAGTGAAACAGATGAAGGAATAACTGACTCGTTTTCTGACGTTCCCTCGTGTCACCGAGAGTTTGATTTGAGGGTCGTAGAAGGATTTAGGAAGAAGTCTTTCATGAATTTCAGAGTTGGTGTGATTGGAGAGACGTGGCATTTTACCATCTTAAAAACGATTACATTATATGTTTTGTTTTGCAGCTACAAACCCGCACTGATGCATATCAGCCACATCAAGTTCCTTGATTAGTGTCCATAACTACTCAGGTCACTGAACATAAAAAAAATCCAGGGAAATGCAGTTTCTTTGCCACAAACCACTTAAACAAAACAAAAACAAAGTTTAACCCTGATTTTTTTGGGGTATAAAGAAAAATAATACAGTAAGTACAGTAGTGCCTCTAAGAGTCCCAGAAAGAACAGTGGTACTGAAAGAGCCAGCTCATAAGCTTTGCCACGCAAAAGACACATGATTACTTGAAGATTATGGACTTTTCAAATACAGCGTTATTAACCCAGAATAAACCTTTTCATCATTTTGTTCGGAATACCATGAGTTGAAATTTCCACATGTCCAGAGCACTGTGAGTACTCACTGCGTCTCATTCCAAATACTTTTACTGCACCCTTAAAATAGATACTGATTTTCAGAACTTTTCTTTTCGCACAGTTTTTAGAGTGTAAGACTAGAGTGTGCACGATCTGGGATGCACCAAAACGTCATATTATGGAAGTATTTTGACTACGTCATTACACACGGTTTTCCCAGCGATGGGTTGCTGCTGGAAGGGCATCCGCTGCGTGAAACATATGCCGGAAGAGTCACCCGTTCAATCCGCTGTGGCGACCCCGAAAGGGAAAAAGATAATGTATGGATGGATTACACACAATGTTTGGTAGAAGTTAATGCCGTCTTTCCCCAAAAATATTTCAATAAACGATATAACACACTCTATATTGCTATTATTTATTTTTGAGCTTCTTCATTAAAAATTAGTCGTATTACAGGGACAGCTCGTTTGTTTAGTTCCAAGAGAAAACTACTTCTGTCCGAGCGCAGTGGATTGTGGGTAATATCATCCGCTTGAGCATTCATGAATCTGCACTTCAGAATCTAACCAGAAGTTTTTTTTAATGTATACTACAGTTTGGGACGAACTTGTTTGTTCGTCCATTTGAAGTTAAATTATACAAATGCTCTGATTCACTACACTAAAGTTAAACAGTGATGATGGTGTCACCACCCGTATGAGGTCTGGTGTGGTGCAGTTTAATTTAGGATCAAATCTGACCATCTTGACTTTAGCAGACCTACGCATTATCAAATAACTTTCTTAACAAATCTATTTAAACTGAAAAATTTATAGAAATGTATTACAGATTCATTCACCTCTTCTAAGCCCTGATGAGTTTTATTATCGTTTCAAAGCAATTAATTTGCTTGTCAACTAATTCAGTCTCTGAAAACTGCCTCCTATTGTCTGTGATATATCCAGACAATGCATCAGATGCGGGAGGGAAGCTCTTCCCTCGGAAGGGATCAGGGCTCGAGGGAATGCTGCTGCAGACTTTAATTAAAGGTTGGCAGGGCATCAAACCTCAAGGAGTTTTGGGAGGATCAGAGAGAAAAGAGATGATTAGTTATTCTTTTGAAAACGTACCAGAGATTGTGTGTGTGATCTCAGAGTTCAGCTTTTGAAGGGGAAGTTTTGACGGCATTGTGATAAAAAAATATTCATACAAGTCTCAGATGTTGTGGTGACTCAGTGAAGTGGTCTTATTACTTCTTTAATGGCATGTTCTGCGTGTAATAGATTGAGAGGGTTTGGAGGGATTTGGCTCAGATCATGAGATGGGATCTCGAGGAAATCCCCTTGTGATCCTCAGTCTATTACACTGTAAAGTTTCAGTCGTTTTATTCAAGTTTATGAAAACTTAGGGTAGTTTTTGTTTTGAAACTCAAAACTCTGCTGTTTACTGGTTCTCTCTTACTTTTAATTGCAGAATATCACAAATTTTGAGTCCCTTGAAAGAAAAGAAATTTGAACTAGAAAAACTAGTTTCAATTCATTGTGGACCGTACCGACTGGTGGCGAAGGGAAACTATTAGAACAAAATCCCAAACTAATTGCATTTGGTTATTATGGTGAATAAACTAAAGCCTGTAAACATCCATCCATCCATCTACTTGTCTGCTTCATCCCTTTTGGGAATCACCGCAGCGGAATGAACCACCCACTCATCTGGCATGTTTTATGCAGAGGATGCCCTTCCAGCCGCAACCCACCGGGAAAAACCCACACACACTCATTGACATTAATACACCTTGGAAATTTAGTTTTTTCCAATTGACTTCTTCCGCATGTCTTTGTTCTTGTGGGGGAAACCAGAGCACCCGGAGTAAACCCACGCGATCACGAGGAGAACATGAGAACTCCATACAGAAATCCCAACTGACCCAGCTGAGGCTCGAACCAGTAATCGTCTTGCTGTGAGATGACCGTGCACCACCATGACGCCCATCCGTAAACATAAATTCTAGTTTTTATTTAATCTAGTTAATTTTTCAATAGTTTCATCTAACACTGATGGATAGTTATATGTTAGTAGCCTTCTTGAGGCCCCCCTGGACTACTTGGTCTCCTGACCGTCCCCATATTCTCCCCCTTACTGGGTAAGCTGTCCCATCAAGGAGTCTGCAGGGACCAGGAAAATACCTGGGCTCAGGACATCTGTTCCCCCAGATTGTGGTGAAGGGGTGGAAGGAAAGATAGCTTGCTTAAACATAATAAAGGCTTCTTTTGGCTTGTGCTTAAACACTGTATCACTAATAAACTAGCAAGGTTAGTTTAACCCACTAATTAGTGCACAATAACAAGACAAGCTCCTCCCGAACTCGTGTATTTTGAATGACGTGTGCTGCACCCTCAGCCATCTCATGCTGAGCATCACTCTTAAATCAACCAAATGACTCTGGACAGCACTGCTGAACACTATATTTTCAAGAGTCAATTATTGAATAGTAACCTTCACGCTGTTTTTGCTCAATGATGGTACGATAATGATGCCCGGGGCTTCTGTGGCATTTCCTTGTTGCTCAACAGCAATCCCAGTTTCCATGCCAACCACATCCTACATCGGCCTGAAGCAAATCCATAGAGCAATAAACACACAAAAAGGCTGATTATGGATTTCCTTGTCATCACACCTGTATTGATCCTGTTTGTCTTTTGAAGTGATGGAAGATGATAATGTCTCTGTCTGTGAGGGATGTGTTCTGTACAGCAATTTGAAAACATCCCTTCTGAGAGCTCACTGTGTAACAATAGCAATGTTTTCTGCTTTGTTGTGTTCCATACACTTTACTCTTGAAATGCTGGGTAGAAAAGTTGGTTATTTTTTATTTCAGGGATGGCCTGTTGAGTAAGATTAAAAAGACAGCGCGAAAGAACCTGACCTTGTAGAATAAACTAAGAGGAGCTGCAGGTGAAGGCAAACAGAAAGTAAGATTCTGGACGGATGGTTGGAGAGTGTCGTTTCACCAAAGGGCAACCTTCTGCCTTTCCTCTCGATGTGTGATAGCAAGTGACTGAACTGTAGTTCCCCGAGAGTCCACTTGAGGCTGACTCCAGAAGGCAGCAGGTTCTCATTCACTCCAATGTTAAAACTGTCCAACTTTGGAGCCTGAAAAAACATGTTTCGATCCCTGACTCTATCAAGTTTTTTGATCTTCATGAAGACTTGAAGGGAGGTGAATTATTTTTACATTTGTTTGTTTAGGATATATAAAATGTAAACCTTCAGCCAACCAGAATTCTTTACTACGGCTATGTCCCGCCTCTGTTTTCGAATACTGGCTAT
This sequence comes from Danionella dracula, assembly GCA_900490495.1. Lineage (NCBI taxonomy): Eukaryota > Metazoa > Chordata > Actinopteri > Cypriniformes > Danionidae > Danionella > Danionella dracula. The sequence goes on along the minus strand of UELW01000422.1, from coordinate 178,479 downwards.
GCTCACTCTGAGCATCTTTTAACTTTGCCAGAAAACCTATGGGGGGCACCCATGTGCATGTTATATATACAGTCAATGCATTTCACTCAGAGCAGAGAAGATGGCTAGCTGTTGATTCCTGTGGCTCATACAGAAAGCAAGCTTTTACTAACCACAAAAGCACCAAAAATACAACACATGGAATGTTCCTGAATGGAAGCTAGAAAATCTCTTCTTCTTTGCTGAAGATGCAATCGCAATTATTTTTTCCACAGGCAAAATCCGTTATGACTGGCATGCCCACCATTGTTACAACCACCCTGCAGCTCATGACTGGTTCCTCACTGGAGTGAGGCAGGTCTGAGGCTGGCTACTACCTGGAGGGGAAACCTCAAGGGAAACCCAGGTTGCTGTGGGAAGTTGTGCTAGTAAGGCCAGCAGGGGGAGCTCCGGTGCAGTGGCAAGTACAGTGTACTGTAGACGAGGGCTGTCCTTCAGATGAGACTCTCTGTGACTCTCTGTGGCCGGCAAAAATTCCAGGATGTTTGTCAAAAAGGTTAGGGGTGCAAACACAGCATGGCCACACCTAATAATCCCTGTATTCTAATTGGCTCACCATGTCTCCTGTTCACTATAACCTAGAGTGGTGAAAGTTCTGGTGTAGAAGATGTAGAGTGCTATATAAATGCCATGAATTATTATGCTTATGTTGTTGTGCTTTTTTAGCTCTGGACATGTCATGTGACCACTATAAGAAGCTCTTGATTGGTTTGTGTGGCTGGGAATATCCACCAAAGATGGCAAGTGAGGTGAAAACAATTTAAATTCAGAGGAAGGTGGAGATGAGAAGAAGCAGGAACAGAAGAAAGTGCAGCAGAATCCACATCAGGAAGTGTTTTGGGAAAGCAGCATTTGACTGATGCGCAATGGAGCCTAAAGGCCAATTTAGACTTGTGCATCAAGCCTACAAACTGTTCTTTGCGGAGGCACCGTAAGTACTCATTTTGTCAACAAAAGCCTTAATAGGTTCTATCTTCAATTTTGCCTCCCGCCACGATGAGAACCTCGGAGCCCGCCCCGGACGGGACTCTCCAGTGGTAGCTGGAACGACAGAGACCAGAACAAAAAGAAATTGCGCAGTTACATCAGTTTAACATGTAAATCACTCGCAAATTGAATTGCTCACAAAATAATTGCTGGGTTAACTGGAAGATTGCTTATTTTTATCATCTTCTTCCTCTCTCATTAGCTTCTCATTTACATTTACATTTATGTACTTGGCAGATGCTTTTGTCCAAAGCAACTTACAGAAAGGGAGAGACAATCTGGAATCTGTTACACCGTCAGGTTTTCTTCTCAACACAAAACTGACTTCAGTGCATTTAAACTTCTATCAACTTCGTAAAATCACCAAATTAAACTTAAACTTACAGAAAAACACGAAAGGCAACAACCAGAAAAATCATAAAGTTTTATTAAAATGAGAAAACTGAAAAAAGTCTAGTCGCATGTAGTATATAAACTGTTAAATAATATCTCAGTTTAGATAAAGTGAAGACTATTTATGCTTTGTAAAGTATTAACAAATGAGACTAAATATTTAAATGGTCTGGTTGCCTCTGCGCTGTGCTTTTTTTTCATCGATTTAGAATAAAACGGAGCCTTTAAATCTCATTCGTTAATGCTTTATAATAAGTTATAAATAGTCTTCACTTTAGATGAACTCACGAAAACAGTGAAACTATCAGCTAGTAAATGCTTTATAACTATCTGAACTAATCACGAGTTACAGGAGTAATATGTGTTAATAAAGCAATTATATCCTACTTTGTAACATTTACTATACGTCTAAATAATAAGATGTATGAAAGTGCTTTTAAATAGTTTATTAATCATTTATTAACATGTTATAAATGATCTCATGAATCACTTACAACTAATAACAACTAACTGGTTTTTAAATAAAGAAAAGTGTAATTTATAAATGATTACTTAATCCTTAATAAAGTTAAAAATGCATGTTATTAAGCAAATTATATAGGTGCTTATAAACCAGGAATAAAGCCTTTAGAATCAAAGTCATAACCTGCTTAAAAATGTGTAATTACATAGAAACAATGGTCTTTACACTACTAGTTAACTATTTCTTAATGCTTAATAAATGATTAGTAGTGCGTAGTTATTATAAAGTGCTACCATATAAACCATTAAATAATATCTCAATTTAAATGTAACTTGCACAAAGAATTCTTAACAACCTAAACAGGCTAACATTAAAAGTAAACTTGAATCTGAAATAGATGGCCAATTTAAACAATTTATTTACACTTGAGATCACAAAAAATATAGCATCCTTACCTTCTCAACACTATTCAGAACTGAGCCAGCTGAGCAGCTATTTGTGTACAGCTCCCCCTACAGGTTGGGAGAACTTTTTGGTTCATTTAGCTCTACACATATAAAGATCTTCTTTTCTGTTTGCCATTAGAAAGCGACTGAAGGGAGAATAAACAAGCTGTTCTTTCATAGAAGCGTCTTTTAAAAATGGATTGAGGCATTGATAAAGCATCCTGACAGTGCGAGTGACTAGCTCATCGATCCACTCATTAACATGGAGGTAATGCGTTTTCATGCCTTTGTGAGAACTCTTCCCTTATCCCTCATCTTTCCCTTGTTCTCCCACACACGGAGCAGAGAAGCCGGTTATATCAGAACGGCCCATTGTGTCAGGGCCTCTGGTTAGTGTTGAGCGAAAGCATTACACGGTTGAGAAGAGGAGGCAGAGCTGGGAAAAAAACAAAACCTTTGGCTTTCCTTCATTCTAACTGCAGTTATTGCGTTTGACAAGAGAGTGACCACATAACTCACCTTGTCAGCGCTCAAATTGAAGGCCCCGGAGGAGTCCGTGTTCCTTTGACCTGTGGTCTGTGTCTTATGAAATGGTACAAGTTTATGGCATCATTTCATCGGTGAAAGCAAAGCTGGTTAAACCTAAGGATGTGTGTGTGTGTGTGTATGTGGTTTTTTTTTTTTTTTACCAGATTTACCCGTCTTTGGTCAAAGCCTTTCATTTCAGAAGATTCCTAATTTCTCTATAAAGTCTGTAAGTGCTTTCTTTGCTTTTTATAAGCTTCAATTAAATGATCAGGCCCAGACGGAATCTGGTGCATGGGATTCTTCACATTACAGTGCCAAGGGATGGTTTTAATATCGGATGCTAATGGAACTCTGGGACTGAAACCAGATGAACTGGAGTGTCGATTAACTTTAACACTTTTGTTTCTACTTGTGCAGTCTTAATTTGAAAACCCTTTTGCAAAAAAAAAAAAAAGAAAGTCAAACAAATATTTGTAGAAGTGACCCAAAATCATGCTTAGAGGGGAGCAACATTAGGCAGCGGAATAAAAATGGCATAAAAAGTTATGCAGCAAAATTTTATTGCTTGGTACTCATCCAGTTTGAATTGCATTATCAAGACCGCTCAACACATAAAAAGAATTACTTTACATTAAAATGCACATATTTTTACATTTATGTATATCAACAGACCATTATTCAAAAACCTTAATTTGTACATTTAAAATGTATCAGTGTACACTTTTTATTTTTTACATTTCAAGTATATTTACAGACCACACTCCATAAATGATAATTTTTACACTTAAAGTGAAGCTAATTGAAACTTTTATTTAGAAATTTCAAGTATTTCATCAGACCACACTCTTGAAATAATAATGTTTACTCTTAAAAAGCATGGATTTAAACTTTTATTTTGAAATGTTAAGTATATCAACAGACCACACTCTGAAATTTTTATTTTTTACAACTGAATTGTAGCAAATGAGAACTTTTATTTCGAAATGTTTAGTATATCAACAGATCATATTCCAAAATATTATTTTTTACAACTGAATTGTAGCAAATGAAAACTTTTATTTCGAAATTTAGTAAATTTTTACTCTTAAAATGTATACATTTTTAATATTTTTTTATATTTCTTTTGAAATTTCAAATTTATTATCAGACCACATTCAAGAAATCATAATTTGTTCTCCTAAAATGCAGCAAATTTAAGCTTCTATTTTGAAATTCCAAGTGTACTAACAGACCACACTCCAGAAATAAATGTTTTTTACTCTTAAAATGTAGAAAATTTAAACTCTCAAAATTGTCTCTGTTGTCCATTAAGTGGAAAAAAATGTTGGAGTAATTAACTTAAAATGTGTTACATTATTTTCTGTACACCCCACCTAAAAATTATTTGTTGCGCAAATATTTTGTCTAATCAAGTAACTTAACACTTAAAAATAGGGGCCCCTGTGCACTTGTTTGTCTTGGGCCCCAAAATGACAAAATCCACCAATGTGTATCCTGCTATAATTTGATAAGATATCCAGCTTTAAACCACTTACATTTACACACATTTTGAGAAAAAAATCTATTTCACTGTGTAGCCTTATTTTTTCTGAAAGCCAGTAGGTATAAATGTCAGCACTCAAGTCCAGTATGTAGATTCAAATCTGACACTGTGAAACTTTCTACAAGTTTATAGCAAAACTCATACATATTGCGCCTTTAAATATCGCCTTGACTTTTAATGCACTCCAACATGTGGCTGTCAGTACACCTGGTAACCACAGCTGCTCCAGCAAATAAATGTGTAGGGGAGAAAGAGACATATATAGAGGCTTGAAAAGTGCTTCACAGGACGCAGTGTTCCTGCTGAACACCTTGTTTTCGATGCTTCACTCACAAACTCTTGAGAAGAAATTAGCCATCGGGGACAAGGGCTCCGAGAGAAGAGCATTCTCACATTTTCTTCAGCGTGTCTTCCCAGGTGAACCAGAGCAGGCCGGTTGAGATGGGCTACTCAAAGATAAAATATTGTCTGTACGGATTAGGTTGTGTTCAAATTTATATACTTTTGTCTCTTTTATTAGATGACACTTACGATTTTAGGGTTTGAATCCTTAGGAAATCACTTTTTTGACATGTTGATGGCTTATCAGTGAGATGAAAAAATTATAACAACAAATTAGTGTTCTCTGAAAAGGAGCCATTTAAAAAAGCCTTCCCTTTGAGGTCAAATGTCACAAGATTCCTTCCCCATCGTTACCATGAATCAGGGATGAGGGCCATCATGGTAGGGTTGCACATCTTTCAGGGATAAACGATTTGATTTGCGTCTCGATACACGGGTTAGGATTCGATTCAGAAACGATATCTGTCATGATCTGTCAAGTATCTGGTTTATAGATGCTTGTCCCTAGGGAACAAATCATTGACCATCCTTCCCTCGGCTTAGGTCTTCCTTGTTTTCAGTTATCACTCTTTTATTTATTTTGTTTTCCTTTGACACCTCCGGCCACATGGCTCAGGTCATGTGACTGACAGCGGCCATCTTTGATTTGTTTTGTCTGTTTGAAGCACATGGTCTTGCTGTTTTTCCTACCTCTCTCCACCCTTCTGGTTTTTTTCAGTTAGTACACTTGTAGTTTCCCTCGTTGCGTTACGTTTGATTGGTTTCTCTTAATACGCTTCACTTAGTTTTCTTTTCCTTGCGGTTCATTGCTCCTCATCGGGGCGTTGCTCCTGTTTGTAGCTGCTCTTGGGCTGTTATTTTGACTTTCTGTTTAACCCAGTTTTTAGTTTGTATCTTATTCTGTGTTTCCCCTTCGTGGGTTTTGCTTTGTTTGCCCTACCTTCCCAGGGTTTGTTATTTCTTTCTTAAATTATTATTTAAAGGCTGCCATGCATTTGGGGTGCGCATTTCTCTCTTGGCCATCGCACCCTGACAGATATCCTTTTATTATAGACCAATTTGATTCAAATAGATTAAAATCAAAAGCAATTCGAATTTTACAAAAATAAGCCCATAATATTATATGTTTAAAAACATATAAAAGTATATATATATATACATACACACAGTTGGGGAAACAAGTATTTGACAAATTAGCATTTTTATCAGTAAGGGGATTTCTAAGTGTGCCATTGACACAAAATGTACACCAGATGTAGCCATCAAGCTAAAAATGTAAATCATACAAAGAAAAGAGAATATAGGTATAGAGACTCATGATAAATAAATTGAAATGGCACAGGGAATAAGTATTGAACACACTTTATTTAATACTTCGTAGAATAGACTGTGTTGGTGATTACAGCTTCATGATATGATTTGTTTACCGCTGCACCACCGAGCTAATCTGTGGCATCAAAGCAGACATTTTCGATGAGCACCGGCTGTAACAGCACAATGACAAGTGAGGTTCCGGTTTGCGGATTTCTGAGTGAAACGTCTGAAATCTGTTTGGTTAAAGTGTCGTGTAGTTTTTTTACTTATTCACATCTAACTATGCCACCCAGAGAATTTCTTCAAGGACAATAACACACTTAAAAAACATTAAAAAGGTTTGTCACTCTAGTCAACAATTTAAAAAAAAACTTTCCATGCTCGTGAATTGTATGAATATTGTAAATTTTTTGCTGAAAATTCCCTTTGAAAGGAAATTGAAATATTGCCAACAAACACTTACTTACCATGCAGATCATGTGACCGGTATGAAGGGATGTGATTATCTTCCATATAAAATCCATTCTAAACCTTTTATTTGAAAGGCTTGACCCAAAACCGAATCGAAAAAACACATTTCTTTGCTCATTCGTGATGCAATCCTCAGCAGGCTGAGTGAGATTTGAATTTTTTGCATGCTTTTATAAACATCAAACCTTTGAGAAACCAAGTCCTGAGGTCACAGGATGAGTGGGGCTCGCATTCTACATGAGTGCGCACTGTCTCTGAGCCTTTAAAGCTGATGAGTTCTCAGCAGCACAGCAGGAGACTTCCTTTGCGCCAACGGGGAAAAGTGACTCAAAACGTATCTTTTTTCAGGACACGTCTGGAGACATTTACCTATTAATAGAGTATCGCTTCTGTGACGAGACCCAGCCACACATTAGATCCCTTGTTGAGAAGCAGGTGTAGTTTTGATCAAGGAATAGAACACTTTTGATAAAAAAATTGTTTGGGTAAAAACAAAAGTGATAAATTTGAGAGAAGGTTGTTGTTTGCATTTAAATGTGAGTTCCATTAATTAATATTGAAGTCTAAAAGTGGAAATATTCTTATAAAATGAAGCACTTTTATTGTCCTTCCTGTGTTGTTTAGTTATGGACCAGGACACAGCATTAATTGACTATAGGAGGAACTTAAGTGTTTAAACGATGAAGATGAATTCTTCTGACAAGACATGATTCAACCAAGGAATTGTTCACAACTTTGATATAATATAAAATTTGATATCGGACTACTGTGCCTTATTTATCCAACTCAATGCGTAACACACTTTACAGTTATTTCTCGGAATATTGCAGATTTTCAGAGACTGAACAGGAGAATACTTAATTTTACGCTTTATTTTTTTATGTTTCAGGTGAATTTCAAAGTGTTCAAGTTGAGTTCAAGTGAAAGCAAAAGTGAGTTTATTCAAGAACAAAAGATAACCGATAGGTCTTTGCGCTTTGGGGCCAAATACAATTACAATGTTTATACGTTTTATATGATTTAAATTAAATTAATTAAAGAATGAACTCAACTTGCAGAGATAAGGTAAGTTGTCATGTGGATTCTAAAGAAAAACAGTTTGTAAAAGTTTGAGTTTTTTTTTAAGGACATTTAGTAAGTAATCATAAGAATATCATATGAGCACTCCACACTGCAGCCCAGTGGGGGGCGTTATTGCACCTTGACATTGGTTTAGCAAACCGCCATTAAACTCAACAACAAGAAGAAGACTTTAGTTTGACTAGCTGCTACGTGATGCTGCCAGGACACAAACAGGTTTTAAAGAGAAATAACAACAAAAAAACTCAAGCACAAAAATAGATTTTCATGAAATCATTAACTATTTTAGAGGAGAAAAATATGAATTGATGTAATTGTATAAAAACGTGAGGTAAGTGAGCATTTCCCCCCTCTCTCTTGATTTTTAGGTGTCTGAACAAGTTCTGTGCAAATCTAGCCACAGGGGTTTCAAGCCAGTGACTTCTGTGCCGGTCCCAAGCCCGGATAAATAGAGAGGGTTGAAGGGGTGATGTTGAATGTAGTGAGTGGTTATGCTCCACAAGTTGGCTGTAAGCTGGAAGAAAAGGAGAGATTCTGGAGTGAGTTAGATGAGGTGATGGAGAGTATTCCCAGAGTGGAGAGAGTAGTGGTGGGAGCAGACTTCAACGGTCATGTGAGCGAGGGCAACAGAGGTGATGAGGAAGTGATGGGCACGTTTGGTGTTATGGAAAGGAACCCAGAAGGACAGATGGTGGTGGACTTTGCCAAGAGGATGGAAATGGCTGTAGTTAACACTTATTTCCAGAAGAGGGAGGAACATAGAGTTACCTACAAGAGTGGTGGTAGGAGTACGCAGGTGGACTAGATCCTAAGTAGACGAGCCAATCTAAGAGAGATCACTGACTGCAAAGTAGTGGTAGGAGAGAGTGTAGCCAGACAGCATCGGGTGGTGATGTGTAGGATGTTTCTGGTGGTCAGGAAGAAGAGGGGAGGAAAGATTGAAAAGAAGACCAAGTAGTGGAAGTTTAAAAAAGGAAGACAGTTGTGAGAAATTCAGAAAGAAGCTGAGACAGGCTTTGGGTGGCCAGGAAGTGCTTCCAGAGGACTGGGAAACTACAGCAGAAGTGTTCAGGGATACAGGTAGGAAGGTGCTAGGTGTGTCAGCAGGAAGAAGGAAAGAAGATAAGGAAACATGGTGGTGGAATGAGGAAGTACAGGACATCATCCAGAGGAAGAGGCTAGCTAAAAAGAAGTGGGACATCGAAAGGACTGAAGAAAGTAGACAGGACTACAAGGAATCACAGCGCAGGGCGAAGAAGGAGGTGGCAAAGGCCAAACAGAAGGCATATGATGAGTTGTATGCCAGGTTAGACACTAGGGAAGATGAGAAGGAATTGTACAGATTAGCGAGACAGAGAGACAGAGATGGGAAGGATGTGCAACAGATAAGGGTTATTAAAGATAGAGATGGAAGGGTTCTAACAAGTGAGGAGAGTGTGGAGAGAAGATGGAAGGAGTATCTTGAGGAGTTGATGAATGAGGAGAATGAGAGGGAAAGAAGGGGGGGAAGAGGTGAACATTGTAGAGCAGGAAGTGGAAAAAATTAGAAAGGATGAGGTGAGGAAGGCTCTGAGGAGAATGAAGAGTGGAAAGGCTGTTGGTCCAGATGACATCCTTGTGGAGGTGTGGAAGTGTCTAGGAGAGACAGCAGTGGAGTTCCTATCTAGGTTATTCAACAGGATTCTAGAGAGTGAGAAGATGCCTGAGGAATGGAGGAGAAGTGTCCTAGTGCCAATCTTTAAGAAAAAGGGTGATGTGCAGAGTTGTAACAACTACAGAGGTATAAAGTTGATGAGCCACACAATGAAACTCTGGGAAAGAGTAGTGGAAGCTAGGCTAAGAAGGGAAGTGGATATTTGCGAGCAGCAGTATGGCTTCATGCCCAGGAAGAGCACTACTGATGCAATTTTTGCTCTGAGAATGCTAATGGAGAAGTACAGAGATGGTCAGAAGGAGCTGCACTGCGTCTTTGTGGACTTAGAGAAAGCGTATGACAGGGTGCCGAGAGAGGAGCTATGGTCCTGTATGAGGATATCAGAAGTGGCAGAGAAGTACGTCAGAGTAGTTCAGGATATGTATGAGAGGAGTATGACAACAGTGAGATGTGCTGCAGGTCAGACGCCGGAGTTCAAGGTGGAGGTGGGGCTACATCAAGGATCGGCTTTGAGTCCCTTCTTGTTTGCTATGGTGATGGACAGATTGACAGATGAGGTCAGACATGAATCTCCATGGACAATGATGTTTGCAGATGACATTGTAATCTGTAGTGAGAGTAGAGAGCAGGTGGAGGGACACCTGGAAAGTTGGAGGTCTGCTCTAGAAAGAAGAGGAATGAAAGTCAGTCGTAGTAAGACAGAATACATGTGTTTGAACGAGAGGGAGGGAAGTAGAACAGTGAGGTTACAGGGGGCTGAGGTCAAGAAGGTGGAGGAGTTTAGGTATTTGGGGTCAACAGTCCAGTGCGACGGGGAGTGTGGAAAAGAGGTGAAGAGGCGAGTGCAGGCAGGTTGGAGTGGGTGGAGAAAAGTGTCAGGGGTGTTGTGTGACAGAAGAGTGTCAGCAAGAATCAAAGGAAAGGTGTACAGAACAGTAGTGAGACCAGCTATGATGTATGGGTTAGAGACTGTAGCAGTGAGGAAGAGACACGAGGCAGAGATGGAAGTAGCAGAGATGAGGATGTTGAGGTTCAGTTTAGGAGTGACAAGGATGGACAAGATTAGGAACGAGCACATCAGAGGAACAGCTCAGGTTGGTTGTTTTGGAGACAAAGTCATAGAAGCCAGGTTGAGATGGTTTGGACATGTGCAGAGAAGGGATAGTAGTTATATTGGTAGAAGGATGTTGGAGATGGAGCTGCCAGGCAAGAGGGCAAGAGGAAGGCCAAAGACAAGTTATATGGGTGTGCTGAAGGAGGACATGAAGGTAATTGGTGCAAGAGTAGAGGATACTGAGGCCAGAGTTAGGTGGAAACAGATGATTTGCTGTGGCGACCCCTAAACTGGGAACAGCCGAAAGATGAAGAAGAAGAACAAGTTCTGTGCAGTTTGCCAAAGAGTTTACATTTTGACAAGTTTCTTTTCCTCGCTTATGTGTGTGTGTGTGTGTGTGTGTGTGTGTGCGTGCGTGTGCAGGTGTGCGTGAGTGCGTGTGTGTGTGTTTGTTTTTTGTGCATGCACGTTCAGGGCTGGAGTTTACTCTTGTGTTTAAATTATATTAAAATGTAAAGTTTTGCATAATTAAGTTACTCAAGTAAAAGCCACTCTCTCACAAATTACTTCTTTTCGTCCATTTTTGACTCTTGCGATGCTTCATCGAGAAGGAACAGGTTAATTTCCTAACCTTTGAGGCTTTTTTAAGCTTTTGGCTAAAACTTATGGGAGACATCATTTTCACTTTGTTCATTAAATCCAGGCAATGGCATCTGAATGCCTCGGAGAAGGAAAAAACAGCTCATCATTTTCAAGTTTCAATTATGGAATACCTCCCAGTTGGTGTGGGGAAAATTAAATTTTTAAACCAACTTTGAAGACACAGAAAATGATTAGTACGTTCAAGAGTAGAAGCAGAGTTGATTATTTTGAAGTATAGATTAGTTTTAATAACTTTTTAAAATATCTCCAATTAAGGTTTTTACCTGCAGTAGTGCAAAAAAAAAAGAGATTTCCTTAATACTTTTGCCAAACTTTAAAGCAAATGTATATATATATATATATATATATATATATATATATATATATATATATATATATATATATATATATATATATATTTATATATATATATATATATATATATATATATATCTATATCTCTATATATATATATATATATATATATTACTGATATATGGATCGATTTGTGAATTTGGATATGACTATTGTAATATAATATTGTGATATGACTTTTGGTCTATTTAGCCAGCCCTACTTTGAAAAGCAAAAACAAACAAGAAAACAAGTTTTTACAAATGAATGCCCGCTGGATCATCTGTCTTGTCACCATCATTGTCTTCCTTGATCTCCTCATCCTCACCTTGTTCGTCACCGCACCTCTCCACCGGATCTCCACTTCACTCCACTGTTTGTCATTTTCTTTGTCCACGTCTACATCTGTTATTACTGCACAAAGGGAAGATCTTGTGTTCTATATGTTTGTTGTTTGTCTTGTATTTGACTTCATTCCTTAATCCTGCTTGATTTGTATCAGTTACCATAAACAATATAACAGGAAGAGAGGGATTTAGCTCATTTGAGTTTTGACCATACGCAGAGCGTCACAGTAAAGACATTAAGCTTTAATATTAGTACATTTAAGTGTTCTTTGATGACATACACAACAGCTAATTCTTCACACTGAGCTTTAGATCTGGTGAAAAAGCTTTTGGGAACTAGATAGTAGTTCTGTAACGACCGCATGAAAAGTCACTGCACCAAACAAATGACAGCGTATGGTTGAGTTTGCAGACTCAGCTCTCAGCAGCGAATTGCTCTTTGAGGTTTCACTGTGTCTGAATCTGCAGAAGAGTGGCATTGTGAGAAAGTAATTTTCTCCCACAGATGGTCCAGTTTGCTGCCGAAGAGCAACCTCTGTGTTGTTTACCCCATTAGTCTTCCCAGCGCCTTGCCAATCCTGGGAATACCTTCATGTTTAGCAGACACATGATTGCAGCAGGGTGTATAAGTCTTGCAAGCTGATGCAAGTGTTGAAATCCCTACGTTTACAGATTCCCAATTGAGGGAACCTCGATACAAGAAAATCTCCAAAAAGTCTATTTTACATTGTTTTTTTTCCTTTTTAAGTATTTTTACTTTAGAACACATTATTAGAACGCATTATTGTCAACTCATCATTAATTAAGACCGTAATTTATATAAAACAGGTTTAATGAGCTCATGATTAACACACACGTGTTCCTATATGTGTAATACATATGCCATTTATCTGTAATTTATGCTTTGGTCTGTCTGAATACTGGATTCTGATTGGCTAGCAGGTGTTGATTCATGTTGTATAACCGCACAGGTAGGTTTGTTCGCTCCATATATCTGTTGGGTCTGGAAGCCAGGCACCTGATGAGCACCGTAACATCAAATCAACATCTGAATCAAATCAAGAACTCAGACAGAGCCTTTCACCTGCATACTAACCCCAGCACCTTCACTATAACAGTCTCCATCACTCTCAGTGCCTTGTCGTCACCATCACTATCGTGATCGACCCTGGGCCTTCTTTCCATGCTGAATCCGGTACCTATGTTATCCTGTCATCTCCAGTCATCTCCGTTTCCATCCTGCTCTTCACCATCTCTAAACTGGTGCAATTATAAACTTATATGGCTGTGGACCGATATTTAATCGACTGCTTGCGCAAATACAGATGCCAGAGCAAGAGCTAACATAGAGCATGTTGTGTTACTGTCCACTGTATAATTTTTCATTAAAGGGAAACAACGAGCTCCAAATTGGCCTTCGTCGGATTTCATTCCTGTTTATACCTTCTATTGAAGGGTTTGTTGTGATTATTTTGAAAGTGTTATTAGCTCTGGTGACATATTTCTCACTCCTCGCTCACATTGAGTGCAAGGTAGAATTTGTTGGAGTTAGGGTAAGTTGTTGAAGATAATTGTTTCTAGTTACTATTTTTACTCAGATAAAAGTCATGGTTGGTGAGTATAAGTAGAGCCTACTATGGGAAGGGAATCGCCAGCTCTGAGAAATGTTCCTTGTTTTAAAGTATGTTTCACACTTTCACAGTGAATTTAGAAATCATGAATAAACCATAGTTATTCTAAATATGTGAACGATTTATGCTAAAGCTAAATAAAATGTCTCTACGATAAAAACAAAACAATCGGAACCTCATACAGTTATTGCCTATAATGTTTGTCCCAGGTCTCCCTTAAATGTCACAGATTTTGTCACCAAACTGTCTATTCATGAGTGGTTTCATGACTTTTTTTCTCTGTAAGGATTGAGAAGAAATATAGTGGTTAAGCGTGCATTATTCCTTTTTAAACGCACTTCACAGAGGCAACAGTCGAACTATTCTTCGCCTTGTGCTTTTAAAACTGAATAATGCACGCTTAACCAGTGGATTTTCCTTATTTATTTGAGAAACATTTTCACATGTGTACAGAAAAGTCATTTTAAACTGTCTATAAGAGGACTTAAAATGTGGATTGCAAGGATTAAATGTATAATAATTACTAACAATCCTCAATTATCTCCAATAACAGTTTATCTGATAAAAACCTTTCATGTTTCGAAACCTTGACATTTTGCTAAAATGAAATCTGAAGAAAACACTCTGCCATATCTGAAACGGAACATCTTGTCCCGCGAATGCCCCGGTTGAACACAATAAAGAACGACATCATGCCTGTCTCTGTCGAAGCCCAGAAGAGGCTAACGTTGTTGAAAATGTCTCTTGGTCCCTCTTTTATCCCGCACTGAAAAGATTTTGGGAGCTGAAAAGCACACCTTTCTCTTCTTGTTTGTCAGCAGGATCCTGAACACCGTGTTCCATCAGCTTTAGTGAGTTAGCGCTACAATTATACTACGTTCTGTCCTCTTCGTTTCCCCCACTTTTTGAAAGCCAGGGATTTGCTAAAACTGCTGGCAGAAGCAGCTGTGGTGGCAACGTGGCAGTCAGATGGAGGAGGAATAATTTCACTTGGCTAACTGGAGGCTTGAAGTTGTCAAGGGCCTCATTAGAGGACGACGATGGCTTCTTGGCCGAATGTATTAGCAGCATGCTGCACTTCTGACTAAGCGAGAGGGGAAATGGAGCTAGCCTGAAGAAGCATCTGCCTCTTCTCCGATTTTAACTGTGAACGTGACCGGTATACTGGATTTGGGCTTACTTTTAATGTAGATAAGGGGTGTGCAAACTTTTTGACTAAAATTGGACTGAAGGACTGGACCTGTGTGTATACATTCATCATTAGAGACACTGCAAGATTATGCAAGGCTCAAAGTAAAAATTTGTCACCAACTGTAACTGTGACGTGACAATTGCGTGAGCGTGAGCGTGAGATTGACAGGTGGATCGGTGCAGCAGCTTCAGTAATGCTGCGGAGTACCTAATTGTATGTGAAAATGAAGGCTAAGCTCTCGATTTACTGCTCAATCTATATTCCTACTCTCACCTATGGCCATGAGCTCTGGGTCATGACCGAAAGAACAAGATCGTGGATACAAGTGTCAGAATTGAGCTTCCTCCGCTGGGTGATGGGGCGCTCCCTTAGAGATCGGTGAGGAGCTCCATCACTGGGGAGGAGCTTGGAGTAGAGCCGCTGCGCCTCCACATTGAGAGGAGCCAGCTGAGGGGCTCAGTTCCGGATACCTCCTGAAGACCTTGCTAGGAAGGTGTTTCGGGCATGTCCTGCTGGGGGGAGGTCCCGGGGAAGACCCAGTAATCGATTGAGAGATTATTCAGATTGGCCTGGAAACGCCTCGGTATCCCCCCGGTAGAGCTGGAGGAAGTTTCCACGGCGAGGGAGGTCTGGGATCCTTGCTTAGAATGCTGCCCCCGCAACCCGGCCCTGGGTAAGCGGATGAAGATGGATGGATGGACAGAATTGTGCCGAGCTGAAAGGCATACCACACCAAGTTGTGCTCGTAAGAGAAGAGAATACAGGCGAACAAGGGTCGTTTTTATGACAGTATAGGGGAATGTTTAATTATCTAATTTAATATAATTTAGTAAATTTCAGTGGGACGGATTGATAAGACCAGTGGGTGCATGTGACCCACAATGTATAGTTTGCTCATGTCTGGGGTAGATGGTTTGTTTTGCGAGGACCAAATTATTTCCTTTTAGTATATCATATGTTTTATGGTGTTCAATTCGTTCTTTACACCTTCAGCCTTAATATTTATTATTCTCACGTAAGATTTAGTAAGCTTAACAAAATAATATTTTGATCGTCAATAATTGCAAGCAACTACATGTTTACGAATGACTACAATAATGACTATTTTTGGTTATCAAAGCTTAAGTCTTTTCTCCGCTCAAAGTCGTTCATCACCAGCTGGTGCCAGGACGAGAGCCTTGCCTCTTCTCCTCTGGATGTAAACTGTCTTCACCTTTTATACCCTCCTAATGCACTCTGAATTCAAGAGTTCTGCTTCAACTGCTGTCTATGCTGTAGGTGCATGTACAGTGTATGCAAAATGCATGTGTATCTCACTACTGCCCCCTCTGTCCATCAGGCAGTCTCACAGACTAATTCAAATCAGTTTAAACACAAGCTTTACATTAGTAATACAATATCTTTAATATCTTTGAATTAAGTTCAATTAAGGAAGGGGAATGGAAGTTACACAACACATTCTTTAATACCTTGCACGGTAAAGATACTGCTTTTTTGTAGTTTTTCTTTACCCTTCCACTGTCACTGGCCCTATAACTTGTCCGAATGTGACGCCATGATAAAACTAGGCTCCTAGCATTGTGTTTTCGAAATTGCTGACCCAACAATGCTTCTAGAATCCACTCGAGCGAGCAGCAAAAACGTTTTCAGAGAATTAGCTTTTTGTATGCACAATACAAGATGAATGCTGACAAGCCTGTGTTTGAAACAAAACTCCAATTAGCTGTTTGACTGAAGCATCTGACTCATCCTGTAGTGAACAAGTGTTCTCGCTTGAGTCAGACTGCTTGCAATCGTGTGTGAGCCCGGCACGTGTGAATCAGAAAAGGCACGAGT
Organism: Danionella dracula; assembly: GCA_900490495.1. Classification (NCBI taxonomy): domain Eukaryota; kingdom Metazoa; phylum Chordata; class Actinopteri; order Cypriniformes; family Danionidae; genus Danionella; species Danionella dracula. The sequence continues at coordinate 162,163 of UELW01000422.1, read as the reverse complement.
TGCAAAGCAGATGTGCTGAAAAGAGGAAAGAAAAAAATATAAATTGCCAGCATCTTCTGCTCAGCGAGTTAATAACTCTGCCCATGTCAATCAGACGATGACACGACACAAGTCGGACAGCCTACAAAGCTTCTAGTCAAATGCGTCTTCTTGTTATTCTAGGAACCATCTGCTCTCCCCACAGCTGCCAATGTGCGGCCCGAGGGCAATGGCAGCAGCATCATACTCAAACAGCAACTTCCTGCTCTCCCCACCGCACTGACAAGAAAATTCTGCTTGCTTTCAGCCAATCAGAGCCATCAGTGTTGCACGCTTTTATCAGAATGCTTTGAAAATTGATGCAGTTCCTGTAGCTGCCTTAAGATGGCAGTAGAGCTTCAGTTGTTGGAAATGAACACAGCACAGAACACAGATCTGTTTTTGTTGTTTTCACACACCGAGATTTGGGTCGAATGGAGAGTTCACTGATTACAACATGAGGAGGGTGTTGGTCATAATTAGGGTTTGAGTCTGAAAAAATGGTGTTAATTTGAAGAGTAATTCATTATTTGGCTGTTTGTAGCGCAGATGGATGCTGTTAAAGGCGATAGTGGTTTTATTTGGTCATTAATTAAGTTTTGCAGGTGCTCACACACAGACCTTGAATAGGGTGAGATGTTGCAACTGTGGAGAACATGGTGTTGCATACAGAGGATGTTAAACTTGGAAAATAGCTGAAAAAAAATCTAAACAATGCAATAGCAGAAGTGGGTTTGATCAGAACGCGCAGCTACATGGGGTCATGCAGCCCTGGAGGTGCCCCCTGACCATCATCAAAAATAACAAATAAACCAAACCTGATAGCAGGTTTTTAACTATATTCTAAAAGTCATCAAAGAATCATGTATTATTCATTTTAAAGACTGGGTTAGATATATGAAGACATATTTGGTGTCATTTGAATGCTTAAACCCTCTGTGTTCTGAATATATGCATTACTTTGTATTTTACAAAAACGAGAGCACTCTAAATTAAAATTATTATTGCAATATTTACTTTTTTTTTTACCTTACAGAAGCTGTGGTCCGGTGGATAAAGAGATGGACTGGAGATCAGAAGATCGCAGGTTTGATCACCAACGTTGAAGGTGGAATGAGTGAATAAACACTTGTTCTCCGATCTTCACCATACACCACTGTGATACTCAGTGAGGTACTCAGTTTCTGCAGGTTTCATAAGGTCAAAGACATCAAAAAGATACTGTATATCAACCTTTTTTGCATTATAAACAGTGCTTCAAATACATTGTTTGAAACCTTAATCATCACTTTTATGTTTTTGAGCATTTTTCTCTCTGGCAACCTTAACCATGTATTTTACAAAGTTGAGTGTTTGTAAGCCTTTTCGCAATTTCTGGCAACCCTAAACATCCTTTTCAACATTTAGGAGCCTTTTTGTCAACATCTGGCAATCCTTAAAATCCCATCAACATATTTTTACATTTATGAATCTAATGTCTTATCTGACAACCCTAACAATCAATTTCAAGATTTTGAGAATGTATGAGTGTTCACAAGCATTTTCTTAAAGTTTGGCAACCCTAACCACAACACTGATGATTTTGAGAGTAAATGAGACTTTTCTCAAACTACGTAATCGCTAAACGTCACTTTTATGTTTTTGAAGATTTACGAAAGTTTTCTCTGGCACTACTGAACATCACTTTTATCTTTTTTTTTTTTTTTTTTTTAGCATGTTTTTTTTCAAACTCTGGTAACCCTAGACATAATTTTTAAAATTTTGGAGCCTTTTCTTAACATCTGATTTATCGTGAATATCATTTTTGGAGGACCATGTAATATATATTTTTAATTAATCGACTAAGTTGATCTATTCAATTGCAACATAAGATCATCAATTGTACCTGTGTCATTTAGATTAACTCAAAACGTATTTTAACTCCAGAAAACAACAAAGCACTTGTTGCGATAAAGCATAAGTTTTGTCTGACTTTTTGTGCGTTTTCTCAACTTTTTATAGTTACAATGTAATACAAGTTGTGTCAAATTAATTTTCCATCAGGGGGTTATGGCTCAATTCAAATCTATGATTTGGAACTGTTAACAAATGTATTGATTTACCAGCATTTTTTCTCTTCGACATGTTAATGCTCTCATTAGAATAGGGCAGAACTTGAACACGACAGACATTTATTTTGGTCTCATGGAGTTGCGAGATAGCTGTTGGCCCTGTAATGGAGATATGCTAATTCCAAATGAATATGTATGCCGTGTTAATTTGCCTTCCAGTTCCATTACCTCTATTCTAGCTGAACAAATCTAATGAAAGCTGCACTGTCAGCATTGGTTTGCTTTGTAGATGAAGACACAACCACACAAAAAATTTAAAAGTGAAGTCTCTGGAGGGTGTTTGATCTGGAGGAGCTGGTGTCCTGAATGAGGATGGAAGAAAAACTGGGAAGAGCTGAGGCAGCTGCTGAGAGTCACTCATGCGGGATCTAAAGGGCAGTTTCAATCCTCAATAAACAAGAATATTATTCTGATTTGAGAGGAGTTGTTAACTTTAACAATGCCTTGTGCAACAAAGTGAAGCAGCACCAAACTCTAATTCTGATTGAGGCAGGGTTTCTTTCAGCTTTCATAACGTCAAATTTAAGACCTTTTAAGACTTTTAGCAATCAAATTTAAGACCTACATCATAACATCAAGAATACATACAAAACTTTTTTCATAATAAACAGTACGCTTCAAATACATTTTCTCAACGAGTATTTTCTCAATCTTTGGCAACCCCAACAATCACTCTTAAGCTTTTGAGCATTTCTGCACGTTCTCTTAATCTCTGGCAACAGACTTTATGTCTGGCATCACATTTACATTTTTTAACATTTATGAGTAAATATCTGGCAATGCTTACAATCACTTTTAAGATTTTGAGCATTCATGAATGTTCACAAGCGTTTTCTTAAACTATGGCATCGCTAAACACCCCTTTTATGTTTATGATTTACAAAAGTTTTCTCAAATTTTGGCAACCCTTACCTTGACTTTTAAGTTTTTGAACATTTATACTCTTTTTGAGATAATTTCTTTTGCATTTATACACATTTTCTCAATATCTGGCAACGCTAAGCAACATCAAATACACATATAAAATGAGCTTTATATGAACATCAGAAAAATAGCTGTAAAAAATTCTTTACGACCTAGAACTGTGAATTTAAGACTTGTTAAGGCCTAAAAGTTTTTTAAAATGTAAACTTTTTAAAGCCCTGCAGAAGCCCTGTTGACAATTGAGGAGGACTCTTCTTCAGCAGACAGACGACCTCGATTTAGACCAGGAAGGAGTTAAAACCAGAGCTTTATCTTGCATTTACAGTTGTAGATGAAATGGCCTGCACCTTGTTATTTGTCAGTGGAATTGTTAACACTGACAAGCACAACCTTTTATTGATACAGCCACGAGGACAACTGCTGAGCACGGTGTGCTATAACCTTTGAAAATATCAGACAGACCATCAAATTTCCCCCCGTTTGTGCTTTCAAAAACGCTTGTGCTCACAAAGAGAGCTGCTCGCTTCAGCAAGAAACCGTTTCAAGTTGATAACAATGCTTTAATAATTTATTATGGTATTTTCCAACAATTTAGAAATTCTTTTTTTCCTCTTCACGCCTCTATTATAAATAAGCTCGTGATTTTTTTGGCCTCATTCACACACACTCTGAAGATAAAACTGTGGTGTCTGGGGGTTCAGCTATCAGCATGTTAAATTCTAAAACATTAGTGCTTTGTTGACCTGCATGCATGAAAACAACAATATCCACAAGAGACGAGGAGTTTCTCGATGTTGCATCATATCTGAGAGAGCTGACAGGATTTCCTTTTGTTATTATTGAGACATTCTCTACGAGGTCTTAACATGCACTAGTCAAAATATCTCCTCATATGAGTTTGTATTCTCTCCGGGGGATCAACGGCTGTGTTTGAGGGTTTGTAGGATGAGAGTCATTAAATAATTAAAGAAATAAATCACTTTGAGGAACAATGAGAACGTGGAAGGGGTGGTGACTTTTACTGCTTTAATCAAAAGCTTCGTTTAACCCTTTCAGACCCCACCATTTCAGAGAACACATTTCATCAGTTTGATGCTTTTTGGAAAATTTCTCTCAAATTAAACCAATGGACAGTGGACGCTTTGTATGCAATAAAATATTAGAAATATCCACCAATTCTCTAAACACAAAATAAAACACTTTTAATATACTAATATTTGTGCTCATAAAGGCCAGATTAAGAAATACACCTTTTTAAGTTTTGTTAGTTTATTTTATAACAGGTTATTTTCTGAGAATTACATTTGTGTTCGATATTCACTTTAATAAGAAAAAATTTAAATGAAGAGAAATATTACTTAATTATAAGTCTTGGCTTAAGAACACAAACAGGTATGTGTCTTGCATTTTGTAGACCTGGAAAATAATTCCGATCTCAATGAGTTAAAAGTCTATAAAAAGATTAAGGCAGCAAGATGAACACCAAAAGAAAAGCAAAGGAGTCTCACTAAGCGAAGTAATTGGCCAATCATCGATCAACAGACTGGCAACACACACTTTGCTTCCCAATCTGAGGAAAGTTTTACTTTTTTAAACTTTCAAAAACACATCTAGTCATCTAGTGGTTTGTGTGTTCCTGCATTGGTGTTTCTCAGCGTCCCTGTTCACACGTACACGGTTATTTTGTAGCATCTAGCACGCTTTTCGCAGCAGTCAAGTCTCTTTTAGATGAATCTCTCACTCCTCATTGGTGAGTAATGCTCTGAAGCAGTGTAACTGGGCATTCACACCAATCCACAAACAAGCGACCAGAACGTGTCTCCCACACATATCTGACCAGCAGAACCATACCAGAATGTCACGGATCTAGGCCTGAGCTTGCTGGGGGAGGCACAGGAATGACTTCTTTTCTTCTCTTTTCCCTCACCCTGTTGCCGTCCTTCTTTCTTCTTTCTCTTCAACTCCATTATCTTCTCCTTCACAAATGTGTCCCTCAACCCTCTCCATTTCTTCCTGCTTTCTTTGCATTACTTCCTTACGAGATTCAGTGACCTCCTGACCCACTTTATTCCACGTGAGGTCATTTTTGTTTCCATGTGGATAATAATACGATGTCGAGTCATACAGTTCTGGGTGGCTACAAAAACAATATTTGTCTCCTCCATTGCTGTTGTAAATGTTTCTGTTAGAAAAAAAAACATCTCCACAAAAGAAAATCTCTGATTGGTTGCCTGAGTTCAATATTTCCACTCGGGCGATAGGTCGATATGGTTTATAGCGCCTCGTGACTCTCATCAATCGCTCCGTGCCATTCATGTCCCTCACGCCGTATCATTCGGACCCTTCGTGACTCTGCATAAAAGTCAGAGGCTCTTTCCGGATCATCCGCGTTTAGTGTGTAGACACCTTTAAGTTGAATTTAGAGTGTGGTAATGATATCCCAACATAGAAGTTTTTTTAACCATCGGTGTGAAGGAGGTTATCGTCTTCAGGCGTGATTGGTACAAATTTTGTGCTAGGAGTTCTGTGCGAGAACTCTAGTGGAGATCTTTAACGTAATACATAGTTGAAAATGTTTGGTTGTGGAGTTTGCTTTCGGTTGCATAAAAAAAAGAAATGAGGATGCACAAATGTTTAACGTAAAAAAACCCTACTTTTTCAGCAAAAAAATTTAGCCAAAGATACAATTTAGCCAAGTCACAATGTTACTTTAATTCTGCCAATTTCGTTAAGCCGATTAACCTTGTTTATTGTGTTTAAGACTTTCAAACTTTTGCAAATCCACTCAACCACATGATTCACTGATACAGAGTGAACGAGATGCAAATAATCCTCTGTTTACACAAAAGCTGATTTCAGCCTGATCTTCCAGCAGAAGAAATAACCAAAATCAAACAATGCTCTTCCTCGCAAGCTTGGCTGAAGTTGACAATTTGTCTGTACTGGAATCAGTTTGCATGTCGAAGAGAAACAAACCCTCTGCAACAGCGATGGTAGAGACAATATACTTCATTCAGCAGAGTGTGAGAGAGCTGTGTTTTCGGCTTGGAAAAGCATTGATCAATTCACTCACAAATACTTCATCCGTAAAACTGGGAGTTTAATTTGTGCCAGGGATCTGATTCAGTTCACAAACAGTCCCTGCATGTGTCCTCCTTGACCTTGCTAACAGGTTTTTTCTTTGCTTTCCAATGTCTGAGTTGGTGCACCTCGACATTCAGAGCATGTGCCTGAGAAATGCTAGGACAGCCAAAACTCAACCTGTTGAGAAAAACAAGAACAGTGAGCTGTAATACTAATTGAGAAAGGCAAAAGATGTAAACATTCCAGCTAATCAATGTCAAGGCGTGACCTCAGATAGCTTTAAAACTTGTATTCAACATCGAACATATGCTGTTTTTGTTGGTTAGGCTCCAAAACTTTGAAACACACCCTTTAAATCTGGGGCCTCAAACTCAACACCTGGAGGGCCATAGTCCTTGCAGGTTTTTGTTCCAACCTTGTTTCAGGAGACAAACCAGTAGCTTCAACCAAATTCAGAGGAGCTTAATCAGTGGAATCAGGTGTGTTCAGTTAAGGTTGGAGCAAAACTATCCAGGGCTGCGGGCCCCCAGGAATCGAGTTTGAGACCTCTGGTTTAAAGGATCATGAGCTACACTTTAAGACGTATGGACTATTGTGACACTATGTTAGCAGGTTGCCTAGCTGCCAAACTACATAAATTACAATTAATTCATGGCTAGAGTTTTCACAAGAACAAAGAAATATGATCACATTACACTGGTTCTGTGCTCTCTTCATTGGCTTCCTGTAAAATATCGCATTGACTATAAGATACTGTTTCTAGCCAATAGGGCGCTGAATGACTCGGCTCTGGCTGATCTGAACAGTATCACGATATATTCCAGCTCGCTCTCTTCGATCACAAGCAGAAGCTAAATCCACCAGAGGGGGCAGAGCCTTCTCATATCGAGCTCTGGAGTAACGGGTCCGTAGTGCTCCATTTTGCAACTCTAGGTCTGCAAAAGACTTTGATGGGGATCTAAGGAAAGTCTGTTTTCTCTACCCTTCGGCTGAGGGTTAAAATAAACCTGGTCACTCACTGCACTCCTTGTCTCTGTCGTTCTTATCAGCCCTGCTGGGTTATGTAACAATATTGGCAAACTGAATGCTCTTTATTTCATTTACATTGCCTTCTAGACATCGAATTTACACACAAATCAAACCCATTAGTCAGCGAGAGGCAAAAACATGTAAATGAATCTACCATGCACTTGTTAACAAAGAAAAATGCCTCTGTTTGTCTTCAGCTAATGAGTGAATGCGGAATGATGGAGCTTGGCACAACAATTTCTTATTTTTCTAGGTTTTTTTTTACTTTCCCAGCCGAAAGCCTGAGGAGAGCGAAGAGGAGACATTATTCACTTGCTCTTTGTGTTCAACACATTAGTGCAATGATTACAGCTCGTTCTCATTCACATTACAAGCAGCACAATTTTGGCAGCCAGTGGTGATTTGCATTGAAATAGAATCAGCTTTTTTGGGATCTTGTTTAGTTTCAGCGTTCCTCTGTTGGCATACATCATACTTGGGAAGCAACATAAACCTTAATGTTGTAAGGGGAGCTGGAGCGTAGTTTTCTTGACTCTACATGGTCTAGCTGTGGCTATTCTTATGCCTGATTCTTTATTCTCATGCAGGTGCCTCAGTAGCTATGTGAAGAAGAAGAGGGCTCGTCATCATTACATTTCATTCCAGAGTAAACCACTCATCAGTACTCAAGAACTCTGGGTATACCTTTTATGAACCACTTTTACTGGAGTAGACATTTAGACGGGGGCTTTTACTTGTACTTTCACTAAAGTAGCAGAACTTTTACTTGAGTACAAAACTTCTGTTCTCTTTCCACCACTCTAAATGCACCATTCAACACTGCAAGCTGTGCAGTGTTGATTTCGTTTTTTTTTTTTACCACACCAAGTTGAAAGCTATGCCCCTCTGGAACCACCTCTCTGTCTTGCGCTCGCTTGACTTAGATTCAAATTTGGAAGGGAGTGTGAATGGCAAGTGAGCGTGGCTGTGCAATGACCTCTTCAGACCCACGGCACCAGCAAGCTTCATTTACTCCAATAAGGATTCAGAGACCAAAATCAAACATGTCAATTTTGAAATCTGAAAAGCCTGTAGCATAACGTCAAGAACGTGCAATTCTCTTTCCTTCTTCAACTTAGTTGCCTATTTAACATCTATTAAATGCCCATTGCATTTAAAAGCATATTTAAAGATATTACAGATGTTGAAGTATTACATAACAGCATGTTAAAGTTATCACAGCGTGTTAAAGAAATGTACTTAAACTATATTCAAAGGTGATGTAGGGGAAAGGTCAGATATGTAGGGAAAGGCAGCCGTGTGTATCTGTGAGACTGCCTGATGGACAGAGGGGGCTCTAGTGAGCAACCCAAGAATTTGGCAAACTCTTTACTTGTACCTACAACGTGAACAACAGTTGAAGCAGAAGCCAATGAACTCTTGAGTTCAGACTGCGTCATGAGGGGTATAAAAGATGAAGACTCACAGTAGGCTTTGAGACGAGGGAAGATGCAGCAGCTGATAATAAAGGACCAGAACTTTGAGCGAATAAGATACTTTTGTTTTTAGATACAGCAACAAAATGTATTTTACATTGGCTAAGTAATGTTTTTACTTCATGATGAATGTTATGTTTTGTAACATATATAAAAATCTAATAATTAAAAAGGAATTGTATTGATTGCAACTAATGTTTATTACAAATGTTTTGAGACGTTGAGATACAAAATCTTTGAGAGAACAGAGCACAGAGGAGTCTTCTGATCAAATGCTTAGAACTTGCTTAACGTAACCTGAGAATAATATATAAAAAGGTTAAATTTCACTTCTCTGATTGGTTATTAGGGCTCAAGCACCAAAAGACGTCTGAGGCGTCTATAATATTCCTTGGTTTTCTTCTTTTTCATCACTGTCATTCTTTTTTTCCACCGTTGAAGTCAATGCAAACCAGTGTCAAACTCAATTCCTGGAGGGCCAACTGTAACTAAACACACTTGATTCCACTAATTAAGATCCTTTTTTGTTTTGTTTGAAGCATCTGGTGTGTCTCTTGAAACACTATTGGAACAAAAACCAGCAGGGACTGCTGCCCTCAAGGAATTGAGTTTGACATCCCTGATGTAAACCCTTGATTCGGCTTAGGTGAAAATCCTGAACCACTATGCTGAATTTTCACTTCCATTTGTATTAATAATGTCTGAACTGTTCGCCATAGAATCAATTCTTTCTCTGATTCCTTGGTTCATTCCAATGCGACTCTCTGCAGTTATGAAATTGATTTATCAAACTGTTTTTGCATGGTGTGCAAACAACTTCGCTAAAATATTTGTAATGGAAAACCTCTGCAATGCATTGAGATAGGAAGGCCAAACTTGATAAATTATATTCAAAGTATGAAAAGAAGTCATCTGCAGAATTTTGGTGCACTGCCCCCTAGTTGTCTGGCGATATGAAAAATGTTTTTTTAACTAATAACTACCTAACTGTACAAGCCAGCCAAAGATCATCAAATTGATCTCAATACATTCCATCATGCCGCGAAATGTCAAATTCAGCTACTGCGGCCATTTTGGGTTTTGACCATCTTGGAAAAATAAATATAATTTCTGTATTCTGTAAATGCATTGAGATATAATACAATCTGCACGTTCGTCACTAAGACTTGCCACTACTCAAAAAACTTTGCAGCACCACCTGGTGGTCAAAAGATATAACACAATGTAGAAAGTTGATTATAACTTATGCTTGCTTTTGCTCACATGGTTCATCTTATCTTTCTCTTCAAACAGTTTTTTAATTGATTGCAAAAATATTTACCATTAACTCACTAAAATATATGGTTTTAAGGCTTTATCTCAGCCACGTTTGAGATATTCAGACCAAAATTTGTATTCTTGATCCTAACCATGATATGACGTTAATGGCAGAATTACGGCGCAGCGCTGCTTATTGATCCGGTGATATAGAATTTGGCTTTTTCAAATAACATCTAACTAGGTTTTGCCTAAAAATAGTATTATTAATTAAGTATCGTCTCTTGACTTCGTCGTAAGTTGTTTTTATCGACCGGTCGATACTGCTCATTCTAACCGTTTCTTCTCTGACAGCTTAACCACGCATCTATGCTTGTCGTTTTTTCTGCTGTTTAAAGCTAACCTAATGCTGAAGCTCTGTTAGTGCGTGCAGAGTAAAAATAAGCGAGGTTGAATAAGGGATTAAACAGAGAGGAAGTGTCCTTTTCTCAAGGGATGGAGGAGGGGAGGGAGAGAGAAAAGTCACACTCCATTCACACATCCGGTTTTCATCTTAAATTTCCTTCTCACGAGACTAACAGTGTGAGAGCGAAGCCAGTCGTCCTGTGAATTGTTGTTTGTTCTTCAACACATTTCTAAGGTGTAATGAAAGGCTCTTTTGAATATGGAGAGAGAAAGTGCAAGTTCTTCTTCATGCTCAGAGACACATGACACATTGCGCTGGATCATAGTGGAAAGTGAAAGGCGGTTCCTGTTATATCACAAGATTTGAGTTATAAATAGAGGAGATTAACAAGTCTGGCATCCTTGTTGGTTCTTTGTAGCTTCGGGATTTCAAACCACGAACCCTGAGTTTTATGCCTTGCAAGTATTTATTTTTTACAGTTATTCACCCATCATTTTTCCTGTATCCAATAACAAAACAGCAACCATTTTTACATGATTACCAGGAGGGGGTCACAAATGGAACTTTACATGTGCAACTTAAGCAAAGGCAGGCTTAAAATCAATGTAAAACTTTAAAGAAGGCAATATCACTTGCTGAACTTTGGCTCAGGCTGAATTTTAGGCACTCAGAATTTTTGTAAGCTTAAAAGTACAGAAATGGTTTCTTATTGTCAATTCTGGAGAGTTAACGTTCTGGGGTTATGAAATGGTTTATTGCCTCGAGCTCACTGTGTTTTGACACAGACTGCAACAGAAAAGACAGCGGGACATGAGGTCAGCTAGACTTTAAAGGATTTAAGTTATTAACATGCTGCTGCAAGAACACTTCTAAATGAGGATTCTCAATCCAGTTTTTGGTGAAACACACAGTTTTCCTCGTAATGGATCCACTCAGAATAAGCAGCATCGGTTATGACTAAACAGCAATACCTTCTCCCCAACACCTTAAAAAGTGCTTCCAACTCCTGGTTGAATTAAATTGATTTGGTGGTAATTTATAAATGATTATGAAGCACATAGTTAAAAGTACTTCATTTAAAAAGTCATTTTATTAAGATTCTGCAGCTTTAACTGTCCACATGACTGAGCCACATCGTTTAGCAGCAGAGTTTTTATACATTTGATATCCAAACAAGATGACTTCTAAAGACAGATTGAAAAAATCTGAATCAAATTTCTGAAAAAATGTCACACCACAAATTAAGTAGTGTTCTACCTGTGAGGGTATCATCTGACCTGTGAGCAGCATTTGCTACTCAAATGGTAGTGTAAGCAGCCTCTGTGCATTCATTAGTTCAATTGCTATCACTAAAATTACCCCTGTTAGCGCTGGTTTTGGTGCTAAATCCATTCTTGGAGCATCTTTCCATGACACACTAATAGATCCACACCTGTCAGATATAGCATGACTTCATTCATTCATATATGGCTGAATCTGATCGATACATCCGCTAGTCAAAATGTCATATTCATTCTGTCAGTGGTGGTGGGCGGGCCTTGTGTGCTTTTGCTGCAGACTATAACTGATGCATTTCTTGTTCTTGAACTTGTGGCTTATACATAGTAGCTAAACTCAGGCAATTTATTTTTGCTATCAGCAATCCTGTTGAATCGGTGGGAGGCTTGCAACATTATAACAACTAAGCAACATTACAACTGATTATAACAAATAACTGTTGTTTCCAGGGCATTTGTTCTTTTCAATCAGATTTTTAAAATTTTTACTAAATAAATCAAAAAGTCTGCCATTCTGTCATTCACCTTAAAGTTGGAACGAGTTTTAATGAAAAAAAATGTATGTATTATTCAGCTAGCTTTTTTTAATCTAACCAATAATATAATTTATAATAGAAATGGATGCTGACGCTCGCTCTTTATAATACAATATAATTTTAACAAGATAATACCATCTTGTGAAAAAGTTAGACCTCAAGTACTTTGAGTACATTTATTATGAAATCGACTTTAAAGATGACTTTAACTTTTGCCTGACTAGATTTTAACTAAATTTAACTTTTTAAATGTTTGGTCTCTTTACACCCCTCCTGATGATCACTACACAATCAAAACAACTGGGAAGGGGTCAGGGCCCCTCTGCTCCTATTTGTCCCAAACGGGCACCTTAAAATGTAAAAAGAGACGATAAATTTGGCAGAAGTTAAAAGCTAATCTCTGTTTTTTTGCAATTTAATCTAGCTTTGAGATTTTGAGTTAAAAGTGGGAAAATATTCCTCAGTAAACAGAAATTTCTTTAATTATACTACCTATATTCCTTATTTAAATTGCCAGACAAAGGAATATATGTATATAGTTAATTTAAAATGCTAGTCTTAATTAAAAAGTGCCTAAATTTCCTACTTTTTGTAAGGTATTTTATATTATGATATTTCTTTTTAGCTGTGCACTTGTTAATAACTTGTGTTCATGGGAGTACATTTGGTGCATGAAACATTTTTGCATTTTGAATGTATTAATTTTATGTTTTAAGGATTCCAGCGGGTTTTTAACAGCGATTGTTTATGCCGAATGCTACCCCTCGGTAATGTCATCCCTTGAGACGGAGGCCACAGAGAGACCAACGTTTTCCTCTCTAGGGATTATAAAGAGCGAGTGCCAGCTCTCTGAATTCTCCATTTCATCTTTCTAGGTCACACTGATAAGCTCAATATGCTGCTAATACGTCTCATTAAAGAGACGGGGATTTGACATGGGAAGTGTGTCTGGGCTAAATGATTTCGCTCCAACAAGACCTGAAGGCTGCCGGGATAGCTTTGATGAATTATAAATGTATAGCTCCAAATGTGTTTGTTTGCTAACAGAATAATGGAGAGCATTTGTTTTATGCCAAACTGGTGCTTCATAATGATGATCTTAATGTGATTTTGCAAATGGCACACTATTCTGCTTTGTTTTAGCGCATATAATCTTCATTTTTGTTCATAAGCCCTTCGCCCCAGCGCTCGCTGTTTGTTCAATGATTTATGTTCGTAGAGAACTTCTTGGACTCAGCTGAAGCTACCTGGTTTCTTATTTCCTGGTTTCTTGTCTCTGGGTTACTATCTTCTAGTTCCACATCCATGTCCGGGCTCTTTGTGTCTTGGTTTCTTTTCTGGTTTAATCTCTGCCTGTTCTTCATTTCTGTCTTCCATGTCTCCTGGTTCTCCGTATCCAGGCTATATGCGTCTTGGTTCCTCATCTGGTTTTATTTCTCCTGGTTCTTAATTTCTCTGGTCCTTGTCCCCTTCTTCCTTGTCTCCGGGTTCTTTCTCTCCTGACTAGGGGACCTAGTTCCACATTTTTTGGTTTCCATCTAAGTTTATGTCCAAGTTTCATGTCTCATTTTCTTCATCTCTATCTTCCACGCTGAATTATTTGAATTTAGCAGTCTATATTGATCTCAAATTAGGCTTACATGTTATTGATTATAAGTCATTATCATAACTTTGCAGCCGTGCAGTTAATCTTTCGGTTTCTGGTGCCTGATCTTGAGAACACTTGCAGACGTAGGGTTCACGCTATCTCAGGTGGGAATGTGCAGTTGTTTGGTTTGGAACAAATGAGAAGCTACAGTGTGAACACAACCCCGTGGGGGATTGGGGAGGAAACAGTGCAATCGAATCATTCCCAGTGGGAAAGCACCCTCAAATATCTATGCTAAGCTAACTATAATCTATGCTATACCCAAAGCAGCAAATCAGATGAACGGATTTGGAAATGGTTAATGTCTTGCAGTTTGGGAAATTTGTTTGAAAGTAGCAGCTTGATAGCATCCTTCTTTGTCAAGGATTTAATTGCCATACAATGACTGCAATAAAATTGATAGTGTAGCTCATTTTCAGATTATTGATTACTAAAGTCATCCTTGAATGTTTAACACAGTGTTTGTCCCTAGTTCTGTGTCCAACAGATGGCAAATGAATATCAAAACGAAGCGCATTAGCTCAATTATGCTGACGCATGGCTGATTATGGTACATGTAGCCGAACTAATTCAGACAGTAATTGTGTCTTAATTAAACAAGCACATAACTCCCTCATTCTGGTGCACAAAGTTAATCTTAAAGGAAGCTTGCTTGTGTCCTGTTTTACAGATACATGAAAATGTACATGTAGAGTGTGTCTATGCAATTTCTGCCAAAAGTCCCCAGATTTGTTATCCAATATAAATAATATCTACAGCACAACTGAGTTCCCTCTATTACTCCAACACATATTGTTTACGCTGACAGACAGAATGCCACTGAACACAAGATAAAAAGAAGAAGAGAAAAGAGTTCCATAAGCAAACTGTTAGATATAATAAGGAGGAAATTCAAGTCTTAAAAAAAGAATTGAGTACACCTCACCTATTCTGTAAATATTAAGCATATATTTGCATGCGCAAACACTGAAGAAATGAAACTCTTAAGCCGTTTTAAGATCAAGAATGAAAAAATATTTAAAATAAATGCTAAATGCTCTACTTACTTCCCTTTTCTTTAAGGTGAATTCTTCACACTGCCATTACTGGTTTCTTAGTTTCCAACACGTGACTACCAGTGATGGGCGGAGATATCCGGAGAGGTACTGATATCACAGTCAGATTTATAAACATACAAACCCTACACAGTATATTATGCAACAATTGATTAGCAACACTAGTAACACTTTAGATTACAGGCAGCTAATTACAGGGTAGTTACTGTGTACGTACAGGGTAAATACAATGTAATTGCAAGGTAGGTAAAGGTTACCCTTTAAAAATGTTGTAAATATACAGTATTTAATCAGTAAGTACACTGTAATATTACTAATTACCCTATAAGCACCAAGTAAGTAGAGGGCTGTAATCGAAAGTGTTACTGCAGCATTTAGCATGTTTTCTTTAAAATGTTCATATATGTTTGTCTATACAAACTGTAGCAATCTGTACAAACTTACCTTTACTTATTCCATTTAGTTCCGGTGTTGGTCGTCGTTTAATTAGCATTTCATACTTGGATCGAAAGGGCAGACTATAGTCGCCCTGACTGCACATCACGGGTGTTTACTCTAGCAAGCTCCTGATTGGTCGGCGAGGTGGCAAAAAAGCCGAAAAGTTTTTATCTTCCTTGAGAAATATGACAGTGTCTGCACTCTTCGAACAGAACTACTCAACCTATTAGCTCCACCTTTTCAGCACGGATTCCTATCACTTAATCAAAAATTACTAATCAAATATAAGAATGAATAAATCAATTTTTGTTTAAATAAATATATGTATAATAAATATATCTTTATAAATAAAAAGACATTTTATGACAGCACTACAATTAATATACTTATTCATTAAAACACATCTGCATTTACTTATTTATCTATTAGTTTTTTATTTAATAATTTATTTATTGGTTCTCTTTTTAAGCTTTTTTTAATGGGTTTTGTGGAGAAAAAAGTAAAAAAAAATTTTACTATAAAATATATAGTATATATAATAATATTACTATAAGCTTTCATATTAGTTTGGCCTCTTATGTTGCAAATTGGCATTCACACCCCCACATAACACACTTGGAGGCTTTAATGCTTGCAAAAACATTTGAGAAAATGCATGAGAGAGTAATCTTTTATTGGGCGTGGAAAACCAAGGTTTTGTTTTTGTTTTGCAATTGTGTACATAACTCTCTGAAATGTGCTGATTCACAAGAATCATTCACAACATGTATCACCAGGAAGTGGCTTTTTACTCAAACACTGCATCGGTGTGGCCAGTTCATTATTCATAATTCCCCAGTGAAACACTCAACAAAAGCTGCATACAGTTGCAGAAATTGTTTATAGATGCTCTCTGTGAAGATATAAATCACCATTAATTAAGAGCATTCCTGTTGTTGTAATACGTTCTATATGTGATTCACAAATTGTCAGTTTGTAAATGTAGAAACCGAGAAATAATTCAAATGTTTTGCTTACATATGCTAATTATTAATTTCAAACATGGATCTTCTTACTGTACAAATCTGATAGTAAAATTGACTTGCATCTAGGACTCTAAAATATCTGAATTGCTCTAATGAATATATTGAGATGTGCAAGCGCTTGAGGTGCCATCCTACCATGTTTTAGCTAAGATAACATTAGAATAACATTTATTTCTTTATCCTATGCTAATATTTACTTGTGTATCCAAGATGTTTCAATTGATGACTTTTGAATGTTGCTTTTAAGGGCAAGTTGTGGTCCGATGGAAAAGTAGCTTGACTTGTGACCGGAAGGTTGCGGAAGCTTGATTTTATTAAATGTACTTTCTTTTTACTCTTTATTTCCAAAGTAAAGCACTTTGAATTACCCTGTGTACGAAATGTGCTAAACAAATAAACTTGCCTTGCCTTGCTGTGTGTGTACACTGGGGTGGGTTACATACAGAGCACAAATTAGGGGTATGGGTCACTCCGTATCTGGTCACTTTCACTTTTATTAGTGTTGAAAACATAGGAATGCTGCTCGAGCAGCTAGAGGGATGAACTGCATCTGCCGCTTATTAGATACAATAGCACAGCGGTTTGTGCACTGACATTTGATGGAGATCGGCCCCCGGTGACATGGGTTCGTGTCCGGCTGCAGTCTTCTCCGGATCCAGTGCCAAAGTTCGTCCTTAGAGTCTTCTCGATACAAACTCCTGCACCACGATCTTTTATTTTCTGGTTTTATCTTAACACTACTATTTATGTCTCAGCAACCAACTAGACTGTACGATGCAAGGCTCCGGAAATAGAACATCAAAAGAATACATTTTCTGGCACCGATATTTCACTGCATATCCCACTGACTCAAAAGCTTTTAAGCTGTTAACCACAGCAGTTTAAGGAGCTTAAAGAGATGTTCACTTTAGCGTCCTGCAACCTTTTTTTTTGCACTGATTGCTTTCCTCCTTTCATCAAAAGCTGTTATTTGCAAGAGTTTTTCAAGGAAGGATTTAAGAGTTTGGATTGAGGGATGCCCTCTTAGTTTATTGTCCCAATGCGATCCCTTCTGATGCAGCTGTTTTTTTACATTCCTTCAATGTCAGACTGTCTGTTGACTTGGATTATACATTATATATATGTGACCCCAACAGTGCAGTACATTTGATTTTTTTTAATAAAGAATCAGGGTCTTAAGAATTCATTCTTTTGTTCATTTATGGCAGGAAAAATAAGCATTTGACACATTTTTTTTATAAATAAAGAAATTTCCAAGTGGGTTATTGGCAAACATTTTTTCCAAATGTAGAAATCAGGGCAAATATTAAATCCATTTAAAAAATCTGAACATTTTATAACACGGATACATCTTTCGTTTCTTTGCAAGATTTCGTTGCATATCATACAATGCAAGCTGCGCAGAGATCAACCAACACACGAGCAACATCGCCACAAGCTGAACATTTCTACCAAGGCTGACAGGCTTCCTCATGAGCAGATCAAAACGATGCACTGCAACTGCGCGAAACAAATTGGTTCGAATCCCGTTGAGTTTAAGGAGGAGAGCTGATTATGTAGAAAGACTGCTGCTGGCCAAGTTGCCATGCACAGTAGCAGTCACTGGAATTAGATGCCTCACAAAAGTGCTCTTCCCTACTGACAGCAGCGGTTAATGAAAGAGACGAGTGGGAGAAAAAGGTGGGCGAGCAAGGGAAGAGTGACACTGGATGGCAGTTATGGTTGAAAAGCAGGTTGGATCCTCAGTGAGAGTGAGCAAGTGTCACAGTGTAACAATGAACTGACTCTTTGACAAACCAGAAAATACTTTATGGGGTGAACAGCATTGTTGGGAATTCTCCAATTTACAAATATTCTGTGAAGAATCTGCTTGCAAGGAAAACAAGCTTTTGTGTTTGAAAGTGCCTTGCATGAAAAACAATGGTGCTTAATTTTAATTTAATTTAAGTTGTGATGTTTAGCAGAATCTTTTGGTGTGAATTTGCACATTTTTGGGGCAACCAATCAGAAGCTGGTGTGGTTTATTTACAGAGCTCTCTAGCGTGCGCTAAGTATGATCTCTGTCCAGGTTGACTCCTTGAAGATAACATGCCTTTTTGGTTATTTTGCATCTTCAAGGTATGTAAGACTGTCGTTCAATTGGCTGCACACATTCACTCAGTTATGGTTCAAGCAGCAATTATAGCATTATTAATAATAATATAGAATTATTGTTGCATTTTTTTCCTTCTCAGTGCCTTAAGTGCTGTGACTCAATTTGTGGAAAATCAACACCTAAAACAGGCTTCAATCCCCATCAAGTGTTGAAAAGTTGGTTTGGTAAGAAAAGGGGTCAGATTGTATATTTTTTCTTTTTAAAACAAAAAAAATTATTTACTTGATTCTATCATTTCTGTCCCCATCACTTGAAGATCCAGCATCTGACATCTCACAGCCAATCACAAGAGTTGTAACCTGAAAATCCATCCGTTCATCTTCTTGTCGGCTTTGTCCCTTTCAGGGTCGCCACAGCGGAATGAAATGCCAATTGTTCTGGCATTTGCAGTGGATGCTCTTTCAGCTGCAACCCATCACCAGGAAACATCCACACCCTCATACACTATGGACAATTGTGTTTACCTTATTCACTTATACCGCATGTTTTTGGACTTGTGGGGGAAACCGGAGCACCCGGAGTAAATCACGGGGAGAACACGCAAACTCTACATAGAAATGCCAACTGACCCAGCCGAGGCTTGAACCAGCGACCTTCTTACTGTGTGACGAATATGCTACCCACTGCACCACCATGACACCCCCAACCTGAAAATCAATATATATAAATACATCACGTCCTACTCATTTTCATTGTCTGGTTTAGTCTGGTCACTCTCCTTAATTACAAACCTGTGGAACACTTCTTCAGCATCTCAATGGTGTCATATCTCCTGCAATTCCTGCTTTCATGACCTCCAGAAAGGACTATTGTATTGCTCTGTTAGCCAGCTGCCCAGTCACCGCATTACATAAATTATAGAATATATATAAACTATATATTAGGTTGTGAACATTTTTCAGGGATACAAAATTCTATTTGTGTCTAGTTTTTGCGCAGGTTACGATTAGATTACAAAACAAAATCATTTTGTTATAGATCAAGTTGATTAAAATAGATTTGATTAAAAAGCGATTCGATTATTGTCAAAATAATTCATAATAAGGCCATTCTGACAGTTTCCATTTCATATTTTGTTCCTAAAAATGTGCAAAAGACCACTTTCTCAAACAGAGGCTTTTTGGTAAAAGAAATACAAAATCAAAAATCTGAGCAGTGACAAGTGTTTTATGAGGAAAAAAATGATTAAAGTATAAAATAAGGTAAATTGCTGCTTTGTAAGCTGGTAAAGTTACTGAAACTCAGTAATGTACAGGTTTGCTGTGCTGCCAGTGTACCTCAAGGATGCTCTGCACAGCTTTTGTCGACCTTTTTGTCCTTCTTGAACAATTCAAAAACAGTCCAAAATTTGATTTTTGATCACGTGTGCGTGTGCGTATTACATGATGCCGTCAAACAGTTCCAAGTCTCGCGATAAACGATCAACGACTCCTCAATCGCTTCATCGAGAAAAGAATGACTAATTCTTACTGATTAGAGAAGCTGATACCGGTAAAATTGTATCCCTCGCATGTTTAATTGGATATCCTCTTTCATCGGTTTATGATTTACAACCTTTATATATTTTATATATATATTGTGGCGGGGTGAAGAATTACAGAACCAGGTTTTTGATGAAAGATACCCAGAGGGCGGTTTTATTGACAAATTAAGAGAAATAATACTGGTGAAGAGTGTCCCTGGTGGTGCTTCCGGGGCTCTGTGCTTCCTCTTCTATAAGTAGAGGGTGGCAGGGTGACATCACACCACAAAGAGGGTTAGCCCGTTCCTTCATACGCTGCTCTCTGAGAGAGAAGAGAGAACAAGTGGTTAGCGTCTGGTTACATCCACGTAGCTCCCCAGACTGGTGTGCCTCCCGGCGGCTTTTCAGATGGCTGCTGATGGCCCTGCCACACTATATATATATATATACATATATATATATATATATATATATATATATATACATATATATATATATATATATATACATATATATATATATACATATATATATACATATATATATACATATACATATACATATACATATACATATATATATATATATATATATATATATATATATATATATATATATATATATATATATATATAAATACAGTACAGAATTTAATAAGCCTGGAAAGATGTAGTCATACTTATATTCTTAGGTGTAATCTGAAACCTTTTCCAATGTAAAAACTTAAATAAGGACTTAAGTAAGCCAGCGAGCTCCACTTCCCCTCAGGGCACT
The DNA here is from genome assembly GCA_900490495.1 of Danionella dracula. Taxonomy (NCBI): domain Eukaryota; kingdom Metazoa; phylum Chordata; class Actinopteri; order Cypriniformes; family Danionidae; genus Danionella; species Danionella dracula. Next base: position 141,489 of record UELW01000422.1, on the reverse strand, counting down.
GAGGTAAGAGTTGTCAGGGGTTGATCAGACTTGCTTTTAAACACCAAACAGGTGGAAGCATCAGATCTGTACTGAAGACTAAAGTGTGGGCGAGATGAAGCGAATAGAGCCACTGCAGATTGCAAAAGAGACAGAGAAAGAGAGCAGGAGAGAGGAATCCGGCCCTGGGGAGAAACCGCTAGAGAAGGGATGACATTTTTGGGGCATCTGCCAGAGTTATGGATGAATTGTATAGCATTGCTAGGTGGAAAGATTGCTGCAAACACACTGTAAAAATCTCCACAACGGTAACTCAGAATCATTCGCACGACACGCCTGGAGCTCATGTAGTGAAATATTGGCTAATATTTATTAAAAAAGGTTTCGAAGCCAGGACTTTAATGCTCAGAAGCAGTGATTCATTAATTTAGCGAAAACCTTAGAAATGTAAAAAGGAGATAAATTAAAACACAATTTCGGATTTAACCTGAAGGTCTTTCTTTATTTTGTAATGTCCTACTGGAAACTTCAGCAGTAAGAGACATTCTGATCATGTTAGGGGAATTTATTTAAACAAGCCAAAATATATATATAAAAAATCTAATTAATTACATGGTGCGACGATTAATTAAGCTAATTAATCATGCATGCTTAAAGCCATTTATTATTCCCGCCCATGCCTATATCTTAGGCTAAATTGCTCATCAGATTATCACTAACTGAACAAACCAGTCACTATATCGAATTCTGAGGTTCTATCTGCGTATTTTAAGCAGATATCGAGCTGTAAGGTGTTTAAATAAATCAAGACTCTATTGGCCAGTACAGTAGATGGTGGAAATGCCCCTTTACTGGGAAGCCACCCTCCATAAAACAAGGAGAATTCTAGTCTCTGGATTGCCTCACAACACTTGCTGGTTCTCTACTAGTCATCTTCATTCTATGGCTCCTTGCTGTTTGCTGTCGAGTGTATCTGCAAAGTGTGTGATCACCTACTCACTCGTGCTCTGCTTATGCTCTGCTTTTAGCAAGGTTAAGAACCAATTGCATGAGCTATTTAAAATTTTCTTATTACGAAGGATCCAGAGGGGGATCCTCAATCAAGAGTTCAATATAGCTCATTCTTTACTGCAACATATTCAGAAGTTCTTCATCCTTGCTAGATTGAAACTTCACAAAAATCTACAAAGTAAAGCTCCAGGTCTGTAGGGGAGCTGTTGCTCGCCCCGTCATTTATGCTAGTTGAAGCAAGTGCTGCTTAGTTGTGCTGATTACTCTCTCTACTTAAAGAGCCAACGTTGTGGTTGTAAAATGTAGATTTTTTTGGTGTTAAACAACAGGATGACATCAATGCTAGGTCAAAAACACTTTAGTTTAGTTATAATGTGCATTTTTTCTACCTGATTTTTATATTTGTTTTGCAACTAGTTCTTACAAAACTCCTCCTTTATGCGATGCATTCTGCAGCGATTGGTTGTAAGACCTAAGTCTGCTGTTATTGGATACAGCATAAAGCATCACACTCGAATATGCTGACCCAAATAAAGTGGGAACTGATCCTTTTTTCTAATCAAAAACCTTTTTGTGAAACCTGAGTTGGACGCAAGTAGATTTGTGAAGCAGTCCTCGTGAAAATGGGGGAACAACACAACAAAAGGTTGCCGTTGTTCTCCTGAGGTTCAGGTGAAAGATGAAGCTTCACTATCGCTCCCTTACAGCGTCTTCTCTCAGCAGAGAATATAAAGATGAGAATCCCTCACAAAAAACAGCTCCTCGGCTGCTAGCTGCTATGTTTCCAGGTAACCACTGCTCACTCAAGCTACAGCTCTAAAAGGAATAAAGATTTTGAGTACTTGCATCTGGTTCCTGTTCTGCTTCCTGACATTATCAATACAAAACAAGGAAATTGGTTACTTTATTTCAACACAAAACTGGCTTAAATCAAATTTGAACAAGTTTATAAGCTAGTGTTACCAGTCAGTTTAAAATCAACACTTTCTTCATCCTATAAGACTTTCCTTTTGTTGACTAAACTTAAATCATTATTTAAAATCCCTAAGAAACAGTATTAGGTAGTTCTATTTCTACCACATAGAATTATCCACTAGGTATTCCTATTTAACTATTAATCCATATTAGGGCTTTATAAATCTGCTTTGAATCAATTGCTAAAGAAGAGCTTAGTAAAAATATTTTGATTGATTTAAATCCATTCAAAATATTAACCCACAATTTTTTTTGTGATTAACTAATCTAATTAACACGGTAAAGTCTCAGCCCTAATTTAAACACAAACATGCAGCTTTTTTGTCTGTAGCCACATCGCTTTCAAAACCTCATTTCCTTTGTTCAATATGATGTTTTTATTTTTCCGCTGTCTCCTGGCACGCCTCTACTCTGCCTTCACTCATACAATCTTCATCTCCTATCCGGTTTCTGACCCCAGTCTCTCTTTACACCTCCTCCATCATGCTCTCCCTCGAGGGGGCCAGCAAAGCATGTCGACGTGACTTTCCTGAGGATGGACAGTTTTAATACCACGCTTATGCCCTTCCCCAGGGAACGGTTACCCCTGAAGATATTACAAGCTCTAAAATGAATCGCATCCATTTCTCACTCCGCACAAGATGACAGGACCGAGACCTAGTTTGAGGGCCAGGTCTCTTTGAAACCCTTGGTAAAGTGGAAGTGAAGTATCTCAGAGAGATGTCCACCTCCTTCGACCCTTAGTTAAAACAAGAGCCTGCCCGTTGCTAGAAAAGTTATTACATACACCTTTAAAGGTCAGCCAAGATGCTCTCTTCAGAATGTAGTCATTAAAATAGTTCAGACAAGTTTTGGTTGGACTGTGAGGACTAATTTTGATGTGTGAAATCACATACTTACATTCTAAAGGTTTAGTGTAATATTAGTTTCGGGCTTAGGTCTGTAATTTCATTTATATTTTAAGACATACGGCTTGTAGTAACCATATATAGAAGCCAAATATAAAGATTTGTTTGATATTGTTGAAAAAAAAAACATAATCTTTTTTGCCTCTGAGAACTTGAGCATGTGATTATCCCATTGCTAACAGTTTGAATGGTTCCTACAAGTTTCTTTAGGTTAAATTTAAGTTAACATATTTAAAAAATATATACCTATGCCTCTGCCTTCTTCCCAGCCCCACAGGCAAAGAAAACTAAATACTTGAAATTTAGAACAATAATTAACTAAGAAAACAAAACCGAGACAGTTACATTTTTTTTCCTCTGACGTTTATCAAGTATTTTGTGGATTTAGCGACCAAGTCAAATGCCTTCAAACCTCTAAATACTTCAGAGTTCAAAAAGTTTGTTGACATCATTTTTTAACCATCTCTGATAATTATTTTTCCATCCACGCCTCATTAAATGTACATTTCCCCATGGTCACAACTAGCTTCTTTGCACTGTGATGTAAGGCTGAAGCACTTTGCTTCTATTTTATCCCTTTTTTATCAGCGGTTGGCATCCAGCAAAAAGGTGAATATCATGCTTTACTTACACTATTTGATCACAATTATCATGGTTAAAAAATAAAACTTTAGACCAGAAATGTCATACTGACATATCTCACTTTTCAACTATTACGAGGTGTTTATTAGCAAGTAATTTCCCTTTGTGAGACTCCAGCCCTCCCGAAGGGCGCTTAAAGTAAAGACGTAACAGACATTCTTAATCTATGTATTGTTTTAAAGAGAAAAGCTTTGATCATGTACTGTGAGGTTTGTTTGTGCAAGAAAGTATGTTATTATTATTATTCACAAACCTAATGAGCTAGATCAGGAAATTGTACCTATCCCATGCTGGGACATTCTTGTGCTCAACATCCGTATTTTGTTCTATAATACAATACAAGAACAGAGTACAGTCCCTTACAATATCAGCTCGGAGCGAGTCGATATTTCATGTTTGACATAATTTCAGGCCAGTGGACATGCATTGTGCTGTAGAAAACATGGCACTAACCGAAAGGTAAATCTTCTGGTGAAATGATTTAGTTTAATGGATGTTTAAAAAAAAATTATTTGATAGTTTTTAATTGTTTCAAAGTTTAATGCATGAACCATCCTAGATAAGAGTTCCAAAAATGTAAAAAATATTTGCTGGCAGTACCCGTCCTCCTTAAGGTCAGTCCAAGCTTGCTCCTACAGAAGAATCCAGGTTTACTAAAAATAGATAAACAAATACACTGCAACCCTTTGATCTTTCTGATACTGTTTCTAGGAAGACAAGACAAGACATATGACCATATCTGATGAATTGCTGAACAGATTCCAAAATGACGATACTCTATCTTTTAACTTGCTGGTAGATAAAATGAGTCAAAGTTTTTTTTAAGTGGTCCTTTAAAAACAAAACTATTGTCATCACAAGAAAGAAACACGCTCTAAACATCTCCCCAATAAAAACCTTCAGTGTGACAATTTACCCTGATCTTCAGAACAACCAAAAAACCTATGAATTTCAAGATAAATGGAGAAACTTTAAAAATATCCCGGACGAGCCCCCAAGAAGCTTCACGTCTTTTAGATGGAAAAACATGACAAAAACTGAAAGCCCAGCAACAAATAAGAACTGGGGGCAGGACCTCAGCATTTCAATGAGATATAGTGAGGAAGATACTGATTGTGTGAGAGAACGAGAGTGACACAATGAAATAGCTAAAGTAGAGTTGACAGGAAACACAGCCACAAACACTGGCCATACTAACCAGCATTTAGATTTCCTTGTCAGAACTTAACGTCCATTAAAGATGCGGTTCCAATTTGTCCTCTTCCAGCACAACAATGCCAACACTTCCTGAAAACACAAAGACCCATACAAGGATTAAAATGACTGACGTCTTCCGCATTGCTGTCCACAATAAAAACAACACATGTGTAGATCTTTGCTCTTGGTTTACAAGGAAACAGCCCCCTGGAGTCTCGCAGTCATGCAGCAACACCAGCTGAGCTGTCAGAGAAGAAGGCAGCAGGGTGAAAGCCATCACTTCTCAGCACGTCTACATCCTAAACATAAATTGATTGTTTTCCATCCACTTTTATCATCACCGCTGTCCTCCTGCCTTTCTGTCAAGGACGACCCATTGTTTAAAACAGAAGTGACGTCTCTGACCTCTCCCACCTCTTCAGCTTCACCTGGATAAAAGACGTCTTCTCTATAAGGCTCTTGTCAGCTGTGTAAGGCACCTGCAGCTCAAGCTGGAACGCGTTTTGGATTTCTGGCTTCCTTTAGTTCTCCATAGCTGTCATTTCAGTCCCTGCTTGGTTTTAATGGCGCATTTCTCCCGAGCTATTTCTGGACATGAGACACTCCAAGTGTCCACCGTAGCATCACTGATGCTCAGGCAAAGCTTAAAAAAAGGTTTGAGTGCCATGTTACTGATACTAATCAGAAAAGGTGAGTTTTAGGACACATTTAAAAAAAATAATCTGTATTTAACTGGAGTTTTGTTGACTGTTTATTATTGGGCAGTGGTTCTTCCAAATCGCATCCTCATGCATGAAAGGTGTGCACAGCAGTAGGCAAGGCTATTTTATTTAAGATTCAAAGATTTATTGACATTGTAGTTTCCCACAACGAAATATAGTTGGGCATCTTAGTGGGAGCAGCATGTTGCACTAAAAAAAAGACAGAAAAAATACCAACATTCGAAAGAGATGAATGAAACAATAAAATCAGACAGACAAATATTAAAACAAATGTTAAACTCTAGAAACATTCAAAGGGCTCCTATTATGCAAAATGCGTTTTCGGTCATAAATGTGTGCATAAGCAGTGTAAACACACTCATGAATTCGTTATGGATATAACTTGTAAAGTAAAACATACATAAACACGAGTGTCAATAGAGCACACTGGGTTTATATCTCAAAATGTGTTCCGACTAGGAACGAAGCCTTAATGTGTCTGGAACAACATCATAGTAAGTGATTACATTTTTATCCCGTTAAGAAATATTATTCCAGTATAAGAGAAATAAACAGGGAACAGAAAAACTCTTACAACATAAACATTTCAAGAGTCTGCACTTCCTTATCATTAGCTTAGTAAGAAAAGAGTTTAGAAAGTACAGAATTTGCGAGACATGCTGCACCCCCCCCCCCCCCCCAGATAACTGGACTGTGAGTGATTTTACACCCTATCTTCTTTAGCATTCACTACCTCCTGTCCAGAAACAGACTGAACACAAGAACTGAGTTAACCCTGATTAATAATTCAGTGTTCCCTTCACTTGACTCAATAAGACAGATTGGGTTGAATTGGAAACAGCAGTTTTTCATGGTTTCTGCGAGCAGTTATTGAATTGTGGAGAACTTTCTATCAGTTTACTTAAAGAGAAATGCATATTAAACATGGGGATCGATAATAGAGGGAGAGCTATAGAGGGAATATTGATCGAATGAGCTAGATGGAAAAGAATTCACCCAACCATTTAATGCCAGACTGACCAGCTGAGACTCCACCGGCATTCGCACCATGAGACCGCAAGGTTTCTCTCATAAAAAAACTTGTGTGAGTTAAACATTTTTCAAAGAAAGAGCTTATTTCGTTCATTTAGAGTTTCTGATTCTAAAAATATTCTCTAGGACAAGATCTTCAGCATTTACACAGAAAAGTCATAATGCTCAGGACATATTTCCGAAAAAACAACAATAAAAACAAACTGAATGTTTTATATTGAATCTATTAAGTTTTTCATGTTTAGCTCTCAAGTTGGCACTTTTAATGATAAACCGCTTGTAACATCTTTTACTTGGAGGTATCAGAAAGCTGTTGACACACCCAGAGAGAGAGAGAGAGAGAGAGAGAGAGAGAGAGAGGGGAGAGAGAGAGAGAGAGAGAGAGAGAGACAGAGAGAGAGACAGAGAGACAGAGAGAGAGACAGAGAGAGAGAGAGAGAGAGAGTAACACTTATTTATAACTACACACTACTAATCATTAGTTAAGAACTAACAAATAGTTAATTACTATTATATAAATAATTATTTTTATTTTAATATACATTTATAAACAGTTTTCAAATATAACTTAAGGCAATTTAATCATGGTGAGTTATAGGAATCTATATAATAACATTAATTTCATGCTCAGTTAGGATCAGTTATTCATTTATTAATTAAACCTTTGATCATTTAAAGACGTTGTAGTTGAGATCATTTAGAATGAGCTAATACATTATTATTAAACTATTTGAAAGTAAATTTTTTTTACTGCTTACAAATGAATATTAACATGGAAACAATGCTGTATAAAATAACAATTGCCATTTTGCTAACACTTAATTATTGATAGTTTGTAGTTATTATAAAATGCTATCAAACAATATTTCAAGAATTAACCTCGTCATATAAACAAATAAGGTTTTAGTTTAATCGTAAAACGTAGGGAACGAGCTTCAAAGCTGCTTTTTAATGCATTTTTTTTATCTGCGTTTGGCAAAACTTTCTGTGGCTGTTCCTGCTTCACACTTCTGTTTCCTGCCCCAGGAGAAATGCTAAAAACTTACTGAACTCATATGAGTGTACGTGCACCTGCAAGTGTGTTTCTGCAGAGAATAGAGCAAAAGTGATTAAAGTGAACATGATTGGGAGCAAAATACATGACACACACTGATGGCCAATCAAACGCGAGTTCACGCTTCTCAGAAGCCATTGGGAATGAAGAACAACTGTCATCTGGTGGCATTTTATAAACGATTGAGAAGGACTTAGTTATAACTAAGAAATAACTTAGAAATAACTAAGTGTAGCCTTCATCATTTTGGTTGCTACTTAAATTCTGAAATTCTAAAGACTATCCATTTGGCAGTAATTTGTAAACAAAGCTGTTTATTTTAACCTGTAGACAATCATTAATGTAGTAATTATTTCACTAATGTATTTTATCTTACATATTTTTGAGCTGTTTGTGATTTTTGTGAATTGATTCCCAGCAGATATAGCTCTGGTATAATTAGAATACGCCGCAAGGCTCATGAAGGGTCACTATATTGCTCCGCCCGCAATGTTCGCAAAGAAACACCCCTGCTACTTGACAACAAAAATGTCAAACAAAACATCTTTCTTTCGATTTCTTTCACTTGGATGCACCAGAAGGATACCCACACCCCTGTAGAGAGGACGTGGGGAGGAGGGTTTTACATAACTTATAACAGCAAACCCCACGACCCCCTCATGACCTGATTCATGTGGGTACAGCCTAAGTGAAAAGAGCGCATAACCAGCTCAAGCTGTGTTCTGAAAGGAAGGATTGATTATAACCCTGCCTGGTACAAAAGCATCTCTCGTGCTGAGTTTGTAGTTGCTTTTTAAGGCTTTTCTTGCAGTAGTGCTCTGTTCTTGATTGGCTTGTTTAGTGGAGCAAGTTCATCTGGTATCAAAGAAACTGCGCTCAGAGAATCCTGAGGTGGTTCTGACACATGAGCAGACGCCCACTGCGATGGCCCACTTTTCAGAGCCTTGTTTGCGGAAACACATTTCCTATTCATTTTCTCCCCGGAGATGTTAAATATTTCATCAGTTCCGAGCTCTAAAAGCTTTAAGATAAACGACAACATTAAAACTCTAATTTCCTGAGATTGTCATGAACTGATGGGGAGTGTGTGAAACCTAAAGACACAATCTGGTTTTATTTAAAGGGGCTCTATACCAATATATAAATAAATTTTGTGTCACTTTAATATTCTATTTTATGTGTTGTTATATAAGTCAGCTAAGTGCCATACTGTTTGCTTGCATAGTGTCTATATAAACTACTAATAAACAAGGTGGTGCACTGAAGGGAATGTCCACATGAATATATTATATAAAATAAATATTACTGTTGATTAATTTGTTATTTTTGTATAACCAATTACATGGTCCTCATAAAATGAATCACCATTAATAACAATTTAACTAAATATATTTAACATTTCATTCATGGGCTTGCAGAATTTGTTATTAATTCTAATGGATGGAGGGGAAACATAAAACCTAGGTGCCACTTTTGTAGCATTCTTTAACATCTTTAACATAGCTGTTGTGAGGGAACCCACTTCAGAAGAAAATTCTGTGAGAGTTGTTCCTGACCTTCAGAACAATTCATTCTGGCTCTTGGCCTAAAACTTAATCAGAAAGTGTTTTCGATTTGTGTGTCCTTCAGCAATTCAAACTTTTAACAGAAGTTATCTTATTTCTTAAGGGAAAAAATAAACCGGCAAAGGTTTAACAATTAGCTAAATATAATGATACTTGCTGTTCCATAGATTTGTTTGTGTAACATTTTGCTTGTTTTTAACAGTGCATTGTGTTCCTGTTATAGTTTGGATCTTGTTTGGTGGTATTGTCTATGCTATCCTCCCCCAATGTGTCTTTTGCATATTTGGTTTCAACTGTAATCTTTTAACTCGTTCCTTGCGCGGAGCCAGGCTGAGGAGCCTCAGCTGATACTCATCTCATTAGCCTCTCTATTTTAGAGACCTTTCTGCCTAGACTCAGTGCTCAGTTATCATGACTCCCATCTACTTCTCACCTTGTGAGGTTTATCATTTAATTAACAAGAGTTCAGGAGGAGCTCGGCTGATAATTGAACCTCCAATCATATGGTTACACCTATAATAATCCAGTATATAAGACACGACCTAAAAGGACAACAGCTTTCAGCTTTTTTGCCATGTGTGTGTGTGTGTGTGTGTGTGTGCGTGTGTGTGTGTGTGCACACACACAAGGAATTTCCTTTAGTACAACGGAGCCGTCAGTGCAAACAATAGACCCCAATACAAACCACATAAGTACAGTAAAATGCAACACAACAAGCAGTTAACAGAAGGCTATGAGGTAGAATGAAGGATTGATGAAATGTAAACAGCTGAACAAAGTCTAAAAAGTGTGGTGTGCTTAAGTGCAAACTGCAGGGAGATGAAATGTGCGAGAGTCCAGGAGCAGGTAACAGATGACGGGGAGATAAGAGCTAAGAGTTCAGCAGACGCATAGCTTGGGGAAAGAAGCTCTGTTTGTTTAAGCTCAGTGCAAACTATCCCTCCTAAGTTCTTGCTTTACTTGCTTGGGCCCTTCTGCCTTTGTATTTATTTTTTGTGCATTCCAGTACATAAATTGTCACAGTCAAATGCTCCCTTGCATTTGGGTCTCCTTCCGACACCACACCTCACCGTTCCAAGTGGTCCTCGCTGCAGTCCCTCTCCACTCAAGCTCCACCTCTCTCTCTCACTTGAAATCGCCCGAGTCGGGTATCAGGAAGGTTGAATTAGTTGGAATTAGGGAAATTTGTCATTTCTTTGACACTTCTTTCTAAAGACTATTATACAAAATAACTATAAAGAAGGTCCCTGTATGTCTATAACAGGGAAGAGTCGAACATTTAGGGAGTCTGTGACCTGATTTACTATGATAGAGAAGGTATTCAGTTTTTCTGAACAAACTGCTAAACATGCTTCTGAACTTCAGGCAGAAGTTTGAACATTGAGAGTGTTTAAACAAGAGAGAAAAGTGTGAAATTGGTAAATCTTGTCTGAGTAAAATGTATCAAGTGTGTAGTGTGGGGATAGTGAAGAATAATTCTCAAAAATATAGCTGACTACTTCGTGGAATTCGGCTAATGAGGAATATGCAATTTCCACCAAAATAGAAGGTTCAATGTACTTCATCTGCTGTTTTCATTAATATTTTGAGTTTTTAGGTGACAAAACAATTAACATCATGTGTAACGACAATAAAGACTAAACATTTCTTTTCGTCCGGCCTTTTGGAGAACTTTAATAAATGACTGAAGCTCTCAGTTTCTGTAGTATGCCTCTCAAATGTAGATGTACAATTAAAAGATACATTTAATTGATAACTGAAAAAAAGTTTTTTTACAGAAGATTTTATAATATTATTCAGTAACAGATTTCTAAAGAGGAGGATGGTATTTTTTCTCTCTCATGTTGTCTATCAAATAAGTAATTGCAAAAAAAATGTAGTTGAATTCCTTTGGGTAAAAAACGAGTTCAAATGGGTACAAGGCGCTTTTTATTCACAAGGCTTCATCTATTTATATAATAGATGACAGTTCTTTTCCATTTATCCTGATGCTAGACACATGTTTATTTATCCCAGATGCCTTCACTGAGAGCTGCAGCTTTCTCAACTCAATGTTTGGTTGATATTTCAGTAATTTAATATTTTCCGTTGCTTCTGGATTATGCTGTTTTTTTTGGTGTGAATCACCCAAAATTTTTTTATTTAATCTGTAAGGCAAGGTGGGTTTATTTTAATAGCACATTTAGTGGATAGGGTAATTCAAAGTGCTTTACATTGGAAACAAAGAATGAAAATAAAGTGCATTTAATAAAATCAACCACAAAAACACTATGATTAAAAACAGAAATTAAGATGTACATTAAACAATCTAAGTTGGTTGTGACAATTTTTTTATTATAGTGTTCGGTAAAAAAAAGTGTACAATAATGTCTCAGTTTCCGTGTTGTGTCCATCAGTGCAGAACTAGCATGATTTTTACCTAAAACAAAATTATGTCATACTGTCTCGAAATGGTGCAAGATGAATTAGTTGGATGGATTTCTACATGCCTCTGCTTGTATTCTGTCTAAACATCCCACAACAGTACTTTCTACAAAATGCAAATAAAATAGATGAAGAGAAATCTGAAAGAAAAATAAAAACACCCATCTTCGGCTGCTCTATCTTTTGAAAATACTGTCAGGCGGAGAGCAGACGACGGCATCAGCTCCTGTCGAAATCCAGGCTGAGTGCCGGGGAACGTCTGTCAGGCTGGAACGCTATACAGCGAGTGAGTCATATCCTTTCCAGAGCCGTCTCGCGTCACACTGAGAGGCTTCATTAAGACGAATAAACTCATTTCTCCTCCAAGGTCACTGTGTGCTTCTGCGTGGAAAGACTTTATTTTGGCTAAACACAAACTCTAGTGAGTTTTCTCTGATAGGAATGCTTCTGTACTGAAGCTATATTTCGAATGTTCAAAAGAGGTGATTAACTATTGTTTTGTTAATGGGGTGCTATTAAATTAGTTTTACTTTCAGAAGCGGTGTGGTTTTGGATAAAAACGAATTGTAATTTACAGTTCAGGACAGTGATCACCAAATTTTTGGTTCAAACATCACGAAGGACACATTTTGCATTGATTAAGGTTCTCTTGGTTGTTTGAAGCTAGAGGAGTATGCATACTAGAATGGTTACACCTAAATTGTGCAGGGCTCTGGACCTCTAGGCCTGAATTAGGTGATCCCTAGACTCTAAGAATAAGGGAAGGTTTTATTGTTATTATTAGGTTTTTAAAGCTTTCTCCCACCCTTGTATAATTAAAAAATTATTATACAAGGATGGGAATTTCCTAATTAGAATGTGTAGATTTTGAGTTTTAGATGACACCTTTTTTTTGTCAGACAAGGGCTTCCAATGCAATTATCTTTAATTAAAGGGCCAAAGTTATTGAAACACAACTTTTGGAAGGTGTTAGGACACAAAAGAGTGCACTAATGCTATGCGCACAACTATAATGGAGTGGTTTAATTTCATTGCACGTTTTCTGCAAAACTTGTCAGAAGCTAAATGATTGTAAAATCACAAGCTATATTAAACTAGTTATGTGTCGTTCATGAACTATTCGTTCTTTTTGAACAACTCTTTAATGTGACTATGTAGGAACGAATCGTGTCGGAGAGGGATTCGTTCAGTGGCGCATGCGCAACATTCTTCTGGTTTTCTGAGAGTAACGCTCTTATCATTAATGACAGAGGAACTAAAGGAACCGGAGGACTCGGGGAAAGAACGAATCTTTTCTGTTTCCGGCTCAAACTGCATTTGGTTAATATTAGAGAGCGTCACATGACAGAAGAACTAAAGGAGCCGGAGGACTCGGGGAAAGAACGAATCTTTTCTGTTTCCGGCTCAAACTGCATTTGGTTAATATTAGAGAGCGTCACATGACAGAAGAACTAAAGGAGCCGGAGGACTCGGCGAAAGAACGAATCTTTTCTGTTTCCGGCTCAAACTGCATTTGGTTAATATTAGAGAGCGTCACATGACAGAAGAACTAAAGGAGCCGGAGGACTCTGAGAAAGAACGAATCTTTTCTGTTTCCGGCTCAAACTGCATTTGGTTAAAATTAGAGAGCGTCACATGACAGAAGAACTAAAGGAGCCGGAGGACTCGGCGAAAGAACGAATCTTTTCTGTTTCCGGCTCAAACTGCATTTGGTTAATATTAGAGAGCGTCACGTGACAGAAGAACTAAAGGAGCCGGAGGACTCGGCGAAAGAACGAATCTTTTCTGTTTCCGGCTCAAACTGCATTTGGTTAATATTAGAGAGCGTCACGTGACAGAAGAACTAAAGGAGCCGGAGGACTCGGCGAAAGAACGAATCTTTTCTGTTTCCGGCTCAAACTGCATTTGGTTAATATTAGAGAGCGTCACGTGACAGAAGAACTAAAGGAGCCGGAGGACTCGGGGAAAGAACGAATCTTTTCTGTTTCCGGCTCAAACTGCATTTGGTTAATATTAGAGAGCGTCACGTGACAGAAGAACTAAAGGAGCAGAAGGACTCGGGGAAAGAACGAATCTTTTCTGTTTCCGGCTCAAACTGCATTTGGTTAATATTAGAGAGCGTCACATGACAGAAGAACTAAAGGAGCCGGAGGACTCGGGGAAAGAACGAATCTTTTCTGTTTCCGGCTCAAACTGCATTTGGTTAATATTAGAGAGCGTCACGTGACAGAAGAACTAAAGGAGCCGGAGGACTCGGCGAAAGAACGAATCTTTTCTGTTTCCGGCTCAAACTGCATTTGGTTAATATTAGAGAGCGTCACGTGACAGAAGAACTAAAGGAGCCGGAGGACTCGGGGAAAGAACGAATCTTTTCTGTTTCCGGCTCAAACTGCATTTGGTTAATATTAGAGAGCGTCACGTGACAGAAGAACTAAAGGAGCAGAAGGACTCGGGGAAAGAAGGAATCTTTTCTGTTTCCGGCTCAAACTGCATTTGGTTAATATTAGAGAGCGTCACGTGACAGAAGAACTAAAGGAGCCGGAGGACTCGGCGAAAGAACGAATCTTTTCTGTTTCCGGCTCAAACTGCATTTGGTTAATATTAGAGAGCGTCACGTGACAGAAGAACTAAAGGAGCCGGAGGACTCGGCGAAAGAACGAATCTTTTCTGTTTCCGGCTCAAACTGCATTTGGTTAATATTAGAGAGCGTCACGTGACAGAAGAACTAAAGGAGCCGGAGGACTCGGGGAAAGAACGAATCTTTTCTGTTTCCGGCTCAAACTGCATTTGGTTAATATTAGAGAGCGTCACGTGACAGAAGAACTAAAGGAGCAGAAGGACTCGGGGAAAGAACGAATCTTTTCTGTTTCCGGCTCAAACTGCATTTGGTTAATATTAGAGAGCGTCACATGACAGAAGAACTAAAGGAGCCGGAGGACTCGGCGAAAGAACGAATCTTTTCTGTTTCCGGCTCAAACTGCATTTGGTTAATATTAGAGAGCGTCACGTGACAGAAGAACTAAAGGAGCCGGAGGACTCGGCGAAAGAACGAATCTTTTCTGTTTCCGGCTCAAACTGCATTTGGTTAATATTAGAGAGCGTCACATGACAGAAGAACTAAAGGAGCCGGAGGACTCGGCGAAAGAACGAATCTTTTCTGTTTCCGGCTCAAACTGCATTTGGTTAATATTAGAGAGTGTCACGTGACAGAAGAACTAAAGGAGCCGGAGGACTCGGCGAAAGAACGAATCTTTTCTGTTTCCGGCTCAAACTGCATTTGGTTAATATTAGAGAGCGTCACATGACAGAAGAACTAAAGGAGCCGGAGGACTCGGCGAAAGAACGAATCTTTTCTGTTTCCGGCTCAAACTGCATTTGGTTAATATTAGAGAGCGTCACATGACAGAAGAACTAAAGGAGCCGGAGGACTCGGCGAAAGAACGAATCTTTTCTGTTTCCGGCTCAAACTGCATTTGGTTAATATTAGAGAGCGTCACATGACAGAAGAACTAAAGGAGCCGGAGGACTCGGCGAAAGAACGAATCTTTTCTGTTTCCGGCTCAAACTGCATTTGGTTAATATTAGAGAGCGTCACGTGACAGAAGAACTAAAGGAGCCGGAGGACTCGGCGAAAGAACGAATCTTTTCTGTTTCCGGCTCAAACTGCATTTGGTTAATATTAGAGAGCGTCACGTGACAGAAGAACTAAAGGAGCCGGAGGACTCGGGGAAAGAACGAATCTTTTCTGTTTCCGGCTCAAACTGCATTTGGTTAATATTAGAGAGCGTCACGTGACAGAAGAACTAAAGGAGCAGAAGGACTCGGGGAAAGAAGGAATCTTTTCTGTTTCCGGCTCAAACTGCATTTGGTTAATATTAGAGAGCGTCACGTGACAGAAGAACTAAAGGAGCCGGAGGACTCGGGGAAAGAACGAATCTTTTCTGTTTCCGGCTCAAACTGCATTTGGTTAATATTAGAGAGCGTCACGTGACAGAAGAACTAAAGGAGCCGGAGGACTCGGCGAAAGAACGAATCTTTTCTGTTTCCGGCTCAAACTGCATTTGGTTAATATTAGAGAGCGTCACGTGACAGAAGAACTAAAGGAGCCGGAGGACTCGGCGAAAGAACGAATCTTTTCTGTTTCCGGCTCAAACTGCATTTGGTTAATATTAGAGAGCGTCACGTGACAGAAGAACTAAAGGAGCCGGAGGACTCGGGGAAAGAACGAATCTTTTCTGTTTCCGGCTCAAACTGCATTTGGTTAATATTAGAGAGCGTCACGTGACAGAAGAACTAAAGGAGCAGAAGGACTCGGGGAAAGAACGAATCTTTTCTGTTTCCGGCTCAAACTGCATTTGGTTAATATTAGAGAGCGTCACATGACAGAAGAACTAAAGGAGCCGGAGGACTCGGCGAAAGAACGAATCTTTTCTGTTTCCGGCTCAAACTGCATTTGGTTAATATTAGAGAGCGTCACGTGACAGAAGAACTAAAGGAGCCGGAGGACTCGGCGAAAGAACGAATCTTTTCTGTTTCCGGCTCAAACTGCATTTGGTTAATATTAGAGAGCGTCACATGACAGAAGAACTAAAGGAGCCGGAGGACTCGGCGAAAGAACGAATCTTTTCTGTTTCCGGCTCAAACTGCATTTGGTTAATATTAGAGAGTGTCACGTGACAGAAGAACTAAAGGAGCCGGAGGACTCGGCGAAAGAACGAATCTTTTCTGTTTCCGGCTCAAACTGCATTTGGTTAATATTAGAGAGCGTCACATGACAGAAGAACTAAAGGAGCCGGAGGACTCGGCGAAAGAACGAATCTTTTCTGTTTCCGGCTCAAACTGCATTTGGTTAATATTAGAGAGCGTCACATGACAGAAGAACTAAAGGAGCCGGAGGACTCGGCGAAAGAACGAATCTTTTCTGTTTCCGGCTCAAACTGCATTTGGTTAATATTAGAGAGCGTCACATGACAGAAGAACTAAAGGAGCCGGAGGACTCGGGGAAAGAACGAATCTTTTCTGTTTCCGGCTCAAACTGCATTTGGTTAATATTAGAGAGCGTCACGTGACAGAAGAACTAAAGGAGCCGGAGGACTCGGCGAAAGAACGAATCTTTTCTGTTTCCGGCTCAAACTGCATTTGGTTAATATTAGAGAGCGTCACGTGACAGAAGAACTAAAGGAGCCGGAGGACTCGGCGAAAGAACGAATCTTTTCTGTTTCCGGCTCAAACTGCATTTGGTTAATATTAGAGAGCGTCACATGACAGAAGAACTAAAGGAGCCGGAGGACTCGGGGAAAGAACGAATCTTTTCTGTTTCCGGCTCAAACTGCATTTGGTTAATATTAGAGAGCGTCACGTGACAGAAGAACTAAAGGAGCCGGAGGACTCTGAGAAAGAACGAATCTTTTCTGTTTCCGGCTCAAACTGCATTTGGTTAATATTAGAGAGCGTCACGTGACAGAAGAACTAAAGGAGCCGGAGGACTCGGGGAAAGAACGAATCTTTTCTGTTTCCGGCTCAAACTGCATTTGGTTAATATTAGAGAGCGTCACATGACAGAAGAACTAAAGGAGCCGGAGGACTCGGGGAAAGAACGAATCTTGTAGGTTTCCGGCTCATATTGTGTTGGTTAATATTAGGAGCATCACGTGACAGAAGGCCCCGGGGCTGGACTGCACTCGTTACCATCAGAGAGAAGAAATGTGAGGAACGAATGAGACTTTAACCTAAACACAGATCAGAGCTGAGCTGAATCAGACTAAAAGACTCAGGTAGACTTAATACAAATATGTTTTTTGTCTTCTAGCATTATAGTTTTGTCTTATTTGTTGTGTGATTCGGGTTTCTGTACATATTAAATGTGTTAGGGAAGAAACACACAACATTTTATTGGTATTTTACTAAAATGAATGAAATGAACGAAATGACTCGAAAAAAGATTAGTTAATTTTGCTGAACGGGACTCAAAGATCTGAGTCGGTGAAATGATCCGAACTTCCCATCACTATTTTAAACTGTTCACATTATTAAGACAGAATATGATTTCCCCTCCCCTGAATACTGACTGACAGACACACATTAGCTTGTCATTCGTCAGTTCCCTCTTTACAGGGTTGTCACATCCTCCATTATCTGCTCGCACGAGACGAACGAGGAGTAGAAGCAGTGTCTCCAAAAAACCAACACCCTTGCTCTGTTTCAGCATGCACTGACTCAAAAATAAATTGCCCAAACCTTCTTTTTGCCTTTACAGATGCAATTGTCGCCTCATACTTTTTATTTACGGTTTCTTTTTTCCCAAGGCAGAACATAACACTCCCCAATTAAGATTTCAAAACTTAAGCTAATTCAATGTGAAAATGTGTCAGTATTGTCAAGAAGATGAGTCAGCGGAACATTTAACTGCCCACTGTTAAAAATATAGTCTTGGGAGAGAATCTCTCAAGAAAAGAACATATGGCAGTTAACTTCAGGAAAAAGCTGAAAACTACATACCATTATTAACTTTTAAATACAAACTAAACCAATAAAAACTTTTTTTTATGAAAATAAGTTACGAAAATAAGATGGTCCACACTCCAGTATACTAAGTGGCAGTTAAAAAAGAAGAAGAAGAAATAATAATAAGCAATCAGAAGGAAGAGACTTTAATAACAAAGCATACAGCATTAAATTATGTACAATTCAATATAGGGAACCATCTAACAGGAAAATGAAATAAATGCAACCAAAATGATACAGATGAACATATTCATTTAAAATGCACAGCATACACAAGAATGAAAATCTAACATTTAACAACATAATCTCTATTAGCACATGGTAGAATGTATAAAATCATTATAGCATACCTTTAAATGATAAAAACAACTGTTAGAATATATAACGAGTATAAAGTAATGTAATATAGCAGAATCTTTCTAACTAGGACTAAGAGGAGGTCTCATTTAACACCAAATCTGTGTGACCTTCACTGGCTCCCAGTGGAGTTCAGAATTCAATACAAAGTCGTCACTTTCAGTCTTAAATCCTTGGAGGGGTCTGGACCTGCCTGGGTCAGTGACCTTCTGGTGAGGTGTTCCCAGTGAGAACTCTGGGTTCAGCCAATCATCCACTCCTCACCGCAAGCGCTGAGGTGGCTGGGCTTTTAGTGCATTTGCTCCAAAATTGTGGAATCCGCTGCCACGTAACCTGAAGCAGATGGAAGATTTTGGCTCTTTTAAGTCTAAACTAAAAACACAACTATTTAGCATAGCTTTTGGAGATGCCTGAAGGTGGAAACGATGAATTATGCTAAATGGTTTATTCTCTATAGTCAAGATTATGTTCGTGAATGTTCCTGCCCTGTTTTGTTTTGTTCAGCGCCCTGGTTAGCTTTATGTTGTGGAGTGACACTTTAAAAAAATAGACTTTGATTAGATTTGATCATTAACAACAGCAGAAATAAATCCCTTCCTTCATCTACAAACTGAACCAAACTACATTTCAGAAGGTAACGCCACTAAAACCTAGATTTAAAACCGCCAAACAACATCAACTGAGGAAGAAGAAGAATTTCAGATCTGTTAGAGTACCACATCTTTCCACTCATTCCAACAAACGAACACAATATTGGAAATAAACTGGTAAAATTATTAAAATCTGTTAATGAAATGAGGCTTAGCCAGGCCACTTTGTATAAAGTGCAATAAGACTGAATGGGATCAAATGAGATGCCCTCGCTCCTACAGAAAAGGATTGTTTTAAAAACCATCCAAGTTTGAAGTAATGCCATTCAATCAGGGCTAGAATCTGTATCAACGTGTTTTCAATCATGAGGCGCATTGGATTGTGGAATTCTTGATACGATGGGTGAAAGAAGCTTTACAATGTACTTTAATCAGTGGTGTAAATCAGACAAAAGCATACAACAGCTGATAGAATTTGATGCAGAAATAGTTTGACAATCAGCGCTTTCTATTTTCTGACAGCTGAATCACTTTGTTTTGACTTTCCAGGTAGACAGTCACTGAATTATGACTGTGTCACATCTTCATGTAGATTAAAAACTGAAATGAATACACTAAGATGTGTCGTTCAATCTCCCTCTCTCTCTGTTTGGCTGGCTGAGTAAATGAAACTGAGACAAAACAATCAATTACAGCTCCCTTGTTTGTCCTTCAGAGGAGTGTGCATGCTAATGAGTTTGAAGTCTTTATTTTTTTATACTGTCTTTGACCTCCTGCACTATAAAAGCTGTCATTTCTTTCTATCACTGTGGGCCAACATAAATGACCATCATCAGAGATTCTGGACTCTGATCTTAGCCTAAATAGCTACGTCAAAGCAACGACCAAATCAGCTTCTTACCATCTTAGAAACATCACAAGAATCAGATGCTTTGTGTCCAGACCAGATCTAGAGAAACTGATTCCTGCGTTCATCTCCAGCAGCTGGACTCCTGGAACGCTCTTCTCAGCACTTGTCCCAAAAACACCATTAAACAGCTCCAGCTCGTTCAGAACGCAGCGCTCCAATTATAACAAAAACTAGAAAGTAAATACTAATTTCTCCAGTTCTTCAGTCTCTACACTGGCTGCGCTCTCCTTCAGAATAGATTTTAAAGTTCTGCTGCTCATGTGTAAGTCCAAACAGAACTTAGCACCTAAACACCCAACTGAGATCCTCAGATCAGATAAATGAGATCTACCCCGGGTTAATTCCACTCAGGGTGAATCCTCCGACAGAGGAACCAGCTTCAGAGGAGATCAGGGGTGCCAACACTTTAGTCACGTTTAAATTCAGGATAAAGACTCTCCTGTTTAGTTGAGCTTTTGTGGACTGAGCACCAACATCCAACAACTATTTTATCTCTGCTCTTCACTATCTTAATCTACGCTTTAATCAATGTTTTTAATTTTTCAGTTTTTAGGCACTATGATTTTATATGACTTTTTTATTAAATGTATTTTCTTTTTATTCTTTGTTTCCAATGTAAACCACTTTTAATTACCCTGTGTACGAAATGTGCTAAACAAAGAAACTTGCCTCGCCATAAGTGTTTTAGGTTTGTCTAATGATAAAATTTTATATTTTTTCTTCTCCTCTTCCTTCTTTTCCTCTTACAGAGCTTTCATATTATAGTAGCTAAGCTGTGATATAGAATAGCTTACTTTATAGTACTTTGTTTATTTTAGGTAAAACCAAACTGGTTCTACCTTAATATAGTGCTCACTTTGCTATAAAATTGGTGGTAAAAGTAAACAGAATTACATATTTTTGGACTCTAGATTGGTCTCAAACTGTATTTTTAACTGCCCAATCTGGCAACACTGACAGTAGACACATAACATCTAAAATCAATCATATTATGTTTACAATTCACATGCTATATTCACACTAAAAAAGTCATCATGCTCTCAGTGTGGATTCTGAATGTAATGTCAACAATAGCAACTTTTTGCAAGTGCACATGGTAAGGAATGTGATGCACTGTATGCCATTAATTATATATGTGTGGTTTTTAAGATTCTTCCTCGTGTCAGATAGAACAGAGTCTGTGGTAATGACGGCTGAGGTCACTCTATCGACTCCTGACTCTATCCCAGCATGCATCGAGATTCCCAAAAGCCCTCCAACATTTGAAAGTTATTCTGATTGATTGGCTTCAGCCTTTTTCTGCGTTGTGAATATTATATATTATTCCACTGTAGGTTTGGGAAAGAGCTGGAACAGGAGAAATGTGCAGGATTGTATTCTCTCTTTTTTGTCACAGGTAGAAAACTTCATGAAACTTGAACAACTCTTGGACAGTTTATTCAGGGAGAATGAATGCATTTCAACTAAGGATATTCTTTTTAAAAGTTTTTTTAAGTTAACTAAATTCAAGAATGCAAGAATTAAAATAAAAAATACATACATTTTCTTGCATCGAGCGACTGTTCTCATTAAAAATTAATATCTCTGGAATGCAGCATCGGATCAGATTGAGTCGAATTCTGAGTTGGTTTTTACCCCTTCCTAGCTCGTTTTAGTCCGATCCGACCAGAGGAGGTGCCGAAAAGTTCTCGCCTGCACATGTACTCGTGTACACCTCGTGAATTTGCGGCACATGTACATGAACAGCACCAGCTAAATTCATTGTGTATTCATAAGCATACATGCAGTAACCAGGAGAATCTTGTAATTTTGTGAATCATAGATTGTTCAGACACAAATGATAAATTTTAATAATTAATTGTTTCTTTGGTGGCCTGATACCTGTCCGCATCCCGAGGATAAGACTGAAGTTGTAGTGAGGGCCAAACTTTGGACATGCCTGACCTAAAAGAACTGCTGCTGTTTTGAAGGCAAAGGCTGGTCAACCAAATATTATCCAAATATGCACCAAATATTGATTGGATATTGGCAATGATTAACGCCTACATTTTTCGAAAAAGCTTTTCTTTGTTGCATTTTCACACCT
Source organism: Danionella dracula (assembly GCA_900490495.1). Lineage (NCBI taxonomy): Eukaryota > Metazoa > Chordata > Actinopteri > Cypriniformes > Danionidae > Danionella > Danionella dracula. Next base: position 119,533 of record UELW01000422.1, on the reverse strand, counting down.
GCTTAAAACCCAGTTCTGTACAAGATTTCACACAAAGCACAATCTTTGAGTTAAAACACTTCTGTCAGGTAAAAGCAGAACTCTTTTTCAGAGATGAACCAAATCTTAAAGAAGATATATATTCTACTATGAATCAATCCTTAAGAGGAAAAAGATCTTTAGATTCTACTGTGAATAATTTCTTGTCACCATTAGAGATACAGGTTGAGATAATTAAATACATTTTGAATATAAAGAAAAGGTGCCCATATAAATCGATTAATGTAGATGTCTTGAAATGCTCTGAAAGATCTGTAATAACTACATAAACAACGATGCCTTTCAATGCTGTTCCCATCTTTTCATTGAAGCACTGCATCTTCCCGACTCAACAGGGGTGGCCTTTCCACCGCTAAATCGTTCCTCCACAATGTGAGCAAGCCAGAGCAGTGTATAATTTAACTATCAGGAACACCCCTGTCTCTTTAGTCCCCTGGGGAGGCTCTGGGGTGATAACCATCTCTGGCTCAGAGCAATTCACAGCCATCGCTTCCTGGAAGCACAACATTAGCCCGAAAATGATCTCCAACTGCTGGCCAATTCACAGGAACTAAATTGAAAATGCTTCTCATTGATGCCTCGCTGACTCAGAATCAAAGATAACCCCACTACTGGTTTCCAAAATAAAACCATCGAGTTTAGAGATTACTTACCACTTGCCGAAATGCATTTGAAAAGAGGGAGAGAAAGTGAAACATCTAGCTCTGTTTTGAGATCAGAGGTCGATGAAAATATTACTCAGCGTTCATGTTATCAGAGCTGTGGTACAAATGAGTTCACAAGCTGCCGTAGAACAGAGATTCTTTTCAGACTGACTTTCTTGACAACCTTCAGGTTTCTGCCGATAGATATTTTACTTAAAAATATGTCAAGTTTGAATCAGATTGCTAGATCAACACGGTTACGTTTATTTTTTATCAACAATAATCGAAATTGAAACAAAAATTCAGCTTTTGCATGACTTACGAGTGTTCCAAATGCTTTTTTTCTTAGTCAGGTTTTTTGAAATCTTTAGTTGTGCTTTTGTCGACTGAGCACCAACATCCAACTATTTTATCTCTGCTCTTCACCATCTTAATCTTTGTTTTAATCAATGTTTTAAAATTTTCAGTTTTTAATCACTTTTGATTTTATAGGACTTTTTTATGCTTGATTTTATTAAATGTACTTTCTTTTTATTCTTTGTTTACAATGTAAAGCACTTTGAATTACCCTGTGTGCGAAATGTGCTATATTTTTAAGGAAGTCGCTGGGCATCATGCATCATCAGCTTAAAGATCCATGGAGCTTGAGATTTAATACACCAGAGAAGGAAATATACCATTGGCTATCTTCATGGGCCAACATCGCTTCTCTGTTGTTCTAATAAATCAAGAGCAACACATAGTTGTTCAAAGGCTGGTTAAAAAAGCATGCTCATCAGTAATCCAGGGTCTCCATCAGGGGTCTCGTTTATCATGATATCTATCACAAAGTGTACATTGTTGCCCCTTAGTGGCTGGATGAAATCTACTCAGACTAGATGTGGAAGGTGCGAGTGATTTATATGTTAAGACAACGTGAGCGCACATCCTCTGTTCCAATCCGAATACAGCACTACATAATATACAGTAGTAGACACTCATTTTCAGAAGAAAATGTACATCCTTTTTTGTGTGTGAGACAAGAATGTACAAGTTCTGGAACGCTCTAAATCGTCCCATGATGGAAGTAGTTGTGATTCGTCGGTACACATGACGTGTGACATTACTTCTTTCCCATTCCTTCATTCAAAATATTCAACACTCTCTTTTAAAAGAATTGTTGTATTACAGGGCAAGATCATTTAATTGGGTCCAAGAGAAAACCGTTTCTGTCTGAGCACAGTGGATTGTGGGTAATATCAGCCGGTTGAGCATACATCAATCTGAAAGAAAAAGTACACATCTGGGACCCTCTCTGAAACTTTTTTATGCATGCTACAGTTTGGGACACACTAATTCTCATTTCGCACCCATAAAAATGTGGATAGTGCACTGATTGGGACGGAGGGAGAATCTCATGCAAACTGGCAGCCCAAATTTGATCTTTGACAAGCATTCGTCACTCATCTTCCAATCAGGAGCTCCCTGTTGTAGTGAAGTGTTTTTTTTAAGAGGGACAACTAACAAATATAGAGGACAAGTTGACAGTTGTGGTGTGTGGACATTTTTTTAAAGCAAGAAACAAGAACGATCTTGTTTGGAAGTCAGTGAATGAGGAGGTCGAAGAACATGGAAAGATAAAAAGGTTTTACTGCTCAATTTACAAAAAGTCAACACTGTTTTCAGCTTTCCAAATTAAAGTAAATAAAGATGCGTCTTGCATCAAGTTCAGCATTTTTTTTTCTGAAATTTTAGTTTCAAGTGAGGGCGAGTGAGTCTGAGATGGTCCAGCAGCCTTGCTCTGTTATAGCAAATCGGTTGATCCACTGTCACATACTTTATCATGTCATTTCCATTCATTCATTCATCTTCATTCATCTTCATGTCGGCTTTATTCCCTTTCGGGGTCGCCACAGCGGAATGAACCGCTAACTCTCTGGCTTGTGTTTTACGCAGCGGATGCCCTTCCCTGCCGCAACCCATCGCTGGGAAACATTCACACACACATTCACTCTTTAACACTATGGGCAATTGTTCTTATTCAATTCACTTATACCGCATGTCTTTGGACTTGTGGGGAAACCGGAGCACCCGGAGAAAACCCACGCGATCACGGGGAGAACATGAGAACTCCACACAGAAATGCCACCTGCCCCAGCCGAGCCTAGAACCAGCGACCTTCTTGCTGTGAGACGACCGTGCTACCCACTGCGCCACCGTGACATGTCATTTCCAATCTTAACTAAATCATTGATGTATGTGGTCACATTGCCTTTTTAAGATAACTTGCTGAAGCTGAGAGAATGACACGCAGCAGATAGTTTAGCTTCTTTATGAGTGCTTACATTATGTTTAAGCAGAGAAGAGAGTGAGGAAATTGAAACCGCTGGAGCTACAGCAGCTCCAGTCACTGTCTCTATCTCTATGAGCAAGGCACTGCAAATAATGGTGTGAATAAAAAGATCATTTCCACATGAAATGTGACAATTATTTGACTGTAACCGAAGAACTGAGCTCATTTCAGCCCAGCAGGCATAGATCCACTGCCGTGTGTTACTCCCTTTAAGATGGAGAAGTGTATTTATTAGTGAGGAATGGATCTTGTAAAGAACTATGTGCACAGTGTCGCATTTTTCTGATTTACATCCTTCTGTGAACACTTGAATTCTTTAGATAAACTAGTGGCATGGCTACTACTGCAGACAAAGAGATTTTTAAAAAATCATTAAATAAACAACATTCTCTTTAAAATTGAAGAATTTTCTTCTGTTCTCATCATAGTCATCGAGTTTATTTTCAGGAATGGATGGCCTCTTGGCCCAAAGTTTCACATTATTGAATTGACATGGCAGATACTCTTTTCTTAAATCCACAGTACACAAACAAAGCTAATTTAATTGAAACTCCAGAGCTACACAGACTTGATATATCATGACAGGTTTCACCGCTAAGCACTAACTCATTCAGGAATTTTCCCCGCAGATCTTCATACCAAAGACTTTCATAAAGGAAATATTTCTCATCTGCTATTTATAATACTAAAGTTTTGCTTATAGAACGCACAAATTCTTTCTTCTACTGCTGCATTATTTCATCTGTCTGTTTTGCAATCTAATGTGTGACTTGAGCATCTAAATATGAGTAGTGTTCTAACACAATTTCTGTTGTTTACAGATTCAATGTAGCTCTTCTGAAATGTGAATTCTAATGTGAATACATATTTATTTATTATTTTTCCAAAAGTAATGTAAATGATTCAAGTGCATTTTCTTTTAAGATTAGTGGAAAATGTGGCTTCACCCGCCCTCCCAGGCCCTAAAGAAGCCAAAGAAATATGCATTTTTTTTTACCCACGTTTTTTGACCCCCATCATCTATGTGAAAGAGCATTTCACAAGAGCACACTCAAGAAATTAGTCATAGAGGCACAAGAAAACTAGGATCTGTGTGCGGGATCTAGCGTACTAAGGCTATATCCCTTGACCCCAAGGAGAAGGGGAGGCTGTGGCTCAGAAGTGGGGGCTGTGGCTCAGTGGTAGAGTGCATGCTTTGCATGTAAGAGGTCCTGGGATCAATCCTCGGCATCTCCACGAGTGGCATCAGTGATTTCCCCTTCTGTAAGTCGCTTTGGATAAAAGCTTCTGCCAAATGCATGAATGTAAATGAATGTGAATGTAAATGTAATGAATGAGATGGATGGTTTCCAATTGAACATCTGAGAAACACAGTAGACTGATAGCTTAAGTAGTAGGATGGATGAAGAGGTTAATTTAGTGTAGCACCCACGTTAATTATCTTTCATGAACTAGCTTGACATCACTTTATAACATTTTTCTTGGATATTACTGATACTCTACGGTCACTTATTGTATCCAAAACATGATACACCTTTCAATATAGAAGGAGGATAATACACATATTCCCAAGTCTACAGCAGATTTTCTCCTGTTAATGGCATTAATTCAAAGAAATGAATAAGTTAGTATTCTCTACATACAATATTTGCTTCTCTTTGTCAGAGCCTGTGTCCGTTTTCTGTCACTGTACTCAGTTGTTAGCATCTGTTCATAAATCACATTCTTTTTTTTTTGTTACATTTTCCTTTTTTGTTATTGATTTTGACTTTTTAATCAGCAAATTCCTAACTGTAAAATCCACAGCATAACATATTTTCAAAATAAAAAGTAACTATAAACTGGATTTTTGATCTCGGCCATGAGAAAGATTAGTAACCACATTGGCTTTTCATCCATTGTTTTTTAATGCAGCGCCATATTTTTCCTTTCTTAAGTACAATATTTACTATGGTTATTTTTCCCCATTGACTTCCATTGTAATCAAATGGTTTGTTTTTTTGCAACACCATGAGATCATATAATCATTCACTCTTCACATTTTTTTCTGACATGCACCCTGGTTGGAAAATGGTAAAACTTGACATTTTTACATTTGATTCTTAGTTGGCACAATCAAGCTTTACAGAAAAAGTGAGCTTAGTTTCTGGCTGTTACATTCTCGAAGGCTGAATTATTCCAGTGTTATAAGTGATTAGTTGGTGTTTATTGAAGTCCTTTCTTGGATAGGACGGTAATGCTGAGTTGTTCAGTTTTCAAAAGTCAGATTAAAATGAAGAGTTAATAGAGATTGTATAACTCATATAACACAAATATCTATAATTGCTGTGAACTACTGAGATAATTATTTTTAAATATCCTTGTGTAAAACGTGAATAGTTGTGTCCATGTTATTGTTAAGGTGTCCCTGAGATTAGCTCTCCAGAGTAATGATGAACATTTATTACTTAAAATTGAAATGGAAAACAGTTTTCAGGACTAGGATTAGGGACTATTGTGTCCGGTTCTTTGGAATTTTATTATAAAAGGGAGTTACTCTTTATGGAAGTCCCCTTTTGGTTAGCTAGCTGTCTCCGAGAAGTTCAGATCCTCTCTCGGCAGTTAAAAAAATATTGCTTTTTTTTTAAAGAAGATTATGAACAAGGAGCTCAAATTATTTTTTTTTCTAAACAGAAACATCAGTCCCCTCTTGGTAAGGAACGTAAGTATGTGTGCACTTACCTTGATAAATAAAATTAAACACCATTACTCTCAGAGCTACATGGATTACATAGGGGTAAGTTTTTGCACTTGCTACCTTTTGGCACAGGTTTAACAAAAAAGTTGATAAAAAACTGTAAAAATGCAGAAATGTCATAAAAAAAATAGAAATTAATGTTTTAATTTGAGGAAAAACATGGGGAAAAAGACCAAGTAATTTTCTGCCAGTACTTAGTTTTTTTTACAGTGTTACTTAACAATATTTTATCTCTTTCTGGGTTTCTTGTTCTGGGGTGTTGATATTCATCTGTTTGTTTTTATGTAAGACCTATTTTATTCTCTGGTCAATAATGCTGCAGCATTTTTAGCATTGTGAACCTATGCATTTTTGAACCTTCTGATAAGGATTTGAGCTGGTTTAAAAATACGGTTGCCAGATCAGTTTTTCCTAGAAGCAGTTTGAAGGATCCACAAGGGCTTTTGATGGATGCTGTCATTTTTACATCCCTGATGTTTAGATGACCGCCAACCACCCCCATGTCCCTTAGCTTGAGGCTTTTTCTTCAAGGTTCTCGAGGAAAATACATCCCTGCTACTTTGAGCTTAAAGCATTAGCCTGAAGCGCTGGAATGCTGGAATCAGGTGTAGTTTCCACCAGGAAAGTAAACTTTTACTCTGCACACTGGGGTTTGGAACCACTCCATTGTAATCAAATAGATTTCTTTTATTACAAACTTAAAGAGGAACACATTTTAGACATTTTAGACTCTTCAGTGCTGAAGAGTGTGATTCAGAAGCCGAGAAACAAATGGTACCTTTCATATTGCATACACTGTTCAGTTATCTGGAGAGTGAGAATGCTAAATGGAGTAATTAAGCACTCAAACACCATCAACTAAATGTTATATTTGTTTTAAATCAATCAAAAGTGACTAACCAGCTCAGGTGTTCGTTCATGTATTTGTCTTGGGAAGATACCAGTACTAAACAGGCTTTTACTGAGAGTTCACATTTAGACAGAATTTTTTGGTTTAGAGAGCTTAGTCAATGGCTAGTCGCGGTATGGGACTCGTACGACACCATTCTGACACCCATTCCCTGCGGATATGTATATCGGAATTTGGGACAGCCAATCAATTCTGGTCTGTTCCTCGTAAGTATAGTGGACAGTATCTCTGCCTGTCATGTGGAAGACCGGGGTTCGAATCCCAGATGGGAAGTTACACCTTTCAAGTCCAAAGACATGTGGTATAAGTTAATTGAGAAAAAAAACAATCAATTCTGCTGGTAAAATAGAAGCTTGTAAACAGCCGGCATATCCTCAGTTTGTCTGCCTTCAGAGAACATAAATAGTAGATGTTGCCTTGTGAAAAAGCCTAAAGAAAGCTCCTGATCAAGCGCGGCATGCACAGTGTTTTCTTATTCCAATCCACACTTAAAATCATATTTTCTAGTTTTGATTCAGGAACGATTTGTGCATTTACCAATTCATATTCAGAACACAGCATTGCAGTCTGTTGAAATCTGATATTGTTAACTGTTTATTATTTTATATGATTTCTGCGCAGACTGACGAAAGCCGTTATTGTCAGATCCTTCTCTGAGTCCGTTCTTAAATACTGAGCACATTCTCTCAATCAACCAGTTCCTCATCTGCAACTCACTATTGCATCAATGAATCAGCACCAGTTCCTCCATTATAGAGGAACTCCATCTCCCATAACTCCCTGTCCTAAGTGCACTACTCCAGTGTTGCTGCATTTCCTGAGCTCCTCATTCCTGACTGATTTGTTCTCTGATTAACTAGGCAGCCTGTAGAGCTAGTTTAAAGCTAATCATTAGATTTCCTCCTAGCCTCCCACGTGTGTTTGATTGCTACGAGTGACGTTGGCAATACAAAGATTCCTCTGGATACTTACACGTTTACTGCTCACCTGAGCAAAGGCACTCCCAGTCACAACTTGATTCCTTGAACCCTCCTCCATTACTGGAACTTTGTTTCCCTATTTCCTTGAAGGACCTCCATGTTCCTCGAGGTAGATGTCTTTTCACCCCCGGGGCCCTTACTGTACTCGAACCCGTAGGCGTTTTACCTTATCGTATTTTCCCTGGGGACACCTGGTGGTCAAGAATTTATCTGGACTGCACTTCTAATACGCCTATCTACCACCTGTGATCCACTTAACCTTTTTTATCTGACATAACACCCTGTAACTCTTCTCTGGTATGTAATAAACTTTGTCCTCATGTTGTCAATAGATATTTAAGTGTAGTTGTTTTTTTTAAGTGTGCATGTGGGTTTATTGGCAAGATGGCAGAAACTAGAAAAAGGTACATTTGAAGAAAAATCCATTTCAGCAACTATGTGATGCTCTTTCTTTTACAGGCAATGCAGATAAACTGAGAAATTTCACATTAAAAACATAAAATCGATTTTGAGTGTTAGTACAGATGAATGGTTACAGGCACACCAATTAAAGTTGTTTGCAACAACTCCAAGAATCCTAAAATGTTTACCATCTTCTATGTTTATTCCTTATCTGGTGCGTTTGCATTAAAATGACAGGATCAACCCAGCCAAGCAGATGCAGGCTGATCTTCCCTGCTTCTCAAACTCTTTTTGACTTCAGAAGATGCTGTTTGGCAGCATATCACTCCTCTGCAGAGGGAATGCTGGTGTGATCTACAGCAGCGCTCAAGGGTTCATCAGAAGGTGATGTTCTGCAGTCGAAACGTCTGACATTTCTCATAAAGAATAGGCTACTCTGTCTGCCTTTCTTTCCAATGGTTCTTTCAAAGCTATGGCCTTCTTCCACCATCTTAATCACTTCATTTTTCTGCTTGAAGACATGTGCTTCTATGACATACAGAGATCTTTGCAATATACTCTTAATAGATCTACTTGAATTATGAACATTGCTATATCATTCTCATGAGTTTCATCATGAGTACCATCGATAAAATCACAAAATGAGGTTGCTTTAGTGACAATCTCGAATATATGAAAAATGCACAAGTCAACTTTTAAAACAGTGAGTTTGGGGGGAAAAGTGATCAATACAATTTCCCTGTGAAGTTTTGGTTAACCAATGACTGGCGATGATTTTTCGAAATGAACTTAGGGTGAAGCTGATTAAAATGTCATTTTTTATGCTTCTCTGTGTAATCGCCAGAATTTTTAATCTCTCTCTCTCTCTCTCTCTCTCTCTCTCTCCTCTCTCATTCTCTCCTCTCTCTCTCTCCTCTCCTCTCTCCTCTCTCTATAAGCTATATGATTATATATATATAGATATATATATATATATATATATATATATATATATATATATATGTATATATGTATATATATTATATATATATAATTATCTGTTTTAACCTAAGTAATTTTTTTTTATTTTTAACCTTAGTAAATTGTGTGTGTATGTATATATATATATATATACACACACAATTTACTAAGGTTAAAAATGAAAAATATACTAAGGTTAAAAAGATTTAAAATTATATATATATATATATATATATATATATATATATATATATATATATATATATATATATATATATATATATATATATGTATAAATTGATGATAATATTAACAACAATGACAATTAATCTGATATGATCTGACAACACTGTACAGGAGCATGTTAAATTGTAAGGTTTACTCTTAGCAGTTCTCAAAAAAGTCAAATAAATAAATAAAAAAAACGAGAAAAAAAATGTCACTATAAAATGAAAGCATTTAGAAGTTATTCCTTGTCGCTAAGGATGGTTGCTATGGGTGTGGGGTTTTTATTTACCTTATGTTGGAAGAAGTCGGAATAGTTGAGTGGCCTGCTTAAAGGAATAAAACAAAAAATTGTAAATGTGTTTTCTAAAACTTTTATAGAAAACTACTTAGTCTGCAATAAATGGCATCTTTCCTTAATCCAAAAATCTAAATTGATCTCATAATTGGTCTAAAAAGCACATTGCAGGGGTTTTAAACATAACTGTTTGGTTTTTAGGAAGAATTATTGTTACTGGTTTACCCTGCATGAGGAGGAAATTAAAAACTAAATTAACCATGCCATTAGCATGTCTAATTCCATTTGGGAAGTGTAGGAAAGGGAGCTGTTTATGGGAAGTTATTTCCCTCAGTTTGCTTTGATTCTGTTTGCTAGTGATATTTTAATTTGTTTTAATTTATTTTTCTTCAACAGCTTTTCTTTCTCCGTCATCATTTCAATACATTTGCAAAGAAAACACCACGAGCGCTTCGAAACTCCATTGCCTACTTACATTTTTTTTTTGCATTTCTGGCTAAAAAAATAGAGAGAATAGAACTAGAACATGATTAATTAGTTCAATAACATTTTACACATAAGTATTTGGGGAAAAAAAAACATGAAAAACATACTTAAAATACCTTAAACATGCCTACAAACACTTTTACTTTCTACTCAAACTAAAGCATAAGCTTAAATTTAGTTTAAACAACTTGAAAAAGGATGTCTATAAACGTAGCAAACTCAAATATTACTATAGCTAAAACCGCTAAATATTCTTACTACACGGAAACAGAAAACATTTACATTTGAAATATAAAATGTATTATTAGCAGAAATGATCTCATATCCTCAACTCTTAAGGTCTTTGCACATCTGGAGTGATGCAAATTAACCATGGAAAAGCAGAATATTCTCCTTTTTAACTTAAATAAATGCTCAGTAATATAACCACTGAGCTATGAATATAGGACAAGGGTCTTGAAAAAATGGCAAAATTCTCAGATTCCGGGCTAGTGATGATGTTAGTTTGCAAGAGCATTAACAAGATTCTATTATGAGAAGCTGAGATAGACTTTGACGGTGTAACAGATTGCATATTGTGTCTCCCCTAATGTAAGTCGCTTTGGACAAAAGCGTCTGCCAAATGCATAAATGTAAATGTAAAGGAGGAAGACAAGATTTGGTTCTTTATTAAAGCAGGGGAGGTGTTTTACCGCTTGTTTTCAGGAGATGAAAACATCTGAGGGAGAGTTTGAGGAGCTGATGGTGCTTCAGACACCTGATCTGATGAGGCAGAGGAGCGCCGCCCACCAGGCAGCATGTATCAAAAAATACCAAGCTCTAAATATAAATAATCCAAATGGCAGAAGGGTTCACTTTAGTATACTTCACATCAACACTGAAGTCCTAAAAAAGAAAGTTCTGCTTTAAAATGAGATTTCAGAAACCTCTCACCTCTTCTATCAGGTAGCTGTAGTCGCATCACATTATGCGGTATCACAGCTCAAAGTTGAATCCAACTTTACTTTAATCGAAGTGAAATCCCGTCAAGTGAATGGAATTTGTTTTCATAGAGTGATCGCAGCATTACTGAAACGGGAACGGGTAGCTACCTTTTTACAAATATTCACACCACTTTCCTCTAGCTTAAATTAAGGATCTCAATTCCTGGAGGGCTGCAGCCCAAAACAGCTTTGCTCCAAACACACCTGATTCCACTGATAAAGCTCCTCTGGGATTGGTTGAAGCTTCTGGTGTGTTGTATGAAACAGGGTTGCAACAAAAACCTGAGACTCCTCACTTAAAACTAATTCGTGTTCCAGAGTCTTACGTAGATGAGCTTCTCTTCTTACAAGTTTCTGCACATTTATTTCCCTTTATGTGTCCTTCATGGTGAGTTATGTGATTGTCAGAGAGACAATATCATGTTAGAAAAGGCCGATTAACACGATTAACTTCAGTTTTATCACGATGAAACATTATATTTGGTATTTGGCTCTGCAGGTTGGTAACAAATCATAAAAATAGTTTTCAATCGAAGCATATCAGGGTCAATCAACCCTGAAAAGTGATCTGTCTGCACAATGTTTTTTTCAGCTTCATCTTGAGCTTCTCCTCACTATCCCTAATGACAGTCACAATCCCATCAATGCATGTTGGGAGCCATAACTTGCAGTTTTATTACAGCTAGAGTTTATATTAGCGGCAGGACAGTCAATACGATCACTCTCTTCTCATTTGGCCATATCTCACTCAGCAAACTCATTCAGACTGCATGGGTCTTTTCATCTTTGCTGTTAGGATTTTTTATTTGCCTTTCTGAAGGGGAATAATTTCCCTGTGTGAGAAGCAATAAAAGCATAAAGGCATTAGAGAGGCAGAGCAATCGATAAATCATATCGACTGTTGAATCTGGGTGCTGCATTATTCCACACTCCAGTGTCATCAGAAGTGTTGTTTGATGCAGAGTTTATCTGGGATTACTGTCATTATTACGCAATTTCTGATGGCTCTCTTTTGCAACTCTTTTGGTTTTAGCATGCATAATTTAAGATAATAGGTTTGCAGAAATTGTGTATTACTCTTTGCATTATTCATTTAATGTTATAGGAAGCAAAGCACACACGGAAACTGCTCATGATAATTTGTAAAACACACTCGAGTGCGCTGCGTGTGTACTCTTGAGTGATAACTGTTGCATGGGTGCTGAACCAGATCATTACAGCTTGTTCATTTCGTGTTGAACAATCATTTAGAAGGATTGTATATATGAATATCTTTTTCATCCTGTTTTTTTAAGGTTTTAATAGTTATTTCTTACTAAAAGTCAAAGAACTGCAATCCTAAAACTGTCAGCTAGGTGGCGTGGCCAATCTGGAGATCCTGGAGATTTCCCGCCAGGCATCTCTGCTCTGAACGTTTATTGGGCCGGTGGGATCTGCCAGCTTTTTTATTTATAAAGAAAGAAATTAAAGGTGAAATTAAATTCTGTGACTAATTTTACATGTCACAAAGGAAAGAATGAAACAACAGATGGAAAAATTTGCTGTTTCTCTCTGTACACTCGTATGTGTGTCAGTGTAAACACAGGTGTGCAAACACACCGTACATGCTCGCTCGTTTGTTTTAATCAGCCGCTACTGAAAAATGCTGTAAATAAATAAGTTGGTGATCATTCTGAATTCAGGAGAAAAATTATAAAAATTATATCCAATGATAAGAGAAAGTGAAGATGCAATACACTAATGAACTAGATTCTAGTTTGATTATAGCCCTTTATGTCATTTATTTAATAGCCTCACTAAAATGTCTCTGCTGATGATGAAAAATACAATTTAAATCTGTTTTTGTTAATAAAAATGTAATCACTACCCTCGTTAGCAGTGGTTCTGTCTCTATTAACAAGTTAAAGGATCAAGTTCATTCTCCACACTGGCGATTATAAAAAGTGTCAACTTAAAACATTACTTTTTTTGTAATAAAAAAGTTTTTGAAGTTTATAGTTAAGGCGATTTAAGACAGCATGTAGACTGTGTATTTCTTCGCTATTATTTTCTAGTCCTTTACTTTGAGTATTCTAGTCTTTGTTTTCGGCCATGTGTTTTGCTTAGTTTGGCTTACTTTTCCCAAGCTTGTTATTTGCTTCTTTAATAAACTATCATTTTAAACTGTTATGCAGTTAGTGTTTTTCCCTTGGTCTAGCCGGCATGACAGTTTTCGACTGAATTGGCCATCCATCGCTGAATTTTTGACCCTTCCAACCCTCCACACACTGAATGTCTGCACTCTGTTTTGATTCTCTTCGGTAGAAATGATGGCGACTGAAACCGAGTGTATTGTGTTGAAGTTGGCATTATTACCATAGAAAAACACTACAGATGGTTATATTCCTGCACTTCTTCAATCACTCACTGCATGATGTTGGCCAATGTCAGGATTTGTTTTGAGGATATTGACATTCTGCAACTAACCAGTAAGATATGACTGGCCAGTAGACTGGTGATCTTGCTAAAAGCATGTTTGTAGGAGCTATGAGTTTAAAAGGTTGACACAGCTGATTTTCTGCCTCCTAAAGTTGCTTTCTTTCGAATCACCATGTCACTGTTTATTATTATTATTATTTTTATTTCTCTCTTGTAAAAGGGGTTCTAAACATCAAGTGAATGCATAGTACTATTGTTTTAGTTTGAGGATTGTCTTGCTGTGGGGTTTTTAAAGGTTTTAAGAGGCTGTTCTCTATAATAACCCTCCAAATGTACTTCATATAATGTTTGTTATTATAAAAGAAACAAAAGGAAGCATACATGGACCTGAAACCTGTATCGTAAATACTAAATCAATAATTTTTGGGAGTTATCTGTACTTATTCTGGAGGTGTTTTCTCTTTAGAGAACCTTTAATTAATCTTGTGAAGATTTCAAAGTATGTTGATAAAAAAAAACATAAGTGTTGAACTTCAAAAAAAAAAAAAAAAAAAAAAAAAAAAAAAAAAAATATATATATATATATATATATATATATATATATATATATATATATATATAAATCTGTCATTTTAAATAGTTTCTGCAAATAACACCAGAAGTTTTCATCCTTCCAAACTGGTTTCTGATGACATTTACATTGGTCTCAAAAATCAAGCAATGGACAGTCTTAAAAAGTGTAATAACATCCTGGCACACACATCTCTCTCAAGAATAACCTCAAAGGTTAGAGTTCCTCTCTCAAGACCTCCAGGACATGCAGAGGTCTCGAGCTTTGGATCAGCACCAGATCTTTTGAATTTTAAACTCTCTTGAAAATCCTCCATAGTGGACATTGCAAGCAGTGGTGCAGGTGTGAAAATTGAACCTTTTCACAATGTGTTTTGGATGGAAAATTTTAAACGAAAGCCAACAAATTTGATCTATTTTCGTGTGTGTTGAATTATACACAACAAATCTCAATGTTGAATTTTTGGTGGAATTTACTTGTATCTGACGATCCTTCCCAAGTGTATTTCACTCAGCAAAAGTTTGGATGTCCAATCGCTTCAACACCTTATTTTGCAACGTGCACTCTTGGACCAACAGCCGTGCAAAACGGGATTCGAGATTAGGTCTTTGAGGTATTTTTGTTGTGATTCCTAAATGATTAATTTATTGATTCATTCGCATTGACACCACACATAACACATGCTGGGACTTCTCATGGAAGTCCAAAATTTGCTCTATCTGGCCTGGTTTTTATTGTGTTTTATTTGGAAAGATATGACAACCTATAAACAGAATACAATCAACACATCCTTTTAAAGTCCAAATCAAACTACATGTAATAGAATAAAGAGTTTGAGTCAAACTCATTAGAGAAGCTTGGGGGGTCTTGAGAGCGTTCACCATTCAGGGTTCCAAGTAAAATATGGTTCCAGTTCTTTACGCAGAAGAGAATAAATTCATCCTTCAGATGCAGGTAAACTTTTGAATTAACTTTTACCTTCCTGCATACTAATATCTGTGAAAGGCTTGCGACTATAATCCGTTACATCGATGTTTGGGGGAGGGGTTTAGTTTCCCACCATGAGTGAAGGCAAGGCAAAGCTGTTTTATTTGTATAGCGCATTTTTGTGCACATTGGCAATTCAAAGTGCTTTACCGAACAATATGGATCATAGATAATACAGACAATAAAAATAGATCATGCATAAAAGAATTAATGAAGCTGATGGTGGGAGGGACGTTGTACAAATGTATGTCAGATTGTACCGTCTAAAATATTTGTTTTCAAAAAAGGACTTGTTTCAGCAACTCCGTATTGACTCTTTAATAACTTGATACACAAAGCACTTTCAGATTCAAAACTTTAATGGGGGTTCCTCAAACTTAAAATAATGTTTCACACCACACGAGAGGTCATTTTTGAAAGTCCATAATAGGTGCTCCTTAAAAAATGACAGATTTTTTTAAATGTATAAAACTGAAAACTTTGAAGTGTAACATTACTTACGCACAGAACTGTAATTACATTTTTTTTTGTACTTATACTTTTTAGTAGTTTGTAAATAGTTTTTAAAGGATGTACTTGAGTAGATTTTAATTACGTATATACGTATATGTATGTTTCCAAATTTGAAATCAGACTCTCTACTTGAGTTAAAAATGTTTTAATCAACAGTTATTGGTCCACAAACAAAGAAAGAACAACAAGTTCTACAAACAACTTTATTTGCCCAAATAAGTCTCAAAAAAAAGTGGATCTCTAGATTCAGACCTATCCAAAAGTGAAAGCTTTGCCTGTCATGTTTAAGGACCAGGAAAAAATGTTTCAACTATACTCATCAAAAGCTGTTGATGTAATCTGGCAAATGCATATAAAACTTGCGATTGGTTTTTGTTTATGGAAGTCAAATTGTCATAAATCCTCCTATCAGCTCTCACACAAGTTGAAACTGATATGCATTATACCATGTTTATGCCCTACACATTATTGTGTTTTATTAAGTTTACTAAGCATCAATAAACCATCTGACATACTGAGACAACATTCAGAGTTTCTTGAGAGAGGGTAAGGGGAGGTATAAAATAAATGTTTTGCATATTCCAAGAATTTAAAAAGTCCCAGAATCATGGGGCACTAGAATCAAGTTCCCAAACATGATCGTTCATTGGTGTCAGAGGATCGAAGCATGTGATGGTAAAACTGCCTGTGCTAGTCGTACTGCTGCACTGCATCTATTGATTTTTTATCTCAAGGCCAGAAAGTTCCGACACAAGTCTACAGTCTTGTTTTTGTAAGTAATTTTCAGACTAGCCTTGGACAGAGGTCCTCAAGGTGACCTCTCTTTCTGAAGAAAGACATTTCACATCTGAGACTGAATGCTTCGCCGTTCCTCCTCTCGAGCACGGTCAAAGAACATACCTCTTGTACATAAAAATGAATTATTTTCTTGATTTCCTCTGGTCTCTTTTTATCTGGCTTTCCAGGCCCTTGACTGAAGCTTTACCGTTATGCAAAAGCATGCAGTCAAGGTCTGTCTATATGAAGGGCACAGGAAGAGCATCTCAATGAAGTCAATCTTGCAAACAGGAAATGGCTCACACGCTTGAAAAGAGATGATTTCAACAATAGTCCCACATTGCAATTTTCTGGTGTCAGAGTGCTTGAACATTTAAACCTCTAAGTGTGGCATGAATCAAGCTGTCGGATGCTAGGTCTTGCGGTGTTCATTCAGTGTTTTCCTTAGTTACATAGTTTTGCACATTCCATGTATTTACTTGATATGTTTACATTCCAAAATTAAGTTTTAAAGGGCTAATATTATACATGTTTCAACTTGTTAAGAAATAAATGTGTGAACTAATGCCATGTACAAAACTTTTTAGTAATTGTGAACCTGTTTTTTAGCAGTTTAGTCAATAGTAATACTTAAATTTTGCTTTTGCTTCTCCGTGACGAAGGCATGCATGTTCTGGACATTCTTGCTTGGAACTATTGTACACATGAGACCAGAGATATGAAATAGAACCTGTAATATATTTGTGAATCTGCCACTGTAAGTCGGTGTCTCATCACCAGCCACAAACCTCAATGGACGTCACAGATGAACATAATGGTTAACCTGACATTGTTTGCATTTAGATAACATCTCACTATTATTTATTTGAATAGTAATACCGTGTGTGTGTGTGTATATATATATATATATATATATATATATATATATATATATATATATATATCCGACATTCAGGTTTTTACCATGTTAATAGGGTGAATTATTGTGCTTTTGAAGCTGGTTTATTTTTACAATTCTTTTGATCTCAGTGTCTAAATCCAGCTCCTAATCAGAATTTGTGGGAGGAGAATCCATATGCAAATAATCCCCTCAAGACTTGCAGGTTTATTAGAGAGGCCGGTTATAATCACCAATTAATTTTTACTTTAGACTGAAACAACGATTGTTTTATTAACAACATGCCAAAGTTAGACTGTTTTTCTAAATTTCGAATTTTAACGTAGTAGCAGATGCAAGACTTTATTTATTGTATTCTTCTAAAGGAGGCAGCTTCACTTTATTATTGGAAGACTCCTGTTGTTCCGGCGTTATGTGTTTGAGGATGCCAAGATAGTGTAATGGGAGTACATAGGCATTGGTACAAATGCAGGATTGTTTGTGTTCTACTCAAACTAAAACTTGAAACTAAAGGAAACTAAAGGTGTTTGTTGGTGCAGATTGTCAATAAATTGGTTACTTACACCATTGTTTCTGCTGTTTTCCCTGACATTAATGAGACTTTAAATGTGCATTATGTAGGTTATTAGTAAGCCGATACTGGAGAAGTAAATAGAGGGCATAACTTTTTAAAATATTTTCGAGGTGAAATTGATCACGGAGTAACTTAAACATAATAATATTAGTGACTGGTTTAAAACATTTTTGCTCAGAAGGCTGATCTGCAATTCACTCCTGATGTCTGCCCTTAATCACCTATGGTCATAGAAACAATAAATATTTTATAAATAAATTTTATTTTATATAAAATAATTTACTTTCTTATAAAACATCAATGTGAGCTTTGTTTCAAGATCAAAGGATTATAACTTCAAAGGAAACTGACATGAGGGGAGGGGTCAAAAAGTTCCCAGTCATCAATCAAATTTTGACAGATGGTGCCCTCTATTTACTACTTACTGGTAATGCAATCATTTATTAATTAAATTAGTTTAGTTTGTTCTATAATACACTAATCAAAACTAACAATTAAAAGTTAGCTGAAAAAAGTTAAGTTCTTTCAAAAATGAAACAATTATTAAAAACAAATATCTTCTAATAGGTTTAATATCCCAAATTAAGATCATTAAAAAAAGTTAACTTCTGAAACTAAGCCAAACCTATAATATGAAATACATTTTGTTAAGCTAAATGCACAGTATTTAATGAAATGTTTTCATACGGAATCTGTGCTTTAGATCTTTTTTATTAACATTCGTGCGCAGTACAACCTCAGTGCACTGAGCAGCCTATTTGTGTTCTCATTTTCTCTTTCCCTCTCTGTTTGCTAGCTCTTTACAATATTATTCACTCATGGCGTATTTGTTGTAATTACCTTTTTATTTGTGTTGAAAACGGTGTGTTCTATTGATTCCTGCCACCCTTGATATTCAGCGCAAGTTATAAACAATGGGAAGCTGCCAACGAGGAGGTGAGAGCAGATGGTGTCTATATTCAAATAAGCTCTGTATGCTTTCTTATAAACGAATAAATGCATAGGCTTTTCTTGATATGCTATTTGTTTTCTTTATTGGAATGAACAAGTTATCAGAACTTGCTTTTAGATGCTTCCTGTTCTAAAGATAAGATTACCTGGAGAAGGAAGGCCATGGATGCGCTCCCTAATAGAAGAGAGATTTAGAGATCAGAGGATCTCTGCCCTGAAAAAGTCCTTTTTGTTCTGCTCAGACCAAAAACAGTAGCTGAGCACAATATTGGGATTATTATCATGCTTTTCTGTCAAATATAGTGTTGGGTTGCCTTTATAATCTTGATATAAACATGGTAACGAGTTGCCTTTTGTAACTCTTAAAGAGACAGTGTCTATTTACTGGCTGGACTCAGCTTTGTTCATAACCACATACTATATAGGCTACTATTTTTGTAAGAATGTCAAACACAATCTGATACCAATAAATTGTCTGCTAATAAAAGTTTAGGTTGTCTACTATATAAACAATTTGCAATATGACTCTCTTTCATATTAAACCAAAAAATGGGTTAAATCATCAATTAAATCCTACACAAGTCGATTAATCCAAATAATAATCGCTGACTAATGGGACAAATAAGTTAGTTGCATCTCTAGAACTTTCAAATGGAGCTATTTAGAACCAACAATGTTTAAAGCCAAAGCCTTTAGAGTTAAAGACAAACGACATTTTATACTACTGTGCTTTTTGGGGCGTAATTCAGGATTTTTGAGTTTTCACACTAAGTTTTTCAAATTTTTTCAGTTGTTCTCTACTTTGTTGGTTCCAAATAGCACTTTTTGAAGTGCTTTTTGGAAACTGCTGCTAAATGGCACTAACAGGCTCCTTTATGATTAGGAGCCTAAAAACAGTATTGGTTCTATGTAGTGCTGTTTTCTTAGAGTATAAAGTGAGCATGCATAGTAGGCACGTGTTTACGTTTTTGGGAGTGCTGGTGCCTTAACCTCATGAATTCAAAGGAACAGGGAAACAGAGCATGTGTTTGAGTCAGACTGAAGCATTTAGGTGCCTAAATTGAGACTGCATGACCTGGATCTCCCTTCAGCCCAGATTCCCATCATTTATATTCCAACGTAAGCACTGCTGCGCTGCTTCCAGCATCAGGGCTCTCATTCTGACTGCTGGGGTTTGAATCTTGCTCCAAACGCAGGGTGCCGGAGCCATAATGAAGGCTCTTTTATCAAAGGCACGCTGCCACTGGTTATCTTGTAATTGGGAAAAGAACACTGACCTGATTCATGAAGCATGTCGCTTGAATTGAAATTCACTGCGCTCAGCTAGCCTCAACTGTGCACTTCAATTATTTGCGGGGTCTTTTCTATATTTTCTTAGTGAATGCTTTCGCTGTAGGATGTTGAGGAAGTTTTCCAACCTGACTTCAGTTTCCCTGTGGAATGTTTGAGGATATGAAATAAGTGATTACAGTTCCTAATATGGGACTGTATTCACACCCATGCACACGCGCCACACTATCTTATGTTGTTACACTCTAAATAGCTCCCATCTACAGGCAAGAAACTAGGATTTTTTCCACAAGCATATCTAAAGGGTTGATGATCAACAATAAAAATGAAAAGTTTAACCTCTTGCCAACCAACAATAGAGAATGCTGGATTATATGGTGTTATAGTGTTACACTGAAAAAGTGCTGGTCTAATGGAAGTCAATGGGGCACCAGGAGTAAAGGAGGGAATAAAAAGATAAAATCGCACACTGCATAAAGTGTTTCCTCTTGTTTCTTGTTATTTTGAGTTTATTGTTATGTTTGTTGTGTCCCCTCGTTTTTTTTTCGACTGATGAAGCTCAGATCAGATTTTGTAGTTGCAAAACCCTTACAGCTAAAGTATCTGCTCACATTAAGAACTTCCCAAATGCAATACCTTCAATTTTGTCTTTATTTAACTGAAGAAAGTGTGCGTCCATTCAGCTCTTAAGCTCTTCAATGCATTTACAGAGAAAGTTTACAGGGCTGTAGTCATTTGAAGAAAGGGCTAAGTAGAACTGAGTGTCATCAGCATGACTATGATAGGCATTCTGATGTCTTCTCATTATTTGACATTATATTGACAGTGGTAACATGTACAGGCTGAACAAAAGGGGTGCAATAATTGATCCTTGAGGAACCCCACATGAAACCAGTGTCCAGTTTGACACGTGATCTCATATGCTCACATAGAAGCCTTTCTCTTCTATGACCTGAACCATTCTAGCACTGTCTGAGAAAGATCAACATAGTTTTTTCTTACACTATCAAGGAGAATGCTAGGATCTATGGCATCAAAAGCAGCACTCAGGTCATGTAAGCGCTGTCCCTTTTCCATGTCACCTTTTCAATCTGTGTTTGAGTAGATGCAATTGTTGAATATGTGTATAACAAATTCTATATTAATAATACCTTACTTTTAACCAAATTTTATTTGAACCAGATTCATGCTGAACAAAGTTTTAAACTTTTTTCTTCGAGGACATCCACAAGTCACATTCTTGCAGCTTGTTCCATCTACTTTCAAGCTAAATTCTCTCTCCTGTTAACAGCTTTCTTAAATGAAGAAACATCTTCCCAATAAGTGACAGACCTTCACAGCAGAAGCAAAATCTAGTTAACAATTCTTTGAGCAGCGTTAGTGATATCATAAAGGAATACAGTGATACTCAACAGAGTCTTCGATGGACCAAAGGAGTAACCCATAGAGTCAAAAGCAAAGCCCAGATGCAAGGCAGAATAATGAGAAAAGTGTATTGTAATGTCAAACGCTCCCTCGAGAGGAGGCTGTTTTTGATGCAGGGTATTAAAATGTACCAGATGTATGTACTGATTCTCTTTAGGGGATGCTTTTCATTCCAGACGTGTTCCATTATCAAAAAGAGAAGGTGAAAATGTATCCATACACCTACATTAGCAGGCAGCACTGACTATTTAAGAGTTTATGCATGTGTAGAGGATCAGAGCCTTTGATTGTCATGCAGTTTTAAGGACTGTGTTGTTGTGAAAGGATTGGTCCATGGTGACCTTTCTCAACTCTTTAAAGACACACATCTGGGAGCCCACCTTACAGAATGTAATAGGATAATAGCCTGCTGGGAAATAATGTAACGTAACACTTTAATAGCTGTTGAGAAGCGACTTTAAAAGTAAACCATATGTGGTTATGGTACTTTAGTAGGTTTTCAAAATCCAGAAAAGGAGCCATTGTGTTTATGACTGGTGAGGCAGGGCTAAAGTGTGTGAGGGTGTAAAGTTGTAGTCCAGTGCCTGGTGCTGTAGATGCTATGTAATTACATCACATTACATAATCACAATGTGGTAACTAACTAAATTACATTTTGATTGAGGAATTTATTGACCAAACCAATGTTACATAACCATTAAAACACAACAGAAAAAAAGGGGCAAAAAAATTAATGAACACATTTTCTACAATGAAGATGAATTTTCAGTCTACAGTTAGCATACCAAAAGCCCAAAAAAGATCTTGAGGGATTGACTCCTTAACTGCATGATTGTGTCAATTGAACCAGCTTTGGTGTCAGAACTACAATGTCCAACTGCTGCCTGTCAGTTTAGTCAACAAACTGTCAATCCAAATTATTGAGATCTGACGATCAGTTCGTCCAATGAACTACAAAAGGCTTAGCTTCTGGTACATCCTGCTAACTCCTATTTTCCATAGACCCCCAGAGAAGCTGCAACTTCAGGAAGTCGTTTCAGTTTAATGTTTTTTTTAATGTTAATGTTTTTTTTTATGTTTTCGGAAGCAAAAGCGAGGTTGTTAGGGTTAATATGTATCTCAATGACAAGGGACTAACAACTACAAATCAGGTCAGGAATCTTGGAGTGATTGTGGACTCTGATCAAAGCAATGACGAAATCCGCTTATTACCATCTTAGAAACATTGCAAGAATAAGATGCTTTGTTTCCAGGCAAGATTTAGCAGGCTGGACTCCTGGAACGCTCTTGTCAGCGCTCGTCCCAAAAAGACCATTAAACAGCTCCAGCTCGTTCAGAACGCAGCGGCTCGAACTCCAACCAAAACTAGAAAGTCAGAACACATTTCTCCAGTTCTTAAGTCTCTACACTGGCTGCCGGTCTCCTTCAGAATAGATTTTAAAGTTCTGCTGCTAGTATATAAGTCCAAACATAACTTAGCACCTAAATACCTAACAGACATGATCAGTGAATACACACCAAACAGGAAACTGAGATCCCTCGGTTCAAATAAATTAAATCTCCCCTGGATTAATTCCAAACAGGGAAAATACTCTTTTAGTTTACCATGCGGCCCACAGATGGAACCAACTTCCAGAGAAGATCAGGGGTGCCAACACTTTAGTCACGTTTAAATCCTGGCTAAAGATTCACCTGTTTGGTTGCACTTTTGTCGACTGAGCACCAACGTCCAACAACTATCTTATCTCTGCTCTTAACATCTTAATCTTTATTTTAATCAATTTTTTTCCTTGCCTGTTCAGGTATATTCCATTTTTGAGAAAAATTTAATTGTAGATGATAAGAAATTAGGAACTGGTTATCCTGTGAGAGTGGTGTCCTGTACCTGATTAAATTTGAATAAGCCATTCTACAGAAGATCACGCGGTTGTGATAAGAAATTGTTAGCAATTTGATTTTATATGACTTTTTTATGCTTGATTTTATTAAATGTACTTTCTTTTGCGCTGATGCAAAAGTAACAAATGAGAGGATAGGCCATGAAGAACACATTTTAAACAGCTGAAACAGAAATAATTTAAAGGTAGGATAAATACCTTAAAAAAACTTAAATCTCACATTTATCAAGCTATTTTCTTTAACATTAACATTTATGGGATGATCAGCTTACTTTACTTTTTTAAAGAAATCATCCCTGACCAGATCATGTGTAAAACTATCATATGACATGGCTTTTAAATCAGTTAATAATATTTTTTTCATATCAGTTTTACTTTTTTTACACAATGTCTTTTGCTTTTTTTTAGCCACACACACTGATCTAAAGCTTTTATTTTGATGCCTCTTCTAGCAGAACGGATTTCTGACTTCCGGTAAGGAAAATTTTCATCCTCCATCATGCAAACATCAGTCACCCAGAAAACCTGAAGCACATGCCTTTATCCTTAGATGTTATTTTTAGTGTAATGCTTTAGTGAAGATACCTTGAAACATTTCCAAGGACGAATAGCCATCTGGTTCTTTAAATAATAGAAGCATTGGCTTTAAACACTCATCTCAGTCCACAGAAACCAACCTGGAGAGTCATGAGAAAAAAGTGCAATAACAAAACAACTTGCCTTTCATGAAGGAACACAAAACTTGACCAAAGAAACAAATAATGGCAAGGTTTATTTTTGTACCGAAAAACTACACAGCAAAATTCACAGTGTTAAACTAACTCTGGTGATGTGGTTCTAAGAAAACATCCCCCGAGCGTTAAATGTAACACACTAGTCAGTGTCATTTTTATACCTCATTCAACTTACAGTTTTTTACAATTACCAAGACAGTTTTTTCAATACCTTTAACAAGTTTGCTTAACTATTAACGCACCGAATCAGTTAAAACACACAATTGGCAAAACAGTTAATTTCATTCTCAAAACCCCTCGTTGTAAACAAAACTCCAAAACTCATTTTCAAAATACAATAACACAGTTTTCAAAACACTAACACATGTTTTCTACCAACAGCAATATTTAGTCAATCATAACACATTGAGAATAAACTTTGTTTTAAAATGACATAGTTTGGTGTTGGTGGAGCTCGAGTGTAAAAGAAGTTCAAGCATTTGAAATTTGTGTTAACTGTATGCATTTTGTATCAAAGCAACAAAAAATTTGTTAATTGTATCACCTACCTCGACTCATGTTCTGCTAATTGTGTCAAGAGTTTAGGAAAGTTGTTAAATGTATTGAAAAAACTGTCTTAGCAATTGTGAAAAACTGTAACACTGGAAATATTGTGATAAACTTAAAAAAATTCAGCAAAATAAAAGTAAAATTAACACTCAAGTTGAACCTATATAATACTGTGCTAGTTGTTTTGACACTATTAATTTTTTTGCTAAAAATACAGTGACTTTAAAATTGTCTTACTTTACACCATAGCATTAATCAGACTCTTGTAATCTTAATTAAACGTATATAGTGTTACATTTAATGCTTTTGATGGGGTTTAAATAGGTCCAACAGGTGTTGATGTAACACTGTGTACATTGCTGTGTGAACTCAATTAACTACGGTGTTTAACACTTCTAGGGTTTATAGTTGGCTAGAAATAAACACTACCACAGAGTTAATTGCAAGAATTGTATCAAGCCACGATGTTGTTTAGGACTTTTTTTTTTAACATTACAGCACAGTTTTCAGTGTAAAATCAACACTTGTGGTGTCCAATCTTGTATCTATATGAACACTGCCACTACAAGTGTTCCATGTAACAATACGAGAGTTGTATTAACACAATGAGAGTTTAAACAAAACAGCTATGTTAAATTGACTGGGTTCTTGATTCACAATAAATAATGCTGATTCAACTTTCACAGTGTTATATTTAACAGGTTTGGCAGTATTTATTACTAGGAGTGTCAATTTAACACTGAATGTGGGGTTAAATTTAACCTGTTAGTGGTAATTCAACTTGCAAAGTGTTACATTTAACACTGGAGCAGTGCTTATGTAGAACAACACTGGCAGAGTTAATTTAACAAAGTGATTTTTTATTATGTTCAAAGAAAAACTCTGTCTTTATGATACTGTCTTTAGTTTTAACATTTAACACTAGTAGAGTTGTAATAACACCATGATGTGACTGAAGAGACCAGTCAATGTCAGCATAGCAGCAGGAATCCGATTCAACTCTCATAGTGTTATTTCAACTCTTATAGTGGTACGTTTAACACTGAAACGATGCTTATTTAAGTCAGTTGTGTTAATGCAACACTGTTTTCACTCTTTTTTTAGTCCTCTAAGGAGTTAACTTTTGCCAGTGTTAATTTTCATTCAACTTTAGATTAGCTTTGTGGATTTTTCTGTGTAACATATGGTTTGCATTTAGACACTGGAGAGTTCTGTGATGAATGAATACTGCTGAAAAAGTCCATTATCAAATACATTTTATTTTTAGCTTTAGCAGACGCTTTTATCTAAAGCAATTTCTACTAGAGACATAGACAATAAAGATATTGTGACTGAGGCAAAGTCTCTGAAACAATTCAATCAACATGGAGTTCATCTCAAGTGATCATCCGAACAAAGAAGAGCTGGTGAGGTTGGGAAGAATCAGAAAGAAAAAGACTTTTGTGAGTTTAAACAGTTAAATTTCTCTTCAGAACTTTCTTCTGAGAACAGTGCCACTAACAACCTTTAAAAGGCAACTAAAAGCTATTTTACGAATAGAAAGTACATGGTTGAAAATGATTACATTTCAAAACCTCCTTAAAATGTGCTTCTCCGCTCAGCTCCATAAAGTACTGGTCAGCTCCAAGAAACTCGTTTTACACAATGTTTTAACAGATTATATTCCCAGGCAGGTTGCTTTGACTCGGTGGCATTGAAACCGATCCGGCGCAAAGATGTGGTTAAACTAACCACAGTCTACATTGTTCCCTCTCACCCATTATTAATTATCGATTGAACAAAAGAAGCGCAGAGGGAACAGCGAGTCAATATTTAATCACGAGTGCAGGTCGGGATCTGGATGGGTGTAGAGAGAGACTTCATTACAACACAGACTGTCCGGCCGGGAACGATGGGTTTCATCAGCTCCGTTCTTCAGCAGCGCTCTGTGTTTTACACGGGCAGCATCTCAAACGAGGGGCCTAGTCACGCTCTACTTTTAGAGACAAAAAGATGCAATAAGATTGGGGTTTTATTGTAAAAGCTTTTAAAGTGAAATGAAAAACATAATCTATCAATTAAAATTTGATTGGTTTAGATATTTAAAACAAAATTTATGAGTACCAACACCATAACAGTTTAATTGAATCTGATTTGAGTTAAATAGGAAATTACTATACTTTTTTTATTAAGAAACAACAAAAAAAAGTGAGTTTTGTGTACAAATATTTATTTATTTTCAATAAAACGTTGTCTGTTTGTTTGTGATATTTTAACTCCGTTAAATCTGTTGTTTTGACCCTCGTTCACTAAACAAACTACTCTTTGAACTACTTCTTTTCATTCATTATGTTTTTATAAGCGTTTTATAAGTTTTCAAAGCAGCTTCACAAAGTTCTCGTGAGGATCAGGTAGAGTAGATAGGAATTCCCAAAACTGGGAGCCTCGCTGACTGAGGCAAGTGCTAATCACCTCCCCAGCAGAAAACTATTCGAATTTAAGTTAGTTCATCTGAAAAAATGTTTTTTCCTTATTTCCGTAAAAAGACTACTTGCATACAGTTATGACAAAGACCCCAAACTAAGCAAAATGCAATAGCAAGAGAAGTTAAACTAGTTTACCTGCGTCTTTTGATCATTAACAAAGAAAAATACCGTCACGTGTAATCGAGAGATTCTAACTTTTCGTTTTTTCACGAAGGACACGTCACTAGTTTGAGTGTTTTTGTACTCTACCTAGATAAGAGCCAAAGGCAGTCTGAATAGAGTTGAATTGGCTCAGAGGTTTGCTATGCAGGGGGTTTCTCAAAATGTAAAAGCAGAGCAAATTTATGGAAACAAATCCACCAGATTGCCCCGAAAATCGTTTCTCGGTCGTATTATCATGCTTGTTTTCCTCTGTAAACATCTGCCCTTTTCACTTTAGTGTGATTCTAGAAGCTATCCCCAGTGTGTATCTTTGTTATCAAAAACATAGAGATTGATTTGGACATTAGATTTAAAGGGATGGGTAAATTGGCAAACATTTTGCTTTGGAAGCAAAACCAAACTGGGTTTTATTTCCTGAGGCATTCTCAGCAGGCAAAGCTTTAATCACACAGTGCTGTTGATGTCCAATTGTGTTGTCCTCATTTTTGTGGAGGTCTACTATAAACTCAGTCATACAGTAAGAACACAAGGCATGCAGGGAGCGAATAGCTAATAGTGGCGGTTCTGATTCGTCACTAGTTCATTATCAGCAAATAAAGGGTATAGAAATCAATCAGGAAACATGAACTAGTTGATCTTCAGGCACACCAAACAAAACTTGAGAAGAGAGAGACAATTACAAGAACACAGTACATTTTTTACAGCATCAATGTATACTTTTTGTTCAATATATATTACAAGAATAAAAGAAAAGATCTTTTCAACACTTTTTCGTTTTGATTTGTAGTGATGTGTCGGTGTCTGAAGTGAATGACAAAAACCGGATCACCATTTTCTCTCTCTCTCTCACAGTTTGACCTTGGTATCTGTATCTGTGCATCCCTCAAAGTAAGTTAGTTTTTTCGGAATTCTCGAGCGCTAATAAATCACCTTGAATTTTTGGACGTTTACCTCTGATCACCCTCTCAGCTACCTGCAGAAAGGACGCAAGGCACTGCCTTGTAACAATGGTTTTATTTTTGAATAACTAATAATTTCATATAATGTTATAAAACAAACTATTTAAATAAAATCATAGTTTGTATTTCTGAGCTATTTCTACGATGAATGATTTGCAGAAACCTAGCGAAAAAGACTTCTCAGAACTGTTCCAAAACAACTTTAAACTTCAATTCTCCAGTATAAAAACAAGTTCGATATTTACGTTCTGCTATGCGACATGCAAGCACTCATTTCAATATCTTAAAACCACCCTGAACGCAGATAGATCCTCATGAATTTGAGACGACGTGTTCTCTACTGCCATTTTAGTGAGCAAGGTAAGTTTCCCTTGCGCTTTTTTTGGCTGACAGTTCACTTCACATTTTCCAGGTGTCACATTGTTCGGTGCAGGCGACAGCTGAAAGAATATCTTTTGCACCACTATATGGAAGCTCTTGTGTGGTAATGTGAGATTAGATGTGATGCATTTTCTTCAACATGATGTTTGATCAGGGGGCCTCGACCCCCGTCTTTTCTTCCTTTCCCAAACCCTCTTCTGTTATCCTCATGAGCCCCCATCTCTCAAACTCGTTCTTGATCTATCAATTCTATCTCTCTTACAGTATCTGGATCTCATTCCTTTCTTTGTCATTTTCATCTCCACGCTAGACGTGTTGCTTGCTGTGGTACCTGCAGCACCTCCTATTCTATTCTCTGAGCTCAACCTTTCGGCCCGTGACCCACACGTCTCTTTCATCCTCTGTGGTTGTGCCCAGTGAGACTCTCCCTCCAAAAATGGCATTGTTTTGCTCTCTGAGGCAATAGTTATAGGCCATGTTCTCCTTTCTTCTGTCGCTCTGATCTTCTTGGTGGGGTCTCGGTTTGTTTCTAGTCCTGTTTGTAGCCTCAGCTTTAGTTTGTTGTGTTTGAGTGGCTATAGAACAGCTTCAATATGGCCTCGATGACTGAATGTTTTCCACAAATTTACAAGATTTACAAGATAATCACAGAGGACTCTGATTGGAAACACTACTTAGTCACAACTAACAATTAAGTACCAACAAGCTATTATCTTGTTGTACGTTATTGCAGCATAAGGAATATTTTATTTAAGCATTAACCAGTGGAAATTCTAGGATCCAAGGGTTACCGAAGAAAAAGAACACATACTTTAAACTCATGAAAGATGTAACTTGTTTGACTCATTTGTGTGAAATACTTCAGCTATTTCTTTGCACAGTGGCGTGATCTCAACTGGGTTTCTGGAGTTCTGGAGCACGACCAGCTAAGAACGTTCAGACATTTTTGGATCAATGCTTTAGTTTGGAATGAGTCAAGATGTGGAAACAAAGAGAGTTTGAACATTTGATTTCGTAACATTTTCTGGTAAAACATTTGGGTGTTGAAGATTCTTTTTTTGCTTAAAGTGTAAGCAGTCTAATATCTAATAATTCTATTGTAATACGTATCAAGGAGGACCCAGGATTTATTATAGACAACAAGGTAAACGGCAAGCTGTTGTTTACAGAACTGGGAAAAATAAAAACCACTTCCAGGGGAAAAGGTAGAGCTCAGTACAGAATCTCTATAGCCCAGACTTAAGTTTAGTCCTAAAAGGGAAGAAATTAAGCAGCCAGTCTGCCTTAAGGACACCAGCAGATACTCTCCACATTTCACAAGTAAACTGACTGGCGTGAGCAAGAATGCCAGTTCTTCAGAATGCAATTTGCAAAGTGACACTAAAACAGACGTAAAGGCAAAAGGCTGAAGCTGTTTCCTTCTGAAACAAAATGGTTGTGGCTTCAATCTGGTCAAATCTGGTGCTGACAGGTGCTCTGCATAACCCTCACAGAATGGCGAGAGATGATCAAAATGTTCAGTGTGACCGTGCCACTCATTAAGTGTAATGTTTAAGTGTTTATGTTTAATGGCACTTCAGCATGTTTTAGTTTCAGTATGTTTTAGTATCAGCATGTTTTACTCATTTTCTGAGTAATGCGCAAGTGTTTCACTATGTTTTTTAGCATTTCAGTGTGCTCCATTAGTTTCAGTGTATTTAGCCTTAAAGGGCTTCTCATAGTTTTTTAGCCGTTGGATTACAATCTTCTTGGGACTAATAATAAAGTTTTATTACTTCAACAAAATTTTTGACATCAGCTCACAGAATTTACCATTTCTAGATATTGTATATATAAAAATGCATGCAAGAAAACTCTGTTTCACTTAATAAAATCCTGGTGATTGCCTGGCGACCTGTGTGAAGAGGGCAGCAGGGGGTCTTGTGACTCTAATTAAATTGTTAAGAAGACCCAATGTAGATAACGGAAGAGAAAACGGTTTCATTAGTGTCAAATCCATTTTCTACTGGTTTTAAAAGGATGTGTTCAGGCAGACAGGTGTGATTCTCAGGACACGTATGTCTGTCAGATAGCAGAGACAGCAGATCATCACTCCAAACAGCTTTAAATGAGTGTTACATGTCTTTTAATGCAGCCGTCTTCTAATCTTCACAAGAGCCGAACGATATCCGGTGCTAAGGCGATTATGACTGACGTGTGGGCTCAAACCCAGCAGGGCTCTGTTTTTTCTCCTTCAGCACAGGTCGCGTTAAACATGGCTCAGCATGAATCTGTTAATATCGCCCACAGGCCCTCAAGGAAAATCAAACATCTGTGCCAAACTATATTTAAACATGCCACCTCTTTCCTTCGCCACCAACCGACAGGGAAGACCAAATCACATGAGCAAGTTAGAATAAAAGTAGGACGTTCACAAGCCTGCAGCGGGAATATTAAGAAAAAAAAGGCTCTGTTCTTGTAAGATGCTGTCTCAACAGAACATACAGCTTGTATCACAGAAAACAGGTTTGTATAGGTAAAGTAGCCAATTAAATTCTGCTAAAAAAGAGTGTCAAAATAATTATTCGCAATAAATCATAGCCTTGGCACAAAATATATTAATACAAATGGATTTTGGTTAATTTGGTGACGTTATATATATATATAGTTATATATATATATGCCCGTCTGCGTGCGTGCAGGGGTGTGTGTGTGTGTTGTAATTATGGAATTCATTATGGTTGTTTTTTTAAGAATTTTTTTGAAAGAAGGAGATCTGATAGAATAGTAATTCCCCACAATTTTCCTACATATGAAAGAAAGAGAGAGAGAGCAAAAAAGGAAAGGAGTGAGAGAGAGAGAATGAGAACGATAGCGCAAGCAAGAGAGAATGGAGAAAGAGAGAAAGATAGCGCAAGTAAGAGAGGAAGAGAGCATGAAAGAGGGGGGGAAGAAAGGAAAAGAGAGTGAGAGGAAGAGAGCAAGTGAAGAAGTGAGAAGAAAAATAAAAAGGAAGCGAGTTAGAGAGATGAAAACATGAAAAACACCCCTGGTGCTGTAATGTCTTATGTTTTTATTCGATAGTTTTGACCTTCATTAGCATTGTGAGGGGATTCATAATTTTTTTTATTTGTTTGTTTCGGAAACATAAAATGTAAACATTCAGCCAATCAGACATCTGTGCTCCGCCTACTGTCCCGCCTTTTATATATATATATATATATATATATATATATATATATATATATATATATATATATATATATATATATATATATTATATATATATATATATATATATGGACTTCTGGATATGGTTGGCTACACACATTTTTAGCTTGTTTCATTGATCATACTAAACGCCGCGCATGCTACGTCCATGTTATATGTACGGTCAATGGTAGTGAAGACATGTAAGCTGGACGTGTACCTTCTACTGGAACCAACTGAAACAGAACATAAAGTTACCCAGCCCACTTTGGTCGGGGGGTTCTCCCGATCGATTCTCACCCCGAGAACCACATGCCCTCAAGCGTTTTGTTATAAAAGGGATTGGATGCGTCTGTCTGGTCCTCTTCCCCTGATGATTTTCTCCAGTTTTCCCCCCATCATAAAACTATTTAAAATGTTGACATCCAGGGTGAACCTACTGTCGCAGATTTCATTCTTTGACTTTAAATCCTTTTGACCTTTGATTCCAAGTGGAAAATGCATTACAGTGTTCTTGGATCTGCCTGGGTATCTCATGTTCTTTTATTAATCGTTTCTTTCACAGAATAAGAGAAGTCAAACAGGTTTCAAAAGATAGTTTTGAGGGTTGGTTACTTAAAAGCATAGGTCTCTTAATGTATAATATGAAGGATATTGTTCAGACAAAGAATAAGGGATACCAGTGATTTTATTTTTTAAATCTGACACCAAGTATTTTCAATGCAAGTGCCATCAACACTGATACCAATACTGATGTGAAATGTTTGATTTTCTTTTAATTATATAATGTAGGCTAATAGCATAAGATTTAACCAGTTGAGTAGTCAGTTTAATCAAATGTTTGTTATGGTAAACAGTAAAGATGCTAAGGAGGGATCAGTGACATCATATAATGATCCCGATGTCAATGTGAGTTATATAAACTTACATTGCAATTGCAATTATATGGCTCAGACTGGAAAGTTACATTTACATTACATTTATGAATTTGGCAAGTTCCATATGTTTTGTGCATTTCAAGTTTCTGTGAGATTCTCAGTTTGAGCTTTAGCTTGAAAAGTTTGACCCCATGTCAAGTCAATGGGAACTTTTCCCAGTATTTTCCCCCAATCCTTTAGTGGTACCAGTTTTAAAAAAGTTTAAAGTCAGAACCTCAAGCATTTAGCAGTCAAATAATTCTGTAATATGGCTCAAGCAGAAAAATAATAATAGTAGCTAGATTCGTATGACAGTGTTTTCAGGCAAACCTATTTAGGGTCAGTAGAAATTGTGAAAGTAGAGTCATATAATTTTAAATCACGAAATGATTCCATAGCCAGGGTGCCAGAGGAAAAAGATAAGTTGCAACTTTGGACAAGGGTCAGAAATAGAGAGTATGAGTTAGAGAAATTCAGTTGTACAGATACAAATATTACAACCTGAAAGATGACCATCAAGATGGGACTGCCATTGAAAAATAAGAAGAAGCCCATATGATATATTTATAGGTTATTTCCCTTTTAAATTGAAGCAAACAGACACTAAAGTATAAAGTAACTGATATTCAATATACACAAATTTCTCAAAATCTAACATTATTACCAATGACCCTTTAATTTAAATGAACACCAATAAGGAAGCATCTACAAAATCACAGCCCAATTTAACACTTTATACATGTTCATAATAGATGGTTATAAATCAATCTCTGGAAATCTAACATTGTTTGCCTTGGGGGTTTCATGACCCTTTATATTTATATATATAAATATAGTTATTCATAAACTCTTCCTTTGAACAAAAGGCTCTGCCACATACATACATTTAACTACAAGTCTATTCTCATCTATATAATTTCGTAGTTTACAAATAAATAATATCCTTGTTTGCATCCACTCCTGAGCAGTAGGGGGCAATGTGAGAACGGTTGTTCTTTTCCTCTGAATCAGTGAAAACTCCAGGGACTGCAGCTCAGACAGGGATGAGAGTGTCTCAGCTCCTGCATTATTTCAACTCTCATCCCCATCCTTCCTTTCTTCCATCCCTCCCATATAACCGCCTCAACTAAACAAGGAGCAGGGGAAGTTTTCGGTGAAGCTCAGGAGAGGAAGAACTCAGTTTAATTGCTTCGAGCTGTTCTCACGCGCATAAATACATGTCTGAAATGAAAAGAGGACTCCCAGAAGCACACTTGCATCATATTACTCCTTCATAAGCACCCAGTGTGTTGTGCTTCACTCGAGGTCTCATGTAAATAATGGTCCTGATGAGAGCTTGTGTACCCAGCTGGAGCAATGTGGGGAATTAGTGGTAGCAGATTGATTAAATAGGAAGTGTTTATGAGATTATTGCTTTTAGTGCGGATTTCAATTGTGGGGACTTACTGCTTAAACATCTACAAACACTTGTTACAGAAAAAAACTGGATTGTAGTGGATTATAAGCATCTAATACAGTAGTCTCCGCCTCTGACGTCACGTTCACACAAAGTCGGCTAACTGGACCACTACTGTAGTACAGAAATGATTAGGGGATGTTAAAGACAAGTGTTTTTTAAGAGCAGGAACTCTGAATCTCTGAGTGGTCCGCACCCCTTCCTCTACAAGAAACATTAACTACTTGTAAATAATATGAAAATAATAGGGAATATTAGAAAAAAAAAATAGTTTTTTTATGATTGTACGTGTTCCCTGAAGAGAAGAGTTTTCAGTTGCTTTTTGAAAGCTGTTAGAGTTGCTGCTCTCCTGACTGGATCAGGGATTTTGTTACACCAGCCAGGGACAGTGAGAGAGAAAGTTCCGCTGAGAGATCTTCTGCCTTTGTGGGACGGGACCACAAGCCACTGTATTTCTCTGAGCACAGGATTCTGGAGGGCATGTAGGAGTGTATGAGCATTTAAAGGTAGATAGGGGCTGAGTTTTGCAAGCCAGCATCAGTGATTTGGACTGAACATGAGCTGCGATGGGGAGCCACTGAAAAGTAATTAATAGGGTGGTAATATGAGCTCGCTTCGGTTCCTTGAAGATAAGGCGAGTTACAGAGCTGTGAAGATGTTTAAGCATGTTTTCTGGAAGAGCATTGCAGTAGTCCAGTCGAGATGAGACTAGAGTCTGAACCAGTATTTGAGTTAAGTAGAGTCTGATGTTATGGAGTGCAAACCTAGAACCTCGAGTTGTCTTGGTGATTTGGTCTTTGAAGGACAACTGTTCATCCTGGATTGCTCCAACATTCCTGACTGAAGGAGAAAATTGTTGAAGATTCCAGTTGAATGGTGAGGTCAGATAGAATTGTGTGTCATCAGCATAGCAGGGGCATGAGAATCCGTGTCCGTAGATGAAAGGGCCCAGGGAGCGATAGTGTTGACGAAGAAAAGAAGAGCGCCAAAGACTGAACCCTAAGGACTCAAGTCAGTCTAGTGCAGTGCCATGATGTCCATCACTTAGAGAGAACTACAAGCAAACGTCTACTGGTAGTAAAGATTACTTCATAAAACCACTAAGAAGCAAGTAGGCTTCTGTGTGTTTTACATTCTGGCACTCATTGTTCACGCAACAGCAGAAGCGTGCCTGAGAATCTAAGATGATGAGCAGAAATGTCTTGCATTTTTAACTTGTATGAGTCCAACCCTTAACATTTTTGTCCAGCTTTCACTCGTTTCGTCATGTTTTCCCCATCACATTTCGCTCGTCATCATCTTGTTAAAGTCATGAAAAAGGTGTCTACAAAATAATTTCGTCATCCCCTGTGGCCTGGCCTGAGCAGTCAGGGCTTTAGCGCCGAATGTTTTTTCTTCAGCCCTGCTAATTTCAAAGGAAATGCATAAAAACTGAGAAGAACAGTAGATTTATGACTCGTATTTCCTAGCTCAAAACTTCAAAAATTAATCTTACTGAACTCATATGCACTTGTAAGCAAGTTTCTGCAGAGAATACAGCAGTGATCAAAGCTAACGTGATTGAGAGAAAAACACGATGCACACTGGGGGCCAATAAACGTGAGCTCACTATCAATCCTTCTCAGAAACTATTGGGAATGAAGAACAATTGACATATTATAAACGATTAAGAAACACTTGCAGTAGTTAACTAAGCTAGTTAAGTAACTAAAAGGGAAATTATTGTAAGTAAAAAATTAGGTATGAAAATGTTTGGTACCCATTTATTCGTAGCTGGTACCTAAAGATGTGAATTTATTTGGCTGAGCCATGTTTATTTTAATCTGAAGACAAGCATTAACATAGTATTAATTTATCTGATTTATATCTTACATATTTTGGAGCTTTTAATGATTGTTGTGATTTGATTCCCAGCAGATAGCTCTTCTACAATTAAAAAAATGCCATAAGGCTGAAGATGAGTAAGATCCTCTTTAATGGATATTATAGAGACTCAACTATAAGAGTCTGGGCTCAGCCCCCAATGTTCTCAGTCCCAAGAAACACCCCTGGTCATCTCCCTCCTTGACACAAACAACACTAATGCTAATCAAAATCATTGTTTCCTTTGTACTTTGAAGCATCATTTAATGTAGAAGTTCTAATCTAGAAAACATGGTAAGCAATTAGGTAATAAACCTTTAACACAAAATGAGATTCTAAATGACGTAGGTGAAAACGTAGCATGTATGATGCTGTTCATTTTGGGATTTGCACACGGAAAGAGCACACAAATCAAAGTACACTCAAATGTTTAAGTTTGATTCAGAACAGTGTCCTCAGCTCTGAAACAGTTTTAGAATCTGATGCACTGAATCTGTGTCAAAGGATTATATTTGGGCTTGAATTTCCCTGCAGGGAATCTACGATACTTGCAGCACTTTTGCAAACTCTTTTGCCTGCTCATCATCTTATCTGACTTCATGCATGCTGTGAATGTTGGAGTGAAATCAACATTGTACAGTACATCCCTTCAGCAAACTGACTCTTCATGATCCCAAGAACCTCTGGTTTTAATTCTCGCATCCACTTCACCTGTTTAGCTTCCTGGCTTCAGAGCAAGTCTGTGTTTGATGGCGCAGTGCCCATCTCTGACCCTGGTGAAGAATGTCGCATTAACCTGAGGATAGTTGACTCTGTTGCTTGTATCTATCCGTTTGCTTGACTTCCCAGCGTTAATGAAAGCAGAGCACCACAGCTAATTCCTTCCATGCCCTCTAGAGACCCCCACCCTCCCTGGGTAAAGTCATTAATAAAGTCATGTTAGTGTTTGGGATTAGATAACTTCTCAGTCTTCTTGATCCTTACAGTGACATTGAGTTAAAAAAATATTGATGACTCGGCAAGGAGAGATTCTGATTGTTTTAGCAAAGAATGTGTTATTTTTCTTTTTCTATATTCTTATTTTTCTTAAGTTTCATTTTCTCCTAGGAGTAAATATGCATTATGTGCAAACACATATACTGTGGGGATAGTTCTCAAGGTAACATGAATAAATTAGGAGTAGGTAAGTGTTGGAGGACTCGAGGGTCCAATTTAAAAAGCTTTTTTATTCGTTAAACTCTAACTAAAACACATGGACAGAATATGGGGCTGTCATTAAGGCTATCCCTTTCCTCATACCAAAACCACATCAGGGGACTCTATTATAGTAAATTAACCTAAGACAGCAAGGGAACCTGAGCATCCCGAAAATAACAGTGAAATTAAAATTTTTAATGTGTGCATATTCCCTTTTAAACATGTATGTTTCAGCTGTTTAAAGTCAGTTCTCCAAACCATATTTCCATGCATTGTTACTATTGCATCTCTTTTTCTAATAACTCCTTGTCGTGGAGGCTCAGTTTAATGCTCGGATTGCAAAAGCTTGCAAAAGTTGTGAATGTCCTGTCCGGCGATCTGTTAAAAATAATTATGTTGAAATAAGCTTTAATAATAAGCTGTGTTTCTCTGTGTGTGTGTCTCTCTGTGTGCGTGGGGGTGCATGTGCGCGTGTGTGTGCGTGTGTGTGTGCGTGCGTGCGTGTTTCATCCCGGTTATCAGGTTTTTTTTTAACAAATCAATAAAATAAGTGTTTTGTTGCTTTACTTCTTCACAAAATTGGTTCAAACTTGGCTTTCAGTAATAAGTTAGGGATTACTAGTTTGTTGAATTCAACACTTTCTGTATACTTATAAACTTAAAATCCCTAAGCAAACGTTATATAGTAGCGTTAATTCAAGAATTAGCCAATAGGAATTCCTATCTCCCTTTTAAACCACATTACATTTACATGTATGCATTTGACAGATGCTTTTGTCCAAAGCGACTTACATTAGGGGAGACACAATTTGCAATCTGGCCTTTGTGAAGCTGGTTGCAAGCAACTGTTAAAAAAGCACTATATTAAAATAATTTGATTTGACTTCCGGTAGCTGAAGCCTCTCTGGGGGTCTATGAAAATGGGACCAACCATCAGACTCCACTCTATTTGATTATTGGCAAGAGGAAGCGGGAGAGGAAGTTCTGAGAGAATCGCTGGTTCCATGGACACATTCAGTGAGTTATGGTGTCACTCCATTCAGCAGCAACTGTTTTGGGCTCTTTGTTGTAACTGCAGGTTGTAAATTTATCATCAGTGATTTGAAAAATTAATGATTTTCACTGCTCCATGATATGAACTGTGGGCATTGCCAGACCACATATTCTTAGAATTGCAGATAAAATATTTAATTACCACAAAGTTGTTGTTGCTGTAAATAATTTATTCCACATGCGAAAGTTCTTCATTTCAGAATTGTATATTAAATCTCAACCGCAGAAGCATTTGCAGCACCTGTCCTGGGCATTCTGGGCTTTAGCTTCCAGCCAAAGACATTAGAACTAACTCCAGTAAAGTTTCACTAATTCACATATTCAGAGGGGTAGAATCCCATTTGGAACAATTAAAATAATTATATTGAACAACCAAATAATAATGAATTTTGGTATACAATCCTGTAGTGATGCGAATAGAGCAGAGGGAAGGTAAATGGAACCCTTGTGATTGATTTAATAGATGGGTGGAACTACCAGACTCAGATGTGATTTGGAAAAAGGCTAAAGTGAATCAATCAATCAAGTTCCCCTGGGAGCCTCGCTGACTGAGGCAGGTGCTAATCACCTCCCCAGCATAAAGAATATACAAACTTAGGATCCATCGACGAACAGTTCGCCTGACTTTGGGTTCTTTGTCTCAATTTCTGTTTTACAGATCAAAAATAATATTTCTGTTATTGTGGACAACCTGCCCAGGGCCCGTAACAGACAACAAGCTACAACGCTGTTGAAATATTGTTCCTACATATAATATGTATAAATCTTAAAGGAAATGCATTTTAAGTAGAACTAAAACAGCATTCAGGCAGCCCAGAATCAGCCAAAACATTAGAAAGCGACAAGTTAAAGAAGATGCATCATTTTAGTCTCTTCAAATGTACTCCAAGGCATAAATCAGCACGACCTGCAAAGTAAAAAAAAATAAAATAAAAAATAATTTAATCTGATGTGGAGAAACTGGGCCAAGTGATGTCGCAGGAGCTGAATGCCTGCAGGATTCTTGCTTCTGTAAGACCTAACACCCTTCTCAATTTAGCATCCCTCATCCACTCCTAACCCTCAATTGGAGAAGCTTCTCTTCAGCATCAGATGGGAAAAATGCATGAAGGCTTCCACAGATTCGAGCACAGCGTCTTCCTTGAATCCATTTCTTCCTGAAGTTATCATAAGTTAATTATTTATCATGAGTAATGGAATAGGGTACTGCTGTGTACTCACTCCTCTTATGACTTTAACATAACATGATGTTACTAAGTGTCTCAATGATAAGTAAATATAGCAGCTATCTAAAATATATAGTATTATTATTTACTTGGATATGATTGTTTGCGTTTACAGCGGTGTCTGGGAGTCACCAAACCTGCACTTTACTCCCACCATTGTT
This sequence comes from Danionella dracula, assembly GCA_900490495.1. NCBI lineage: Eukaryota > Metazoa > Chordata > Actinopteri > Cypriniformes > Danionidae > Danionella > Danionella dracula. The sequence goes on along the minus strand of UELW01000422.1, from coordinate 79,923 downwards.
TCCGAGCGTTTTCATGTTGGAAATTCCCATAAGCCTCAGTTTTTTACCTGCCATTTCTAATTAGAAAAATATTCTTTATTCTTCCTTTTATAAGAAAATCTTTAGAAATGTTTGCAGCTTGTAACAGCGTTGTTTCTCCTGGGATCTTGTAATTAAGGACAAATATTGTGAGACAAAAATAGTCCACTAATAGATATTTATATAAATAGTGCATCAGTATTGAATCCTAAATCTGTTAGGGACATCACAGGAGTCAAGAAAATAATATATTATCTAAACATAGAGTGAAAAAATAGCAAAGAAAGACACGTTGACACTAACAGAAACTAATGATGGACAAGGAGTTATGGAAGCCCTGATATTAACCCTTTCGGACCATGATTCAACATGTTGTATATTTTTATTTAAAATGTACTTTTTAATGGAGTAAATATTCAGAAGATCTCTGACTTTACATGTTTACACTGTTTAAACTTCACACGGTTTAACAACAGGAAACCTTTTTGTTGTATATTTTCCAGAAGACCTGACATCCAGCGACATTAAAACAACATGAACAATAAATGACATTTAAAAACAGAGTTTCTAAAAACAGTTTCTTCAGGTTGAATACTTCCAAAATGCAATTTTTTTTACTCGTCATAAAGTGTGCTGGCATTGGTTTTAACCAACTCTGATAACACGCTTTTTCCAATCATGCCTCGTCAAAAGTATGTATATCCTCCTGGTCCCAACTAGGTGCTTTGTACTTAAACAAAGCACTTAAACGACTTTCTTCTTCTTTGTCAGCAATTGGCATCCAGTATTACACTGCAATAATGCGTGCTACTTGCATTTATTTGATCAAAATAATTGTTTTTAAAGAATAAAAGCAGAATTGTCCCAATGAAAAAGTTTTAAATAGCACAATTTTAAAAAAGACCAAGATATCAAAATTTAAGATGTCTTAAGACGAGAGTGTGCACAATCTGGGACGCACTAAAACATCATATTACGCTCCTTCTTTTCCATTTCTTCATTAAAATATTCTAATAATAAATATAAAACTCTATATTAGTATTGTTCATTTATGTGCTTCTTCTTTATAAATGAGTCGTGTTACAGAGAGAGCGCGTTTGTTTTGGTCCCAGAGAAAACTCCTGCTCGAGCGGAGTGGATTGTGGGTAATATCAGCCGATTGAGCGTTCATAGATCTGCACTTCGGAGTCTAACTGGAAAAAGTACAGATCTGGGACCCACTTGGGCACTTTTTATCTAGACTACAGTTTGGGACACCCTAATTCCCATTTGGCACCCATAAAAGTGTGAATAATAGGACGTAGATTGGGATGTAGCAAAGCACTAACAGGAATAGAAACAAAGGGGGTGTGAAAAAAACTAAATAATCAGAGCAATAATTTAAAACATATGGAGAACTGAGACTGACTATTAAGAAAACAGTTAACTAACATGTACAAAATAGAAATACAAAAGAATAGAACTAAAATCTTAAACAGACTGAAAAAAGCTCTGTGTTTTGCTGTATGTTGGTTGTAGCTTTTATTTAGAAATACAACAATACCCAAATACAACAGGGCTATGGATGCTTGAAACGCTTGAGTTTTGTGTTCTCAAGGTTTGTAGTGAAATTTAGGAAGCGTGAAGGTGTAGCTGGAACATGAGAATTTACCACAGACTTGTTTTAGTGCAAGAAAAGCCTGAAAAACTGAGGACAACAAATGCGGTTAATTACATAATAATATACAGCAATGTAAGTGTTTTTGTTACAAGCTCTCAATTTGGACCTTTGGTTTCAGAGTGACAGCGAACAAATTCTTTACAAAGTACCAGAGACTGAGTATAAGTTGTTTAATTAACATAAAAAAGCGTTGTGCCTGGCCATTCATAATGTTCAGCAGAGAGCAATATTCTGTTTGTATAAAACAGCCGGCTCACTGAGACTCACCTTCCACCCTCAAACAGGAAAAGCATCGATGAAAGATGCTTTTAGCCTATGCACTTAACAAATCTGTGGATAGTACTCCGCTAAAAGGGTTCTGGGTGTTTTCAAAGCTGTTTCTTAGTTCAGATCTGACAGGTCAGCTTGCGCATCATCCTCTACTCAAAGAGAAACTTTTTAAATATTTCTGTGTATCAGTTTTGCTTTATTTTAAAACATTGATTGTTTTGAACTGAAGCAACAAGAGTGACAGAGAGTTACGAGCTCTGAGTCTAATGATTGCAGGAGACCCTTTTAAGACATTTACATTTATGCATTTGTCCAAAGCGACTTACATTAGGGGAGAGACAATATGCGTTTTGTTACACAGTCAAAGTCTATCTCAGCTCGCTCATAAAAGAAGTTGTATGAACTGATCAATAAACCATAGCAGGAAGAAAATCAACACAAAGGAGGAAAATGTATGTATTTTTTATAGTAGGTGTTCTCTGAAGAGAAGAGTTTTCAGTTGCTTTTTGAAAGCTGTTAGTGTTGCTGCTCTCGTGACTGGATCAGGGAGTTTGTTCCAGCAGCCAGGGACAGTGAGAGAGAAGGTTCTGCTGAGAGATCTTCTGCCTGTCGCTGTTCCTTCTCTGAGCGCAGGCTTCTGGAGGGACTGTAGGAGCTTCTGGAGGGCATGTAAGAGTGTAGGAGCTTGAGGAGGTAAACAGGAGCTGATTTGGAGCTAGTTTTGTACACCAGCATCTTTTTCGCAATTCTCGATACTCCAAATCACGTGTTTCTGCTCATTTTTGGTAAACTTTGAGCCTCAATAGCTGTTTACCTGTTTAAACTTGTTTTTTTTTTAGTAAAAAGTACAACCATAGAAGCATTTACACAAACAGTAAATTAACTAAATGTAAGGCGCATAAATCAAAAAGCAAGGTAAAAGGAGAAAAACGCAAAAACAAACAAAAATAATAACAAAAAATCTAATAAAACATGAAACAAATTGAATTAATGATTAAATTAAATAAGAAGAGAGAAATATGCAAGGTTTCAAATGAGTTTTCATGAGTTAAACATGTCTAGTTTCTCATAAGACTCAAGTAGAAATTTAGAATTTATGTTTATCAGGCGATTGTCCATAATGTCCTTTCAGAAGATAGCGAATAAGAGTTTTGTTTGCCCTTCTGTTAAAACCTATGTTTGAAGTCATGTTTACTGCGTCCATATTATATACGGTCAAAGGTGTCAATGCACAAAGAAAATTTATCATTTTGTATACTTTGTGTCAAAGAATAACTGTAAGGTGAATCTTACTTTAAGTAAGGGCAGATGCCCTTCCAGCTGCAACCCCTTCACTGCGAAACATCCACACAAACACTATGGACAATTGTTTTTACCCAATTGACTTACACCGCATGTCTTTGGACTTGTGGGACAACCGGAGCACTCGGAGAAAACCCACGAGATCACGAGGAGAACATGAGAACTCCACACAGAAATGCCACCTGACCCAGCTGAGGCTCGAACCAGCGACCTTCTTGCTGTGAGACGACCGTGCTACCCACTGCAGGACCGTGTCGAGGGCATACATCTTAAAAAAATTCTACAAGGAAGAGCATTGTCCTTAAATTTAAAAGCTATCCAGCAGCACATGCAGCCCGGCCTCAGTGGGCCTCCTGAAATGTTTGGAACAATTGAGTAAAAAAACAAATGTTTTTTTTTTTTACCTCTATACCTTTGAAGCAAACATGAAATATGTTGGAAAAAATAAATAACCTCTGGCAACATGAGAGAATGATTGTGCTTCAAAGCTAGCAGAATACGCAGCATTCTCTGTCATGATATTGCAACACCTCCATTACAGACTGTGTTACATCGATCAATGTCAGGAGTGACATTTTATATTCAATTACATCCATCACTGATGACACAGAGAATAAAAAACACAGCGTATGAACATGAATTCAAGCAAACACAGAGAAAACATTGCATATCCCTAATAGCACTTCAAAAACCTAATGGTCCCAGTGAAAAGCTCAAATTCTAATTATGCAGTCACTATTCATACTAGGCCCCTTTTTCGAGCTGAGAATGCTTTAGAACAATTGGCAGACTGGTTATTCATTAATTTAATGCCTCCTTTTGCAGTCAAACTACACTTTTTTATAGATCTAAGGCAAGAGCAAAGTATAGCGATGAACATGTAGATCAAACCTGTTAACGCAGCCTCAAAAATTGTTTCTGCTCTGGACACAACAATTGACCCTGAGCTATGTGTTTATGCAGATGGCCAGGCCATGCAAAAAAAATTAAACGTTTGTCGTTGGACAATATTGGGATTAAAAACTTTCTTCACTTTTCCGTTTTTAAATGTAATGAAACCAGTGCTTTAAGTGGGCCATTTCTATACATTTCTCAGTGCGCTGAGAAAGTATATTATATATTATCTGATTTATTATTTTTAGGCTTTTTGATCATATTTAATTTAATAACTCATAAGTCTAGCAGCACTTCGTTTTTCTATTTCAAGAAAATGTTTGCATTTTCTGTCAGACGGTTGTTAGTTGACTGTGAGCTAAATATGAAATCAAAAGAACTGACTTTTGTAATCGTACACTCTCATTTTAAATAATTGTATGTACTTAGTCAATATATGACTCAATTTATTTCTATAAGGGATCTGACTAATGTGGTGAAGATACATTTCAATCTTTTCATAGTGAAGATTGATCATTTATAAGACTCGAGATATGCGGAAGCCACTCATTTTCCTCTCTCTTCTTGGGGTGGGGTTTTTGTGCAGGGTTTTGTTGTGTTTTCTAATATATGGTTGTAAATAGTTGGTTGCATTGTTGATTTATTGTCTGGTTTTCACTGTAAATAAATCTCACTAACTGAAATTCCGACTTGTTTGGTCTTTTGCTTCAGCAGTACAATAAATAATTCATGAACTTTAAATGTGCGTCTCATCCTAGACTTTATAGCAGTAAAGAGACGTAACACGTACAATTCAATATTATCATCCCCTCACCAATGCGTCCTTGAAAACAAGAGCACAGGAAGTACACATGTTTTACATGTTTGTGAATTGATTAATCTTGAATCACATGCATTTAGAGGCAAGACATTGTTATTAGCCGTTCACCTTGCACCATCTAATTCCTCGACTGCACACATTAAGCCTTAGCTACTATGAATAAGGGAATGTAAGGTCAAACTTCTTCAAAAGTAGATGTTTTTGGATTCTCAGGTCAGAATGACTTCTGGCGTTCCAGCCTCTTGTCTCAACAATGATAACATGAGAAAAGGCCGTCTGGAAGCCTGAAAGAGTGACACAAGCCTTGGCTATCAAAGGCTGTCTGGATCTAAAGCTATACATGTCTGTCTGCAAGCTAAAAGTTTTTTTGTATCAATGAAAGGGCCAAGCCTCGGTCTGTGAGTTCTTTTTATTCTACGTGTCAGTTGTGTATATTGAAATGTTAAAAGAACTGACATGTGGAAGGTTCTCCGTCTGAGCTCTACGGTGGTAAAATGTAATGCAATTTAAAGTGCATTCTTTAAATTGGACAAAGTGTAAGTATGCCACTTAATTGATTTTAAATATAACCTTCAAAATTGAAAATTCTGGCTGCTTTTTAATTTTGTGTAAATTAGCCAGTAAAACAAAGACTCTAATGAAGTTTGAACATAAACTCAAGCTAAGCTTACTGTGCTGCGACATACATTTTTATCCATTGTTTGCACACTGATTAACATTTTTAGATGTCAAACAATATTCAAAGGGCATTCGGAGGAAAAGCTTGTGATTATATAATAAATGTATGGTTAAATAACATGAACTTGCTTATGTGAGTCTAATGCATTGTAATCGTGTACACTGTAAAAAGTAAATGTTAGGTTTACTTAAATGAATTGTGCAAACTCGTCGCCTTAATTCAATTAAGTAATTGCAACTTTTTTTTACATCAAGTAATTTTTACTAATTACAATAACTTTTACAGTGTATTGAATTAAAGTTGTAGTTGACTTGTAACATGGTGTGACTAGGCGCTAGATGAGTTTACTTCAGATGTAAAAAAAAGAAGAAAAGAAAACATTAACATGGGTGGCAAATCGAAATCTGATCACCAGCCATTGACAATTCATAACACATATAACTTCATTTAGCTCACTTCTTATAATTCCCCAAGAAGTAAAGTTGGATTGCAGTTTGGTGTTGACAGGCTCGGGGTGTAGTTGGTAGTGTGCATATAACATATAACATGGACATAGTGTCCGTGAAGTCACCTTTATGTTTCCAGCAAAGTAAAAAAAGGCTAAGTGTGCGCAGAGCCAGTACTCCACAATGTGTCGACAGAGGCGGGATGTAAGATTGATTTAAATTCTATAACATCTTAAACAAACTAATTTATAAACAATTCACAGTTCATGAAGGTCAAAACTAGCTAAATTAACAAATCTAATGAAGCCAGGGGTGGAAACCTTTTTTCAGCCACAAAGTTGGTCAGTTTTAACATTGGAGTGAACGGGAATCTGCTCACTTCTGGAGTCAGCCTCAAGTGGCCACTCAAGGAACTGCAGTTCAGCAGTTCCTGTTGCGAATCGAGAGGGAAAGCAGGAAGTTGTCCCTGGGTAGTGTGTGATACTGGAAGTCCATTGAGTCTTTAAATCAGATATTGAATACACCAAAAAAAAATTTTATTCTAGCATAGTAAAATACTATACTATTTGTTCAATTAATAATATTCTTTAAAATTATGGAAATGTCTGTTTCAATGTAATATAGATCATACCTTTGTTACTTGTGGATTTCAGTGAGTTTTGTGAACACCACAATGTTGCATGGCTATATTTTCGCATGGTTCCCCAAATACAGTCCTGCTTCCAGAGCCCTGAACATTTGAGTTGCAACCCTGCTTTAAAATGCATACTACTCTACTCTAGCTTCAGGCAAGCAAACAGGGCCTTAATTAGTGCAACAGGTGTGTTTCATGATGGTCAAAAATGTGCTTGGATACGGTGCTCCTGGACCATATTTGTGGAACCTCTTCCATTTTATGTATTTAAATTAAGGTCCCTATTTGCTTGATTTAGTGCCTGCTAGAGCTTATACCCCTCACCTCACAGACTGGAGAATTAATTAATTTTCCAAATGCACCATGGCAGCAAATGTGAGCAGTCTGACCAACAACAATTATTTAATTTGGACTTGCACTTGGAAGCACACACGATAAACTCAATTAAAATTGGGATTGGGTTGCTGTCCAAGTTACATGCTTTGACATAAACACGTGTAACTGTTAGCTTTCTGTTTGTGTGTTATAGTTTCTGCGCTAAAGCTTCAAACCCTGACATTTTGTTCTTTTCATCAAGGAATGCCTTCATCCAGGAGCCAATTTGCATTTAAAGAGGTTGAAATCTGTTGTAGTGTTCATGTAAAATCTGCTTTAATGGCACCTTGACAACATAAGATGCTTTGAGGCGATGATAAAGTTTTTTTTTTCTGGGAATACATGACAAGTTGCGAAAAGTGCATTTTAGGACACATTTAACGGAGTTATGTGAAGGCAATCCTGATCAATGTCATGAGGGGGTTTTCTGAAACATTTTCTAAAGATGATGACTTCAATGAAAAAATATTCCTCACCCAGTACTGCCCAGTCGTGACTACTGGCTTTTCATTAATGTGGCCACAGTGTCAGCTGCTAGTCAGGATAAATAGGCGCTTATGCAAAATAATTCCCTTTTCAAGCTCTGTTTAGCTGATGTTTGAGGCCTCTGAAGAGCTCTCGTGTATGTCTGTTGATGTCACTGAGGGGTGTGGGTTTGTGCAGCCTTCAATTGGTGTTTTTATTGTAACATACAGCTCCCAGAGGAGATTACAAGTCAACTTTGAAAGATGAAAGTCTCCACATTTCTTTGCGATTCTTGATGAAGTGAGATTCTCACAGTACTTTGAGGCTAAAGTTCCACTCAAGGGGAATGCAGCATAATACGAATGTCTGTGAATGCGAACGGTCGGTGAAATCTTGTGGGTTGAAAGAAAAAAAAAAAATGTGACATACACAAGCAATTCATGGCATTCCTCTCTCATTCATCTATAAACACACAGAAAAAGGTGTTTGCACTGAAAATATTTCTCTGTGTCAGCAGCAACACTATCTAATGCAGAGAATTTGTAGGACGTGTTCTAAAATCTCTAAATTAGAACTTGATTTAATCATTAGTTGACCTTGTTTGATTTTTACCTTGTAAATCTCAGTAAAAAAAATCTCTGATACATCACACAAATTTACCTTGCCTTTTAAATGGAGTGGATTGTGAACTTTCAAATATGGGAAACTAAACAGCGATTGACCAATCAGCGATCAACAGGACGTCACATCACACCTTACTTTACATTCAGAAAAAAGACACACTTTTGCTTGACTCAGCTGTCTTCATGGAACCTCATCACAATGGTTACAAAAATACACAAAAGAAAATCTGTGGGAAAAATCCCCCAAAGCATGGAATGTCAAGTCAAACCACTGCAAAACAGCTTGGTAGAAAAGCACCATGAAAGGCTGGAGAGGTCACCAATCACAACAGAGGAAGCCATTTGAGTTAGACCAGGCAACTGCTCTGCATTCAGACAGAACACACGAGAAGTATTGGAACATTAACAGTGCCTTTAGACTTACCTGAGGAAATCGGTCACATCTGCACCTCAGTTCTTCTGATGATGATGATTGGTTTATAGAGGACCCCCATTGATTTCATTACCTGTAGACGAACAGCAAAGAGGAAAACACTGTGTGGGACCAAAGCTAATCATGTAAATGCAGAAAATGAAAGCATGATTGCATTTTAGAAAAGGAAAGAACGACATTAAGGCGGACCACATGTGCATGAAATTGCTCTGTTCGCTCCTTTGGGAAGAATACTTTTTAATGACAGATGAAAGGAAAGCTTGGATGTTAGGAGAGCATGCTGGGAAATTGTTCAGAGCCGACTGGTTCATATACAGTATGAGTAAAAAAAAAAGCGTTTACATGAATATCTAAGATTTTCATTAAATATGCATTAGTCATGAAGAAATAATAAGTTTGGGCACACTTGACAGATTGTAGGTTGTTTTGTAGTTTTGGTAAAAAGTGTTAATAACTTTTATTTAAATTATATATTTTTTTAATTAACAAATGAGAGAACCTTGAAGGTCGAAAAATAATTTTTTTTTTAAATAAAATGTACATGGAAGTTAATAACATGCAAACTCCACACAGATATAGCAACTGACCCAGCCGGGGCTCGAACCAGCAACCTTCTTGCTGTGAGACAACCCTGCTACTCACTGGCCCACTGTGACTCCTCTGGTAAAGATATTAAACTCTACAAATGGGTCTTCATGCATCCACACTGTGTAATTGCACCAACTTGCCCATTATTTCGGGTTCTTGTCAGTGACTTCTCAAAACCCAGTAGCCAACTCTATATGATGTAAAAAATATGATACAATTTTATGACGTAAAATCGTGCTGTCTGAACTAGGCTTTATGACTGTATCCCCTGAAATACAGTCGCTAAATCAAGGCTTAAATGTTGTGAAAATGTGTGAAGTATTAATCATTGTACAGTGAATAACGATGTTTAATAAATGTGAAAAGGAATGGAAAACAATAACCATGTCACCTTCATTCCTCCATGAACCGTGCCCTGAGCACTTGTCTTCGGTTACAGGGCTGTTATAGAGAAACTGCGGGTCCAACTGCTGGGTTGCCAGGACAGGCACAGTAAACCCTCTTGAACATGCATTATAATGATGAATGAGGGTCTTATGCAACAACAAAAGACAGACTGCGAAATGAGGGAAAGTGGTTTACTCTAGATAGCCTGCAGATCCTTCCAGAAGATCTGCCAGGAATACATGCCCTCCACCATTAGCTCTGGACTGATGAGAGGCGCAGATGGCACAGTCATGGCACGTTGCAGTATTCAGGAGACCCACCTGTTTAGACAAACAATGACACTGGGGCTTTAGATTAAACTTCCATTTGCCTTTTTAACGATATCCCCAGTTTTGAATGAGTTCCACAATTCATCCTTTGATAGGGGAAAAAAATATTTTTAATGAAATTATCTACATTTATTTATTTAAGTCTCTGCGAAAGTAGTCAGTACTCAAGTACACAGTAATGTACTAATGCTGAAAGAAGCTAAATAAGTGTGGAATCAAAATGAGAGGGTGTGAATACAACAAAGCAATTAAAGAGCACAGAAATCCAGAATCTTAGCATACAACCTTTTTTGAATGATATCACAAATAGAGGTTCTAGAAGCCTCAATCCTGGAAGCATTGATCACACCGTTGCTCTGGTAATGGCAGACTCGATGTGAAGGCACCTCAAACTGGATATGTTATTACGCTCTGAAAATTACAGTTGTCATGCTGAATATAGTAATAATTTTTCTATTAAGCTTGCAATATTATGATTTCCTCAACATGGCTGACACAACGGCAGAAATACAATTTTTATATTGAAACTTTTTTTGTGCTATGGATGAGAGAAAACCCATTTCAATCTATTTATTAATCTATGATGTATGGGTAGTATAGGGGTTCTGATTTGCTCTTTGATCACATTTTTCTGCGAGCTGTCAGGTTTTGGAGTGTACTGATTGGACCACAGACGCAAGGCAGTTCATTGTACTTAAACACAAATTCCTAACAGGGCTACAAGCAAAAGGTCCTTTAATGGTTTTAAACACTAATACTGAAGGAGAACAAGTGGAAAGTAAGTAGACACTAAGTAGAACTACTAAGTAGAATAACATTTGACAAGACAGGAGATAAATATGTGGCATAGAACACACAACAAAATACTATATCAACAAGTCAGTCAAACCAAACATGAAAAAAAAAAAAAAAAACTCTAGGCGAAGTAACTCAGGGTTTTTTCGCTATGAGCTTAGATGGTCATAGCACGTCAAATTAACAGCACAAAAACATGCATAAGCGTCTCTGATTACACTCTCAGATACTAACTTATAACAAAGGTGGACAGAGAAAGAAAGCCACGTGGACAGAAAAAAGCCAAATGCAAGATGAATCCTACCAGCTATGTGATTAGGATCACATGACCAGTGAAAACTAAAACATGGATAGCAGAAGTAAAGGTAGGTTAGAAACGAAATGATACAAGAACGTACATTTTTAAAATGAAAGAATGCAGAGCTAAAGATACACCAAACTCAGCTGAATCTCAATTGTGTTGATTTAAACTAAAATATGTTTTGCATTTGAACCTCTTAAATGAAATTTTGTAACTTGAATATTGAACATTTGAAATTTAAGACAACTGTATGTTTAGGGCATGACTTTTATATACATATGTTACATAAATACTATTTTTGCATACATTATTTCAAACTTCTGTGTTTTGTTATTATCTGAATTCCTAGACTTCAGCAATCCAGTTTGTAAAAATACTGTTTCAAGTTCCTAAAATCTGCAGAGTAGTTTCTCGCATTCCACCAAACATAATTTCTAAAGTAACCTGAAGCTCTTTGGTCTGTTTTGTTTGTCACATTTATACTCTGCTGTGGAATGAACTCGTTTAAACTAGCTCACTATCTCTGTGTGCCTCTGGCATGGATGCAATCGAAGCTCCAAAGCCTCCAACATTTACTCTAGAGCCCCAAAGATAGTCAAATTGTCGCTTTAAGAAGACGCCAGCTCACTTTATACACTCATCCTCTGTGGCTCAATCGTTTGCTGAAACGGAGTGACTGGTTTGCTAATTGACTGTCACTCTGAGCTGCAGTTGGAGGGGGTAATTGTTTCATTTGCAGTGGTTTCAATGCTGGTAAATCTTTAAAAGCATGTCTTTGGGATTTTTTTTTGACAGCTGGAGCTTTGCGGTGCTTTCTCTAAAATCTGGCAGGAGCATATGAAATGCTTTCTAACCCTTATGTGTTGTCGGGGACGTTTTCATCTCTGTTACGACCCCGTTTTTAAGGTTGAAAAATGGCTCTGGGATCGCACATTGAAACTGAGTAAATAAAAAGGAAATAAATCAATGACCGACAATGCTTCAATATCGAAACATTTTGTTTCATTTTCACAACTTCTACCACAAACTCTAGCTGTAACTTAACTCTAACATCAAAAATTAAAACGCCTAAACACAATGAAATGTCCCAATCACTTCAATAGAGCCCCTTTAAAGTTTGAGGATAAAGTAAAGAGGTAAAAAAGGATAATTAGCGTTTTGTGCCTGCTGACTTTCTGTGACAAAGTGAGCTACTGTATACAAAGTTTAATTACATTAAGAAAATTCAAATATATTTATAAACTATGTAAAATCTATTTTTCTTTTTACTCAGGATAGGCTGAGCGTGATTTCTACGATCCATTAATCTAGTGACTTTTTCTGCTGTTCCTGGCGACTTTTTCCGTTCTGGCTGACGGCTCTTCAGACGGAGAAACGCGGCTGCAATGTCTGTGCTGTGCCTTTCTGTCACTCACTGTCTTTTTTAGGAAACAAAAGGATTGCCTTATAGGTTTTTGTTTCCTTTAGGATTTTGATAATTGTTGTAGGCTCTGTTATTATTTACCCATTTCACATGCTTTACATTTAAGTATTACATGTTCTATTGTTTCCTCGACTCCACAATTATCACAATTCCCAGTTTTCCCGGCGCAAGGTTTCGAGATTGTGGGTCTTTATTACAAAACAATGAGTACTATAAAATGTTTTATTTACATATTTGCACCAGAATAGAAGCCTTGGCTTTCTTCCCTCACGTATCTGTCATCATCCTCATCATCACATATCATACAAATTAACCCAACCTTTTGAGACTATAAAAATACTTTTTTAGATATTAATTTAATTAAATGCATGTACCTACAATACTTTTATTTTTGCATTGATAAAAACTAATTTGAGGGGGTATTTATGCAAATTAGCTGATGACGTCATCTAGCGACTTTCGCCCCAGCCAATAGTGACTTCTCTTACTGAGGAGTTGGCAACAACGGATATGCTTTCTCATTTTGCTTCCAGTCAATAGACTCACTGCGGCGTCCTGTACTCATTTTGCTCTGGAAAGATTTAGTGTTTGATCCCAGTGTAGAGAGCATTACAGGAGTCCAGAAGTGAAGTGATGAAAGCATGCATCGCTCGCTCAAAGTCTTTAAAAGATAAATACAACTTAATTTTGGATAAAAGCTTCACAACTGTATTCACCTGTTTATCCATTTTAAAATCTGTGAAAATATACGCCCACACTGACTAAAAACTGTAACATTTACTGTTCATCCCAATCAATTTACTTTATTTCACAGACAATATCAGGTATGTATTTTCAGTGGTAGTGTATTCAGTGTTTTCAGCAAAGGATTTACTGTACCAATGGTCACAGTGGAAGATATTGAATTTCTTAAAACGCAAACCATCAATATCTCAGTCCCACCGACGCCTCTTTCCTCCATCTACTCACCCTTCCCTCCATGCACACTTCCATGAAAGTTTAATACTCCGGCTCTGAAACTATAAATGTAAATCATCCATCAGACAGAAGACTACCGTATTAGCAGTCCATTTCACGGTAGCTGATGAGTAGCTGCCATTTGTGTTTTCCGCTGCTTCTCTCTTTGTCTTCCTCGGTGTTCTGCAAAACATTTTTGATCGCTCATCCATCAGGAGAGTCAATAATTCCCTGTTGATTACCTCTGGGCTTTAGCTTGATTGCTTAATGTTCAGTCAATAGAATGTGCCATGCAATATTATAGCTGATGTTTACTTTAAGACAGAGTAAATAGAAGAATAATTACCACCGGGAGATAATACAAGTCACAGCTATTAGAGCGAAAATAAACCTCTTAACTGCAAAAAAAAAAGATGTCCAGGAGAAGCTCGAGGTCAGGGTGGATCTAACGGAGCAAAGGTGAGTGAATAGGTCAGAGAATACTCTGACATTTACAGAGTCAGCTGAGAGTGCAGAGCAAATTGGGCAACAAAGGTCCTGATCATTATCATCGAACTCGGTCGTTCTCAACTTTGTCTGCTGCGGGGGTTGCAGTTATCTAGCGAGGGATGGCATTTCTGGTGATTATTGAAGCTTTTATTGTGTCTGTTATTGTGTTCAGTGCAACCATATTTACTTGGTTTATGAGGCAAATTGTTTTTATCGACACCCTATTTGAGAAAAGAGATGTTTTCTGATTACATGAGGTCTTAACCTTACCATAAAGTGTGCACTTTCTGCACAGTTGTCAACAGAAAGAGGGAAAAATTGCCAGAAGCAAAATTATACGGCAAGTGCGCTTAAATTTAACATACTTTTATTTACTTGAAGCTACACTAATTATCTTTATATTAGAAGTGTATTCGTGAACTTGAAGAATGCTGTTTTCTAACAACTAATTTTGTACTAAATATATATGTAAATGTTAATACATTGCAGAAAAGCAAAATTTTAAATGTATTTAGGGTACTTTTTTTGCTTAAGAGGAACACATAGCAGTTCATGTGCAGTATTTGGCTTTTAATTAGAATGAGTTACTTCACTTCACTCAAATGTAGCTTGGAATACCCTCAAACTTAATATTAAAGAAATCCAAAATGTGTACTTATAAAATATAATTTCAGTTTAAGTAAAAATTCTGTGCTTACAATTTAAAATATATAAAAAATATTTAAAAAAACCCTGAAAATTAAATAAGTACACTTTAGATAGTACATGTATTTTTCACTTAAAGTAATTTCATAATAATATATTTAAATAAAGTGTACTGTAGTTTAATGATAATCTTTTTTTTTGTGTTCTACACAGAGTTAACACAGAGTCTAAATAAGAGTTAAAACATTAATTAATGTGTCATGCATCTTATTTAGTGTTGTGCAAGTTACTTACATTCATTAGTTTTGATGTACATTCATTAATGTTACAAAATGTAAAAATAAACCCCTTTATCAACAATTTTCTTCAAAAGGCGTTATATCAGTTAACTGATGAAGATCCACCAGACTGAAACAAAAACCATCATTTGGAAGCGTTCTTGTTATTAAGCATATTTTTGTCACAAAACTTAGGTTATGTACTTATATATTTTATTAATCTTTTTACATTGCAATTGTATATTGTTTATTATTTGGGATTTTGAAGTCATTGATTACTTTAGATTTTCAAGAAATAATCTGCAATTTTACAGTTAAAGACATGTTTAACAAACACTTTTAAATTATATATTTTATACAGTGATAAATAATAATTTTGCAATTAAAACAGTTTTATAACAGAAAAGCCCATTGAAAAAACATGGAATTCCTCGTAAATATCCATGAAATATAAAAACTGTACTGCATTTTACAGATATGTAAAAATGCAGTTATTTCAAAGTGTGTTAAACGTGTTAAGGTGAAGGCGTGACGCAATTTGTAATTACATTTTAAACACATCACAAAAATAAACTTAAAATAGTACACAAAAGCAATTTATTTTGGTAGGCATTGCACATCTTTGAGTCAGTTTTTGATGCACGGCCCCATGCAGATGGTTTCAGATTCCACACCAACACAAAACCAATGAGATGTCAACGGAGATATTTACACTTTTGCACAAACATCATTCATATTTCCGCCTGTCCTTGAAGACAAGGTATTGTATCTTCTGCGGAGATGCTACTAAATTTGCCTTAGAAAAAAAAGAACTGTCAGCACTTTCTCAAACCACAAGGACAAAAGTGAACTGGTCACCGTGCATTGTGAATTTTTATTTTGTGAATTAGGTGACTTTTTAAGATGAATTCTTAATATTTTAACAGCATTATTCCAAATACTTTGTATAAAAGATAATTGTCGGCATTAAAACGGCGCCTCCAGTCTGGTAGAGCAACGGCGGACATGGAGCAGCTCAAGTAGAATAAAACCATGTTTGTAATTTACCATATTGTCTGACCCCTTCAAGAACAATAAAATAAATGGACTGTAAATTTACTAATTATTTACAATTTTATTACAGTAACACACAGTATTTTCATAAAATATCTCAGTACTGTTAAAGTGGACTGTAAATTTACTGATTATTTACAATGTTTTTTAAAGTAACAAACTCTATTTTCATAAAATATGTCAGTACTATTAAAGTTGACTGCAAATGTACACTTTTTTACGGCAACAAACTGTATTTTCATTCAACAGTTCAGTACTGGTAAAGTTGAGTGTAAATGTACAGACTTTTACAAGTATTTATTACGGCAACAAACTGTATATTCATTCAACAGTTCAGTACTGGTAAAGTTGAGTGTAAATGTACAGACTTTTACAAGTATTTTTTACGGTAAGAAACTGTATTTTCATTCAACAGTTCAGTACTGGTAAAGTTGAGTGTAAATGTACAGACTTTTACAAGTATTTTTTACGGTAAACAAACTGTATTTTCATTCAACAGTTCAGTACTGGTAAAGTTGAGTGTAAATGTACAGACTTTTACAAGTATTTTTTACGGTAAGAAACTGTATTTTCATTCAACAGTTCAGTACTGGTAAAGTTGAGTGTAAATGTACAGACTTTTACAAGTATTTTTTTACGGTAAGAAACTGTATTTTCATACAACAGTTGAGTACTGTTTAAGTTTGTGTACAAATTGTGTGTGTTTTTTTAAATGGCCCCTTCTGTGCAATAGGGCAAAATCAATTCAAAGTGACATTCAACAGGGAGTAACATGGCAATGTTCTTCTGAGTGGGTTGCCTGCCAGGAGTGTTCCTCTGAAAAGTCATTCTGCGGAGTTAATGCCGTGTGCTCCGTTAGCATGGCCAATAACTCTGATTTGTTCCTCTGTGAGTAAAACAACACAAAGCGCAAGGATGCGTTAATGGAACGCAGGATTTAAGAGCATAAATGTGTATTTATAGGTTTTTATTAAAGCCCATATTATGGTTTATTCTTAAAAGGCTGTTTGTTTTTTAGAGCTGTAAACTAGCCTAATTGTCTATTTCCTGGAGTTTATTTTTGACATACAGATGTAATTTCTCTAGACGCAAAATAAACTGTGTTTTATTACATGCGAGAATCTATCTCCAGGGAAGCAAATCTTCAGTTCTGAAACAACAGACCATTCGCCCTGATTAGAGCTCAATAGATAAAATACCTTATTACCTTGAACAAACGGCTTTTGTGTGTAGACAGTTAATAAATTGATTGCCTCGCTGCTAATCTACAGTGGATTTGCCAAGACAGGATCGTTTTGAAGTGAGCTATTAAATATCTGCCAGGGAGAAGAGGAAAACCAAGGAATATTTTCACCATTTAGACATGTCATGTACACTTGTTCATTTCAGCTTACCTGTATGTTTGCTAATACCGCTGTCAGTAGGGATTAGGTCTGTGTAATGATGATGTGCTAGTGTTATTTTAGTTATGTGAGTGCTACAAACAGGGCAGGAGCGACAGTAAAGGGCTTGTTTTGGAACGGACCTGTAAAAAAAATGGGATCACGCTAACAACAGTAGAAATTGCACGGAGGGTTAGAGGTAGGGTTAGGGATAGGGTAGGGCTAACCTTAAGTGCTGGTCCCTACATGGACTGTGAGATGACTTTAAATGATGTCAATACCTTCATGAAGAAGCGAGATGTATTGCTCACTACTTTTTGAAAATGGATTAATTAAAAGCCATCTATCAATTTGACCCCTTTTTACGAGAACCCGATGTCCTTAAACAGCATCCCTACCTGCTGCATAATCCATAAAATGATAAATAAAAGTATTGCTAAAAGTTTACTGCTGGGAATATTTTGAAGTTCTCGAACGTGTCCATGAATGGTAATAGAGCATTAATATTAGCATTTTTATGGCTCATATTTGAATATGAGAAGGGATTTGGATGCAAGGTGAGTGGTTTGCTGGGGAATCGATTGAAGCCTATCAAATGCAGATCGGGGACTTTGCCAGAAACTAAATGAGAAAATTTGGTGAAAATATTAGCCTGAACTACAAACATATAATCATCCTGCATGAAACTTCTTTTTATTTATGTTTTAGCTGATTACATCAACCCGTGAAAGCTATGAGCTGCTAAAATATTTAATTCATTGGTAGAACTTTACTTCAACTACACACTACTAATCCTTAATTAAGCATTATCAAAAAGTTAATTAATACTTTCTAAAGCATTGTTTTCATGTTAATACACATTTTTAAGCCGTTCACAAATATAACTTTAAGTGCTTTATTCTTGGTTTATAAGCATCTACTGTGGGATTTATAGTTTATTCTATCTTTTTATATTATTAAGTACTTATTTTATTAATTAACTTTCTTATTCTTTAAGATAAAACTGCTAAAAACTGATGAGTTGAATAAGAGAGGATTTGTAGGAGGCTGTGTGTTCCAGCAAATTCCAGCAAAACCTTATCGGAAGCCGGGCCGGCCTTCTCACGCCTGCTTCCCACCATCTCACCTTGAGAAAGGGACATCTGGTTTCGTTTCTATGGAAAACAGCTCCTGGCTGACGCAATGAGAAAGTATACAATTTGGGTACAAAAGGAAAGAACTTTGAATGTAACTTCAGAAGATGATTTTTGGGATCTTCTCCAGCGTGTTGTAACCACTGTTGATATCTCTCTGCTGAAGTCTTCATTAAAACTAGATCAGTTGGCAATCTGTCTCTTGGTCATTTTGAACATGCAATGGACGCCTGAAAAGTCCAACACTACATAATAAGCTAAATAACATTAAATTTGTGCTTTATAAATTAAACTTCACTATTTAAAAACCAGTTAGTTATTATTTGTTAGTGATTCATTAGATCACTTAAAGCATGTTAATAATTGATTATTGAATAATTTAAATGCACATTCATACATCTTGTTATTAAGAGATATAGTAACATTTACTCAGAGTGATGATAAATGTTTTATCAATGCAGACTCACATACTTGAATTTACCGTCAATAGATAAGAACCCTGGACTGTTGAAAGGCCTCCAAAAGTGCTGCTGAAAAAACAAACACAAGAAAAGCTGATATGATGAATGTGTTGCCGTGTACATCAGGTGCAATCCTTGTACTTTGTTCAATGTAGTTTATAATGTAATTTTGGGAAATGTAATTTTGTGGAATTGATTTCGGGAGGAGTGTCACATGTGTTTGGCCATTCAGTCCCAGCTGGTTCTGGGTTAATTCGCTCAGTCTCTAGGATATAAACAACCAAAGCTCCTCTGCCCAGTTAATGATTTAACCCTTGTATGGTGTTCGGGTCTGTGGGATCCATTTTCAGTTTTCATCAAAAGAAAAATTAAACAAGTATTTATTATTTGAAGCTGAGATTCACTGGGCTCGGCTCATTTCCTGTGAAAAACATATCAGAACAGATTTTTTATGACCCACACGTACGTCCCCTACACATTTATATTACACACAAGGTGTTCGGGTCTACTGGACCCGGGGCATGTTAAAGTGTGAAAATGGTAGATTCTTTACCTTAATTCTGTCTTCCCACACAAACATAAATCACACATAAACATAACATTTTACATTTTAGAATAAAATTGTGTGATTGTGTGAATTAAAAGTGCCAAAATGCAATGGGTCCAGCAGAGCCACCAACCCTGCCAAAGTAACAATAATGAGAACACCACACATGGTTCAAATTCTAAACGTGAAGAAATCAGGTTAAAGAACAATAAATAAAGTATATTTGCTGTTAATAGCATTTGTTTCTTGGCTAAAGGAATATTGTTTAAGTTTTTAACATAAAATGTTTTTGATTGGGTGAATTAAAATCTGCAAAATGCAATGAGTCCACGAGACCCGCAAACCCGCCTGAGTAACAATATATGAACACCACACAAGGGTTACTCAAACACCGCCTGGTAACAATAACATGAACACCACACAAGGGTTACTCAATCACCGCCTGAGTTAACAATAACATGAACACCACACAAGGGTTACTCAATCACCGCCTGAGTAACAATAACATGAAACACCACACAAGGGTTACTCAAACACCGCCTGATAACAATAATATGAACACCACACAAGGGTTACTCAAACACCGGCCTGAAGTAACAATAATATGAACACCACACAAGGGTTACTCAAACACCGCCTGAGTAACAATAATATGAACACACACAAGGGTTACTCAAACACCGCCTGAGTAACAATAACATGAACACCACACAAGGGTTACTCAAATCACCGCCCTGAGTAACAATAACTATGAACACCAACCACAAGGGTTACTCAAACACCGCCTGAGTAACAATAACATGACACCACACAAGGGTTACTCAAATCACCAGCCTGAGTAACCATAACATGACACCACACAAGGGGGTACTCAAACCCGCCTGAGTAACAATCATATGAACACCACACAAGGGGTTACTCAAATCAACGCCTGAGTAACAATAACATGAACACCACACAAGGGTTACTCAAACCCGCCTGAGTAACAAATAATATGGACACCCCACAATGGGTTTCCTCAAACAACCCCTGAGTAAACAACTAACATGAACACACCACACAGGGTACTCAAACACCGCCTGAGTAACAATAATAAGAACACCACACAAGGTTAAATCAAACACCGCCTGAGTAACAATAACCATGAAACACCACACAAGGGTTACTCAAACACCGCCTGAGTAACAATAATAATGAACACCACCCACAAGGGTTACTCAACACCGCCTGAGTAACCAATAATAATGAACACCACACAAGGGTTAACTCAACCACCGCCTGAGTAACAATAATAATGAACACCCACACAAGGGTTACTCAAACACCGCCTGAGTAACAAATAAGAAACACCACACAAGGGTTAATCAAACACCGCCTGAGTAACAATAATATTGAACACCACACAAGGGTTACTCAAACACCGCCTGAGTAACAATAATAAGAGCACCACACAAGGGTTAATCAAACACCGCCTGAGTAACAATAATAAGAACACCACACAAGGGTTAATCAAACACCGCCTGAGTAACAATAATAAGAACACCACACAAGGGTTAATCAAACACCGCCTGAGTAACAATAATAAGAACACCACACAAGGGTTACTCAAACACCGCCTGAGTAACAATAATAAGAACACCACACAAGGGTTAATCAAACACCGCCTGAGTAACAATAACATGAACACCACACAAGGGTTACTCAAACACCGCCTGAGTAACATAATAATGAACACCACACAAGGGTTAATCAAACACCGCCTGAGTAACAATAATAGAACACCACACAAGGGTTAATCAAACACCGCCTGAGTAACAATAATATGAACACCACACAAGGGTTAATCAAACACCGCCTGAGTAACAATAATATGAACACCACACAAGGGTTACTCAAACACCGCCTGAGTAACAATAATATGAACACCACACAAGGGTTACTCAAACACCGCCTGAGTAACAATAATATGAACACCACACAAGGGTTACTCAAACACCGCCTGAGTAACAATAATATGACACCCACAAGGGTTACTCAAACACCGCCTGAGTAACAATAATATGAACACCACACAAGGGTTACTCAAACACCGCCTGAGTAACAATAATAAGAACACCACACAAGGGTTACTCAAACACCGCCTGAGTAACAATAATAAGAACACCACACAAGGGTTACTCAAACACCGCCTGAGTAACAATAATAAGAACACCACACAAGGGTTACTCAAACACCGCCTGAGTAAAATAAGAACACCACACCACAAGGTTATCAAACACCGCCTGAAAGAACACCACACAAGGGTTAATCAAACACCGCCTGAGTAACAATAATAAGAGCACCACACAAGGGTTAACACAACAACAACAAAAAAAACCTCCTCTTTTCTTTCAGGCACGATTTGCCTTCCTGGACCCAGGGGCCCCTCCGTGTACAGTACACTTCTTTACGCTCACCAGTTATGCTTGTGATACTGGGCTAATTCTATCTAAGCTAACTGGTGAAACACTATTAGAAAACATGCCGGTTTTAATCAGAAACTAGATCGGCTTTAGTCTCTAGCGGTCAGATTTCACACCCACGAGCCAGACTAAGTAGGATCTTTTTCTCCTGCTCCTCAATTGTCTCTTCATTGCACCTGAGGTTGCAGTGGGCAGCGCTGGCAGACTTGCCTCAAGCCAAAAGAGTCCTGCTGGGGCGAGGCAGTCGCTCAGAATAGAACATGCTGCTTGCACAGCCAAATGCTCCTTGCAGCATGACTTTATTCCACAAAGGAGAGGTGCAAAATTCACTCCTGTGGAACAGCCAGGCTAAAGTTAGACTTTCAGCTCTGGGAATCAACCATTTTGTTTATGTTGTGAAAAGGGGGTACACTAATTTAGAATACAGTTCAAATAATTATGAAACGTGATTTCATTATTCCCTGTGTGGTAGATACTAATAATCTATCAAAAGCATTTCTGACTGTCGGTTCACACTAGATAACTGTTAATTCTCATTCCGTACTGATCAGTGGAAACCTTTTGATTAAGAGATGCACTCTGCTCCTTTCACTGTCACTGTGACATTTTGCTCAGTCATTGTTCTATTTTTGCTGCTAAGTCCCTGTAACCAACTCATGTTTGGTTTAAGACAACTTAATTGTGGGACTTTTTGAACGATATGTATCTTGTCTCCTTCGCTCTTTCTATGATGCTGTCAGGATCTGCCCAGTATCTTGTTTTTAGATCCGTGTCTCCAGAGGTCAGATCACTGACGGTCCTTCCCTCAGTTTTGGTTTCACCTTGTTTTCAGTTATCTCTCTTATTTTGTTGTACAACTGTAGTTTCCCTCGTTATGTTTGATTGGTTTCCCTTTAGAAGCTTCCCTCAGTTTTCTTTTGAGTGCGGTTCATTATACCCCTTACTGGTGCAGTGAGCTTGGTTGTCTTTTGGTCTGGTGCTGTAAGTTGTGTTCTTGTTTAACCCAGTTTTCAGTTTGTATCTTATTTGTGGTTTTCCCCCTCGTGGGTTTTGCTTTGTTACTCTTGTTATTTTGTTTCTTAAATAAATTACTCTAAGATTATCACGCATTTGGGATCCGCATTCCTCTTTTTAGCCTCCGCGCCTGACAGATGCATTGCGTCTCCATATGCTCTTAATCTCCTTGATTAAAAATAGGTACCAAAATTAATCTGTAAAATATGGGGTCAAAGTTATTTTTAATTGGCTTTACTTTGACGCTGTCCATTTTGGGGTAACTTTTCAAAAAATAAAAAAAAATTAAAATCAACAATTACAATAAATGCATTCTTTTACTATCACTTTTATTTAGTAAATTCACATACTTTAGGATGTGCCTGTTTTTCAACATCCTCATTGTTGTTAGGGTTCTCTCTTGTTAACTGAGTGAAGATGGATTTTCTGATCAATGCTCTAAACTTCACTTTTATGTTTTTGAGGATGCTCGAAAGTTTTCTCAAATTCGGCAACCCTAACAATGACTTGTGTTATTGAGTATGTATCCACATTTTAAAGCCTTCGGTGGTCTTAATCTTAATTTTGACTTTTTTTAGCTTTTAAGCATTTTTTACATTTCTGGCAACCGCAAAAAGACAACAAAAAACCATAACGGATGAGCAGAAAAATAGGAGCTGTGAAAAATGTTTAGGATGAACAATTTCAGACTTTTTAAAGGCAAAAATTTTACATTTTTGACTTTTTAAGACCTTGCGGAAACATTGGCTTCATTGGAAACATCGATCAGCTGCCACTACTTTGCAGACTTTGAGGACATGCAAGTTAATGTAATTTTAGTCAGAACATGAAATTTAAGGAAGAGTATCACTTTTATTAGTGACCTCAATAGAAAATATTTTGTAAGAGTTTGTACTGGTGCCATGCATTCAAGGGACAACTCCCCGCTCTCCCTGCTCCTGCGCGATAGGAAGTGATGGAACTGTAGTACCTCGACCAGCCACAAGGGAGTGGGTTCAGAGGAGAGCAAGTTCTCGTTCACTCCAATGATAAAACTGTCCAACTTTGGAGCTGAAAAACACATGTTTCCACCGCTGGTGCTGAGATCGGTAGTTTTGACCTTCATGAACACTCTGAGGGGGTGAATTATTTAAAAATTTGTTTATTTAGGTTATATAAAATGTAAACATTCAGCCAATCTGACATCTGCGTTAAGCTTATGCATCGCTTGCTTGTTAGCTTGTTTCACTGATCATACTAAACGGTGCGCATGCTACGTCCAAGTTATATACAGTCTATGGTGGTCATAGTAAAAAAAAAAAACAAGTTATCGTCTGGGTATCTGACACATGAATAGCAGCCCATTGGTTGATTTTTTTTTTTCACAAAAACTGGGCTAGTCCAATGAAATCACAGACTCCTCCCTCCAGCCCTCTACCAAAGTCGTATTACACCCCCAATTCTACACTTGTACCTGATATCAGTATGCATCCCTGAGCTTTGAGAAGTGGAAAGTAACTTTGGTTAAATAAGTATTCTGGGTTTGGGTAAATAAGTATTCTAAGCATTTTGCAATCACTGTGGACGCCATGGCAAGCGGTATGATAAATATTCAGTGATCCATCCTTGTTACTGTGCCAAAACTCCTGCAACAAACATACTGTGTGCACATTCATATGAGTCCACACAGACTGATCAGCTCGGTTGTGTGTTCAGCTTCCTGTAGCCCTGTGGCATGCAGTTTTGTGATGGAAGAATGATTTATTTAGCACATACACAAACAGAGTTTCAGAACACACACCTCGGCTGTCAGAGTTCATCTGCAGAGATCAACTTATATACAGTATAGTATATACTGCCCGAAGGCCTGAGCATCACAGTACGGAACTGGCTCTGATACACCAAGAGTCACTGTGTTCATGATGACTGAATCCAGTTTGCTTTGTGGGTTAATAAAGGGCAGTTCTCATGTTTGGTCGCTAACGTTTACTTTGTACCATTTCACCATTTCAAAAACTGTATGCTTTGTGAAGCTGTTTTTGTGAGCTCTTCTAAAACGAGGACTATTTATTACTTAAAAAGCATTAACACATTAGAGACTCGGTTACAATCTGAACCATTAAAAAAAACAGCGCAGAGAGAGCCAGACTATTGAAGAATTTAGTTTCATGTGATAATGCTTTACAAAGCATAAATAGTCCTCACTTTGTGAACTCACAAAAATTAAGTAGATATGTGTTAATAAAGTGATAAGATAAGATGCAATTTGTTATCACACTTAAAAAGTTATTATATTTCTGAAAAAGAAGATGAATGAATGTGCTTTTAAATCGTCTAATAATAATTTATCAACATGTTCTAAATGATCTCATGAATCTCTTACAACTAATTTATATGGTGTTTTATATGTTGAAAAGTTCATATATAAATGATTAACTGATCTTCAATAAAGCGTGAAGTAAATGTTATTGAGCATATTGTGTAGGTGCTTATAAACCCGGAATAAAGCCTTTAAAGTCATATTAATAAACTGATTACAAATATTTAATAGCGTAGAAAGAAAGGTTTATAAATTACTAATTAACAATTTGTTAATGCTTAATAAATAATGAATAGTATGTAGTTATTATAAATTGCTACCGATTTATTTGCTGTAGTTCAGCAGCGGTTTTCAGAAGTCAGCTTTGCAACACACTGCATGAAAACCAAGTGTGTAAAAATATAATTAAAAACCCTAATTTTTCATTAATTACTAAAATATACTTAAAATAAAAATTATCATTACATTATCATTACAGCAACGGAACACTAAAATGAATGCTAGGCTGGAAATATGTTATAAATAAACTATGATTTAAAAAGTTAGTTTAAGCATTTTAAATGTGTGTTGCTGAGTATTGTGTATGTAGCTTAAATAAGTAGTTTATTATCAGTGTCATAGTGCTGTTGCTTTTATTGCTCATGTTTTTAGTTTATCCTATCTTTTAACACTGTATTTTGCTTAATTTCTGTTCATCACTTTGGTTCAGCACTACGGATTGTAAATGTACTCTCTAAATAAAATGTACTTTCTAATTTACTTACTTACTTGCTAGTATGTAATCAAGCAGCTAAACTATTTACATTGTAGGCGCACACGTGAGTCGTCTCAAATATTAGCTCAAGCTAACGATGACACTGTGTTGAAAATGTCTGGGTGAGATTTCAGACGCCATCATTAAACTGTGCATCTATTAATAAACAGCTTGACTTCTCAAATTTCCACTGAATTCGGGCTGAAAAGGTTAATTTTAGCTTCTAATTTTCCTCACTGGCAGGTTCCTCCGTGTGTCTGCGCGCTCTCAGCGAGCCAATTAGAGAACACATCTGTTCCATTAGACAATCTCCACGTCATCCATCAAACGTGTCACATTCATCTCGCCTCTATATTTCTCATGCACATGCTGCACATTACACCCCAAAAGATTGGCAATTTACTTCACCTGCAGCTCGGTTCGCTCACATTACAGAGGAGCGATGAACTCAAAGAGTGCTGGTGAAAAAAAATGAGTGTGAAAGTTAAGGTGACAATTGAAGGTTCACGATCCCCCTGACGCGTATTCATGTAATCTTCTCGTTTATTGCAAGCTTTTTAGGTACAAAGAACTAAGTGATCGTTTCATAGAGCCATTAGAAGAAGAATTGCTATCATGGGATTGATTGGACGCTAGATAACTTCTACCGCGGGACGCCAACCCAGCCTCACATCAGTTTGTGACTACACTGTTTTTACTAGCACTTTATAGTAACCACGCGCTAGTAATAATTTATTAAACATTAATAAATAGTTAATAACTCTTTTACTTAGCATTGTTTCTATGTTATCACGCAATTTCGAAATATGACTTTATTTCAGGTTTATAACCATCAATATATGTTGCTTATAACATTCATTTCATGCTTTATTGAGGATCGGTTTATCATTTATAAATTTAACTTTTCACTATTTAAAAAGCCATTTAGTTATTAGATGTAGGTTAGATTCGTGAGATTATTTAGAAGACGTTATTAAATCATTATTAAATGATTTAAAAGCACATTCATTCATCTTTGATAGTGTACTTCGATAGCTTAGCTTAGTTTAATGATAATTCTGTGTTGTAGTGTAAATTTATGTTGTTTGATGTAGCACCTTAGTTGTGGGGAAATGTTTCGTTTCACCGTGTACTGCACTGTATATGGTTGAAATGACAATAAAAGCTTACTTACTTACTTACTTATTATTCAGAGATATAGCAACTGTTACTAAGTGTAATAATAAATGCTTTATTAACAGATAATCCTACTATAACTCATGATTAATTCAACTATATAAAGCATTTAATAGCTGCTAGTTAACTGTTTGTGTGAGCTCATCTAAAGTGAGGACTATTTATGACTTATAAAGCATTAACAAATGACCAATTTAAAGGGTCAGTCTTATTCTAAACCGACGAAAAGCGCACTGTGCAGATAAATATAAATAAATTGCTCAAGTTAAAAGTAAATAGAATATAGTAATATTATATGCTCACACAAACAGTTAACTAGCAAGTAGTTAGAAGTAGTTGAATTGATCATGAGTTACAGTAGGATTATGTGTTAATAAAGTATTTATTATTACACTTAGTAACTGTTACTATATCTCTGAATAATGAGATGTATGAATGTGCTTTTAAATAGTTTAATAATCATTCATTAACATGTTCTAAATGTTCTCATGAATCACTTACAACTAATAACTAACTGGTTAATTGAATTTATAAGTAATAAAATTTGTATTTTAAGCATATCATATAGACACTTATAAATCAGAAATAAATCCTTTGAAGTTACATTTATGAATGTGTAATAACATGGAAATAATGGTTTATAAATTACGTATTAACTATTTGTTAATGCTTAATAAATGATTAGTAGAGAGTGGTTATTATTAAGTGCTACCTGTTTTTGTGTTTGTCCGTCAGAACATGTTTGAATCCATATAATTTAAAAGGAAATAAGTTTTGTGTTATCCCAGCGTATTTGATTCTGCTGCCGGTGACCACAAACGCTGTTTTTTTTGTTGTATGATTCTCATAACAAACAAATAAGACCTCTGTTTAATCTAAGCAATGTGGTGATCAAGTTACAAGGTAGTTTTTTCTCGCAGACGAAAGGCATTGGTCTCTACACGCAAGCAGCGGAGAGGGGAGTGCTTAGGGTCCTTGTTACAATTTTTACAATTAATAATAATAATAATAAAATAAATGCATTTTTGTAAGCAAATGATACACTTAAAATTAAAAAATGAATTAAAACTGAGGCTGAGATATGTTTAGATATATTGTGTCATGGAAATTAACACTCAAGAGTCATAATTTATGAACACAGCAGCAAACAGCAATTTTATTACTCAAACCTGATAAAATCATACCTTATCAATGGAGGTTTATGCAACCATACATTGCAGGCATCAGAGAAAGAGAGAGAAAGGGAGAGAGAGTGAGCGAGAAACAGGAAGAGGGAGAGAGAGAGAGACAGGAAGAGGGAGAGAGAGAGAGAGAGACAGGAAGAGGGAGAGAGAGAGAGAGAGAGAGAGAGACAGGAAGAGGGAAAGAGAGAGAGAGAAACAGGAAGAGAGAGAGAGAGAGAGAGAGAGAGAAACAGGAAGAGAGAAAGAGAAACAGCGGACGTCCGAGAAACAAGCGAGGCAGGACAGACGAGGACACATTTGAGATAATTCATTAGATTCACCCCAGTACAATTCCCACCTCGCTACGTCACTCCCATTTGGACCATCCCAAACATCACACACGCCCATACAAACACAATCTTATAGAAAACATTATAGCTATTGTTATGCTCACACAAAGGGAGAAGATGAGGGAGATGCAGGTAAGTGAAGTTTATTAACAGTGGGTTAGAATACACAGTTCAATGGTATTCAATGGTGAGTCTCATGTAACCTTGATCCGGGACAAGGATGGAGTGAACTGGGTGAGTATTTATAGTGGTGGTGTGATTGAAGGACACAGGTGCGGGTGATTAGTACTCAGGTGATGGTTCTCGGGATTGGCTAGGTGCAGATGGATCATGAGGGGTGTCGGTGCAGGTGCTGGGTGTGACAGCTATATTACTGCCATTATTTATAAAGATTACATTTTCCATTAAAATTGTGATGTGAACTTGCCAGAAAAAGAAAAAAACATCTGAAAACATGTCTTCACTTAAATTACTTGGATATAATAATCCTTTAATCGTCTGAATTAATAGACTAAACTTTGTCCTCCATTAGTATATTACAATAGGACAGGGCCTCTCTAATTCCGCTCCTCTAATGGCCAACCATTAGCATCCAGCGTGTGTATTCATTTCACACATTTACTGAAATCTAAATCCCCTGCAATAGAAATCACGGACCCTGGGATAAGGCCTGAGAGTTCTGAGAAGGCATCAAATAGATCAGTATTGGGCCGGAGTCTGCTGTCTGAACAATACTTTCGCACAGACAACCTTGAGATTAGCTGAAAGGGATTCTTCTGAGTGCCATAATGGAAAAGGAAAAGTCAGCCTTACCGGTATCTCCTGTTTTTCCCAGAGCTTCATCTGCCGTGCTCTTTTACAGTTCTTTCCTGGAAATCTTTGTCAGAATAAAAGGGTAAACCACATAAGATTGAGTTTCAGAGCATCCTCCTCGAGGTCTGAGAACAGAATAGCTTGAGTGAGGGAAATATATCGTCTTAGCATGCATGGTATCATTCTCCTAAATGCATGCATCAAAAGATTTCACTTTTGATTGAGGAAAAACGTGTTGAAAAGCATCCTAAAATTTGTGCAGGTCGTGTCTGAAGAGCTAAATCACTAAATCACCATGTAAGTTGGGATAAAATTTGTCTTCAAACCAGCCGCAATTCTTATAATGCAAACGTGCAATTGTTTTTGTCAGGGATTTTGTAGGATTGGTGCATGACAGAGCTCTCCAAACTTTTTGCAAAGAGGGCCAGATTTTATAAAGTGGAGCTGTCTGGTGGTCAATGGTTCCTCCTGACTTCTCCTTCGTTTTTCACCACTAAAGTTACACACTTTTATAAAGCAAATACCTTTATTTTTCAAATAACAATGTAGCCAAATTAAAGCAACACACAGATATTAAGAACTCCAAAGACGTAACTATGCATTTCAATAATATCCGGAGAGCCAGATAACATAATATGTGTGTAAACAATGCCCTCAACTAGCAGCATAACATTGATAATTATAACCTAATCATGTACAAAAGTTAAATGGTTAAAAAGGGCTTTAAAACAAAATGTTCAAGTTACAAATTGAGGGAGAGGGCTAGAGCTGTGTGGCTGGACAGCTCTGAAAGCCTTTTTAATAATCCTGGAATAGAAGTGTTTTATTTGTAATATTTTTATGGGAAAAATTAATATCTTCAGAATACATTATTAAAAAAGCTCAATTGCGTTTGATATGGGCAGCGCTTTTACCCAACAAGTTTCAGCCCGATAGCTCTACGGAAGCGTTTAGGATTTGCACTTGAATGGTTCGATTCCTCTCTTCTCCGCTGCATCCTGGTGAATGATAAATCAATCATAACTAACAAAAAGGAGCCAATCAGCTGTGTAAGAGAGAAGTGAGAATTGCCAAACTCTGTTCCCAGGGTGAGGTTTAATGTCATTACACACTTATACTAATTTTCTGTCCAAAACAATGAGTATGCAAGCTCATACATCTGCCCAAACATGGGCACACACTGAAAAAGTTAGGCTCTGTCTTATCAGGGAACAATCAATGAAAGTTCGCTCGTGAGCTACTGGGTGGTGCTCGATACACAGAAGAGATCACGAAAGAATATGGTCATATAGAAGTTCGTCTTGTTGTTGTATGACCATCAAGAGTTGTTCGACAAAGCCCACAAAGATTATAAAACAACCGAGCATGTCACTGTTTTCTACTGAGTAGAGATATGAACTTTCGTTTATTTTGCTGATTTGTTCTTTAGATTTTCTTTCATCCATAAATTATGAATCATTTGAATGATTCATTTATATTGTTCATATGGAATAAAATCTGGTCTACTTTATTAAAAATGTACTAAAGTATTACTAAAATTTAGCAAAAAACAACACTCTGGGTAAATTAACTCTCATCTGTGTCTTCTGATTATCAACAGTGTGATCCGCACGCACCAAAGAAAACGGTTCACTCACCAATAAAAAATGCTACTCACAAGACATTTTGAAGATTCGTTCTTTTCACAAACAACAGATTGATACCCCCGGACGCCATCCACGGGCGAGGAGCATCCCTGTATAAACAGCAGAGGTGTGAAGCTCCTGAAAAAACACCCCACAGAGAAGCCATCAGAACATTTAATCAAATCTCAAAAAATAGGTGTTTAGAGACCTTTAAACGGTTTCTTGTCATGGCAGGCTTGAGCACAGCAACAAGACACGAAGTAGTTTTGCTGCAGTAAACACTTTTACTGCAAACTGTATTTCAAACATGCCTGCAGTTTCTTTATTTCATCCTGTAAAGACTAAACGATCTGAGTTTAGATAAATGGATTCAGACTGTTGTTTGTCTGCTGGTCAAATAAGACTAAGTACCTAAATATCAGCCAGATAAAGATGGTCCAGTGCAAACAAAGGATTGCTGAGCCCCTGTGTACTCTGTCAGGATTGGGCAAAAGAGTTGTTATTTCATTTATTACACCTCAGTTCCTCCCCAAACGATTAGCCCTTCTTCAAAAGCAGCAAATGCTTAGAATATAATCATTCACTTGAACAGCTGCCAGATGGGTTTAAACATCTCTCTGACCATATTCTTTCTTTCTCCTTTTTTTGGCAGTGGCACAACATGGACACGCTGGAGGCTTTTTGTCCTGATTTTTTAAAGCCAAGCAATGGAACGTCTCGGCCGATTGCTGAAAAAACTCAGTTTGTTTAATGAGTGTTTATACTGATGTAGTGATGTTTCTTGGCACTGAGTTTGTGGATCAGGTGACATCGGATGTCACAGACGTTTCAAGTAAGTCTACAAACAGCAGCTTTCAGATGACCAGGAAACAATCATTCTTGTGATGTAGAGGCATCCAGAGGGAATTTATTTCAGAATACATGGTAACCTAAGCATCACCAAAAATGTTCAACTGGACAATGTTTGTTAAAATACAACACAAAAGACTTTTAAAGCAGAGCGAGATGTTGTGACTATGACTATAATTTATTATCTGTTTAAAGAATATCCTTTGTGATTTCTCAGCTTCTATGGTTATACTATAACAGAGAGCTTAAGGAAGTCTTATTACTTTATGTAGTTTAGTGGCAGTTTTTATACCACATGCATAACCTCCAAGTAAGATGTGCTCTAGTTTACTATTTAAAAACCTACTCATAGATTGTTGGCTTTGACACAGAGTTTCTAGTCTTGTGGTTTTAATGTCTTCACTTTTATTGTTTAAGTACAATAAAAGTTAGTTAAGTACAATCAAGTTAGTTATTAAATGTTTTTTCATTCTCAACAACTGTACAGATGATTGGTCAACTTGTGTTCATTTGCAGGATAAATCTTATATTTTTCACAGTGTCTGAACTAAAACTGCATGTTATTGCTTGTGCAAAACACACTGCACAACCGCTCCCAAATGTGACAACCTCCTGGGATCTTAGGATATGCTGGTGAGGGTTCTTTGACTGAGTGGTTCTCACTCTCTAGAGTGGACCCCGAGGTTATTTTTGCCACCGGAGTGAACTCTGGAGCTGTTTGTACCTCTGCAGTGGATTGAAGTTGTGTTGGGAAAAGATAGGGCTGCGGTTGACTTGGGAGTGGAACTAGGAACACTGTCAGCGATGAAGGTGAACTTAGACCCTGTCTGACTTGGAGAACTAAGAACTCATTCTGGCATGGAGAGAGTATTAAAAGTCCTGACTAACTTGAAGAGGAAGCTGAAACAGTGACAGGTTCAGTGAGGGAGTTGAAAGACCGTGATACTCTGAAGAGAAACTATAAGGCAGCACTGAGACGCAGCTATCTGCCTGAACGTTAAAATTGAAAATCTCTTTCTCACTCAGATGGATTGTCTGCTTTTTTGCCTTCTTCACACCTCTGGTATTTAAATGTTGACGCAGTCACACGCCTTGCCCTTTGATGGCTCTCGGAAGACAACATTTGCGTGCCTGGCCACATGAAGGCGCTAAACAACTGTTTGTATATGACACTAGCTTTGAACACACAGAAGAAGAAAGGGTTCGTAGATCAGGTTTGTCTGGATTTTGTTGGAACGAATTTATTTGAACAAACTTAGCTCCAGCTGTTCTAGCTCCAGCAGCTCCTCTGGCGACAACGAGGTTGCTGTTCTGTAGCTCTCTTTTCCTTTGTTTTCTTCTTCTATGGCTCTTCTTCTCATTGTTTCCTGTCGTGAGGTCAATGCGAGCTAGTGTATCGAGCTCCACCCAGCTATTCTTTTTATGTCCCAACAGTCCTTTGAGCACATGATAGTCCTTTGACTTTCATTGATTCCCCTCATGGCCACTTGGCAGGGTAGATTTAATTTTGGCCTATTTGCTTTTATTGATCGACCAAACATGCGTAATTGCATCCACGCCAATTGTTTTGTCTCGAAGAAATTTGTCCAGGTTTGTGATGGCCATAAGAGATGGAGGTATGAGGACAGCACAGATTCAGACACTGAGCTGGGGGCCTCGGCTGGCTTGGGGCCTGAGCCGAGGGGCCAGATTGACTGGAGTTTGCAAACTTACCTGGGAGGATGAACTGGGCCAGATTTGAAATGTCTGAAATAAGAAGCTTCCCTTGTCCAGACGTGGAGCTCCAAGATGCTTTTGGCTCACAGATGGATCTAAAAGAATGTTCTATCTCAGACTTTAGTGTCTTTTGACCCTAATGACCCCCCATAACTATCAAAAGAGTTTTCAGAGTATGTGACTGGTAGAAATAAAGGATTTCCCTCCCACAGTATAGGTTGAGGGATTGAAGGCTAGAACCTTGTTAGTTAAACCTCTTTAGTTACTTTAGAGCTTGTTTCCATTCATCTCAGAACCCACTGGAAAGAGTTGAGAAATGAAACCAGGAAGTTACAAGTTCAGCAGTGACCTCAGGGGAAGAGGGGGGGAAAAGCAATACTATTTAACAATTTGAAATGAGCAAAACTCTACAACATCTGAGTAATATTGCAAAATGTGCCCAGTGTGGAACCCTTTAATCAGACAATGGGTGCAACTGGATTTGTCTAAACACGTGAATCCGTCAGCATCAGAATTTTTTTAAGGAATCTGTAAGCAAATGCATTCTTTTATTAAAGTATTCAGTTAATTCAACTTCATGTTTTTATTAAATGGGAACTTTATAGCAACAACTTGAATCCCTGACTGAGACCCGACGCTGTGCACAGCAGAGTCCCATAAACATCTGTTAATCAGGACACCTCATATCACAAAAGGCAAGGTTGCTTCAATAAAATCAAATATCGATCCAGAGCTGTAGATAATTGCTTGAGCACACGAGGTGTCCTCTCTTTCTCAGAGCATTGTTTTAACAAGGATCCAGGCGAGCAAAAGGAAGGCAGTATTCAGGCTTCAGGGACCTGAGAGACAGATAATATGCAGCGTGAATTCAAGATGAATTCCAGTACCAAAGAAGAGGGGAAAAACCTGCATTGCGGTAAAAATCTAACCTGTCCTCTTTGGCTGCATTTTTCACTGATATCTGTGTTCCATATGTGCTATATGGAGCCTGATCAATTATTAACGCATTAGTGTAATGAGAATACACACATTCGCTCTGATTACAAAGATGGCTGTTCTCTGAGGGATTCTTGTCTGATGAGGTTATGGATGAAACATCATGTCTTATGACGAGTACATAAAAGATTAGACTTTGCTCGGTGATGTGATGTGATGGCGGTCAATGAACAGAGACAGCAGATCAGATCAAAAAGGTTCTGATTCTGATGAAACTGGATATACAAGTTTGCATTGTTGGAGCAAATGTACTCCAGCCACGGGGAAATTACATTAAGAGACCAAAGAGTCTGAGTGGTGGTGGTTAATGGAGACTGTTTTATATAAATGTTATTTAAAAAAATACATACATATAAAAAATACTTCTTACTTCTTACACTGATCTCAATATATATTTTTTATACATGATAATTCAGATATTTTTTCCGCTAATTTTCTTTTTTCTTTAAAGCCTATTTGGATTTTGGTAAAAATACGCACAATGACGACTTGCTTCATTCATGAATATGGAACACCTTCACCATGAGAGTGTTGAAGCTGCTTGGGGTTAAGTCCTATAAGGTCAGAGCTAATTTGCATGTTGGTTTGTGGGGAAATAGATTTAAATCAAGATTGGATGCGCTCTAATAATTCAGTGTTGACAGATACCATGCTTGATGAAAAGACAGCGATGATTTTTTTCTCTCTCTCTCTCCCTTAAGCTTTGCTTCTGCGGGTGAGAGATTTGTTTGCTATGATACGCTCAAAGCAATGAGAGTTATTAATCAGAACATGAAAAAAATCAGCTACAGAGGAAGAGAGAGAGAGAGCGAGAGGTGGTTTAAAGGCTTGCATTTGTTGATAAAAAATGTTTGCTTGTGAAATAAAGTTTTTTTTAAAGTCTGAATGAGTTTTGGAATGTAGAAAAACCAAAGAAAAGTTCATTTAAAAACTGCAGTAATACATGCACCATGAAAAAAGTTTGTATAAAGAAAATAAATATAAAAAGCAATGAAACAACTTAATAATAAACAACTTAATCAACTGATATTATATATAAATTTACAAATGTATGTTAAAATACATATATACACATTTTTAACTCATACAAAATGACAAAAAGTTATTAAGTATAATACTTTAAAAAGCATAGATTCTTCAGTAAAAAAGTCATTTAACAAAAAATATTATGTAACTTAAAATTTGTTTAAATTTTCAAAAAATTTTCAAAAAAAATGTAAAACAAACATAACTGTAGTTTTTATTTGTATGTTTATACATTTTTAATTCCAATTTTACAATTATAATGTTTCAGTTACAGGAATGCATCAAATACATAGGTTATTAGAAAAGGAACTAACAACTCTTTTCTTCCAGGAGCACTTAAAAACTTTACAAAAACAAAGAGAAGTTTTTTCACCTTTATTCTGCTTATTTCCCTCTGTGTATTTTTGTGATTAAAAAGTGATAAAAAAATCCTCAAACTGATCAATGACCCCAAAGTAACACTCTAAACATGATACAACATAAAACTAATTCCCTCTTCCCTTTGTGTATTTTTAAACACATAAAAACCTAATCCCTTTTCTCCCCTAATTAAGTGCAACAGTGCACTAACATTCCAAATGTTGTAAACTTATATATGCCTTTCTTAAGTTAATTAAAAACGTGAATCAACGCGAGTGTCTCGGACGATCTGAAACATCAGTTCTTGCTTTATGACTTCCATTTCAAACAGCTCTTTGCCTGTAGGCATTCAGGGAACAAAAACATTGTTATTTTCTCATCTGACTAGATAAATAATACACATTACGGGTAAGTCTTGAATCATACTATACTTTAAGTCTTTCAGAATGCAGAAAATTTTGTTCAGCTGAGGCTTTCAGCCACTATCAACTTCTGACACGCTGTAACTACCAAAAGAAGGTAAAAGTTGTTGAGAGGAATTATTGGAAGGGTCCATATGTCAGAGCATTGCTTTTCAAAAGTTGTATAATGCAGTTGGCCCACCTACAGTTTTGTTGGTGATCTCTCATTTAAAACCATGCACGTCCATTCTAATGTTATAAATAATGCTTTGTAATCAACACACCTTGTTAATTCAAATGAGTACATGAAAATTCTCAGATTCACCAGCGTTTGCTGATTCTGTGTCAGGCAATAGACGTGAAACCCGAAGCATATGAGCTCAAGGTTTTATTCTCCTCAGACAATATCGAGTTGAGCCAAGCTGGTGTGTGCAGACGCTGAAGAGAGAAAACATAAAAACACAGGTCACTAGGAAAAACAGCAACTTAGATTCTTCCCTTCAGGGGGATAAACAAACAAAATACTGGTCAGCAGTCTCCAGTGGTAGCTCCAGACTGGGGGCAGCGCAGAATGAGATTAGAGATGCAGCGGTAGAATCACACACACAGGGCAGGATGAGATCAGACGAGACTCTATTGATGGCTGCAGAGAAACTGACGTTGCGACACTGTGCCGAGATCAAAAACTCAGACATTACGAAATGTCTAAAGCTCGATTGAAAACCGTAACAAGGCTTTGGCCTAACTAGCCTTCAAATGTTTTAAAATACTTTATGGGTCCCTCGCTGAGGACTGGTAATAATAATAATGCCAACCTGTTGTTATCAGGAGATCATTATCGTGAAACAAACTTTAAAATAAAAATGTGTATCTGTGCCTTTCGAGAAGGGTGTCACTGCTTAGGATTGATGTCTGAATACTCTTTCCCAGATGTGCTGTTAGACCAGTGCTTCTCAAATAGTGGGGGCGCCAGGCTCCATCAAGGGGGGGCGCGTTTGACCTCAGAGAATATGCTTTTTAATATTCTATTTAGATTTTTTTACTATTCTAGAATAAAGTGCAATACCACTCCACTACATTAGGGGGCAGTGGCGCTCTCATTGGCAGAGTGTGCGCAGGGAGCATTCGCTCGGTGATGTAGGGGTTTCGTTTGTACTGAGCATGTGCGCTTTGCACACAGTACAGAGTATGAGTATGAAGTGTAGACAAAAGCAGACCCTCAAGTGAAAAAATATTTAACATAATTAAAATATTTATACTTTAATAAGGATACAGTGTTATAAAGAGGTGTAATTATAACAATTTCATAGCCAAATGATTCATTTATATTCTTATATTTATATATTATCTATTTATAGTCGTGTGAGGGGGTGCACGAGATGTTTTCTTCTTCCCAGGGAGGCATGACAGAAAAGAATTAAGAAACACTGTGTTAGATGTACATGAATTTCCATGTTGTTTGTTTAATTAGGCGATAGAAATGATTCATTTCATAACATGGAGATAGTTCAGCCAAGTTAGTGGAGAAACTATCTGAAGTGGCCAGTGTTTCATGAAAGTATTAGGATTGATCAGAGAGTGGCTGCATTAGTCCAAAACTTGATTCATCTGCTTCAGTGCTTCACAAAGCCTCGGTTTACTCATCACTACGAGACGAAACATGGAACCTTGTGAATGTATGGCATAGAACTATGCAGCACTGGCCGTAAACCAGTGAAGACCAGCAGAACAGAAGGAACTTGGTATTTTGGCAGAAGTTCAAATCAGCACTAATGAGGGAAAAGAAAATGGTGATCAGTCTACACTTGACACGTACAGAACCAAGAGAAAGACAAACTGAGCCCGACACCTGAAGCCCATTATACAAGATCCGCATTATACCAGATGCCAAGGTCACACTATGAAATAGTTCCATTGACTTTTATGGGTTCACATATGATGACGGAAAAATGTAAGTTTCAGCCTATGTGTGCGATTTCAGATTCTGCTGTGATAAAAGTTCAAATAGATTTTAACCCGCAACACTGCATCAAGTGACGTGATTACAAAGAACTGGATTGGAGAGGTGAGAGCATGAGCTTACTGGAATCTTGTTTTAAAGCAAGCTTTTATTTTATAGAACTTCAGTGTTGCTGTTAAGTACATTAGAATAGCCACATAGTCATTAGAGCTCTCAAATACTAATTCCATTCCACCTGAAGACTTTTTTCAATCCTTCTGGATCATCCTTCCTTCTAAAGGACTGCTGTAGCAATTATCATCCTCCAACTACCTTAACATTATGAATTCTCCTGTGTTTGTCTTTTGGACTCTGGATCGTTCATGCTCACGTCTTAAGTCAGCCCCTCGTGGCCGGTCGAGGAACTGCAGTTCAGTCAATTCCTATATTGTATCAAGAGGGAAATCAGGAGGTTTCTGGTTGCGAGATGTTTTCTTCTTCCCAGGGAGGCATGACAGCAAATAATTGAGAAACACTGTGTTAGACGTACATGAATGTCCATATTGTTTGTTTAATTAGGCGATAAAAATGATTCATTTCATAACATTGAGATAGTTCGGCAAAGTTAATGGAGAAATGATCTGAAGTGGCCAGTGTTTCATGAAAGTATTAGGATTGATCAGAGAGTGGCTGCATTAGTCCAAAACTTGATTCATCTGCTTCGGTGCTTCACAAAGCCTCGGTTTACCCATCACTACGAGATGAGATACGGAACCTTGTGAATGTATGCAGCACTCGCTGTAAACCAGTGAAGACCAGCAGAACAGAAGGAACTTGGCATTTTGGCAGAAGTTCAAATCAGTTGCAATTTTAAATGAAAATCAGACAATGAAAACATATATAATGTAAATTCTAACAAACAAAAAGAAATGAAGAAATATTTATGACTGACGAGTTAGTGAACCATCCTTCAAAAACGGTTTGGCAAATGAACTGACAGTCACTTTATTGCCATGTGCTTTAATCCATTGTCTCTTTTAATAAAAGTATCAAATTCAGCATTCACCAGAGTCTCAGTTTTAGAAAGCCGTGTAGGCGTTCTTTCATAAAAAGAGGCAATAGCTGGGTTACTCTCATGTTGAGGGGGGCTCTGCATATTTCCAGGGTTATTCAAACCCCTAGAGCTACAGAAATCAGCCCACACACTCTTGCATGAAAGCCAATGCCAGGAGTGGGAATATCCCCTGAAAATTAATTTCACTGCTGAGGCATTTATTACCTTTTAATTTCATCTTTTTGTGCTGCATTAGAACAAGCCCGAAGGCTTTGACACCTCAGCTGCAATATATGCCTCTCCATCCGGCTATTTATTTCATATAAAGCAGAAGCTACCAGCAATTAAGATTTATACTGTGTACTCTTGTGAAAAATTGACCTCGCTCTGTTTATAAATATGATGCGGCCGCTCCCAGGAGTATTCAGTGTTTATTAGTATGGATTAGAGTGCACAGGTATATATGGCGCATGTGAATGCGTGCAATTGTAGTGAATTCTGTTCATATAGTTATAGTTTATAGTTATAAAGTTAGTACACAGGACGTTGGTTAAATCAAAACTACACACACGATGAAAACTACATTACTTAAGGTTATCAGAACAATGAGACCATCACAAACTGTTCTCATCTATTTTTCACAAGGGCACCTTCACCTTCTGAATGGTCTCAACCATGTGTTGATTTAAGTCATCTCTAGTCTGTTATGTTAATATCTCAAGATTTTAAGACCAGTGATGATCAATGCACTGGAAGTGTAATTATTGATAACCAAATCAAGCAATCAACATCACAATTACAATTATTCATAACCAATAATTAAATATGCATGGCAGATTTAAAAAAAATTAATAAACAATGTGAAGTTAAAGTAAGCAGTTGGACAGATATGGAGTGACTTATGCCCGGAGTTTGTGCTCTGCATGTAACCCACCCCAGTCTACACACACACACAGCAGAGAACAAACACACTGTGAACACTCACCCGGAGCAGTGGGAGCCATGGCTGCGGGGCCCGGGGGGGCAGACAGCAAACTTCTGACCTTTCAAGATGGTGATCTTCTTATCCACCAGACCTGGCCTGGAGTGGTTATTATATCATTTTTATAGTATATAAAACATGTGAGAGCGACACAAATCTACATTTTCTTTTTTCAGGAGTCTTCATAAAGGCCCACTAATGATGTCTTTTGTCCCATCAAACGCAAACTATGACTGGTTACATAATAAGAAGTATCAGACGGAATCAAAGTTTTTTGTAGAATTCCAATATTGTTGTATCTAAAGGCCGCTACACAATGAAACGTCATTAGTTAGCTGGGTAAAATGGATGAGTAAATGAGTAAGGTGTGATGCAGGAGTGCTCCCTGCTTCTCATGATGAATTTTTGGTACAAGCTATGCTCTCCCAGACACAGGGTGGCGCTACAATACTGTACAAATCTGACGCATATTTCCTTTCAAACATAGAGGAAAAACATGTACACAATAATCTCAGCTGTATCCATAAAACCAGCTAAACAGTTTCTTCATCTTCTCTTCCAAGCACACTGTCCACACTTTTAAGTAAATACATAAAAAGTATTAAAAAAAGAACAAACAAAAAAAGAATCTGTTGGGGTGTTGATAAGCTTTAACACTCAGTTCTTCAGTTAGACTTTGAATTAATTTTGTTCTCCCAAACATTTAGCACTTGTCACAGAACTCTCCCAAAATGGGGATGCCTTGTAATGGGGAGAGAGAGAGAGGGGGGGGGGGGTCATGATGGCCCATCAATGAGGCCTTTTGTCCCATCAAACTATTGGTTATGTGATAAGATGTACCAGACCAAAATTGCGCAATTTGGTGAAAAGGAAACGTGACTACTATTATACAATCACCTAGTTGTTAGTTTTGTATTTGAGTTTCAACATTCATTCCCTGCAGTTTTGCCAACTTGATTAACTTTATTGCTATAATTAGGGATCGCCTAGTGACTTTTTTTAAATCTAGCAACTAGCAACACATCTGTTGAATTTTCTTGATGTTCCTGGCAACTTTAAGCGACTTTGTTCATTTTGGCTGACAGGCTTTTCCGATGAAGGAGCAGCTGCAAATCTATGCTCGCAGGGAGGGTTGTTATTAATATACTACTCCAGAGACAGAGAAAAGGATTTTGAGATTGTGCATCTTTATAACAAAAACAATGAGTATTGGAAAATATTTTATTTCACATCAAAAGTATGCTTGAGGTCTTCCGCCCTCACACAACATCCATAAATGTTCATTTAATAATGATGTGAAACACGTGTATATGAAATACGTTTGTGTTGTTTGGTATTGATAAAAACCCATTTGGGGGGCAGGACATTTCACGCACATCACGTGGTCTTTATGCAAATCAGATGATGATGTCATCTGGCGACTTTTCAGTCAGCCAATAGCAAGTTTTCTTACTGAGGAGTTGCAACAGTGATTCCTTGTCTTTCGTAAACCATGTTGCATGGATTTCAGTGTTGCTATGTTTATTTTTTCCTGCTCCTTGTGTGGTATAAGATGATTATTTATTCTCCTTCAGGCTCCCGATATCGCTTCGTTACATGATGGGCCTGATTTTACTGAATCGTCGTTCAGATTCATGTCAGCTGTAGTGTCAAACTGTGAAATTACATTTTCGTCAAACTAGCTCTTAAAACGAAAGCTAATTAAATCAAATTGCTTTTGAAACAACTGAAGAACCTTTCTGAAGACAGGATTAGAATACAAACATCAATATATCATTTCCTTTCTGCACCGGACCTCTTAACCACTGCAGCTTGAGTGAGTCATTACAGCAGTCACATAGAGATGACGTCAAAACCCAGAAGAGGAATGCACTCTGGAATCGACAGATGATTTTCCTGTGCTCTTTCACGCCGGGTTTCCAGCTTAATCACACTTTTGATTAAAAAAAAAAAGTTAAAGCAAACTTGAGCTGATGGTTTACAGAGGGGCAAAAACTAACTACTTCAAATCTTTTCTTCAAAAGGGCCAGAACCTCACTTTCGTTTTCAATCAGGTCTTAGTTCATTGAAATTAACGTTGTGGAGAGTGCACCCAACTCAGAACTCATTTTAAAACATTTGTCTTTTGTGAGTCAAACTTTTTCATCATGATTCTAGATATAGGTCGGATTTCACCAAGGTTTAATGTCAGCATTAAACAGCAAAGTGCTCATTAAAATTCATCCTCATTCGGAATACATTAAACTTTTTTCCATGCCGCCAGAGCTCAGAGTCTAGACAGTGCACAATTTGCGGAGAAATCCAGGATTTGCTTTGCAGACGATAATAACAAACAAGCCCTGTGTTGACATTGTTATTTCAGGGCTCTGAAAATATTATGCAGCCAGGCAGAAGGAAGAGGCTGATATGTTTTTAAGGCAGTTCATTTCTTCGGTTCACTGCACATGAACCGAGCTCCTCTTTTATTCAGGTGCTATGAAGTTGGTGGTTATCCGCACTCCCAAAAGCATGACATTTCACTCTCAGGGAAACAGTTCAAAAGTGATTGCATTTGGTTCTACTCGGCAACATCTGCATTGCTCAATCAAACGCTTCTCTTGGATTAAGACCAGATTTCACTTTTGAGCATATTTTATTTATACTTGCTTCAATAAATGACTAAAATCAGGTTTGCATTAATCCAAATTCTACCACTATCTATTCAATATAACATTGTTTTTTTTTTACTGCAGTGTACAATGCAATTTAAGTGTGTATATGTATTGCATTTTTGGCAAATTGCAAAAAAAAAAAAAAAAAAAATCCAACGTTTTCGTGCATTTTATTTAATTTTATGTTTATG
Organism: Danionella dracula; assembly: GCA_900490495.1. Classification (NCBI taxonomy): domain Eukaryota; kingdom Metazoa; phylum Chordata; class Actinopteri; order Cypriniformes; family Danionidae; genus Danionella; species Danionella dracula. The sequence goes on along the minus strand of UELW01000422.1, from coordinate 36,715 downwards.
TTCTCATGTATTTAGACAACTTCCCCCAAAATGAATCCTTTACTTGTTTTCTCTGTTTCGCTGCATTCCTTGAAGGGTGTTCTTGAACTTGAAACTGGTTTTCAGTTTGTGGCCAAGGACAGCAATTTGACCTGGAATTCAGTTTTCAACCCATTCACCTGGTTGAATTATGTTTTAGTTTCATTTAAAAGGGTAAACATCTAAAAGATTGGTAGAGAAGTGTCCTTGACTCCATCAACGTCGTAAACAAAGTGTTGCTTTGAGCACTATTCAACATGTTAGAGTTAATATTTCACAGTTTAATTTTTGCATGTGAGTACACAACTGCTGCGTTAAATAAATACTACAATGTTTATCTCTACTCAAAAGGAGAGGAGAGCCATAATGTTGTTGGGGACAAGAGCCTAAAAAACCGAGTACATGTTCACCATTACTTTTAAACCAACGTATTTTCCTAGACCATTTCATTTAATTCAATTGAATTTTTTTACAAAACTGTTAAAATGCTGTCCAATAGACAAAAAAAAAACAACAAAAAAAAAACTATACAATAGAATAACTGACTCCTCAACTCTGCAGCTAAATCAGCCAATCAGAAGCTTCCAAACTAGTTTCATGACTCATGACTTACCTTTAATGCTTGGGCTAAGCAGCTCACACAAATATAAAAAGAAATTTGTATTTGAAAAAAGAAAATTCTCTTTCCGGTCATCACCAGCAGAGCTTCTTTTTGTGTCTGTATCTTCTTCTTCTTCTTGAGTTCTTCGTCTGCGAGAGTGGAGTGTGCAGAGAATGATGTACTTTATGCTATGTACCTATGTTCTTTGGATTAATTCACTGGTTTTGATAAATGTGAATATTGCCTGTATCTTTTTATCTACGTTTTGTCCTTCTAGTATGTTCTTGATGAGTTTAACGGAAGTTTGGAGACTGGTCTGGAGTGTGGAGAGCTCATCTGATATTTTAATTCTAAACTTATGAGCAAGGGAAATGTTAGAAACACCAGAATATATGTCATGTTCTATTGTGTTGTATTTGTTTGAATGTTTTATGTTTAATTGGTTGCGTGTGAGCTGTGGCTTTCCTGGGTGAGGCCGATTACAACTGACTGCTGGAAGTGGAATCACCTGCAAGTCATCGAGTCTGTGGAGCATTTAAACCCATGTGAACCTCTTCCAGCCACTGCTAGTCCGTCAATGTGAAATGGTAGATCACTACTTTGTCCGCAAGGAGTTTGCTACCTTCTCCACCTTGAAATTACTGCTTGAATCTTTCACAGTTTGTTTTTATGTTCCCAGACTCTGCTCACCCGGATTGTCTGCCTGCCACTCCTGGTCCTGATTGCCTGCCTCCCATCTACAGTTTACTCTTCCTTCTAGCTTTGCATTACCTCCTCGGTTGAGAGAGTGGATTTTTGTTGTACTTATTTAAGTGCTACCTCCTCCTTTTGAGTGAGCGGATTTACGTTTGCCAAATAAATATTTTTGTTTACTTCCTGTTCCTCGGCTGGTTCCTGCATTTGGGTTCAGGTCTTGGATTCTGACAATATAAGACCATGTGCTCCAAACAATCATACAAATCAAAACAAAGATGGCCACTGGCAGTTATGTGATCTGTCTATCATGTGAAGCAAAGAACAGCAATAAACGACTGGAGAATTCAAAATGAAAAATGAGAGCTCAATGCTTTACTAATTTCTTGTAAGACATTACAATGCTAAATCTCATGCCAAGACGTTAGACTACTCAAGGAGGTAAATAAGCTTGTTTTCAAGACAAAGAAAAAAATGTCTACACCATGGTTGTAATGAATGTAATTGAGTTTCAAAAGTAGGAGACAGAATCTCAGAGTAATTACAAAAGTCCTTAGAAATTAGTTTGAAAAACATTTAAATGAGTAAATTAGTATAACAAAAAATGTTTTTTACTAATTAAAATAGAGTCTTTGATAAATAATATTTTGATTGCTGTTTATTAAGAGGAAAGTGATTTATGCAGTAAAATAAACACAAGTCAAAGCTTTTATTAAGCTTCACTTTTTTATGTTTTAGTTTTTTCCGCTATATTCATTGTTGTGTGATCTCTGCACCTAATTGATTTCAGAAAGAATAAGCAGTTCTCTAAGATGTCCATGTCTGTTTCTCTCCAACTTCATTAACGTTGAGCTCTGCCACCAATTATCTCACTCATAACTGCATGGTGTCATAACATAATGATGTGCGAGCGAAGTAATAAAGCAGCGAACACCATGATGTAACTTCACAAAAGAAACACACAGAGCTGTGATTTAATTGGGTGGCCTGTGAAGTGAAAGGGGCTTGTGATAAAAAAGAATGGTTTGTTTGATTTTAGACCTTGGTTTTACACCTGGTGATGAATTGAGAGAGCAGAATCATCACAAAACCTTCTCATCCCAAATCCATCAAGTTATGATATTGAAATCCAAGACAGAGGTCACTAAAAACATTGACCTCTGAAATGAACACTGATCAGCTTTCATCTATACATCCATGCATTCATCTTCGTCCTGTTATTCAGGGGCAGTCGCTGAGGCTGCAGTTTGAGCGAGCAAGCCCTCCCTCACAGAGCACACCTCTTCCAGCACTACAGATGGGATACAGAGGTGTTCCCAGGCCAATCTGGAGACATAATCTCTCCATCAAGTCCTCCTCCTGGCAGGACATTTTTGAAACAGCTCTCTAGAAAAACGTCCAGGAGGCTTCCAGAACAGAGGCATGAGCCACTTCTACTGGCTCCTCTCGATGTAAAAGAGCTATCTTTGAGAAAGCCCTCCATCACCCTATAGAGGAAGCTCATTGGTCGCTTGTATCCAAAATGCTATTCTTTTGGGCATGACCCAGAGATCAGGAATGTAGATTGAGCAGTAAATCGACAGCTTAGCCTTTCTACTCCTTTCTCACCACCACAGATCTGTGGATTACAACGTTACCAATCCGCTTGTCAATTTCGAGAAAGGGTTTTTGCTGTGATGAGACTCGTGCCAGGAAAGGTACATCTGTGGCTTTTGTCTGGTATCAAGACTTGCTTCATACATGCACCAATCGAAGTTCTTGGAGCAAGTAAAAATTGAAAGTACAGACGGGAGTTGGGACAAGTAATGTTTGTTATGGGAAAAATGCCTACAATTGACACAAAAGCAATTTTCTACAACAGGAAGAAAACATTTTGTGTCTACTTTTGATATATATATATATATATATATATATATATATATATGGCTAGTAGTTGTTTATATGCTCCCAGCATTGTACCAGACCTTATTCTTCAACAACATACTGTCAGATGTACTTATGCCTTATATAGATTTGTTTGTTTTCCACACATCCGCTCTGACGAATTCACAATATGTTGTTACTCATCCGATAAACAACCAAACCCTTTATTCATAGCAGATAAATATAATATCTTTTTTTTTCATTCTCTAGCCCCAGTCTGTGCTTTATTGAATTCAACTCCTGCTATTTACTTTGTGCAGACCATACAATAACACACAAACACCGGCCCGGCTAGCTTGTTTTTCTCATCACCTCCCCTGAGCGAAAGCAAGCATTATGTGAAAACCAGAGCATTGTTTGTGCTGTTTGTATTCTCACTAGAAGAAAGATCTGTGAGAGAAGCAGCCATTACTCTGGTAGGAATGAGAGAGAAGTCCTGCTGTCCTCCATTAATGCGGATTGAAGGCCGAGACCAAGCAAACCAGTGCTGGTTTTCATCATCATAAAAGGAAGATGGGTCACACACGCAATTTGGAATGTGCCTGTGCTGTTTGAGTTTTTGGGGTCAGAAAAAGATATAGGGGAAACATTTTCTGAAGAAACTATTCATACCGGTCAGATGCTTGTGGAGGTGGAAATCGTCCTTGATGCTTGTTGAATGGTTGCAAAAATTCTAGTCATTTCATGAACTTTGAAACATTATTTACGTCATTTGTAGTCATTTTTGTATTAGAGATGTAATTAAGCCTGGCAAAAATGAGGAAGAGTAAAATAAGGGAAGGATTTAATAATGTTTTACTGATAGGTTTTTCTTGCTCCATGCAGAAGATGCGAATGCACACCAACAAACAGCTGCTGCAGCCTCATCTCGTGCCGAATGCTTCACATTTTCTATATTTTATCTGTTTCAATAGCTTCATTTACTAAGATGTTCATTTTAATATAAGAAGTGGATTTTTCTAGAATATCAGTCTAGGGGCCCCAAACTAAATCTTGCGTTTGTCTCACACAGTACAATCTAGAGTGTTGAATCTGAGTTTATTTGGTCCTTCTCTATATTGAGTTAAATTAACACTAAGCTCTTCAACTTGAACTACAATAATGTATTAGTTTAAACTCTTATTTTTAAATTGTAATGTGGGAATTTTATTCAGTGATATACAAAGTAGGTTTTTTTTTAATGGTGAATATTTGGTGGTTATATGATAACCTCATAGATATTGTAACTCATTTTGAGTGTTATACTCTTTTAGGAGTGTATTTGGTCCAGATAGACCCTCATGATTACTGTGCACAAGCCTGGAAACGTTGCTGTTTTTTTTAAATAGAATATCCCAGTTTATATCTCAGAGTTTTCTCCAGGAGCCGTTCAAGTTCTTTCACTTAGATTGTTCTCCAATTGATATTTTAATAGGAAAAATGTGATTTGCAATAGAATCAGAAAGCTTATTTCAACTGAGTAATTTAATTGTTTTTATATAACATCCTTTTCATATTTTTGTGGGCTTTAAACAAGACATACCGGAGCTGAAGCAACAATAAAACAACACTGATAGTTTCAGAGCTCTAAATGCTTTGATACTTTAATAATTTAAACTTTCTTACAGCCAGCAGCGAGGAGTTACGAGCTCCGAACCAGGGCATATTAAGTCAGGGGACCTTTTTAAGAGCTGAGCTAGTAAAGCCAGCCTCTTAACGATGGTTGAACGAGTAGCTAATGCAATCGAGCGATGACGACCAACTCGAGATGTGAAACACTATACCACTGAACTAAACACTAATCTCAATCTCTCGATTCCTAACACAGAGAATCCTCGATAACAGGATACTCAGAGACTGAATACAGTTCACCTCGCAGACCAGAGAGTTTAACTTGGGTGCCTTTTATACTAACTTAAAATATAAAATTTTACAAAAATTTTAAACCTTCCAGCAGTGATCCTTTGTGTAAAAAAAAGGGAGGGGGGCAGTTTGTGGTCTGGTGGATAAGGAGATCGACTTAAGATCAGAAGGTCACCAATTGGATCCCCATATAATAGCTGTGGAGCCCTTGAGCAAGGCACCAGTTCCCCGATTGCTCCCGGGGCCTCGCAGCCATGGCTCCCACTGCTCCGGGTGAGTGCTCACTGTGTTTGTTCACTGCTGTGTGTGTAAACTGGGATGGGTTACACGCAGAGCACCAATTCTGGGTATGGGTCACTCCATATTTGTCCAACTGGCACTTTCACTTCACCAGTTGAACACTACAAACTTGTTAAAAAATACAATCCAAACTATTCTAGCAGTCCATTAAAGGTCACGGAGCAGTCCATAGAGGATAGGAAAATGGTCAAATCTGCACGGTTGCACTGTTTCAGTAAAAACACAATCAGAAGCTGATCCACGAGAGCTCCTCTCTGCACCCGAAATTAAAAAAGCTTGCGTTCATATTCCACCTTTCTTTGGACAGCCTTTTCATCTTTTTTTTGTGATACATACCTGTAATATCCAGCTGCCATTTCTCACTTATAAGCAATTATAATGTGTTTTTGTTTTGTTTGACCATATTTTTAAAGGTAATATTGCATCATTCATATCTTTTCACTTCCATAAGACATATAAACAAAAAAAGCCCTTCAACCCCTTTAACTCTTGTATGGTGTTCGGGTCTGTGAGAACCGGTTTCAGTTTTCATCAGAAGAAAAATTATACAAGCAATTATTATTTGAAGCTGAGATTCACTGACCTTGGCTCATTTCCTGTGAAAAACATCACAACAGATTTTTTATGACCCCACGCTGTATCTCCCTCTATACATTTATATTACACACGAGGTGTTCGGGTAATAGTGTGAAAATGGTAGATTATTTACCTTCATTCTGTCTTCCAACACAAACTTACATCACACATAAACTTACAAATTCAGATTTTAGTATAAAATTCTATGATTGTGGGAATTAAAACGCCCACAATGCAATGGGTCTAACAGGTCCACCAACCCTGGCAAAATTACAACAATGAGAACACCACACATGGTTTCAATTCTAAATGTGAAGAAATAAAGTGATTTAAACATTTGCTGTTTAAATCACTTGTTTCCTGGCTAAAGTAAATATATTTTAAGTATTTTAACATAAAATGTCTTGATTGGGATTATAAACGAATGGGTCCACCAGACCCACAACAATAATAAACAAACAGTAACAATAATATGAACACCACACAAGGGTTAAATTATTAGGGTTATTTAAAATGTTTACTAAAGCAGTTTTTATTTTATTTCGTTTTTTAAAGGTTAAGATATAAACAGAGAAATAGAAAATGTTGAAAGAACATGGTCAAAGCTCACCTTCCTGTGAAATGTTCAGAGAAGCTGAACTTTTGTGTGTATTTGTGCGAGATGTTCAGGTCAGTGGAGCTGGCAGTAGATGTGCCTTTGCCCGCTGGCAGATGACACTGGCCTCATGCCCGGCTGTGCCATGCAGGTGTGCTGGAGTCACACGAGTGAAAACACAGGTCACCAGTCGCAGTTGGCATGGGTTTTATGGGTGGCTGAGATAATTGCCCTCTAAACAAGCAACGGGAATTTAAGTGTCTCTCTGTTTTTTATTTGCAGCTTCAGACTGTCTTTATCACCGAGATACAAGCAACCTGCATGCTGTTTAAAAGAATAAGACACTTTTCTTTTTGAGTGCCTATTTTATATATCTTGAATAGAGTGGCCTGCTTAAAGTTGTTGTGGAGTAATTGAAATATAAATGTTCCTAATTTATAAAACAAACAAAAAAAACTTTTTTTGACCAGCTGAGAGAGTCACTTTCACACAGAAGGTTGAATGATGCCAGCTGACACCATTTATTGATGTGTACATTAAAGTGAGCCTTCTTTTTTCTTCTGTTTTTTCCTTCTTCCTTTCTGTTTTCCTTTGGGGCGATTTATCCTTTTTGTGGCAAAATGAAGATTTCTCCAGGGTTACTTATCAGGGTTGTTGTTATTTTGTACCGTTAATGTTTTTCTTGTCTTTCTCCCTCTCATTCTAGTCTTTTACATTATTTGTTTATACTATAAATTTAACAAAGTGTTACAAATTATTTAATTTTGTGTTCATAGGAAAGACTTGAGACTGCTTTCAAAGCCGATTCATCTTTTTTTGCATGTTCATGAATAATACATTTTACAGAATTCTGGATCTCACCGGTGTCTCCTAAGGAAAAGGCTGAAGAGAGGAAACATTTACACAAATAATTACCATATTTGCGAGGTCTCCGGTCTTTGCCCTCTTCTAGCTCTCTCCTGTGTGTTAGAATTTAACAGATGGCTGCTAACCCTAAATTACGTAATGGCTGAGTCTTTGATCTTATTAAGACACAGGTAAAAATCAAATAAGTGCATGATAAATGTAGAAAATAATTTGACTATTTTTTTGTGTTTTTACAAAACTATTGATAAATGTAACATTTGTTAGGCACAGACAAAAAAATGTTTATAATAAAACCCGCTGGCAAAGAAATTCTTTAAAAAATCTTTAACGCGATAAACACATTTTAAGTTTTCATTGTCTTTAATTTATAACATTTTATTGACATTTTGGCAAAGTATTTTTGGTGATACAGTATTTTCTCTACCTAGGAATACGATATGTTCCTGAAGACTGCGGAAATGGGGGCGCAGTGGTGGAGTTGGCTGTCTTGTAACCGGAAGGTTGGAGGTTCGATCCCCACCAGGCCCATTCTGCTGTTGTGGCCCTGGGGAAGCCACTTCATCTGCATTGCCCAGTATGTATGCCAGTGACTGGTGGGGGGTGTTTGGTGGTGGTCAGGAGGCCATAGGTGCAGAATGGCAGCCACGTTCTGTCAAACTGCCCCAGAGCAGCTAAAGGCTACCAAGGTAGCTTATCACCACCAGAGTATTAATGTGGGATAAATGAATAATGCTCTAAACATTGAAAAGAGCCTTTGAGCTTTGAAAAAGCGCTATATAAGTTGAACACATTCTTATTTATTATAAGACTCTCCAATTACCGTCTGCAGCCTTGTGTTGTGTTCTGTTCCATAACTTGACAGTAACATAATAAAACTTGCATTCTAAAAACAGCATGCATGTTCTACCCAAAGCATAGCACACCATTTTGAGGGAACAGGTGTGTCACTAGTATGTGAAGGCTTAAGTGATAAATTGAAAGCCTGGTGTGTAAAGCTGAAGTTCAAAGAAGAGGCGCTCCTCTAATTAGTGAAGGGAAGATAAAAGGCCATCATCCATAATTGAGCATGGCACTGGTTTCCTGTCATCTCCTGTTCTTCAACTTTTTCCAAAAGTGCAGAACAGTTTGAGTTCTGGCCCACTTTCATCTGTTAAAGATTAAAATCTCTTTTAACTGCAAGCTTGGCACCTGGGCGAGGTGTAGAGGGGAGCCGCCTGTTGCTTCATGTGAAATAAAATGGATTTTAGGCTTGCTTCAAAACTAATTGTGGCTATTGAAAAAGGTCTGTTTATTGTAGATTGTTCAATTTGAACACTATTGAATATTTCGCTGCACCAGTCTGCTAACCATATGAACTTTAGTCACCAATACCATGTATTTAGTACATTAAACGACATACAATAAACCCGGGTGGGTGCGTGGTGGTGGTGTGTGTGCGCGTGGGCGTGTGTGTATGGGTAAAGTTTCCATCTTCTTTTTTGCTGCCTCCTTCGATTTCTTCAACAAGTTAAGGTGGTAGCTTTGATGAGTTTTCTTCTAATCTCGATGATGGAACCTAAAGGTTAAATGTCCCGTTTTCCACATTTGATGAGATCATTTAGAACATGCCAATAAACTTTTATTAAACTATTTGAAAGTGCTTTCATACATTGTTTTGTCCAGATATGAAGTAACCTTTAATAAATGCTTTTTTAACATATATTTCTACGGTAACTCATGATTAAATCAGTTGGTTAAAAATCTAAGTAAACTGTTTTTGTGAACTCATCTGAAGTCAGAACTATTTGTGCCCTGTACAACATTTACACATGAAATTTATTGGCTCAATTATATTCTAAACGATAATTCTAAATGATTAATTGATCCTCAATAAAGCATGAAATCAATGGTATTAATCATGTTATATATATGCTTAGAGGCTTTAAATTAATATTTATAAACTACCTATTATCAGTATTAACATAGAAGCAATGCTCTATAAATTATGAATGAGCTTTATTACAAAAGCTACAGAAACTCATAATAGACAAAATCAGCATTATAAGGCTATGTAACTGTGTATTTGTGTTCAGAGCAGCGTGATATATCTAGTGCAGACCTCTGTTGTTCAAGTGTTAGTTGTGTGTAAGTGTGTTCATGCAAGTGCGATTAGCCAGGGGCATTGCAGTAAACACCAAGTCTCCATTGAATTGGTTTTCCATGGCTGTTGATTTCACGCTGAGGAAGAAGCAGGTGCTGCCCTAAACTTTATGCAGAGAGTCAATCGATCTCCTAAAGCTACACAGCAGCAGTGCATCACAATCTGGCTCCTGTTGTTCAAACCTTGTCAGGTCTCATATGAACAAAGCCAAGGGTGAGCTGCTTAAATTTCATCCTCCACTCCAGGTGAGTTTCCTACATTTACATTTGAAGGGAATCAGGAAAGAGCTTCGTCCAGTGGAGCTGTCTTTTCAGATCGGAGTCAAACTGAGCCGGTCGATTGCTGCCATGCAGACTAGAGCTTTTTTAAGAGAAGGCTTTAAATACAGCGTGTAAAATTAACCCCCACCACCAAACGACAGCAGAAAATCTGCACTAGCGAATAACTAAAATGAAAGACTTTGAAGCCTTTGAAGAAGGGTGTTTTTTTATTATTTCAAGCAGCACATCACAATTTCAGTCTATTCAGTGATTGTGAAGTCGTATTTACAGTTAAGCATTTGACAGACACGTTTGTCTAATGCATTGTAGTGGAGAGAAATAGGCAATTTGTTACAATGCCAAAGTCTTACTTTGGTTTCTCACAACAGAAGCGGTTTCAGCTCATCAATCAGCATCCATAGACGGAATAAAACAAAACAAATGAACTGAACTTATATGCAGAAACCAGCTGAGGAAGAGGAAGTAAACAACAATATGTATTTGCCAAAACTAAAACCACTCACTCAAAAGAGGAGGTAATGCGAATCTCAAAAGGAAAAATAAAGCTGTAGATGGGAGGCAGGCCCGGGACCAGGAGTGGCAGGTAGGCGATCAGGGTGAGCGGAGTCTGAGAACATAAAAATATGAAGGTTAAAAGTAACATGATCTACCATTTCATGTCGACGGAAGAGGTTCACTGGCTGAAATCCTCCACAGACTTGCAGGAGATCCCACTTCCTGCCACCAGGGGTAATCAGCCACACGCCGGACGACCACAGTTCACAAGCAAACCATTAATAAGAACTAAACGTAAAACATTCAAATACAAAACCCAATAAACCATGACAATTGTAAGTAAAGAGAAGAGTTTCAGTTGTTTGTTGATCAGGAGTTTGTTCTAGCAGCCAGGGACAGTGAGAGAGAAAGATTTTCTGCGACTTTATCTCCCTGTTCAGTTGAGTTGTTGTTTTGAGTTCTGGCCGGAGAAAATGAAAGACTCCCCGTTTCCTTGCATTTGGGTCTCTCAAGGATACACCTCACACAGCTCTTAAGTTACTTTTCAGGGCCGTTCCATCAATAAATGCACTGGGTTATTACAACTTCATTACAAATAAATTTTTAATAAAAGTTTTTTCAAAATAATATTTTTTAACAAAGCTTTGAATGTCACTTGAGTTACAAGATGTTTCTGTCTTCCTTTTTTGTAACAAGTTGGTGTCGTATTTTGAATTGTGTGATGGTGTCATGATCTATTCTTGTATTTACCAGTTTTACCTTTTCATTTTTAGCAATGTCTGTTGTTTTTCCTTTGCCACCTCCAGTCACATGGCTCAGGTCATGTGACTGACGCTGGCCTTATTTGATTTGTTCTGTCTGTTTGGAGCACAGATGATGAAGATGGAACACGTCAAAGACAATAACCTTCGGGTGGAGCAGGGTTAGAGATCTTGTTGGGCGATTCTAGTGGATCTCTGACAGCAGCAGGTCATGATGACAAACATTTCAACCGTATCCAACTGCTTTTGGGCAGCAGCTGCCCTATGGTTCCTCTTCCTCTGGGCAAGGTGTAGGCTGGATTCCTGATTTTCCTCCTTTGAAAGAGGGCTGACACATGCCGAAGGAGTTGTTTAAGCAGGAACAAGGAGTTATTACGATCTATCTTTGGGTCTAGGAGTAGACCAGGAGAAAACTAAGAATAGCTGAAGGTTCAGAGCCAGTTGGAAATCCAAAAATGAAAATCAACCAAATAATATTCTCATGAATGAACAGTTTTTTTGTCTACAGAAAATGTAAACGATAAAGACTCAAATGTCAATCAAAACTAGAAAAACCAAAACTAGATAATTGCAGATAAACAAAAAAGTAAAGCAAAAAAAAAGTAGCTCCCTTCCCTAACAGAGTAGCAAATGCAAAGAAAAATAAAAGGTACAAAGTTCAAAAAGGGACCCACCATCAAACTTAACCAAGTATAAATGACAAAGCTTAAGTATTTAAAAATAAACTTAACACAAAAGGAACACTTCCACATGAAAGTAAACAAATCACTATTTTAGCACTCCCTTCCAAGAATGATTGTGACGTCTTTCATGAGCCCTCTCTCAAGCCACGATCCAATTAGAGCCAGAGGCCAGTCGTTTGGAACAATTGGGACAAGTTTGACTAGGGAGAAGCACAGTCACACAAGGAATCAAGCACAGGAAATCACACATTAAATCCTTACTTAGATATGCCCCAGGACCAGGAGGCCTAAGTAGAACGCTGAGACGTCTGATGTAAGTTGCCCCTAGAGTTCCTCAGTCATATCACTCTGCAACTCACGACTGGTTCCCCACTGAAGTGAAGAAGCTTTGAGTCTAGTTAGAGGCTCTGATTGGCCACCCATGACTACAGTTCTCTATTAACCGCTGTGTGAGTGTTCTGGAGCAGAATTGAAGCAGTCACATCATCCAGGTGAATGCTGCGCACTGGTAAGGGATTCAGACGCCTACTCAAAAGTCTATAAAAGCGCTATGAACATGTAAGGAATTAAAGAAGTCACGGTTGTGTAGTTCTCCGATAAACATTAGTAGCGGAGATTTGCATTTACTGACCTTAAACACTTTCCTGACTACATAATGAATCCGAATACGCTTCAACACGGTGGTTGGGGATTCCCTTCAAGGGAGGTGCTTTGGGGAAATTCATGAATGTGAAAGTCAGTTCAGATTAATTCATCTTGATTGCCTCTCACTTTGAAAAGTATTCTCAGACTACAGTGTTTTCGACTTTGAGATGTGGCATTTGCACTTGGAGTATGGAGGCTAATTAGCAACCACAATGAAGGACGTGGGAGATCTGCAGCGGTGGCTGAATTCCTCTTTCTGTAGTCCTCGGAGCGGCTGCGATTGGCTGATTCGTTCAACACAGCTTGTTCTGCAGAGCTCAGGGAATCTCTGACAGACAGTCCTGCAAAATAGACGAGTCACGACTCTAGCAGACCACCCAGCTCTTTCTCATTAGAGGAAACTTCTGCTGCCCTGATTATACAAGTCTCTTCCATCTTTAAGCTTCTCTTCTCTTCCAAGAACTTCCTTTCCATATAGTCTTAGATCTTCTCCTAAAAATCTCATTTCCATTCAGATTTTTTCCCCAATGGATGAGATTCTATTTCTGTTTTTTTATTGCTTCCTAAAGAGATGTTAACTTGGAAATATTGCAGTTGATAATTTTAAACCAATACTTTTTTATTTTAAGATTTCAATGTGGTTTCCAAATATTACACAGCTGCTTTCCTAGACTAAACTTTTTTTTATCATCTGGTTCATCCAAATATTAGCTATCGTAAGTGTGTCTGAATCAATTAGTAGAGGGCAGGCTACAATGGTAAAGTTACTTTACCAATAAACCAGACCTTCAAAGAAAACTAGTTATGAGTGTTTGCTGTCCAAACTAAAGTGAGAGTCCTGAAGCAAAACCATTCTGAATCTGAGCGTAATAACACACTTTCTCCTAAAGCTGACACAAATAAAGACATGTGCTCCTCTATTAGAGAAAGCCAGAGGTCATTGCACAGAAAATCTGATTATTTTACAAGACGATTCTTTATCAGAAAATGAAAACAAAAGCTTACCTGTCATGTTTTATGGATTTTTGGTTCAAATACAAGGTGTAGGACCATTTCAAGGTGCTGTGGACATTGGGTTTCTGATCTCCCGAGAGGTATTCAGCTCAACGCTCTCACTTTCTTCCTCAGGACAGACTAAGGTGAGATAAAAAGAAAGAAATAAAACAGGAGGACCCGAATGAAATAGGTTTTGACGCACAGGTTGGTGTTTAAGAACAGATTTTACAGATAATTAAGTATTTTAACCTTGTACAGCACATGTAACCTTGTGAAGAGAAAACATAATACACACATGCGGACACACAAACACACACACGCGCACAATATTTACTTCAAAATATATTCATAAAAAAACTAAACAATTATAAAACCTTAAAATAACATTTAGCATTCACAATAAACTGTTGGTTCCTATTGTTACTATCTTCTTCTTCTTCTTTCGGCTGTTCCCAGTTTAGGGGTCGCCACAGCAAATCATCTGTTTCCACCTAACTCTGGCCTCAGTATTCTCTACTCTTGCACCAATTACCTTCATGTCCTCCTTCAGCACACCCATATAACTTGTCTTTGGCCTTCCTCTTGCCCTCTTGCCTGGCAGCTCCATCTCCAACATCCTTCTACCAATATAACTACTATCCCTTCTCTGCACATGTCCAAACCATCTCAATCTGGCTTCTATGACTTTGTCTCCAAAACAACCAACCTGAGCTGTTCCTCTGATGTGCTCGTTCCTAATCTTGTCCATCCTTGCCACTCCTAAACTGAACCTCAACATCCTCATCTCTGCTACACATGTATTCTGTCTTACTACGACTGACTTTCATTCCTCTTCTTTCTAGAGCAGACCTCCAACTTTCCAGGTGTCCCTCCACCTGCTCTCTACTCTCACTACAGATTACAATGTCATCTGCAAACATCATTGTCCATGGAGATTCCTGTCTGACCTCATCTGTCAACCTGTCCATCACCATAGCAAACAAGAAGGGACTCAAAGCCGATCCTTGATGTAGCCCCACCTCCACCTTGAACTCCTCCGTCTGACCTGCAGCACATCTCACTGTTGTCATACTCCTCTCATACATATCCTGAACTACTCTGACGTACTTCTCTGCCACTTCTGACATCCTCATACAGGACCATAGCTCCACTCTCGGCACCCTGTTATACGCTTTCTCTAAGTCCACAAAGACGCAGTGCAGCTCCTTCTGACCATCTCTGTACTTCTCCATTAGCGTTCTCAGAGCAAAAAATTGCATCAGTAGTGCTCTTCCTGGGCATGAAGCCATACTGCTGCTCGCAAATATCCACTTCCCTTCTTAGCCTAGCTTCCACTACTCTTTCCCAAAGTTTCATTGTGTGGCTCATCAACTTTATACCTCTGTACTTGTTACAACTCTGCACATCAACCTTGTTCTTAAAGATTGGCACTAGGACACTTCTCCTCCATTCCTCAGGCATCTTCTCACTTTCTAGAATCCTGTTGAATAACCTAGATAGGAACTCCACTGCTGTCTCTCCTAGACACTTCCACACCTCCACAGGGATGTCATCTGGACCAACAGCCTTTCCACTCTTCATTCTCCTCAGAGCCTTCCTCACCTCATCCTTTCTAATCTTTTCAACTTCCTGCTCTACAATGTTCACCTCTTCCCCCCTTCTTTCCCTCTCATTCTCCTCATTCATCAACTCCTCAAAATACTCCTTCCATCTTCTCTGCACACTCTCCTCACTTGTTAGAACCCTTCCATCTCTATCTTTAATAACCCTTATCTGTTGCACATCCTTCACATCTCTGTCTCTTTGTCTTGCTAATCTGTACAATTTCTTCTCACCTTCCCTCGTGTCTAACCTGGCATACAACTCATCATATGCCTTCTGTTTGGCCTTTGCCACCTCCTTCTTCGCCCTGCGCTGTGATTCCTTGTAGTCCTGTCTACTTTCTTCAGTCCTTTCGATGTCCCACTTCTTTTTAGCTAGCCTCTTCCTCTGGATGATGTCCTGTACTTCCTCATTCCACCACCATGTTTCCTTATCTTCTTTCCTTCTTCCTGCTGACACACCTAGCACCTTCCTACCTGTCTCCCTGATCACTTCTGCTGTAGTTTCCCAGTCCTCTGGAAGCTCTTCCTGGCCACCCAAAGCCTGTCTCAGCTTCTGTCTGAATTCCTCAAAAACGTCTTCCTTTTTCAACTTCCACCACTTGGTCTTCTTTTCCTTCTTTCCTCTCCTCGTCTTCGTGACCACCAGAAACATCCTACACATCACCATCCGATGCTGTCTGGCTACACTCTCTCCTACCACTACTTTGCAGTCAGTGATCTCTCTCAGATTGGCTCGTCTACTTAGGATGTAGTCCACCTGCGTACTCCTACCACCACTCTTGTAGGTAACTCTATGTTCCTCCCTCTTCTGGAAATAAGTGTTAACTACAGCCATTTCCATCCTCTTGGCAAAGTCCACCACCATCTGTCCTTCTGGGTTCCTTTCCTTAACACCAAACCTGCCCATCTCTTCCTCATCACCTCTGTTGCCCTCGCTCACATGACCGTTGAAGTCTGCTCCCACCACTACTCTCTCCACTCTGGGAATACTCTCCATCACCTCATCTAACTCACTCCAGAATCTCTCCTTTTCTTCCAGCTTACAGCCTACTTGTGGAGCATAACCACTCACTACATTCAACATCACCCCTTCAATCTCTAACTTCAAACTGATCACCCTGTCAGACACTCTTTTCACCTCTAAAACATTCCTCACAAACTCCTCCTTCAGGATCACTCCTACCCCATTTCTCTTCCTATCCTCACCATAGTAAAACTGTTTGTATCCCCGTCCAATACTACGCGCTTTGCTACTCTTCCACCTGGTCTCCTGCACACACAGAATATCTACCTTCCTTCTCTCCATTATGTCCGCCAGCTCTCTACCTTTCCCGGTCATTGTACCAACGTTGAGAGTCCCTATTCTCAGACCTATACTCTTGCCTTTCCTCTTCTCTCTCTGCCTACGAATCCTTCTCCCTCCTCTCCTTCTTTGACCAACAGTAGTCCAATTTCCACCGGCACCCTGTAGGTCAACAGCACCGGTGGCGGTCGTTGTTAACCTGGGCCTCAACCGATCCGGTATGGAAATCGAATTGATGACTTGCATTTTTGGTATTGGCATGTTTTACGCCGGATGCCCTTCCTGACGCAACCCTCTCTATTTATCCGGGCTTGGGACCGGCACAGAAGTCACTGGCTAGAAACCCCTGTGGCTAGATTTTCCTATTTCCTATTGTTACTATCAATTTCCAAAAACAAGAAGTTCAGATTGATATGGAAAATGACAATAATCGTTTACTATGTTGTTCACAGAAGTAATACTTATAATAATACATTTTATTTGGGAGAGCCTTTCTGGACACTCAGACACCTTACAAGCACAAGCGAGACAAAACAGCAACAAAAAGGCAAATGCACAATGTAACTGTAACTTTATTTTTGAGTTATTATCTTCTTGAAAATGAAATAGAATGTGATTGCAAGAGAAATATCTCATAATCAATGAGATATTTCAATATGAATATAATTTAATGTATTTCACACTATTTAAATTCACTTATTTGAGAATCAAAAGAACTTAAAGTAAATTTTAAAGTCAGCGAAAATTTTTTTTAACAGGTTTTATCTTTGAACAAGTCTTGACAGTTTTTTTTTTTTTTTTTACAGTAGAGTTCAGTGTTTTAGGTTGTTTTAATTTTTGGTCATTTTAAGTATTGTTATTTTTGCCTAATAAATCTGTTTGATGTAGTTTATTGTATCCAGTTACAGAAGATAATGTTTTTATGGTGGAACTCTCATTCAGTAAATATCATGCAACTATTTCTCATAAGCAGAGGAAATGCATTACAATTACAGTGCGACTCGATTTGCATCCTCTCCTGCTCCTGGACTAATCTCCCATTACTGAAAACATATACAATTGAGCTTTTGCCTTCCCCTTTACCAGCCCGAGCATATTTTATTTGTGCTTCTCAGCGTGGTAATTAATGGTTCAATTTCCCTGGCCTTTGTTTCAGGTTAGAGCTAATGAGATGTTTGAGTTGTCCATGCATCGCTCTGTGTATTCTTATCTTGGACAATACCAATAATAAAATACCATTAATAAAATAGCACACCTATTGTCCTCGTTTGAAATAGCATATTTACTCTTTAACCGTTATGCTTTAACCCTTTGTAGAGCCCTCAGAAATAATATTTGAATAAGTCTGCTTTATTACGCAAGAAAATAATAGATTCAAATCTATGTAAACTAAGTAACCGTAAATTGTTGACGGCTCTATAAAGGTGAAAGGCCAAGTCTGTATGACCACATTTACTTTTGATACTTTGATACATTTCCTAATGAAAACACAATTTTGCCCTTGAATTACTCTTTCAGGGGTCGGTATAAAGAGTCAAATGAACCAAAGCATATGTTCCTATGAGGATCTCAGGCAGCAGAACAGCTACAACTAAACATTTCTATCATAAACAGCTTTGCTGCTATGGTGTGTCCAGTAATGTCAAAAGAATCGCCTTTGTCAGCACAACTGAGATCATTCAATCCCCATATCTCAGCTATTTCCTTTAGCTGAGATACTAATCTTTATTTGTGAGTGTGATAAACAGTTTGGTTGCTATGGAGTGGCAAGTGATATCGGAAAATAAAAACTGAATAAAAAAACTGTTTTCTAACAGAAAGGAAAATGTCTTGACTCCTTTATTGTTTCCTGAAGTTTAGGCATACCATATGGTTGCTACGGTAAACACTGGATGGTTGGGAGGGGTATGCGATATACCATAAGGTTCTTCCTGTCATGTTTAGGGAAATATATTTATATTTGTTTCAGGGAAATAAATCAACCCCCTTTGCACAATTTCCTAAATATATTATGTTGTTGGTGATTTGGTTGCTAGGTTAAAAATTGTGGTTGCTAGGAGACATAAGATAAGGTTTGCCCTGTATACCACCCCCTTTGCAGCTAAACATTGTGAGTTGTAAACATAATGTGTCTTGTGGGGGATGTAGCTCAGTGGTAAAGCACATGCTTTGCATGTATGAGGTCAGGGATCAATCCCCAGCATCTCCACGGTGATTTCCCCTACTGTAAGTCGCTTTGGACAAAAGCGTCTGCCAAATGCATAAATGTAAATTTGGAAAAAATGAGAATGGAGATATGATTTCCTAAATCTGAGATTAATTACTGCTGCTTTGGTTGATAGGGAAGGGTTAGCAATAACATATAGATTTTAAATCATTGTGTTAACATTTTCTTGAGTTTATTGATTTAATTTGCATTTCCTATTGTTTTTTGTAAAGGAGGTTGCAAGTGTTTTTCCAATTGTGAACTAGTTCTGAGTCGTAGCATTACAATATGTTTGCTCTCCTGGGAAACTAAACGTCGTAGTGAAGACTGTACCATCAAGAAAGATGTGTTGGCCAAAACTTCATCCACATGAAAGCAATCTTGCTACATGAATAAAAGAAAAGAAAACAACAATACAATGGTAACTGTTGCTTTCTCATTCTCAGAAACCTTTCTGTATAACTGGTAACATGCATGACATCTGCTTCAAGCGTGAGTGGGTGAAAATTATTTTTTTAAAAATTAGTAAACAGATGAAGTGGGTGAAAAAATCAGGTTGCCATTTTTGACTAGTTTTTTTCTCTGTGTGTGGAAGCACAGTTGGGCCTGAAGTGGACTCCAGAGGCTTGTACGGCAGTCACATGAGCGCCTAGTTCCTCCCTCGAGGTCCAATTACAGCTGACTTGAGAGCAGCTAGCGGTCAGGCTGAGTTTCAGTCGAACCGAGGCTGAGAATTAGAGCACAATGTGAAAAACGTGCTGAGCTTCAGTATGGCTGCAAACCCATCCAGGAGGGACAGTTAAACAGAAATGAAGAGGCTGAGAGAAAAGAGTGAAGCAGGCTGACTGCTGCAGATGTTTCTGTACATGGAGTGTGCTTTTGCTGCCCTTTTGGAAACTAAGACGAATGTGACAAGACGCAACATCCCCAACAGCAAATGCAGAAGTTTGCACTTATTTAGAACTTGGCCTGATATTCTAAAGTGAGCTGTCTGTGTACAAGAAATAACTCTAAAAAGGACTATACTGTTGCTGAGCTTAAGTGATGCTACTTGTGAAGATCTCAATAACTTTATGATGTGCGCCTACAAAGCTTAGTTTTGTAAAATATCACTAGTTAAGGAAGATATAGATATACATTTATCTTGATTTGTCACAACTTTTGAATAAAGGTTCAATATATGACCAGTAATGTATGAAATCTGTCCATGAAACGGGGATGACACGGTATAAAAAAGCCGTGTTTCAGATATTTTTTAAGCAATGCATGGACAAGTTTATGTTTAGTGAGAATCAAAAGCATTCGAGTATAGCCAGTGGCTGGACCGAGGAAGGACTCATTTTAGATCTCAATTTAGGCTAGAAGATTGTTTTTATTAACATACCCAACACATACCCGAGAAAAATAGCAAAACATGATGCTTTTAATTTGTTAGTTCCATGTTTGTTATGGCTATAACGGTTCTAGTCTAGGGATCATACACAAATCCTAAGCAAAGTATCCAATGACACTAACATTTTTCTTACTTGACTAAAATCAAATAACTTTGAAAACGATCAGAACCCAGCTTGTGAATTTGCCTTTGCTGGGTTACTTGTCCACACTGGGAGGAGTCAGCTGAAGTGGCTCATGCATCTGTTTTGGAGGTGTCCCAGACATGTTCAGCCGAAGGAGGTCCAATCACGCTGTAGAAACTATGCCTGCCGATTAGCCTGGGAATGCCTCTGCTCTCCCGCTCTGGATCTTGATAAAGGTTCCACTGAGAGTTTAGACTGCTCGGACTGCTGCCTTCGAGATAAGCGGAAGAAGATGAATAGATTGATCAGAAATTAATGCATACTTTCAGGTAAGCGTTGTAAGGCTCTGTCTGAAAAAGTTTTCAACGTGAAGTGAAAGT
This sequence comes from Danionella dracula, assembly GCA_900490495.1. NCBI lineage: Eukaryota > Metazoa > Chordata > Actinopteri > Cypriniformes > Danionidae > Danionella > Danionella dracula. The sequence continues at coordinate 16,289 of UELW01000422.1, read as the reverse complement.
GAGCAGTTGGCCAGATATGGAGTGACCCATACCCTGAATTAGTGCTCTGCATGTAACTCATCCCAGTGTACACACACAGCAGTGAACAAACACACCGTGAGCACTCACACGGAGCAGTGGGAGCCATGGCTGCGAGGCCCGGGGAGCAAACGGGAAACTGGTGCCTTGCTCGAGGGCTCCACAGCTGTGTTTGTTGAAGATGGAGAGCTAGTGTTTCATCACTCACACTACTTTCAACATTTCACCCCAGGTTCGAACCGGAGACCTTCCAATCACAAGCTGACCACCTTTTCAACCAGACCATAAAGTGCTGAAAAGGCAAAGGCATTGAAATTTGCATAAGCAAAAAGGTTGCTCATATTAGGTACATATTAAGCTTGAGTGGCAGCAGTCCCTCACCAGAACGTTCATTCAACATAGTCCTTCTGATTTAGTCCTTCATAGTCCTTCTCAGTTGAGACATACAGCTAGGTTCAGCAAATGCACTTATGGAACCCATCACTATATTATAAATATCAGCTGTTTCACATGAATCACAGATCTTTGGGTTACTCTAACAAGGTAATTTTTTGCAATTCAACTTGTAGATATGTCTAGAAGAAACAAGGCTAGAAAGAACTCTGCCAAAGCAGTTTCAACCCTGTCACTAATACTTTCTAGCATGGCCTTTCATTTGTCTGGTGTTTATAAAGGATTCACTTGTGTTCATGTGTCAGACTGTGGATGTCAAGAATAAAGGTCAGCACCTGAAAGCGGAGGATAACTGAATGCACTCCATCGGCTTCTCTGTTCATCTGGTATAGACAGAAACTTGTAAAATCCATCAAATCAGCTTCAAAGGCCGCAGCACGATTTTACTTGCACATGCTGTTCTCCAGAAGGCTTTAGGATTGTACTAGCTACAATATAATTCAGTCTCCATTGACTATATGGAATATTAGATTGACATTAGAATGCTTTAGTTACTTTTTTTATTGGAAGTCATATTGCTTGCCCTAATAGCTGTGTCTTAATCCAGGGTCTGAATCCATCGGTGGACCATTTCAGGTTGGCTTACGTCACAACGCTGCGTGAAGGCCATCCCATTTCACCAAAAAAATGAAGGATCCTTGAAATGAGTCCTTCGAATGCATCTTTTTCCCGGAATTTCGAGAATACATCGTTACCATCCTTCGTAGCCTCACATAAACCAAGATGCTCTGCCGTCCCATTTACTGATGATTGAGCCTTTGGAGGATCGTAGGCATCTGGAAGCTGGGAAGGCTGCATCCTCCAAAAGATCTCAACCCTGTATTGAGGAAAATGTAAAGATTTTTTCACAACAAAAAGCAGATAAACTGATAATAACAAGCCGAAGTGATTATAAAAAAATCCAGCTTTCATCTGCTACTAAGAGTCTGTCCGGGCCACATAACCGGTGCATAAAAGAGTGGATTCAGGCTCTGTCTTCTCCTTCTAATAAGTCTCACTCAATATTTTCCACTTCTTTCAGGACTTTTAAAATATGGAAGCTTAATGGTAGTACAATGCTAGCTTTGTGGATAAAGCTAATGGAATATCATTACATTCCCAAGGTGAGCAGAAAACTTGAAACTCACCAGATTCTACTCTTCACTGATTCTTCCCTGAGCAAGATCCTTTTGAGTCGTGTGCTTCTTAAAGAACTTGTGGCACACGTACAACACGGAGATTCCACACACTTTGAGTTGTTCTGCTCTTTTCTGTTGGTCTTGCATTTAGTCATTAATTCCGAATGAAAACGTTTGTTTTTACTAGTGTTTTGGTCATTTTAGATTTATTTACTATTTAGTTATCATCTTTTGTTTGTCAGGTAAAAACATTTTGTTTATTTAATCACAAAAATAAACACTGATCTCCTACAATTTTTTTTGTTTGTTTGTTTTGGTGTATTTGGAACGCAATTCCCATTGTTTGAGTCCCCAACCCCTGGTTCATTGATTTCATCTGGATTTTTTATTATTGATTCCTTATTGAAGTCCATTGCTCGGTGTGTCCTTGCTCATGCATCCTACTCTTGTTTTATTCAAAAGGGAGGAGGAAGTATGGCATAGCATTGCTATGGAGATTGTTAATTTCAATTGTTGGACTTTTTGTTGAACGTTTAACACCACCCAAGCTCTAGGAGCATTGCTGCATCTATAGAGGTGTTGATCTTTTGTTAAAGCACTTGCACAGAAGCAGATGTGGAATTACGTTTGCATAGGCTTGTGATAGCTTTAAACTGTGTACACTGGGTGCTGACAATGCTCCCGTTAAAAGAGAGAAAGAAGTTTCTAACCTTTAAATGACTCTCAGAACATTAATAAAATGTTTTCTTTATGAAAATTCTGCTGTTTAGTGCTCTAGGGGAATATCCTTTACTGTTCATTCTGTGGTCACAAAAAAAAAAAACAAAATACATAATTCAAATTGGAAGTTAACTAAATATCTCCAAATGGCCCTCTATTGGTCATGTTATAACGTCTCCCTAAAGCTTAACAACTCAGTATCGTGACCTTTCAAGTACATTCCGTTCTTAACACTAATGGCTTTGTTCTTGGAATATGCAGCTTCTAGGAAGGTGCGTGTTTTTAATCAAATTCAAAACAAAAGGTGACCATGTAGACAGAATCTTGAGCCCAAATGTTTCAAAGTCCTCTCTCTGGCATCCTCTCCCCTTATGGTATGTTTCCTCTTTCGCAGAAGTGGTTGTAGTCCCTTTTTTCTGTATGAAAAATACATGTGCAAGCTATCCATTGAATTTTTAAAATCAAGGGATTGTGTGAGGTTGTATTCCATGTTTGAACGTGTCTGAGAAATGCTTTCTTTGTAAGAATAGTGCTTTGCTGTTCTATGCCTCTCCTATAAATAATAATGGAAAGGGTTATTGTTTCATATAAAAGTAACCAAGGCAGAAATTGCACTGTAATTTCGAGTGAATGCTAGACATTAAATTCCAGGTCACATCTCACTTTTGTAAAGTCGGCGGGTCTTCACTCAAGTTTGTTGTTGTTTTTCCATGTTATTTTTGCTTTCAATCTCCTAGAAGTGCTATGACATTAACAGCAAGCCTTTTGAATTATTCAGAGTGAAATGGTTTTTTATGCTCAAAGGTACATTTTATTTTCCCCACGAGTCATCCGTCTTGCTTCCAAATGGCTTTTGCCAGATCCACTGAAGGTAACCAGCCATACATCCAGCATCCACTTGCTTAGTCCTTTCATGTGTGCGCCTTTGCTCGTAAATAACATTACACAAGCTCACTGTTGCATTGACAACATAATATGTGCATGCCATTTCATGAAAGCACTTAAAACATTATTAAATATTCATCCATGGAAACGATCACCACTGCTTTTCAACTCCACATCTGTAATGGATCCTGGCAGGTAACGGCACAACTCCTTAGATATTTAATCTGGAATATCAGAATGATGTTGGTAAATCATTGTTAGTGGCAGCTTCATGACGTGCATTCTTTTGTGCCACATGGATAGTAGATGAGGCCTTGAGTTTTAGATTAATAGAAGGGTCTGTGTTTATTTGATTCTAAATTGAAAATCTAAAATTAAATGATTAAGCTGCAATTCAGTTGTTTTTGTTTTAAAAAAAAAAAGTCAAATGACAAAGCATTTCTGTTCATTAGAAGTATTTATTGGCCAATAAATAAAATATTAAAATGTTTTTCTTGTTTGTTAATTTAATATTTATTATTAGAAGCGATGTTATCCAGAATTGTTCTGGAGCGCAGACTGATGGACACGCAAACAGCTGATTTTATCTGAGCAGAGCTGAAACAGGAGAACAGTTCTACTTTGTTTACAGTAAAAGAGCTTTCTTCATTGAGAGAACCCTGGTTTACTTGATATGGAACGTTGTGAAATTTTTCAGTTGCTAAATAATTTTTTTTTCAGTTTGTCATTTCAGGATTTGTCTCATATGTCCCCTTAAATTGTAACACAAAGCTATGCTGCTGCCATTTGCATTAAATAAATGATAAATAATGTCCAGCAAAGCAACTCCAGATATGGCTCAAAAAGGTAAAATAGCAAACTTCACGAGATTTTGATTGCTGCATTTATTATGATTAAACAAATAGTGTAAAAAACACAAAATCAACATTTTTATATTTTTGGAGTAGATTTACAGCAAAAATACAGGCAATTGTCATGTTTGTTACACTCGGCAACCCACAAAAACAAGAATATTAAGCTAAATTAAAAATTTTGAAAAGTCCATTTATTTAACGTGTTTCAAAAAGGAAATCTTGGCCCTCCCTCTTTCTCTGACAGCACTTTTCGCATTCATTTTGAACTTTTTTTAATCAAAGAATAACCCAAAGATACAATGAGCAGGGCCTTCTCCCTCCACAGTTTAACAAAGACTCAATAACCAGTCACTCATATTATCTTTTAAGAACTAAAAACAAAATTCAACATTAAATGTAAAATAGCTTATGCCTAGTGTTGATCCCTCAGCTTTAGATAGCGCAGGAGTTTTGGAAGATTTTATATTGATTAGTTCTAGACTGAAAGAGAACATTGATTAAGAAAGAGAAGAATTTCTTATTCCACTTTTTTAAAACCATGCAGAGACGACCGAATGAAGCTGGCACGACTCATAATGTCATCTTCTGAGACAGTTCTCATCCAATGAATGGCAACCCTTGAATGGTCTGACAGAAAATGGCGACGTTGTTCTGTTTCATCCTGCTATTTGCAGCAATTATTTCTGAAGAAGAGATGTCGTATCACAATGCTGACAGACAATCGATTCAATAGATTCTCGTGCACTTTTCCTTCTTGATGAATCTAACCATTCCATTCATTTCCAACTCAGCAACTCCGTGGTTTGTATTTGACACTGGTTTTATTTTCTCTCACAAAATCACACAACTCTTTGTTAGTGAGAAAATCAACTTCAAAATCAAGGTTTTAAATAAATAAATAATAATATTATTATCACTACCATGATAAAATATTTTACTTTGTGAAAGGATTAAGCACAGGCTGAAACCAAAGTTTAAAAACCAAAATTAGTATAATCAAATCACAGATAAATATGGGAGTATCTTGGTTAAGAAATCCCGGTTATTTGATGGGTGAGGAAATACTTTTGGCAATAGAACTTGTAAGGTGTTTCTGTCCACATACAATCAAGCCGCTAGACATGCAGACTAATTTAACAACTATAAGAGAAAGAAAAGGTAACTCCATTAATAATAGAGCTGGAGTATTTCCTTATTTTTACTCTACACAACAATAAATGTTTTATTATGGTTTGTGTATGTTCTTCCTAAAATCTTTATTGTTCACATAAAAGAAGTTAATTACAGAGTTTGTAGATTTCAGTCCTTTTTCAAGTGATCCCCAAAGGAGCTGCATTAGAAGTCCATCTCTAAACCCAAGATTATGCGAGCTTAACATCGCCCACATAGTCTGGCCCAGGATCTTTACTAAAAAGTGAAAAAATAAATAAATTAAAAAAAAGTTTCAATTCAAAGTAGATGAGACGGATGTGGAAAAACCTGTTAGCCTTATATTGATGTGTTCTAGATATGATTATATCTGATAAGATGCAAAAGTTCTGATACTAAACCATCTCTGCATTATCTTAACTTGGCATTTAATAATAAATTTTGTTCCCTTTCATGAGCTATGATTGACTGTCAACAGTACAAATCATTCCCAAAACCCTCCCCTCAATCATATGGGACCTGTCAGAGCCCAAAACGGCTCATTAATAGCTAAACGAATCAAATAAAAAATCCCCTGGCAGACGTTTCATGCGCCACCATAAGTGTGCATGCGTTTTATTGATCCGGCAGCATATGACCTGATATACAGCACCAATCTAATTGTGCTCAGTGAAGAGTTTATGGCGATCGCAAGGAGAGGCACCTATTAAAAGCTGCTTGCCTCGGAAGTGACGACCTGTCAGGAAAAGCCCCTGGGATGAAATGCTGCCGCTATCATTAAAAATAATAGCGATGGAAGAGGGAAAACCTTTTTATATTCAATGATTTTTTTAAAGGATCACAAGGAACATTGATAGATTGGAGAGTGAACACAAGAAAGGATAACACCCCGAAAAACACATCAACAAAGTGCTAATTAGAGAAACCAAAGCTCTTTCACAATCCACTCTTCGAACACCAGACTCATTTGGAGTGCTTGTTGCCTTTTTTGCTTTCCCACAATTCATTGTTGGTGGTGGAATGGTTGGCAGCACCTTTGACAGAAGGTGTTTGCACATCAGCACTGAAAGGTGGTAAAAGAAGCACACTACTTTTTTGTTTCTAACACATTGCTGAAGCTGAATTGGAGCTTATCTACTAAAAAAAAAATTTACTGCTATATTGAGAATAACATGTTTTTATATATATATATATATAATAAAATTAAGGTTTTGTGTAGAATCTTCCAAAGGATTGTGTAGGACTGTTCAAAGATAAAGATGTCATGATGGCGGGGGTTAGTTCTGGCTGCAGAGCGCCTTGTAACTTTCCAGCCGTTGTTGACTTGTTACAGCGGTGCAAAATGGACTTATGAACATTAATATTATGGATCCATTCACTCGTGAACTAAAGACTCACACAGAACTCTTATTTGATTTGGACTTTACTTTTAACCGGCATCTAAACTCAGCATAGCACTTCAACTTACTTCTTGCCCCGAGTGGCACATACAGAATGCACTTATTCCTTATCCCTGATCACATTTTACCCCTAAGCATCTTCCATAATGCACACAAAAAACTGCATTTCCCATCTATACTGCGACCACAACGCAACAATGCGGTTAAACCCCATTCCTCCAGCAACCTATAGCGTCATTCTTTGGTTGAAAACATTGTTGTCGACCTTGCTTACTGCAACCAAAAGAAATGTCTGTAAAAAAAGAAACAATACAATGTGAATTAAGACAAGGGGGCACCATACCAAGATCTGGCAACCCAGGATTGGTTTCCACTGCCGCATCTGGATGTCAAACACTATAAAAACGTATACAACTAATATTTGGTCTTTTCACTTACAAACTAATCAAATGCATGTGTCCCTCAAAATTTTTTGTAATACTATTTATTAATGCATCTACACGGAGGGAACATTTACATGGAAACTTGTTTTTTTTTATATGTATATCTAAAAAAGAACATCTTGGATAGTGTAACCCTATTTTCCAGAGAACAATGATTCAGTCTCTTTATGAATAATGCATCAATACATTACATTTGTATTTTGAAGTAAAATGGCCTCATGCACACATCATAAAAGCTGTGCTTCTACAGCACAGGGCTGTTTATGCATGATTATTCTTAAGAATGCCTCTGCGCAGGTCTTGAGAGAACCAATTAGAAGTTTCCCTGAGGGGAGTCAGCAGGAGGAAGAGAGACGTACGGATAGCTGGAAAGATCCATGCGCCGCTGTGCTTCATTCAGCACGCTGACCTGGAAGAGAAAGTGTTTACTTTGTTAAAGATGTTCAAATGTTTCCCAGATGACTGATGTGAGGTAATGATGGCACAGAAAGCAAGCGAGTTTACAACACCAAGCAAGGAGAGGTTTGGATTTCATCTTTTGAAACAAACTTTGGATCTAAAATGGAATGTTACCTTTGCAGTCATATAATTCTGCGTAGTCTGACCTATCTGACAACCAATCCAGTGATGCTTCACATAACGTCATGTTGAGGAAATGGCACCACATCAACTGAGCGCCATGCAACAAGCTATCCATGGAAAAATTCATAGATGAAGAGAGATAAGACTAGAATTACAAGAATAGAACAACAATCCTCTAAAATCTAATCGAGGGGCCTTATAGATGGTAAAATCGTCTTTTCTTGAATGTACGGCTAAACTTCAGTTTGTGGAAATGAAAACAAATGTGATGCTTGCTTCTCTAAGAGAAAAAAATATTAAAATAGCTTGCTTCAAATTGAGATTTCAGTGAGCTCATGCTCTCACTCTGATCTGGGGCTTTGTAGTCGTGTCATGCGATGCGGTTTCGCAGGTCAAAGTTGCTCAACTTTCTTTGGAGCGGAATCCAAAATTGCGCGAAAAGACTGGAACTTCCTGTTTCAGACAATAGTACGTATGAGATTCCATTCAAGAGAACGGAATGCTTTTCATTGCGTGAGTGTGGCTTTATTTCAGCTGTTCTTCATTCCTGCCACAACTTGATCTAGATCTGTAAGATATTCTGAGCAAAATAATGATTTTGTCGTGAGATAGTTGCAAGTTTAAGTTTTTATTTACAACACATTTCTTCTACTTCGATTGTTGTTTATTGGCTGTTTGCAAACCGGACTATCAACCGGAGTTGTAGTTTCTATCAGCGTGTAAAGAAGGGAAATACAGTGATTTATGTGGCATATACTTTTATATTGTAAATATATTGTATACATTGTTCTGCGAAGAAAGATTATTATAACCTTATTCATCCTGCCATTTCTTAATTAGTTTGTTGCTGTTCTATCTTATTATTTGCTGCTATTTCTTTCAGATAGTTTTTTTTTCTCTTCAAATCCTTTACATTGTACATCTCATCTTCATCACACGTTTCACATTTCCCTGTCAGATGTTTCCTGTTTTGTATGGATGGTGATTAAGTCCTGTATGCACTTTTTTTTTATTCTGTTATTATGGTTTCTTCTTTTCTGTTTCTAGAATGATGCTGTTGATTTGCTGCTTTTGTTTTTAACCCGTACAAGTGCCTTCCTGCCATTTTGGATGGAGTCAAACAATTAAAAGCGATGATCTACGTCTAGCGGTTTTCTATCTATAAAGACCATTTTTAATGTCAAGCTATTTGCTGATACTGAAGTTTTGTACTGGACAGCTATTAAATAATCCTTTTATTTGTTTTGAAAGGAAATAAATATTTGGATCTGTTGTATCGTTTGTATCAGTTTCAGAAAATGAACAATTATAATTACATAAACTACAGTAGATGCCCTGCAGATGGCTGACTGGTAATTATCTTTCATGACAAGTTCGTATATTTCCAGAGCAAGTTATAACAAGATGTTAAAGCACTTTTGCTGAGAGACTTGCTGAGACACATTCACACAACATTAGATTAATTGGAAATTTACTTCACTGATCTTTTTTTAGCACACTGTTGTAGATGACGTGTTTGTAGAACCAGTGGTGCCTCAGAAAACCCTGCGTTATATTTTTTCTTTACTGTTTCAAATGTTTTACAGGGTTTGTAAGCAGTTTTATGTCAAAATACTATGAAAAATATATAATAAAAAATATATATAATATATGAAAAACATAAAATTGTTCTTAACTCAGATTTTTGCCTGTGCAATTTTATATTTATTATAACATCACATATTAAATGTGTGCTCTGGGCTCCCAGCAAACGTGTCATAAATTTGGCACTGGCCTTCGGTGATTCTGGCAGAGCTCACAAAATTCTTAAAGGTGCTACATTATGCCCTTTTTAAATAGTTAAATTACAAATACGTATTCACCATAAAGAATGTCTTTGAATCAATCACCTCAAATGGTTCTTCTTCCTTGTGTCCTTCTCATCTCATCACCTTTAACTTACACAACTCAAAGTCAGGGGAGCACGCTAACAACAAAGAGGCACACAAGTATGATTTGAAGTCCTTCAGAAACTCAGTACGGAACAGAACGAAACACTGGAGGAGATAGTACTCAGAAACTGAAAGGGTATCACCCTCATTAACCTGGTGAAAAAAATCCTTGTGCCTTTAATAAGAAAGTTAGTTTTGTAGCAAAAAAACCCTAATGCTCATTAATTCAGTAGCGTAGCATGGCAGTCTTTCAAGGCAGATGGTTTTGGTTGACTGTTCCCATCACTTCGCTCATCCTCCAGCTGTGTTGAGTTCCTCGCACAAGACGAATGTTGAAAACTGTTTGAAAATATGTCACTTATTCCAGGATATTTACTGTGGTGGCATAATCCCAAGTCAGCTGACTCGTTCCCGTTTAGGAGATGATGAAAATGCTTTCTGATTGGTTTGAAGCGGATGGAATGATGCAAATGGGATCCAACGGCAAAAAGAAATCTAGCGAGTCAGCTTTACTTTTCTCCACTCAAAACTTCCAAAAGGATTGCAAATGCCCAAAACATTTCTGATAAAAATAAATAATCTGACTTGTCACAGGTGTCTGTTTGGGTTAAACCATGTTCACGGTTCACTCCTGCTTGACTTATTATTTTAATCTCTACCCATAACTGTTGAATATGTCATTTTATTAACCCTATTAAATGTTTACTATTTCTATTTAATAGAAATATAGGGGCTTTATGTATGCTTTATGTACGTTTGTGTATGTTGATTAGAATGTACTTTTTTAAGTATGGTCAATAACCCCAAGTCATAAAATGTAAATTAATATAAAAATGTTTAGTAACAAATTTTATAAATATATATATACAATTTTTACCCTTTTCTAAATGTTTTTTTTTTACTTGCTTTTATTTTTAACTACACAGTAAAATAAGAAAGTCTTAAAATGACTGTTCTAATTGTGTTTTTTCCTTTAAAATAAATTAACATTGAGCCTCTGAAATTTAACTATAAAAATGTATTAGATTAAACTCTTAATATATTGTTTTTTTCTTACAAAATGCATGTTTTTGATGCAGATTTGGTAGTTCAGATGATAACGTCATAGAAATTTTAACTCGGTTGTAGTGTTTTTGAGTGTTTTTGGTCCTACACTGCATAGAGTTCATTTTTCTCTCGCAAGTTTACTGTTTATACCACAAACTGTTAATAAACTGCTAATAATTGGAATTGCGTTCATAACTCTCACTTCCTCTTTAAGTGTCAAAACAACCCTCTGATTCAGCAAGGTGCCTTCAAGCCTCAGTATTGTAAATATCATTTAAAAGGGCGTGGTCAGGGATAAATTATTGACATTACAACATATAAATATAGGGTAATAAACACTGCTCAACCTGTTAACACGAATAATTACTTGCTGAAGCAAGAGTTCACGTTGTCTGGTGATATAAACAATACTTTGTTGCCTCAATTTACGGAATGCTTTGCTTGCAGGTAGACTCCCATATTTTGCATATTTATGAATTTGAGTATTGCAAATTAACAAAAAAATACAAAAAATACAACTAATGACGTCGATGTTGTGAAACAATGATGAGAACATAGAATGCAGCAACATATCCTCCTGAGAACCAAGGAAATAAAAATCTTCCAACTATTTTTGTGACTTTCCTTCCTATTTAGAAAACGTTAGTCCCAGTAACATGTAAAGTCTACCCACTGTTGAGCACACCAGAAGCTCAAATGAGTCAAAATATACAGACCAGAAATAAATGTTCTCTACAGAGAACATAAACGAACAGGCTGGATCTCTGCAAGATGTAATCGGAAGACTTTGCTTTACAAACCAGGAAGGCAACTTTAGCTTTTCTTCTTGAAAATACAGTCGTCAGCAGACCAACGTGTACATATCTCAAAACAACGGTTCTAGGCTTTTCTGGCACTGTAATCATTTTCACTCTATTTGCATTAAATTTGTATTTTATGTACTCAACAGTTCTACAAGGTTCCGTCTACCCAAGACAACCAAACAGTTATTCTCCCGGCTCATCTCAAGTAAAGCAGTTGTAATGAAGTAAATTAAATTAAAAATCTGTCACATCTTATAAACCCACAGAATAACGCATCATTAATTAAGCAGCTAGTTGCTTGTGCAATTCAGGGCCATCCTTTCGTCCCAAAAGGCCTTATTAATGCTGCGTGCATCCACAAGGCGAGAGCGATTAATACCTGTATAAATAAAACATCTGTACCCGAAGCCGCTCTCCCTCGTCTCCTTCATGGTTCCTGTGGGAAAGCCAGAGGTTATTTTGTTAGAGACCAGATTGGAATCTAAAAGTACAGGTATAAGCAGTGTTCGTAATTGTGGTTCAGGATTCTACTGCACAAGCTAACGTGTTCCTAACGGAGCCATGCATTCTGTGATGCGCGCGTGTTGGAGTGATGATGTAATAATTTTTTTCCCCTCATATCTCTGATTTTAGTCGTTCAGGTTAATCTGTGTGTCTTTCTGATACCAGAGCATTGCTAAATAAATCACAAATAAATAAATCGTGGTGTTTAAACTAGAAGATACAAAAGCAAACATATTGTGTGGTTGTCAGGGTTTTTGTCTGTTATCGTGCGTCTCTGTTCCCGTGTGCCGGTTCCGGGTTTTCCCTTCACCTCGTTGATTGTTGCGTCAGTGTTCGTCCCGTGTCTAATTTGTCGGTAGTCCCTTCAGCTGTCTTCCCGCGCGTCGTCACTGATTAGTCTCCCTTTTTATACCCCTGTGTTTGTGTTGATCGTCACGGGTGCATTAATTGTATTAGTGTGCGTTACGTTGTGACGGCTGGCAGGTTATTTCGTAGTTGCTTATTTTCCACTCTTGAAAGTTATTTATGTTCATCTTTTCTCGTTGCTTTATTCTTTAATAAAGGAGTGTCTCAGGTCAAGCTGTCTCTGCGATTGAGATCTTTCCTTCCACGCACACCCCCGATCGTGACAGAGGTATTGCGATATTGTCTGTATTCACTTGTAAAGAATGTGTTTAGTCTTGGTCCGGTTCTCTTTCTGTACCTTACATTACTGTTCCTTCTAACTCTAAAAAACTTCTTCTAACTTAGTTGATTTATTACATCTTTTTCTCTATCTCCTCTCTTCCATCTTCTCTCTTTCCTTTCTTCTCCTCCCATTGGTCTTATAGTTTCCTTTCTTCTCATTTCCTCTCTCCTTTTCCCATCAATCTTCTCCTTTCCTCTCTCCTTTTCCCATCCATCTTCTCATTTCCTCTCTCCTTTTCCCCATCAATCTTCTCTTTTCTTCTCTTCTCTTCCCATCCATCTTCTCATTTCCTCTCTCCTTTTCCCATCAATCTTCTCACTTCCTCTCTCCTTTTCCCATCAATCTTCGCATTTCCTCTCTCCTTTTCCCATCAATCTTCTCATTTCCTCTTCTTTTCCCATCAATCTTCTCATTTCCTCTCTCCTTTTCCCATCAATCTTCTCATTTCCTCTCTCCTTTTCCCATCAATCTTCTCATTTCCTCTCTCCTTTTCCCATCAATCTTCTCATTTCCTCTCTCCTTTTCCCATCAATCTTCTCATTTCCTCTCTCCTTTTCCCATCAATCTTCTCTTTTCCTCTCTCCTTTTCCCATCAATCTTCTCATTTCCTCTCCTTTTCCCATCCATCTTCTCATTTCCTCTCTCCTTTTCCCATCCATCTTCTCTTTTCCTCTCTTCTCTTCCCATCCATCTTCTCATTTCCTCTCTCCTTTTCCCATCAATCTTCTCATTTCCTCTTCTTTTCCCATCAATCTTCTCATTTCCTCTCTCTCTCTTTTCCCATCAATCTTCTCTTTTTCCTCTCTCCTTTTCCCCATCAATCTTCTCTTTCCCTCTCTCTCTTTTCCCATCAATCTTCTCATTCCTCTCTTCTCTTCCCCTCCTCTCTTCTCATTTCCTCTCTCCTTTTCCCATCCATCTTCTCTTTTCCTCTCTTCTTTTCCCATCAATCTTCTCTTTTCCTCTCTTCTCTTCCCATCCATCTTCTCATTTCCTCTTTCTTTTACCCATCCATCTTCTCTTTTCCTCTCTTCTCTTCCCATCCATCTTCTCTTTTCCTCCTCTTCTCTTCCCATCCATCTTCTCATTTCCTCCATCCTTTTCCCCTCATCTTCTCTTTCCTCCTCTTCTCTTCCCATCCATCTTTCATTTCCCTCTCCTTTTCCCATCAATCTTCTCTTTCCTCTCTTTCTCTCTTCTCTCTCTTCCCATCCATCTTCTCATTTCCTCCTTCCTTTTCCCATCCATCTTCTCTTTTCCTCTCTCCTTTTCCCATCAATCTTCTCTTTTCCTCTTGTTACGACCCCTTGTAGTGTTCTTTCTGTTGTAGTGTGTGTTTCCCCCATCAGAGCACCTCACTTCCTGTTCCTGTGCTTTCCTCACTTCCTGTTACTGTGATGCATCACTTCCTGTTCCTGCCACATCATCCTTACATCAGAAGATTTGTCACTCTGCCATTGGTCCTCGTGTTGTTCTGCCTCCTCGTCAACCCCTCAGTCTTCTCCATAAGAACTCTGCTACACTGCCATACCGGCAGCTTCTGCTCACTTGCCCTTGTGTTCTTGTGTGTTTGAAACGTTGTACTCTTGCTTACTTGGGTTAACGATTTGCTGCCTGTTTTTGACACTGAGTTCTGGATTGCCCTTGTTTGTTGTGAAATATTTGTACATAAATTGGTAAGTAGGGAACTGGTTGTGGGTTTTATTTTGGGTTATTGAAATTGTATAGGTTTTGTTAAGGAGATAGGATTAGGAATTGTACATTTTGCTTTGGGAAGTAGGTTTATTTAGAGGTGTTTAAAAAAAGGACTTGTTTTTCTATCTTTGTAGTTTCCCCCCAGTCTCCTGAGGTATTTGTCTGACTCTTTCACTCAACTGAACCCTTATTGTTTTTATTTGATCACATATTAAATTTCAATATTTGAATATTTGTTTTCTGTCCTTCTTCTTAAGTGCATTAAAGATAATGTTTAATTTCTATTGTTGCGTCTGACCTAGACCGGGCGTAACACTCTCTTCTCTTCCCATCCATCTTCTCTTTTCCTCTCTTCTCTTCCCATCCATCTTCTCATTTCCTCTCTCCTTTTCCCATCAATCTTCTCTTTTCCTCTCTTCTCTTCCCATCCATCTTCTCATTTCCTCTCTCCTTTTCCCATCCATCTTCTCTTTTCCTCTCTCCTTTTCCCATCAATCTTCTCTTTTCCTCTCTTCTCTTCCCATCCATCTTCTCTTTTCCTCTCTTCTCTTCCCATCCATCTTCTCATTTCCTCTCTCCTTTTCCCATCAATCTTCTCTTTTCCTCTCTCCTCTTCCCATCCACTTCTCATTTCCTCTCGTCCTTTTCCCATCAAAATCTTCTCTTTTCCTCTCTTCTCTTCCCATCCATCATTCTCATTCCTCCTTCCTTTTCCCATCCTTTTCTCTTTTCCTCTCTTCTCTTCCCATCAATCTTCTCTTTTCCTCTCTCCTCTTCCCATCCATCTTCTCATTTCCTCTCCTTTTCCCATCAGTCTTCTCATTTCCTCTCTCCTTTTCCCATCCATCTTCTCTTTTCCTCTCTTCTCTTCCCATCCATCTTCTCTTTTCCTCTCTTCTCTTCCCATCCATCTTCTCATTTCCTCTCTCCTTTCCCATCCATCTTCTCTTTTCCTCTCTTCTCTTCCCATCCATCTTCTCTTTTCCTCTCTTCTCTTCCCATCCATCTTCTCTTTTCTTCTATTCTCTTCCCATCCATCTTCTCATTTCCTCTCTCCTTTTCCCATCAGTCTTCTCATTTCCTCTCTCCTTTTCCCATCCATCTTCTCTTTTCCTCTCTTCTCTTCCCATCCATCTTCTCATTTCCTCTCTCCTTTTCCCATCCATCTTCTCTTTTCCTCTCTTCTCTTCCCATCCATCTTCTCTTTTCCTCTCTTCTCTTCCCATCAATCTTCTCTTTTCTTCTATTCTCTTCCCATCCATCTTCTCATTTCCTCTCTCCTTTTCCCATCCATCTTCTCATTTCCTCTCTTCTCTTCCCATCCATCTTCTCATTTCCCCTCTCCTTTCCCATCAATCTTCTCATTTCCTCTCTCTCTTTTCCCATCAATCTTCTCTTTTTCTCTTTTCCTCTCTTCTTTTCCCATCCATCTTCTCTTTCCTACTCTTCTCTTCCCATCCATCTTCTCATTTCCTCTCTCCTTTTCCCATCCATCTTCTCTTTTCCTCTCTCTTCTCTTCCCATCCATCTTCTCTTTTCCTCTCTTCTCTTCCCATCCATCTTCTCTTTTCCTCTCTTCTCTTCCCATCCATTTTCTCTTTTCCTCTCTTCTCTTCCCATCCATGCTGTATTTCCCATTCTACCATAAATCTTCTCATTTCCTCACATCTTCTGCCATTATTCTTCTCTTTTCTCTTTTCTTTTCATCCCTTTACCTCTCTTGCATCACCTTACCCTAAATTTATCATTGTAAAATCTTTAAATTTCTTTCCTTCTCCCAATTTAGGATTGTTTACCTGGTCCCTTCTTCTCCTTCTCCTCTTTTTTTACCCTGGCTTTTTTTGTATCTCAATCTTGCATGTTTCTTTTCTTTTCCATTTGTTTTATTTTCCTTATTTTACCTTTCCTAACCGAACACCTTCCCATTATTTTCTGTGTGTGATCCTCCCTCACCCCTTGATCGATTTAACTTCAGTCTTTCAATTGCATCCTTTTATTT